>JAECXW010000393.1:4730000-5332500 GCA_018153365.1 Drosophila fuyamai | reverse complement strand
GTGTTTATATCTTGGTTTGTATTTTTAGGTCGATTTTTTATGATTTTCATGAAATAACCTCGTTCCAAATTTTCAAAAAAAGGCTTTGCAGAAAAATGCCAAAGAACTAAACTTCTTAAGCCGTAACTTTTCTTACAGATATCCAAAAGATTTCTTAAAGAAATATTTAAATAAAAAATCAAGTTTTTTGTGTTAAACCTTTTTTATTGCCAGAGTTTATGCTTTTGTGTTTGGTAGAAATAAAGTGATGTGTAAAGATTTTGTAGGACCTTTGAAGATTTCGTTTGTGATACCCCAGGGCGGCGTAGGCTTAGTATTCCTCGTCCTCTCCCAGCTCGGTGGTGGAGTCGATACCCACCTCCTCGTAGTCCTTCTCGAGGGCGGCAAGATCCTCGCGGGCCTCGGCGAACTCGCCCTCCTCCATGCCCTCGCCCACGTACCAGTGGACGAAGGCCCTCTTGGCGTACATCAGGTCGAACTTGTGGTCCAGACGAGCCCAGGCCTCGGCGATGGCCGTGGTGTTGGACAGCATGCAGACGGCGCGCTGCACCTTGGCCAGATCCCCGCCTGGAACGACGGTGGGGGGCTGGTAGTTGATGCCCACTTTGAAGCCGGTGGGACACCAGTCCACAAACTGGATGGAGCGCTTGGTCTTGATAGTGGCAATCGCGGCGTTCACATCCTTGGGCACCACGTCACCGCGGTAGAGCATGCAGCAGGCCATGTACTTGCCCCGCCGAGGATCACACTTCACCATCTGGTTGGCGGGCTCGAAGCAGGCGTTGGTGATCTCGGCCACGGTCAGCTGCTCGTGGTAGGCCTTCTCCACGGAAATGACAGGCGCGTATGTGGCCAACGGGAAATGGATGCGTGGGTAGGGCACCAAATTGGTCTGGAACTCGGTCAGATCCACATTGAGGGCGCCATCGAAGCGCAACGAGGCCGTAATGGAGGAAACGATCTGACCAATTAGGCGGTTGAGGTTCATGTAGGTGGGTCGCTCGATATCCAAGTTGCGGCGGCAGATGTCGTAGATTGCCTCGTTGTCAACCATAAATGCACAATCCGAGTGCTCCAGCGTTGTGTGGGTGGTTAAGATCGAATTGTACGGCTCGACCACGGCTGTGGAGACCTAACAGGAAGTTTTCGAACCATTAATTAACTTATCTCTTCAAGACTAATTTTCTATGACTCTAATAAAATTAGGTAATTAACTTTTACACTCAAATAAAAATGTACTATAATTTTAAAAATTTGCTTACAAGAATTCAAATTTCTAAATCCAAGAAAATAAGATGTTGAGAGATTTTGATAAAAGAAAAGAAATTTTTGTGTTATATTTTGAAAAGAGGAGAGGTTCAATTGCACTTTCTTTATTTTAAATAAAAGGTAACTGCACTTACTTGAGGGGCTGGGTAGATTGAGAACTCCAGCTTCGACTTCTTTCCATAGTCGACGGAGAGGCGCTCCATAAGCAGCGAGGTAAAGCCGGAGCCAGTGCCTCCGCCGAAGGAGTGGAAGACCAGGAAGCCCTGCAGTCCGGTGCACTGATCCGCCAGCTTGCGAATCCTGTCCAGGACCAAGTCCACGATCTCCTTTCCGATGGTGTAGTGACCACGAGCGTAGTTGTTGGCCGCGTCCTCCTTGCCGGTGATCAGTTGCTCCGGATGGAAAAGCTGGCGATAAGTTCCGGTGCGGACCTCGTCCACCACAGTGGGCTCCAGATCGACGAACACGGCGCGGGGCACATGCTTGCCAGCTCCGGTCTCGCTGAAGAAGGTATTAAAGGAGTCGTCGCCACCACCCACGGTTTTGTCGGAGGGCATATGGCCATCGGGCTGGATGCCGTGCTCCAGGCAGTACAGTTCCCAGCAGGCATTACCGATCTGCACACCAGCTTGTCCAATGTGAACCGAAATACATTCCCTCTAAAATATAAATCACTGTTTAATTATTCATGCGTTTCCATTAAATAGCAGCTTCATATCGTTTGACTTTAAGCAATTAAGAAATCTCATTTAGGTTATCCGGTTGTGTATATATCAGTTGAAATTTAAGTTGTATTCCATATGACCATCTGTTGCTAATATTGTTGATATCTTATAACATTTAGGAATTTGAAACGTTCTTGAAACTTATTCTGAGCTTAAAAACTTTTTTAGCAAGGTCACAAAAAGAAAGGACACTAACTTCTTTAAGGCTTTTATTTTTGGGTTAAAAACCAGGACCCTGAAGGACCTTCAAAGTCCTATTAGATTTTAGGATACTTATTGTCCTTACCATTTTGATAAATAAGTTGGGATGAACTTTAACACAGCAGATTTAGCGTACGAAAGTCCTAGCACTTGTCTGTGATGCGACACAGCTGGGAGTCAACTAACCGAAACTTAGCGATACGCGTTCTTTTATAAGCCCCCAAAGACATCTGTGTGGGGCCTACTATATGTGGATGTGTCGTACTCATCGACTTAAGTGGTGCCGATTCGAATTTCAAACCCAACCCACCCAACCACACATGCTTAAGATGTCGCTTGATCGAATTCTGTTTTCCTTTTTGTTTGTTTATGCTTCGATAGAATTCGCATTGTGCTCTTTGCTATTTGCAGCTGTAAGTTGATGGCAAAATTTGAGATTAATTATCCATTGAAACTTTGTTTAGATATGAAAAATAGTATTCAAATTTAAGAAGAACTCACATTTCCAGTGAAGAAGGTGGCAATGTAACCAAAACTTTTAAGTCTCCAATACAGGCACATACAAATATTCATGGGTACTTACCTAATTATTTTTGTTGCAGGTATAATTTAACTTTCAAAAAATAATATTTTTATACAAATTCAATACAACTAACAAAAATAATCGAATTGGGGCCTAACCCGCCATTTCTTTTTTGGTGAGCACTCAACCAATTAGCCATGGACATATTGGGAAGATAGACACAAATTAAGATTTATTCTGTCCACACCCAGAAAAACTAACAACATTTAAAAATAAAGAATTTTTCGAAATAGGGCTTTACACATAGCATTTACTTTTCACTTATCTTGAAGGTCACTCGTATAATAACTTTAATAAAATTCTTTTATCAGTAAGAGTAAATTTGTTGTGGCAATTTTCAGTGCTAAATTTATTCCCATTGGAGCAAGTCTAAGCAATCTTCTAAACATTTCTAGAGATTCGTAATAAATTAAGAGATGTAATTTGAATGTGCTCCAGTTTTTAAACAGAAATCGAATCCGAAAGAAACTTTGTACTTTTGTATGTTGTTTGAGAATAATATTTGTATACAAATGTGGCAGATTCTGATTGCAATGACTAATTTAAAATGGATGGAAATTTAGTTGTGATAAGAGCAAACTAAGCTTCAAGGGAAAAAAATTTCATAACATTTAAATCAAAAGTTTAGTACAAAAACCCAAAAAGAAACAAATAACAAAATCTACAATATTTGTTATCATTGTCTTAGATTTCACATTGGATTAAAACGATACTTTACTTTTAATTTATTTTTATTTATAACTTAGATATTATAATACTGCTCACAGTAGTTTTACGCTAAGTTCCTAATATATATGGTATTTTTAAATATAAGTATTATGTAAGTTCGACCAGTATAAAATAAATATTTGAAAATAAATGCCGGCCAGCGTTGTGAAAAAAAATTTGGAATTATTCCTTATTTCGTCGTCACACTGGGATAGTTTATATTTGAGCAATTTATATAAAATTTATTTATCATCACGAACATATACAGACATTATTATGAATGTATTCAAAAAGCTGCCTTGGCATCCTTAGAAATGAGCAATTTTACATCAAATTTAATTTGACTAAACTTATTTTTGGTGCAGTTTTTTAGAAACTTACATACAACAAATTTAAGTTTTATATGACTAAATTATCCGAGAATACAGTTGCCTAGGACTGTAGTTTAAAATTAAGGGTAATCGAGTTGGAATCATTGGTTACTTAAACACAAATTTTAACAATAATATTAAAAAGTCTTTTTACTTAGTATAACAAAAACCATGGCCGTACATGAGTCACCGCATACATTTTGAATTATCCTTATGTCTTGAAATTCTCAATATGTTTTGATAATGCAATAAAAAACAAACAAATTTGTACACCATTGCTTTTTAAATAAATATAATATCAACACAATCGTCTTAAGTATCAAACCCAGTCTATAAATTCGTTTGATGCCAATATATTGGTTAGGTATTTTTAAAAACTGCTGTAAAAGTATTTGCATTGGCCACTCGTAAACCTCTGTTCCGCTTTCACAATTAAAGTTTTAAAACCTATTAGTTATTACATTGAATATTGATTTCGTATAACTTATAATTAACAACGTTAAAAACTAACATTTATTTTGGCCGAAAATAATTGATCTCTCCAGAATATTGTTTTCAATAATAAAGTGGTATAAAAAGTTTATTCTATTGAGTTCGAAATGCAGAATACAGAAAATTGTAAGTCCTAATCACAGGGGCGTGTCGAAAACCCTGTGGAATTTCTATAGTCATACGGTGCTGTCGCGCTTTATCATTAATGGAGTTTGGACGGTGACCTCGTCGTCGGAAAGGTTTTGTTCGGCGGCGTGGATTCCCTCGCTGGCGATTCCGATGCAGACCCGGCCGCACTGGGCCTGATTCATGTGGTGCAGGGCAATGGTTCTGCCGTGGGGATGTGGCTGGGGCAGTGGGTTCGACGACGAGGCCATGGAGCTGTTGGACGCCAGCGATGGCGAGGGCGCGTGTCCATGGAGCGGCTGCGTCGGGTTGTGGCCGTTGACATTGACCCTTCCCTGGGGAAAGGTCAGCTGGTGGAACGTGGAGGTCGGTCTCGCCCCGGTGATGTTGCAGTTGTAGTTGTTCCACACATTCTGAGATGACTGGCGCGGCAGGGTGCATTGCGAAATCGAGTTGGAATAGACGTGGGGCGTTACGTTCTGTTAAGGAGTGGAATATGTTAGTAAGTGTCCTTGGGCTGTAGTGTACCTAAGCAATCTCAAACTATTCAATAAACTACATCCTGTACTCACAATTGATATTTCGCCCACTGAACTCTGGGCCTGGGCGTGCATTCCACTCCGCAGAGTGCAGTAACCAATTCCATGGGAGGCGCGCAGGGAAATCTCGGCGGCGGTTAAATGTTGCTGTTCATTGACGAAAATTCCACGATTGGGACTGCGGTTAGTGTCGATTGTTGATATCTGCTGCCTTTTCCTGATACTTTCGGCCTGAAATTGTATGGATATGTAAGCATTGGAAATTAAGAAAGCGCGGTTTGTCATATAAAGTACTTAACTTTCCCGATCAAAGTTAATTAATTCAAACATTTAAATTGGCCCTTTAAAAACTAACACAAACATAAAACATGCACTTTTATTTATTGTTAATTGTTTTAGCTAATTTAAACAATAACTTATTTAAATCATACCTGCTCATCAGCTTCCACAGATTCAGGCACAACATCCGGATTCTTTTCGTCGCAATCGTCCACATCCTTGCTACCGGTACTTTTATCACTTGGTCCTGGCGATTCATCCCTGGATATATTCTCATTTGAGAGTTCCTTTTGACGCCTTCTCGATGTTGCGGTGCAGGGTATTCGAAGAGCTAGGATAATGGCCAGGACTGCGACCAGCACAGCTAGGGTCAATCCAATCGTTAGTGACACCACCGGCGAAAACAAGAGCTCTGCACGAAGGTTATGAGCTGAAAGTTGATATAAAAGAATTATATATTATAAGTAAAATGTATTCTTAAGCTGAATATGACTCACTTTGTTCCGATGTCAGTTGTTTCTCGGGCATTCGGAGCATGGCAGCATTAACTATAGCCGGATCAGATCGACCTTTCGTATTGAACGCGTAGATATTAAGCCTATATATGCTTCCCGGACTTAAACCTGTCACCGTAAACTTTGGAGTAGTCGATGTGATGTTGGCCTTAATTTCCTGAAAGTAGAATTAGCATGTGACCACACATTTTTTATTCTTTTCAGCCAATTTTGCCATACTTGTGTGTAAGAATCCAGCAGTTCCAAGTTGAAATTTTGTGGCAAGCCGCCATTGAAACCATCGCTGCAAGTCACGGTTAACGATGTCATGGATATATTGATTACTGTACAGTTATGTACTTTTTCCGGTCGACCTTAAAATATCAAAATAAATAAACAAAAATATTAGACTTTATACTGTAAATAAAGGAAAGTTAAAAGACTACGCACCTGCAGCGATAATATGATAGACACATGGAACTCGCTGTTTACCAATTTTGTTTGACGCCAGACATAAAAGGGTACCATAATCCAGTTCAGTTATGGGTGTATATGTTACAATGGAGTTGGTGCCTAAAAAATACATTATTAAGCATTTTTATATAGCGAAGATAATACAAATATAACTTACCAGAGCGAATAATATGATTTGTGGCAACATCAATACTTTCGGCCGAATTATTAAATGTCCAACTGAATTCAACTTCTCGTGGATTGGCATCCACAGTGCACATGACCTTTGCGTCCTCTTGTTTTGCTATGCCATACACTTTCTTCTGGTTCTGTGCACACGTGGGAGCGTCTATAAAACAAGAACATAAAGGACGCATCATAAAAACATTAATTATCTCTTAAAGACAGATTTCAATGAAAAAGAAATGGGGAAGGAAATAACATAAGCGCCATTATAATGTTGTTTTTAATTTATTTTGAGATTTCTTCTTTGACTGGTATTTTCTAGAGTAAAAATAAATCTGTCAACGAAATTAAAATTTAACTTTCAGCAGGTTAAATAAATTCAAAACCTAGACAATTGATTTGAAGTTTATATTACTTACACAGAATGTTTAATGCAAAAGGAGCACTGATACCTTCACCTTCGGCATTAAAGCCGACACATGAATAGTTTCCGGCTGTGGCCCTCGTAACACCTTGCAAAACTAATGAATGGTTGCTTATTATGACGCCTTGTGAAATATTGTGGGACAGGGGTTGCTCCTGAAAGAATTTAAAGAATTTAAAACATAAGACATATTTAAAATATTTCTTAAAACTTACATTGTGACGCCATTCAATGCGAAACACATTCGGATGAGCCATGACCAGGCAATCAAAGTACACATCTGTTCCTTCGCGCAAAGTACTCGGATCTAAAGATGTTCCTAGACGAACATATGCTTCGGGGACATCTATAAGCCAAGCATTTATTAACTTCAATGAAAGCAAAATACAATTAGCAGTTATCTTACATTGAATATCTAGCTTCCAGCCATCTTCCAAAGGTTCGGAGGGGACAGCATGGTTGTAGGCCTTGCATGATAGATATTTTCCCGCATCAGATTTGCTAAGACTGATTGAAAGAGTGCTCGTTGTCTGGTTTCCATCGCTTGAAGTCTATAAAACAGTTAAAATCAGTAGTGTACAAGCAATTGTAAGCTATTTAATTTGGGAGGATACGAATACTCACAGTTTCGGTAGTCTTTTCGAGCCGTATGCCATTTTGCCACCAAGTTATTACGGCAGGCGGTCTGGAGCCAGCACTTTGACACAATAGATCGTATCTGCGGCCAGCAGACAATGGCTGATGTGCCCCCAACAGTCGGATATTTAAAGGGGCAACTAGGAATAAAAAATATGTTAAGTGTGTGCCATTTAATTCTCGGGACATCTTAACTAGTTATTTAAGGGTTCAATAGACTTACAGTTCATATCGATTTGAACTACTGCTTCGACGATGGGTGCTCTGGGATGACTTAATGCTCGGCAGGTGAGTCGAGAGTTCAGATCTTCCCGACCCAGGGATGGAAGTGTGATTTCGCACTCGATTATCTTCCCTCCAGCTAATTGGGCTAGTTCACACGGAATTTCCAGACCATCCCTATACCAACTGATTGTGGGAGTTGGGTAGCCTAAAGGTTAAAAATAAATCCAAAAATATAGCAACAACTCCCATAATTTGTGCTTTATCCACCCTCACCTCCAATTACTTGACATTTTAGGGATACGATGTCCCCTTCACTATATGGTCCAACCACTGTAGACCGCTCAACATTAGAGCTGTCTCGAATAATAACTTGCTTTGGTGGAGCTAACGAAAAAGATTACAATTATTATCCTCTCACCAATAATTTTTGGGAGTAAAACCATATAATAATACTTTTGAAATGTGACTACAGATACAGAATTAATGGGGTTATTAAGGCAATTACTTACATATGACATTGAGCCTAATTCGGCTATTTATGGTTTGTGCCTTTAGGAAGTCAACCCGGCATCTATAAGTGCCTGAATCGGAGGCTTGCGTATTTTGAATTGAAAGTTTTCCTGGTTCCTTGTCAAATATAAAATAAGCTCTATCTCCAAAGACAGAATCGTCTGACCATCTTTTTGGGGCCTTAGACACACCAGCTCTTATGTCGGTGCTAAAAAGTTAAACTTGTTTTGTAATAACTATACACAAAACTTATGAAGTTAAATGAATACAATTTAGACATTATTGTACCAAAAAATAGGCGAACTTAACACACTTTTTAACGAAAAACAAATGTGTTTTTTTTTATCTTAATTGATTTACCTGTATATGGGAGTACCTTTGTCATCTCGGTACCACAAAATCAACACAGGTTCATCACCATCATATGTTGTTACATTGCATGGAAGATAAATATTTTCACCAACTAAGGATTCGATTTGGTGAATTGGTACTGAAAAATGGAATAACAATTGTTCGATTGGTTTTAACATGAAGTAATTTCATTTTGTTTTAATGTGCGTATTTGTTTGCCTGATTTTGATTTTACAAGTTAAATAAAGTGTAGTTATTTAAACCACACATTCGAATTTCTTTGGTTCCGCGAAAGGATACGTCCGTTAAACTTAAATAAAAATACTTGTAATCAAAGGAATTACTATGACGGAAGCTGCAATTTGATAAGTTTGTTCGTGCGTGACGACGTATGGCCAGAAAGTTAATAACTATTTTAGCTTGAAATAAAGCTTTAATTTTTTTTAAGTGTTTAGTAATTAGTATCTTAAGTTTTGACGTACCATCTTTACTTCCGTTGCTGGATTCAATAATTTGAAGTGCTAGCATAAATAGCAGCAATAACTCCATGTTGGATTCTTTTTTGGAATAGCAGTAATTAGTTGCCGTTTACATTTATTTTATTGTTTTCATAATCTAATCCACTAAAAAACTATTTCGGTTTGTATGTTTTATTGAGTAATGAGTTACATTTTATCTTCTGAATTTTCACGGAAGATGAGCACACCAATACTTGTGCACGTACACTCAATTACACATATACACGGGATATAACATTGTATGTATAACACATAGGTTTATATATTTTTCAGTAGTTGCGTATACTTAATACTAGGCATATTATTAAGTATGGTCGATAAAATCGTACGTCACTGAGCACAGAAAACTGGTAAATTAAATATGGCAGACTCCTTGAATGGTCACGGATTTGATTTTATTTAATGTATGAGTATGTATGCGCGTATATCTTTTCATATGCACTTGTATATGTTTGCCAAAATTCCAGGATACACTTTACTATTGCTTATTTTCATATGCGCACGTTCACAGGATTCCGATTGGGTATACGAATAACACAAATGTATTCTGAAATGCCGAATTGAGTGGTATATTTCAATAAAAACCAAGATGTAAAATAACGAGCACTGCCAAAAAGTTATATTACTTTTCTAGCCGCGATGCGAAACTAACACGTCGAAATTCCATCGCACTACACCTGCAAACCTGGGCTGAAAAGCTTGTCGGCGGGCGCATGCGTTTCGCAGGAGCTTTTGATGTAAACATTGCAACTATGACCTTTGTCCATGTGTATGTACGTGCATCCGCTAGTCTCAATTTAATCATCTTTTTTTTCCAAATATGAGTAGTAATTGGTCGGCTGCAAAACATGAAATTTGACTTGGAGTCCTTATTTATTTTTTTGCCCATCCAAGCGGTTAGCAAAGGACTTTATGTGTTCACTTCACATCACCAAAAACCGCCGTCGAGTGGATTCTATTTTAAAAACAAGCTTAAAAGACACGGACACGTTGAGGTCCGACCTTATAATGTACGTGCGTACATATACAGTGAAAGCTCTCCGGGCGGACAGCTGCATCCGTTCTCTCGACTCCTCTCGCTCAGATGAACGTCTTATCCTATTTGCCGGACAAAGAAACTAAAACCCACGGAGTCCGCCCAATGTATCTAGTTTCTTTTCCACTGCGAGTACAGATATCCGACCATTCTTGGCGACAGGGCTTAAGAGAGAAGAAAAAAGATTTGAATTTATAGTCCTGAAAAAAAGTGTTCCAGATCAGAATTGTCAGTTAGTTAAATAAAATTAATATTAACATTAAAACCAGCAATGAATGATGTTATTTATGTATTGTATTACCACCTTTCAATTAATACACTTTCTATTTCAATTTGGTGCTAGAACTTTTACTATTATTTTCAACAGTAACTAAATATAAAAATAAAATCTTTTTCTCTTAGGAGAGGTATTAAAGTATCCTTTATGAATAGAGCAAAACAAATTAAAAAAAAAAAATAATAACACATAAAAATACAAATTTCCAACATTAATTATTTAAATCCCAACGAAATTTTAAATTTTTATTTTTCTTAGTTCCATATTCAAATAGTTATTGGAAAATTATCGATACTATCGGTAATGCAATGACAATAGCGACGGAGCTACGCGATGGTAACCGCAGCACAGGCCGCCACCGATACTATCGACAATGGTCTTACACCTCTAACTCTCATCTCTAAATATACCTACACACCAACTTGATTGTGTTTTATTTTTATGAGAATCGCACCGATTTTCCGAATTAGGGACTAAATAAAACATTAAATTGATAATTGGGAATAATGGTGAATGACTCGGGTCTATCGACTGTTGATGACTTGGAGCAAAAACTAAACTCGGCCAAGCAGTCGTTGGTTATCTTAAATGAAAACATTCGCCGCATTGCTGGTCGCGTCCCCAAGGATTCCCTGCAGAGGTACGGATCAGATTTGGCAGTCGTTAATTCAATTAATGGTATTGGCCCTGCTTTCCAGATCGGAGAAGTTTAAATACACCCACGACGGCAAGAAAAACGACCACAATGGCGAGCGACAGTTTCCCAGAAGTGGACCAGGTGGGGTCTTCAAAGACAAGCGCCGGATGTACGAAAGCAAAAACCCCATTCCGCGCTTTCCCATCGAAGAGAACGAAGGACGACCGCCCAGGATTAACTCACGGGTCATCCGGGAAATGCCCACCAAAAAGGAGGTGGTCGAGGCGCAGGGTACAGACTCCGAGTCGAGGGCCCGGAATCGTAGGATGTTCGGATCGCTTTTGGGAACGCTGCAGAAGTTCTGCCAGGAGGAGTCGCGTCTGAAGAGCAAGGAGGATAAGAAGGCCGAAATTGAGAAGAAGGTGGAAAAGCAGGAACTACAGGAAAGAGCCTTGCTGAGAAAACAACGTGAAACGCTATTTTTAGATAGGAAACGAAAGCAATTCGAGATCCGAAGATTGGAGTACAAAATGGCCAGAATGAAGGACTTTAAAGCCTGGGAAGCCACTATGGCGTTTTCGAAAAACCATATTAGAACCAAAACGAAACCACACCTGTTCTTTCGGCCAAAACACCACTCCGCTCGAACGGAGAAACTGCTAAATAAAAGCAAAAGTGAAGCTGATGTCTTTATAGAATGCAGGCGCGAGGAATTGGAAGTTGAGCTGAAAAACTTGGAGAACATGAATTTTGTTAAGATGGAAGACGATAACGCAATGGACGACAGCTTCTATGATGAGCCTGACGATGAACAACAGTTGGATAAGTGTAAGTAAACATAAGTTTACTATGAAGTATAAAGCACGATTGTGTCGTTTCATAGTATTTTAAGGTAACATTTTCCATCCGTTAGCCTTTAAAAAAAATTCATTAATTCAAGCGTCTTTAAAATACACTTTTTAGAAGAAAAATTTAACACGGATAATTTAAGTTTTGGCTATGAACAAAAATTAACAGTAGTTTGAAATCAGGTTAACACATATGTTTTAATACCCGATTTTCTATATTATTTTAATTGCAGCTTCATTATACGGTAAATGAAGTTCTTGAAAATGAATGATGCTATTCTAGGAATAAAGGATTAAAACTAATTCAAATTATTAAAATAAAACCCAAACAATTTGTTTCACTTCAGCAAATCCATGGGTGTTCACGAACAAAAAAAAGAATCTCAATATTTGGGGTTAACTAAAAATTCAAAATCTCCAATAAACCTATGTAACATAGGGCCAACAAAGCCCTTTACACATATTTTTTGCATTAACGTGGCTTTTTTCGTCTACTGAAATGACAGAACTTTTTACATATATCGTTTCTGTTAAAGTTATTAACTAGAACTAAATAGCAGAACTAAAATTGTTGAACACAAACCGTCTACAATTGTATTGAACCAATACCCTTATGTGGAATTTTTCTAAGAACATGTGCCTAGGAAGTGTAATCGGAATGTTTTACAATGCTTGTATAAGTACGAAAAATTAAATAAATAAAAATGTATTTTTAACATACTGAAGTCGTGCGATTGGCATCGACGTATTATATTGTAAAAACTATTTTTAGCTAAATTTCTTCCCTAAATCGATTTTGTCTTCAAAATATTTTATTCTCATTTTCAATTTGCATGAGGGAGTTACCAATTTACATTTATAACATACATTTTATATACATATTAAAGACTTTTAATCGGGCATTAATATCATTGAACGTTTAGTTTATGTACTAAGTTTTTCAAAGAATTCATATTATTAATGTAAATTTTATTGGCGTTGTGCTGATTAAAATAGGAAGCAGAACTGTTTTCATTAATGCACAAAATGTACTATACTTTTCTTATTTGGATGTACTCTTAAAACTTTGGCATTGAAAGCTTTGGATGACCTGTGATTGGGTTAGATGCCCAACATGACCGCTCACTGATGCGATCATCCGCGGATGCTTCGCAGGATCCATTCAGAGAAGCTACTGACGAGGGTATAGACTCCCGGGATGGTGGTCACGCCGCACAGCGTGGGTCCGAAGGCCACGATGCCAATAAGCGTGTGGCGTCCACTTCCTCCGAAGAAGCCGGATGTTCCGTCGTCCATAAAGGGTCCACCACTGTCACCGCGGCACACGTCGTTCATAGGCATACCCTGGGCGCACAGGTGGTTCGGGGTGATGACAATGGGCTGCTGAAAGTTCTCGCTGAGACTAGCATACGCGATGGCGCAGCTTGTGGTGTTCACTATCGGCAAACGGATGAACCGCACTGAGGCGGAGAAGTTCGAGGAGTCCATCGACCCATTATCTGCAAAAAGATCAGTGTTTGCTTATTGGATTCGCGAATAATTCATAATTTTAATTTTTAAAATAGCTATTTAGGAGGCTCAAATAAGGCACTCATCCGTTAAACATCAAAACTGGTGACACCTTACTTAAAAATTAAAAAATACTAAAAATAAAGAAAACAAAATGAAACAAAGTAAATATTTCCTAACATTTTGGTTGGTTTTAATTATTTTAATTAGTTCAGACGAATAAAAATCGGTATTTTCAATAATAGATCTTTTCATTCAAAATATATGAAAAAAATTATTTTCTTTTCGTGGCATTCCTTTTTTGAATTAGAGAGTCCACCGGTTCAAAAAGTAGTTTCAAGTCAAGTTTAAGAAAATCAAACCTACACACTTTTCATTTACGTTTTAAAATGTGAAGTTAAGTTACATATCTAGAATAATATCTATCTCTCAATTCAAACATAGTAAGCGCCTAACTCGAGAGCAGAAATAGTATGTCGAAAACTTGAACAGATATACACGATATAAAGTTGTTTCGAGACTCACTTTCCGGATTCCCAGTACTCCAACCGGCAGCAACTCCCGTTTGTCCTATCAGCCTGTTCCCGAGGGTGGTTGACTCGTTCAAGGGTAAGCAGATGGGTGTAAAGGCTCCTGGAAATTAGGGGTATGAAATCGTTGAGTTGTTACAAAAGCAAGAAGGAGGAACACTTACCATCCGTGTTGTTGATTCTTAGGAGGGCAATGTCGTTGGCATATCTGGGCTGATCGAAGTTAGGATGCACTATAACCCGCTCGATTGCAAACGGTGTTGACCCATCTTCATTCCCCAATCGAACATGGGATCTATGGAACAGCTAGGCTTTAAACAGATTAGATTGGGTTTTTAACTTACATTTCCAAGTCGCTGACCAAGTTGACCACACAATGGGCGGCAGTGACGATGTGGTTGTTGGAGATTAGGGATCCGGAGCAGCGGAAGCTAATGCCGCTGCTGCCTGAAATAGTATGAAAGAACCTCGACAAGATTAAAAATATTCTCCTTTACAGGAGCGTCTTTTAACACAAGATGTGCGCTTGTCCCTGTACAGGAAAGGGTCTGCCACCCCAGACCAACGGTCGCCAACCTGGCACAGCTGGTGGTCCGGGCGGTGGTGGTCCGGGCGGCGGTGGTCTGGGCGGTGGTCGTGGACGTAATGACGGTCCTCCTTCCCAAAAGGGTAAACCCTGTGGTCCCAAGCCGTGCGGCGGAACCAAGTGCAATAAATGCAAGATGGGTGGCCCAGGAGGCAAAGGTGGCCCAGGAGGCAAAGGTGGCCCTGGAGGCAAAGGTGGCCCCGAGGGCAGACGTGGTTCTGGCAATGGCGGTGAAGGCGGTGGACCTTTGGGTCTAAGAGCTCCACCGAACAATCGAGGGCCCAAGGCTCTGGGACTAGCTGCTCTGCTCTTTGCCTTCGGAGTCTTCCTCACCGTAAAAATGGGCCTTGTGGCTAATGAGATTGGCTGAATCTACACAGGACGGGATTGCCGCAGGCCAGGATCTTGACAGCTGCGATTACTCTATATCGCTTATATCAACTTTGCGTTGATTCGGGCAGGGTAAATTAAATTCGAAATTGTGTATTTAATATTCCCCAAGGAGTACTCACTTCGGTTGCGATAGGCGATTCTCGCCAGCCATGGATATTGTCCAGCAGAGGCCTGTTCTCCCCCTTGCAGTCGGCTCTCCACACTAAGCCCGCATCCTGGAAGGTTATCTTGGTTTACCGGGAGCTTATCAGCGTCTAAGGGTAACGATGTGGTGGTTGCGGAAGCCGAAGCGGGACTTGTAGAAATTCGCGTAGATGGAGTTGTGGTAAACGGCGCGAGGGGAGGACCTTGGTCGAAGTTAGAGATTAGATCCTCCCCATGCCGCAAAAAGCGCAGGTCCCCGGGAAACACAATGGGCTTATCTTTGGGAATGGGTCGCGGTGATGCCGTATCCTGCTCGCCGTGCTCTACATGGTAGTGAAAGTGGTGCCCCCCACTAAATCGCCGGTCGAAGAACTCGGGTTCCACGGGCTGCGGACAGTTGCGTTGCTCCTGAAAGTTCCAGTAATCGTGTAGATTCGTCTCCGTTTCCAGGTAATCCGAGTGGGTGTGTGAGTGCGCACTGCCCTTGCTGTTACCGTTATCATCCCAAATCCAGCGATCATCTGGCGGGGCAAAACGCATCTTACGACTTGTCTTGGCTGAGAATGACTCATCGTGGTATTGCTTGCGAGATGAGGGACAGCATACGAGCGGCTCGAGGCCTTGGAAGCCACAACTGGCGGCGTGCACCTTGGCGAACACTGCGGACTGCTCTCCAGGCCCGTGATGAAGCAGAAGGCGAGCGTAGGGGTCGCACTTCCCAAGGCGTATGCAGTGGCAGGCGGAGGCTCCACGATCCCCTGAAACGAGAGCGGACTTGCTGGATGACAACGCAAGAAATCAGTGCTCGAAGGTCAATGTCGGCAAGGCAATCGCGAACCAGAAAAGCAGCAAACCAGAAGTGCCCCCGGCAATTACTCACTCACTTTTTTGAATCGGCGTTCGCTATCGTCCGCGCGGTTTATTGCCCTTCGCTTTGCCGTTGGGAATTTCTAGCCGCCGACCTTGACCCACTTAGCGGGCTGTTCTTTAATTTACCCCCCCGAAACACGTTCGTTTCTTGAGTCTTTCGTTATTCAGGTCTCCATGGATTACTCACCTTTCAGCCACAGGATGCAGAATAACAGGGTGACGAGTTCTGAGCTCTGCATTTCGGACAAGCGAATTGGAAATTGGGATACCGCTGACACAACGTCGCCCGTCCAAGTGCGAAATTGAAATAAATTGGTCCAATCTCCGACCCAGCATGCATATCTTACTTCCAAGTCCAGCTAGCTCTATTCAGATTTCGATTTCAGCGGCGACGAATCAAAACATAAAGAGAGCTCGAAAAACCAATTATCAGGCAATAAAGACAGCTTGAGCCAAAGCAAAAGAGCAGCCGAAACAGACGAAGAGCACCGACAATGCCGGCTAGCTGAGTAACCGACTAGCAGCCAGAACAGCTCAATACAAAACATGTTTTGCTAGTTAGCCAAAGTAAAGATTAAGTTAGGAAAAGGAACAAGTCAGGACACTGCTTAGAATGTGAAACTCTCTTTCGTGTAATTATGTGGCTTACATTACAATTTATGCTCTTAAGTTAGTCGATAGATGGGGGCCAAGCCCAGATGAGGGCTCAGATGGCTTACGTAACTAGAAATGCATCGCTTGGAATGTCGAGTTGCCGTTGATGTACAACTAAAATACTTAACTACTCATTAAGCCTTTTTATAGTCGATCTGGTTTGTCTTTAACGATCTTGCAGAGTCTAAGCTACCGGGGGAACCTCTGCAGAGGCCACGGTGACTGTAACGCTGTTCTCGACCTGTTCTACAGGTTCGACGATCGGCTGCGGAGTCGGGGATGGCGATGGAGATGTATTCACCGCGATCGTTGTCACTGCAGCCGCTGGATAATGGCCATTTACATCGGCATTGCTATTGCTATCTTCCCTGGCGGACTCTTCCACATCGTCGTCGTCGACAGGCGTCTCTTGGCTTAAGACCGCCGCCAAACGGTTGTCGTCGGCTTCTGGAGCTGGCTCGGCTTCTTCCCCTGTCACCGGAGCTGCGACCTCTGCTACATCTGCCACCGCTGGCTGCTCCAGTTCGGAATCCCCGCCCTCTTCGCTTGCCCCATTTGCATTTAAATGCACGGCTACGTCGCCATTGTGTACGGAATGGGGCCCCCGTAGCTCATTGATGATCTTTTCCCCCACCTTTGCGTCGATCTCGCTGATTTTCTCCTGCAGCTTGCATTTGAACTCGATCGGCCACTTGGGGCTCCATTCACGGAACAGCTTAATCTGCGGACAATGAACCGTAAGAAGGGGGAAGTGGAGAAGGGAACTTTCTACTACTTACGCGGCACTGGAACAGGCTCATGGGCTTGTCCTGCACGGCTGCGTTGGCCAGCGCGTTGACCAGGCCATTCACATGGGCATCGCTGGAGCTGGAGCCCCGGGCCAAGTACTCCACGAAAACGTAGACAAAGTCATCCCGCTGAAGCTCGCTCCACTCATTGAACCACTGAATAATGTAGCGGAACTCGCCGTCTATTGATAAATTGCTCATCGACATCCCGCTGCCGTTTGTTTATATTGTTGTTTCCCACGACGGTGACGCCCCCGCAGTTCCTCTGTCTGGCTCTTTCTGGCTTTTCAGTGGATTAAGCGATGCGCTGGCACGGATTCTGGTTCTTAAATCGGTTCGCTTCGATGCGGCTGCAACGCCAGACTGCTAGCCAAACTGCTGAATGCTGGCGAGCGCTGTGCTCCAAAGATACCAGTAAAAGTAAAACCCGTTTCAGCTTCTAATTTTTCCCAGCTTGGCTTTGTGTGTACTAGAGATGCGCGAATGAGTGAATGTTCTTCACGATAAGCACGAATCAAGCCTTCAAAAGCTCACGCACGCTTTAAAAACTGTTTTTTAAGTTTTCCTCATTGGGTTTAAAATAGATTTTTACTTGTGCCTTTGATTAATATTTATAATGTATAACAAATGTTTATTAATTTTTTTTTAAGTAAAGTCATTTTCTTTAAGCCTTATTTTACCAATTTAAACTTGAAATTTCACTTATAAAGCGTCGTGAAAAGTCTAAACTTAACGCACGAACTCATCTCCTGCGTAAACCTACCTCAAAGCAGCTGATTTTCGATAGACACCTTCAAGCCCGTTATCGATTGCTCGCACCTGCAGTAGGAGCTCTAAATTTAAGGCAAGCCTTTTTTCAAGCCGAGTTTAAAGAATTTCGTATCCAAATCAAGATTTATACAACAACCCTTGTATCGATAAGACAAGCTTCGCGTTGTGCAACACTATCGATTCACCTTGTCGTTTCCATCGTCGTTTTCCAACCTTTGAAAATTTCAGACAGTAAATAACTTTAAGAAAATCATTTATTACAACAAAAAAGATGTCTTCGTCCGAGCTGGAAATACAGAAAGCTGCCGATGGCCAGAAGGAGCAGCCGGTGCCGGCGGGCGTGGAGATTACGGGGGCCAAGGAGCCGGAGGCGGATACAAATGCCAGTTCGAAAGCGGATCGGGATTTTGCCGCGGCCGAGCAGTACAAAAATCAGGGAAATGATATGCTCAAAAGTAAGTTACTTTGTTTTGTTCATCACTTATGCCGTAATGCCCATGATAAGAGGACTGCGAGTAACCCGTAAAGCTTACCGGGACTGCACTTTCCGAGTGCCTCCTTCAACATAACCTTAAAACAAAGGCAATCTATGGCTGTGTGTGATAATTTACAACTCTTCCGGAACCCAAGGGGTATAATTAGTACTATTACTGACCCGCCTGCCCTCTCCCACAGCCAAGGAGTTCTCCAAAGCCATCGACATGTACACCAAAGCCATAGAACTGCATCCCAACAGCGCGATATATTACGCCAATCGATCCTTGGCACACTTGCGCCAGGAGAGCTTTGGTTATGCTCTGCAGGATGGCGTGTCGGCGGTGAAGGCTGATCCCGCCTACCTCAAGGGCTACTACCGCCGGGCCGCGGCTCACATGTCCCTGGGAAAGTTCAAGCAGGCGCTCTGCGATTTTGAATTCGTAAGTAATAACCGGCAGCATCTTTGGTCGGCCACTGAACCACAATTGACTTGCAGGTGGCCAAATGCCGGCCCAACGACAAAGACGCCAAGCTGAAGTTTACGGAGTGCAACAAGATTGTCAAAATGCGCGCGTTCGAGCGGGCCATTGCCGTAGACAAGCCGGAAAAGACGCTCTCCGAGATGTACAGGGACATGGAGAACATAAGTCAGTAGCTTACACAGCTTATGGATGTAGGCGAAACTAACCTTGTCTGCCTGTCCTACAGCTATTGAAGATGACTACAAAGGCCCACAGCTGGAGGACGGCAAAGTTACCCTGAAGTTCATGAAGGAATTGATGGAGCATTACAAGGGACAGAAGCGATTGCATCGCAAATTTGCCTACAAAGTAAGTATATGACTACTTTTTCAGGAACGCATTCAATAATGTTATCTTCGGAACAGATACTCTGCGAGATCGATGCCTACATGCGTGCTCAACCGTCGCTGGTGGACATCACTGTACCGGATGAGGAGAAGTTCACGATTTGCGGGGACATTCACGGACAGTTCTACGACCTGATGAACATATTCGAGATTAATGGCCTGCCCTCAGAAAAAAATCCCTATCTATTCAACGGCGATTTCGTAGACAGGGGTTCCTTTTCCGTGGAATGCATATTCACGTTGTTCGGCTTTAAGTTGCTGTATCCCAATCACTTCTTCTTATCACGCGGTAACTGTCTTTTTTTTATCATTTAATATATTTTTACATTAACTACTTTAAATTAATTGTAGGCAACCACGAAAGCATCAACATGAACCAAATGTACGGATTCACTGGCGAGGTGACAGCCAAGTACACCAGCGCCATGGCGGACATATTTACCCAAGTGTTCAACTGGCTGCCGCTGTGCCACTGCATCAACCAAAAGATTCTGGTGATGCACGGCGGACTCTTCTCCACGGACAACGTGACCCTGGACAATATACGGCGTATCGAGCGCAATTGCCAGCCGCCTGAGGAAGGCCTAATGTGCGAGCTGTTGTGGTCCGACCCACAGCTGTGGATGGGACGGGGGCCATCGAAGCGCGGCGTCGGCATTCAGTTTGGTCCGGACGTTACAGAGACGTTCTGCAAGAACAACAATTTGGACTACATCATTCGAAGCCACGAAGTCAAGGATATGGGCTATGAGGTTGCACACAACGGTCAATGTATAACAGTCTTCTCAGCTCCGAACTATTGGTAAGCATACACAATAGACCCGTAAAGCAAAAAGTAATGTGTGACCTCTTTTACAGTGATACCATGGGCAACATGGGCGCATTTATTACCATTACGGGTAACAATTTGAAACCAAATTACAAATCATTCGAGGCTGTGGTAAGTACAGTATAGTGCAATAAATTACTTCTGAAACCGGCAATTAATCGCAATATTTTTAGCCACATCCCGACGTCAAGCCCATGGCGTATGCCAACAGCCTAATGAACTGGCTGGCGTAGTCAGTTTCCGATTAACTTCAATAGCTAAACACATACTCCCACACACCACACAAATTTACAAACAGCTTGAGAACCCACAACCGCAGAGCAGCCCAGCTTAAATCGATCAAAGGAGAGGCAAATGATTCGGAGATGCTCAATAGACTATGCACACGCGAGCTGCTTCACTACTTAAGTACGAATATTGCGAGTCAATAAGACTTAGGACGAGAGGGTGGCATGAAAATGATCACGATCACAAATACGGAACAGCAATCATTTTATAAATTCAGCTATATTTGATACAGAACGAAATGTTATAGTGTATAGTGGCTTTAGAAGTCGGATGCTAAGTTTTATCGGTGCCAAGCATCTGCGGTTCCACTTGTAAGTGAAAATTGAAAGAAAATGTTTGTTTATGCATAGCATTTAGTTATGGCTACCAAAACATAATATACGAGTACATATATAAAATTCTACTTCAATTTTGTTTGTTCCAAACGCTTAATTTGTGTATAAAAAAAGTTTTGTTCAACCCTTGCCTTGTTTATATTATAAAAGTCATTTAAATAAAACTATTCAAGTTAGATACCTCAATAATAATCCTTTTAAAATTTGTTTAATCCAAAAAATATCGCATACTCTTCTGACATAAGCAACCAGTCTGATCAAAGTATCCGAAAATGCATAAAAAGACATATAGCATTAGAGCCTGTAATGTTAATCGAGTGAACAGAAATCAGAATAGAGCAATTGTGAAATAATAAAAACGGTCTGTTCTTTATTAATCAAGGTCGTGTCCATTTGCTATGATAAAGCCCATTACTTCGAAGATATGGCTAACATTAGCTTGGTAATCCTTAAGATGGGCCCTCTGCAGCAGCGTCACATAGACAAAGGGTCCATTGTAAGCAATCAGTTGCAGAAAGAACCCTCTGGCCGGCGTCTGCAGCTCTCGAGGTTGTACCGCCGACAGATAGATCGCCACCGTTGTCATCAGCTCGTGCAGATGTTTTCCCTCTATCTGCAGACCTAGTATGAAATCCGCTAGACTTTGGAGAAGCTTCAGCTGAAGTTTATATTCCTGCGTCTGAACTTGTGAAGTTTCCATGCTGCTGTGCTGACTGGCCGCTTTGAGGAAGTGCTTCAGTTGAGGTATCACATCACTGAAATCCGCAACGATGAAGTGAAGAATGAGTAGTTAACATTAAATAAGCACTTACCTGAGACTTCGTTTCAGTATAAAGTCCTTCGCATGGACGCCCAGCAAGTGCAGCAATGTGAAGCAACGATTGAGCACCAGTGCGTCCTTCTGCCGAAACTTCTCTACGAGCGGTTGCCACACTAAATGCACCAGTGGTAGGAGCTCGTTCTCATAGTCTGCCAACAGTGGCAATCCACTGGAGAAGCATTCAAGAGCTGCAATCTGTTGCTCCTGATTAGCGTTGGAAATGAACTTGATTACTTGACCTAGAATATCCTTAACCATTTCAACATGGCGCGGTAGAATCGGTTTCGTTGGTTTTGGTTCCGTGTCTTCAGCATCTTCTACCTCATCTTTCGCAGGCTCCTCAGCCATATTTGCGTCGCCATTTAGATCTTCTAACAATTGCGGCCTATTAAGCACACTTATCCATGTATTCAAGACACTGTGCTCCTCATCCACTTGCATCGGCAGCTCTGAATTTATCTCAGCCGTTGCATCATTTTGCCAATGTGAAACATGATTTAGAAATGCTCTAAAGACGCGCAGATAAGAGTGTACATTGCTCGACTGGTGTGATTTTGAGCACTCCTCGCGTATGGTCTGGAATAAGCTGTCCAGGTGCGGAACATTGCCCCGCGTGCTGTACTGAAGCACCACGGTGAGAATGTCCACTGCCGCGGTGCTATTCGGCGACCGCTTCAGCAATGCGTTCAGGTGGAAAGTGATGTAGTCCGTGGAGCACTCAATAAAGTGCGAGGGTTCCGCATACCTTAAAGCTAACTGCATGGAAACGAACGCGAAACTAGCCGCCTGGTGGACAATAGTGTTACTGCTGGCCACCTTGAGAAGTACTTTGTGCAGACTCAAAAATATGTGTCTGTCGAAGGTATCGCCAATGAACCTGGCACAGTGTCCCAATGCGTCCAAAATTAAGCAGGTGTGTAGCACATTGAACTGGGCGTCTGCAATGGTTACCCGACTGCCAACAACCTCCGTCTGCTCGTCGTCGGAATCGCAGTCCTGGGTGCGAACCTCCACTGCGGATGAATAGAGACCAGGAGTTCGTTCTTCAAACCAATGGGTGGGCTGAATGTAAATAATGCTACAGAATGGAAGTATAAACGTTAAAATAACCCACACTTACCTTGTTGACTTTAAGGCGCCAAGATGCATCAGGTTGAAGGGCGAGGTTCCAGTGCTCGTCTCTCAGGATCTGATCCAGTAAAAGGTTGGCCAGTACCAGCCGACTTTCTCGAGCTTTTTTATCCGGCGGCGTTACCATCAGAGTTAGAAGCATTATACACTCGTTCATGGAGGAGGACCTTTGCTGAATGAGGTCTTGACAGTAGTCGAAGATAAGCCGATTTAGAGAAGGCTGAGCACCCAAAAGGGCTGCAATGTCGTACAAGATGCCCACATTGCGCTTGGAGGCGAGATGCTTAAACTGTCGCCATGGGAGCTTAGCCAGTTCGGCAGCCAGGCCTTTTGAATCGCCCTCACGGATGCGACGTAGGGAGTACTCTTCGTTTAGTAGATCACGGGTGGTCCGCTGGTCAATAGCTGCGAGCAGACAGGTCACGAACATCTCCAAGTTCTTGGGCACCAGCAGCAGTAGTTCGAGCTTATCGGCATTGACGTTGCGCAGGAATCCCTTGAAGAAAAGAAGCTCGGCAAACTGCTCGTTATCCTCGCAGCGGTGCAAAATGCGTGGCAATTTGTTGAGATGCGCGTCTAGGAGCATCTCTGCATTCTCATCGAATATACCCTGACTGCTAGGCTGCTGCTGCAGCAAAAGAAGAGTTTCCCTGCACCGCTGGGCTATCTTCTCATTCTCGTCTTCCGACAGGGCCAAAACGCTCTCCAGTACGTGGACAAAATTCGTCCTCAGATTGTGGGCACAATGCTTGAGCAGAAGGCAACACATGTCGGAGTAGCTTTCGCGTACACTCAAAGCAGTGTGTGCCCTCAGAATGCTCGTCTCCACAAAGATAGGTCGTAGGCGTCGGGACGTGGCCGCTACCCATTGGATCGACCGCAGCTCTGTTTGCATTTGATGCAGACGCTCCTCAGTCTGTTCGTTTGTGGACTTTTTGTTGGCAAAAAAGGTAAAATCACTTTGATCAGCCAGGTTATCCATGGAGGTTATGAACAGTTTTCGAAAAGCGTCCACATCGTAGCGCATTTTCATGAACTCATCAGTGGTTTCCTCAAACATAATGCAAATAATGCGTCCCAGTGCTTGAATCGCCATCTACGTATAAAATATACCATTATATTGTGATTTCGAGTTATACGTTGGGATTAGGGAAACTTACCGATTTAATGGTTTCCCCAACAGTATCATCTTTCATGGTTGTTTTGAACAGTACAATAAGAACCTTGGGTAGGAAAATAAATATGGTATTGGCCACCTGACTGCGCAGCACTACATCCACGGGATCTGATTCGTCGTGAACGTAGAAGACCAACATAAGGCACTGGATGGCTGACTGCACGAGTTTTCGATACTTTTCCTGCTCAATTATATCAAGGAGCATGATAAGTATCTGGCCAATCACCATCGCAGTCTCCTTGACGTAGAAAGACTCCAGCACATCTGTGGTGGATCGACGCAATGCCTCAAATATGCACTGTATGGCAGCCAGTTTAATTTCCTCGGATAGATTCGGTCGCATGACGGCTGCTTTGGAGTCGCGTACCTGTTGCAGCACCACCACCAGGATGGAGCGCAGTCCCTTCTCGTCCGCCAAGTAAGTTTGGGAGACAATGCGGCTCAGGCAGTTCATCAGGCCGGTACGCAGTTCCTGGTGCTCCCTGCAGTATGGATAATAATCTGAGCAGACAATACGAAGTGAAATTCGGGAGCTGGAGGTACTTACCCGGTCAACTCATCCAGTTTGAGCACCAGAGGAACCACTGTTTGCACCTGGTAAATGCGCATTTCCCCAAAGTTAAATCCCTCAATTTCTCGCTCTACCAAGGACAAAGTGTCCTTGCTGGGCTCCTTCATGAATCCCTCGACGGCAGGCTTTATCTTCGTGACATACCGCTCCAGATGCATCATCTTAGCGGTCGGCAATCAATATCCAGAGTAATAACCAAATAACGCCGAATCGAAAACCGGCAAACTCCGCTAAGGAATTTTAAACCAACAGCTGTTCGAGCAGTCACTTGCAAGCGCGCACAATCTCAACCTACCACCCCTTAAAGCTATCGCAAACTATCGGTTTTTTTGAACTGCGCGCCAAACAGCCTACACTTTTGATCGTTTTTTTTTCTTAGAGAAGCCTAGAAGATATTGTCGGTTCCAAAAAGGATCATATGGATCTTAAAAACTTAAATACCCATACTCATTTTATGGTCATATATTGAACTAAATATTAAATCATTATTAGATTAGATACGAAATATGATTGCGCTTGAATGAAATGCTTAGCTATAAAACTCATGTTGAGCTTCGTCTTTGCGCACGCTAGTCTTGTAGCCCTTCTCAAAATCCTTGGCGTTGACCACATAGCGATTCTCACGCACCGCATGCATTCCCGCCTCCTGGCAAATGGCATTGATGTCAGCATTGGAGATATTGTCCGGGCGCGCTATCAACTCTTCCAGGTCAACATCCTCGCCCACATTCATTTTGGAGGTGATTGTAGTAAATACCAGGCGCTTCTGACGACGATCCGGAAGTGGAAATTCAATTTTGCGATCTAGACGACCGGGACGCAACAGAGCGGGATCTAAGGTATCAGCGCGATTGGTGGCCATGATGACCTTAATGTTAGTGGTCTCATCGAAGCCGTCCATTTGGTTAAGCAGCTCCAGCAGGATACGCTGAACCTCACGATCCGCACCTGTCTGGGCATCAAAACGCTTGGTGGCAATCGCATCGATTTCGTCGATGAAGATGACCGAAGGAGCATTCTGTTTGGCCAGGCGGAAGAGATCCCGCACCATGCGCGGTCCCTCGCCCAGGTACTTTTGGACAAATTCGGAGCCAACGACGCGGATGAATGAGGCAGTGGTGTGATGGGCCACCGCTTTGGCCAGCATGGTTTTACCACATCCAGGTGGTCCAAATAGGAGCACACCACGCGGCGGATCAATACCTGAAGAGCGCTTCAGATTAGTCAAGAGCTCCTTTATATATTCAGTTAACATACCAATCTGTTTGTACAGCTGGGCGTGCGTCAAAGGCAGCTCGACGGCCTCGCGAATCTCCTGCTTCTGCATGTCAAGACCACCAATATCAGAGTAGTTAACATCGGGTCTCTCATCCGGTGATAGCATCGAAATGGTGCTGTCTGCCTCCGGCGGCACCAGGTCCACAAGGCAGTTACTCTGCTTGTGAAGTGCCACCGACGAAGAGGGCTTCAGCTGCTCTCTATCAATGGTGGACAGGACGCGGACGTAGTAATTGGAGCCGGTGGTTGAGGCCACTATTCCATTTTTTTCGTCCACCGCCTCCAGGAACTGGCCAATGACCAGAGGAACGGCCTTAATGCGCTTTACTTCTTCCTGGGCGTGTATGAACTCCTTCTTTAAGTTCCGCTGCTCCTCTTTAATGTAATCCTCCTGTACCTGGATGAGCTCCAGTTCCATCTGGAGCTTCTTGTACAGGACATACAGGTCGTGTTCGTCTAGCCCCTCGTATTTTGGTATAGACTTCTGATGGAACAGTGCGATTTCCTCCTTTAACAGGCGCATTTTCGTCATATCCCTTCGAAGGTTTGAAAAAAAGTGAGGATGACTTGAATTTTCAAAAGCTAAATCAAAATGAAGTTGGGTAGTTATCGATAACAGTTAACTAGCGCTGAGAATGGCAAAAGTTGGAAAGCCCGTGTGACAAGGGCGTAGTCGGAATACATTTTAAGGGATAGGGTGATTAAAAAACGGTTCAAGATTTTCTAATAAAATTAACAGCTAAAAAGAGATTAAAATAACTAATAAAAGGAAAGGTAGAAAATTATTCACCACGAAGGATTCCAAATTTATCGTATTCCCCTCCTTTACCACCTACAGTTCTGGATTGTAACGGGAATGGCAATCAGCTGTGGTACGGACCTGTTGTTTTTCTTGTTCTTGATTTTGTTGTGTTTGCTTTTCTGCCTCCGATCCGACGTGGAGCGATCTATTTATATATCTATTTTGGTTTATTTTGGAACCACATATTCTCATCGGCATAGGACATATACGTATATGCCTAAGCATTGGCACCTTCTGTGAGACGGTTAAACATTTCTTCAAAGAAAGGTTGCTAAATACCAGCGTTGTGCACACCGGCTGGGATTAAGAATTCGATGATAGATTTTGCATTAACCAGACAAGACATATAGATTTTTCAACGGCTAAGAATATATAGAAATCGGTGTCAAAACAAATATGGCAATTATGTAACGGACCGATTCCTGCTCCAGCATATTTAGTAGACTAGCGTCAACCCAAGACCGGACCACCATGGACATTCTGGTGTTTCTGACGGCGGCGGCCCATCTGGTCTACACGCCCTTTACGAAGGTGGAGGAGAGTTTCAATCTGCAGGCCATGCACGACATTCTGTATCTGCGCAACAACTTTACGCAGGTAGGCAGAATAAGTTCCCGAAATCTCATATTATCTCACTAGTCGGGTCTCTTTATCTCTTCCTACACTTTAGTATGATCACCATGACTATCCGGGCGTAGTGCCACGCACCTTCATCGGACCGCTGGTGGTGTCTATGATCTCCGCCCCATTCGTACTCCTCTTTGAGACTCTGAATATTAACAAGTTCTGGGCCCAATATGTAGGTAAAAGAAACTGCTCAACTGCAAAGTCGACGGTACTTAAACAAACTTGATCTTAAAGTGCGCCTTGTCCTGGCTGGAGCTATCTCCGTGGCCTGGAATAAACTGCGGCAGGCGGTAACCAAGATTTACGGCGTTGAGGTGCGCCTGTGGTTCACAGCCATAACTATTACGCAGTTTCACTTTATGTTCTATATGACGCGGCCTCTGCCCAACATTTTTGCCCTCCCAATAGGTAAGTCCAAGCAATGGATCATTTACCCTATCTTATATTTTGATATTTTCAGTTATTTTTGCTATTTCCTATTGGCTGCGCGACCAACACAAGCCATTCATCATCTGCTCTGGCATAGCCATCCTCGTCTTTCGATCCGAGTTGGCTCTTTTTTTGGGTCTCTTGCTGGTAATGAGCCTGCTGCAGCGCAAATTCTCCATTGATGGGTGAGGTGATCGATCTTTTCACCTACTATTTAATACGAATTTGTTTATTAATAGGCTGCTGAAAATTGCGCTGCCTGCGGGTGTTTGTATTTTGGCCGCCACGGTATTGGTGGATTCATTCTTTTGGCGCCGCCTGCTCTGGCCCGAGGGAGAGGTTCTATGGTATAACACAATCCTCAACAAGAGCTCCGACTGGGGAACGTCGCCTTTCTTATGGTACTTTTATTCAGCGCTGCCCCGTGCAATGGGCGCATCCTTGATATTTGTGCCCATCGGCATAACTCTGGAGCCACGGATTCGTCCGTTGGCTTTGTCGGCTCTGCTCTTTGTCTTGCTTTACTCCGTTCTGCCACACAAGGAGCTTCGGTTCATTATATACGTGTTTCCAGCGCTCAACATTGCCGCAGCTTGCGCCTGCCAGCGCATGTAAGTTATAAATGGATTTTTCATTAATAGAACTACATAATTTAAAGGTATGTTCCTCTGTTTAGTTGGATGAATAGTGCCAAGTCCACGTGGCATAGCTTCCTGGCTCTGGGCTGCGGAGCTCATCTTCTGTTAAATGTCTTCATGACCGTGTTTTTGCTTGTCATTTCGGGCACCAACTATCCGGGTGGAGCCGCCCTTTCCCGCTTGCATCGCTTGGAGGCTGGCTCTCCGAACGTCTCCGTGCATATTTCCAATTTAGCCGCTCAGAGTGGCGTATCGCGTTTCATGGAAATACACGATGAGTGGACCTACAGCAAGGATGAAGCAATGAACTACACCCAGGGAGATTTGGTGATGTACACCCATCTCTTGGTGGAGGCGAAAAACAAGCAGAACACAGAGCTGTGGGCATCGCTTCAAAACGAGTTCGATATCCTGGAGTTTGTCGACTGTTTCAACAGTATTGGCATCCAGTACAACTCTTTGCTACCGGTGCGAATCAAAACGAAGCCTTGCATTGGAATTCTTAAAAAACGGTCGGTTTCTCCGAAAGAAAAGCCGAAAGCAAAAGAAAAAAAGACAAAACCAGCACCTGCAGTTGAGAAAGTACCCCCCTTGTTGCCGGTTGAAGATATTCCAAAGGTAAGAGAGGAGCCAAAGATTAAACCGACCTTCAAAGTGGATCTGGATGATGATGATGGCATTGTGGCAACTGTGGAGGAATTGTCATTAGAGCTGGATACGAATATTGAGCCAGAAGCTGAAGTGGAAGCCATCGAGACGCCCGTGAAGGAGATAAACTTTCAGGAGCTGCGAACCCTCGCCATGGGTCAGGCGACCAAAAAATCGCGTGCAGCCACCAAGCTGAAAATACGAAAGATTATCGAGCAGCACTATCGCGCCAAAGGAAAGCAAATCGAAAACGACTCCGCCGAGCAGACGTCAAAAACCCCAGGGACCCACAGCGGACGACCGGGAATACGGCAGTCTGTTAAGTCTATCATTAAGCAGGAGAAGATCAAGGAAATGATCGAGCAGATCGCAACAATGGACCTAACACGCATCTGCGATTTGGAAAAGACATCGACCAAGGACTGTTTGAAGCAGGTTATTGACAATATAGATGAGAGCGAAAGCTTAAAAACCAAATGACAAAACTTAACATATTTTAAACTGTTATTAAAACAAAATAAATAGTTTGTAATAAATAAAAAAAATAAACAAACGAACAATTTTATACATAAATTCTGAAATTGCTTATAATGGCATATTCCAGGATTTTTTCAATTATTTAAAAGAAAAAGTTTAAAAATCTCAGTTCTCTATTATTTATCATTTTAAATAACGTTCTGAGAGTGGCGCCAATAAATTAATCTTGTCTAATTGATACGTTTGTTTTAAGAATATGATTGCATCATTCAGTGTTAACTTTTAATTTGGAGAAACATGATTTCAGATTGAAAAAAAAATTTATCCAGGTTTGATTAATCCATTTTATTTGAAGTATACAGCTATATATATTTTATATATATTTTCTAATAAAACTGAAATGATGTATATTATTTGGACTTGGAATAAAATGGATTAATCAAACCTGGATGTATTTTTTTTCAAAAACTGTTCCACTTAGATCGCTTCTAATATATAATCTCATTGTTAAGAGCTCCAAAACTCATTTGGAAAAACAATTAAAAAAATAAATTCCTTTGCGATTCGTGACTATGAATACTTTTCCCATCTCTAGCGCGAAAGCGATATTTAAATTAACTGTGGTGGAAACATCTCACTTTTTTTGGCAGAAAAATCCAAATTAAAAATTTCCACAGGCTGTTATCTATTTTGTAAGGTGTTATTATCCGGCAATTGAAGATTGCGCCGCATGCGCATCCCACCAAACTCCGGCAGATGTGTATTTACAACCGCAAACCTCCCACGCAGTCCCAAGCACCACAATCATATGTTTTCTTATCACCTTCAGGTTGACCTCCGCTTCAGTCGAACTAGAGAATTTGGAAGGGAAACAGTGCTGAACAATGGAGCTAACTGGATGGGTTAAGAACTACGAATGGGGCCGCAAGGGCATCAACTCGGCGGTTGCCCAACTGGCTATGGCCAACGATCCTGACTTCCGGCTAGAAGAGGAGGAGACCTACGCGGAGATGTGGATGGGCACTCATGTGTGCGGCGTGTCAGTGGTCAAGGAAACCGGCGAGACGCTTGACCGGGTGCTGAAAAAGGACCTGTCCTACCTGTTCAAGGTGCTGAGCATCAACAAGGCGCTCAGTATCCAGGTGCATCCGAACAAGTGCGAAGCGGAGCGGTTGCATAAAGGAGCGCCCGGAAATCTACAAGGATCCCAACCACAAGCCGGAACTGGCCATTGCCTTGACGCCCTTTCTGGCTCTGGTTGGATTTATGCCGGCCGTGGACATCCGGGATTACATCGACGAGTTCCAACCACTTAGTAAACTGATAGGCAAGGAGGCTGTCGACCAACTTCACGACTCACCCAATGGTGAGAGCATTAAGCTGTGCTACGAGAAGCTGATGAAGACGGAGGAGGCGGCCATAGCCAAGTGCATCAATGAGATAGCAAAAAATTACCAGAAGGGTGAGGTAATCTAGTAAATAATAAACTTACAAATCTCTCTAAACCACCTTTAATAACAGAACTAAAGTCCAACGATCTGCTGGAGGTGTTCACCAAGGTGAACAAGGACTTCCCTGGCGATGTGGGTGTGCTGTCACTGTTCTTCCTGAACCTGATCCGCCTGCAGCCTGGCCAGGCTATCTACCTGGGCGCCAACGAGATCCATGCTTACCTAGACGGCGACTGCGTGGAGTGCATGGCCTGCTCGGACAATGTGATACGTGCTGGTCTCACTCCTAAGTACAAGGACGTGGAACAGCTGCTGGACTCTGTAATCTTCGAGAACGCTCAAGGCAACCGCAAGGAATTTATCCCCTATCGTATTGATGAGCAGGTCCAGGTGTATATTCCACCAGTCTCCGATTTTGCAGTGATTAATGTGAACATTGACCATTCTCTGGAATCGTACAAACTGGAAATCCAAGCCTTTGGCTCCATACTAATTGTCTTGAAGGGATCGCGCACCCTAAAGTTGAAAACACAGCAGGGAGACAAGGAGATCGTAGTGGCGCGTGGCAGCATTGTGTACATTCCTGTCGAGGCAGCTCCGGAAATCGAGTTCGCCCAGGCCGAAGATTGCGACGAAGACTTCAGCGGCTACATAGCAACGAGCAATTACTTTCGAGTGGCCTAAAATTCTCAGTTAATCTTAATCTTTTGTAAAGTGCAATAAATCCATAAACCCGATTAGCTGGTGAATTAATTTATTTTTAAATAATTGCAATTTAAGAGCTAATAATGTAAGCTAAAGTGTCAATAGTAGCGATAAATAAGTTATCTAATCAATTGGCTATACTCGTCCGTAATACATATAATAGTTAACGAGAAATATCTTGCGCACAAACAGGTAGTTTCTTAAATATTTGGGATTATTTCAATCAACAATTTTATTTTCTTAAGCTATAGCTACGAAACTCGTTTGGTTACATTCACTGGGGGTTAAGTATTAATATGAAGCAATAGGTTCGAGTGCAAATTTAGAGTAATTCAAAAGAATTGGTGCTTGGACTGTTGGGCTTACGAAATGCCCGATTACAATGGCCTACTTAAAAAGGGTTAACAATGGAGAACATAAAATTGGCTACGATATGATACCACCCATATTTGTTTAGTTGTCGATGCCCGGCGGTTGCGGTGGTTTTTCGAATTGTAAATGCAACAATTCACACACATATCAAACTCAGCAGTTGCTAAAGTTTTGGTTTGATTTTACAAAGTTCGGTAAAATGCTCAAAAAGTTTGTACCAAATACAGACTACTTCATATGATAAATCTCATAATAAAATGGTTAACGGTAACCTTTTGTGGTTGCCATTTGTACACGAGTGTAGTTATAGTAAGTAGTTAGCATATTGGATCGCATATATATAATTTTAGAAAGTAGTTAGCTCATCCGGCTCGAAGTGCTTGTAAGTAAATCGGTTTGTTACGTTTGCCAGGAGTTTACTGGTGGCTACTTGTATATGTATATAATATATGGTATAAATAACGGAATACCACCTGCTAAGGTTTGTGCCCAGAACATTGGATAGTTCCCCTAACAAGATAGAAGTGAAGGTGAATTGGATATCGTGTTCACTACTGGCATGACGGCACATGGCTTTTGTGCATATTTAACTCTTGAGCAGGTTGTTGGCGCGCTTGTTGACGCCGTCCATGCGAATGTTGTTGGCATCGCCCTTGGCGTTGATGCGGTCCACCTGCTTGTTCTGATTCTCCAGCTCGGAGCCCATATCCAGGGCCATGTTGCGCAGGTTACCCAACATGGAGTTGACCTGTCCCAGGTTCTCGTCCATCTCGTCTTCGCGTGCATCGTTTGTTATCCTGGCCACATAGCCGGACTGCGGTGGAGCCCCCATTCCGCTGCGCTCCCGCTCGTCGATAACCCGCTGCGGCTGGCTGGCCACGATCTTGCCGTCATCGTTGGCCTTCCAGGCGTTCTCTCCGTCGTCCTTGATGTTAACCTTCTTCCAGGGCAGCACGCAGATGCCGCAGCACTTCTCCATGCCACTGAGATTCTTCTCCGCCTCCCGCATGTCCGCGTTGATTCGGTCCATGCCCTCCTCAATCCGGTCCAGCTGCTCGCCCTGGTCATCCAGGGCCACAAGGGTACGGATGCCCGCCTCCTTGCTCTCGTCCATCAGGCTGAGCATCCGACGCGTGCTCTCCAGGGATTCATCGGCCACCTGGCCGGACTTGAACTGCAGCTCCTGCAGCTCCGTGCGGGGCTCAGCATTCTCCACTTCGGCCATTTCCAGACTACTTGGTGAGATTACTTGTGCACTTGGCAAGTGGTTGCGAGGCAAGACGTTTGTCTTGTTGTGTTATTGGGTGGGGAAATCTGGCCAGTGACTCACAGTCGCAAAACGTGATGCGGACTTTTGAGCTGATTCAGTGCGAGACTTCGGTAGATATGTTATTGGGGCGGGGCTAAGTTCGTTAAGTAAAAACTTAATTCAAAGGTCTTTATAATTTCTTCGCAAGAAATTGGATTTTTCACACAGCACAATGCCAATTTGTATACATATAAGAATTAGAGTGACCGTGGTGGTGGCGAGGCGTATAAGAAACTTCGTGTGCGGACCCTGGCAACCCTTTTTGCCGGGTACATAGCTTAAATTTTTAATATAAATAAAAAAGATTTATTTATTTTTATTAGCTTAGTCATGCAAAAAAAAAAGTTTCTTTTTCTCCAATTTGCAAAGCATATCTGTGTGACCGGCTGCCTAATTAAATTTAACCATTTACCATGGTTCGAAACTGTGCTTAAAAATTGAATTATATATATTGTTAGAAGTATTTCTGATCAAGTAAGTATAACGCCAAAAGTCGTTAAATGATAAATAAATCAGACTTCATTCAACTTAATTTTTTTTCTCTTTACAACATTATTTCTTGTGCAGTGAATAAATATCAATATTTTTTTACTTCGAGGCCACAAATTTATTGCGACGCCGTGCGATCTTCATTGCCCGCGCAGTGTTGAAAAGTGTTTTTGAAATATTAACGCTTTGTTTTTTTCTGGTACAGCGTCGGTCTTGAGCTGCTCCTCTTTTAAATTTTGTTAATAATTGCCAGTATTTATTTCTTATTAACTTTCGCGTGGCCAATTGGGTAAACCGCATAAACAGCCATGGACGATTCGCGTAGATCGATGGCGGGAAAGGCAAGTACAAAGTGGTTTTAGTCTATTTTTCCGGAATGGATTTGTCTGCTCCTGATTCCGTTTGCTAAAGTAACACTTCAATTCTGATGCAGATGGATTCCCGCCGCTCATCGATGGCGACCAACGATGAAAGCGTCACAATGTACTTATCCTTCGATGCGGACGACACTTTGTCCAGCAAGTGGCAATCGGCAATGGTCTCCCAGAACAGTCAATACTTGGAGGTGCAGACCAGCAAGATGGAGGTCAATATGGAGAGGGCCCCGGATGACAAGGACTTGAGGCGCACCATTCTGAAGGATCGGCAACAGCTGACCATCGGAGAACCGGACCAGAACTCTCCACTGCGCCCCTTTGACAAGAGTATTCTCAACTTGCACAACGCCTTGTGCTCCACTCCCTCCAAGGACAACACTCAGGCACAGACGATTCAGATGATGATGAGCATGAACCTGACTAATGTGGAAGACAAGGAGAACACCCAGCCTGATGGAGATAACCATGCTGGCGGCGAAAACTCGACGCTCTCCAGTTCCGTCGACCTGACCGCTAACACGGTCAAGGCCAACACCTTGAAAACCGAAGACGCCACCATGGATGATGTTTCAATGCAGGAGGCTCCCAAGCCCCAAGCTCCAAGCCAAGTCTATCCTTTGAGCGCCAACGTCGTTTTGGAGAACATAACTGAAGGTTTGCTTATACCCTTAAAGAAGTGAGCCGTTCTTTACCGACTTTTCTTCGCAGTGTCCAATGAAGGAGTGTCCATGCTGGCCTCACCTTTAGCTGAAAAGGAGGTAGCCCAGGTCACCGAGGTGGTAAGCGAAGTCTCCGAGCTGATTGCCAAAGCACTCAAAATCTCTGGCGACTCTGTGAAGGCATCGTCCTCAAAATTTAAAGTAGAGGTGGGCAAGAAGAGGCAGTCTGTCACCTCCACTAATACGGGGGCCTTGCCACGCCCACGTCGCTCGTTTCTGCCCACCACCAGTGCTGAGACCCGCACATACTCCTTCAAGCAGCGCATGTCTGTTGTGGTGAAGACCACTCTTAATAGTCCTGCCCGCAAGCTAAGTGCAGGCGGCGGCCTAGCGGTGAGCCGCCGCAGCTGTTTGCCCGTTTCCAAGCTGACAAAGGGTACCAATCGCAAATCGCTCGCTGCGACCAGCAGCCGTTCGCCCCCGAAAATTGCACCCAAACTGGCCAAACCGCCATTCAAGAGCATTCCAGACTCGGACAACGGAACCAAGACCTTGAAGCGTCTGAACACAAATCCAGCTGGGTCGGCTGGATCAAAGAATCGCTGTAAGTTTTGCGACAAGAATTTCGCTATAGAGCGCGCCCTGCACATCCACCTGATGCAGAATTGCGACAAGATACCCCCGGGCGAGAAACGCAAGCTACAGTTCACCGAACTGAACCACGAGAAGAAGGCCCAGCTGCCCAAGATCGGTGCTACCAGTGTGATTGCCGCAGCAGCGCCTGTGACCCAGAAGCCCCAGCACCGCATGAGTACGATTCCGAGACTGGGTAAGATTTCGTTAAATCGAGTAACAAATCGGTTAAGGGAATCTCAACTATTAATGTAAATATTGATAACAAAACATTATAATTGAGAGTTTTTTTGAGTTTATTAGGTGAAGCGCAAATTACATCTCCCTTAGTCGTTCCTAATTAATACATGTCATACCAAACATAATTAGTAATCTCCTCTGATTCCATAGCTTCCTCGAAAGTGGCTCCGTCCATGGCCCCGCCGTCAATAAAGAAGGTTCCTAAGAACGTAGCGCATGCCGGCGTTTATCGTACTCCTACTAAGACTGTGCCCTGTCACATCTGTAAGCAATCCTTCAAGAGCATACTCGAGTTCACCAACCACAGCCTGACCGTGCACGCGAAGAGCCAGCATCAGGAGTCGACTGGCGGAGAAGCACAGAGTGCCAAGGATTAAATCAAATGATTCGTGTGTAGCCTAGTCTAGGTCTAAGTTTAATGTACTTTAATCTCTACCAGTTTAAATGCACATTAACATAATCACTTGCTCTTCTTTTCGGGCGGTGGCTTCATGTCCACACCTTCTGTTTTGATGTCCAATGGACCCGTGGCATTGTTCATTTCAGAAGCGTTTCCTGCAGCGTTTAACTCTTCGCCAGCCGGAGGTGGCTGCTGCAGATTCTGCAGCATTGGCGGTATGGGTGGGGGAAATTTCCGCAGTAGTTCGGCCAGCAGCATGTCCACACGCTGCTTCTGAAACAAAGTTCCGCTGTTTTCATCCTTCGCCGAATTGGCGTCCTTCTTGTCTGACTTGGATTTGTCCGATACTGTAATTAAAAAAATTACTAGATCATATTTTAACAACTAAGGTAATCTACTTACAAACTTTGTTGGAGGAGAAGTCCCAGGTGTAGCCCTTGTTGGGATGATAGCGAGCATAGCTGCTGGCTTCCTCGAAGGCGGATTGCAGATTCACCACGGTATTGAGCTGAACACGAAACGATTAATCAGATGGTTGCAATGAATGGAAGTATACCTACTATTCGGGCATTGATGACGTTGGCTAGATCGGGGGCCTTGTAGACGGTGCCTCCAATGATATAGTAGTCGGCTATGGGAGTGGCCTCCGAGGGATTGTGCCGGTGCTGTTTTCGGATCACATAGAGAATAGGCTCTGCCACATGGAGTAGGATGTACTCCAGGCCAATCATGTTGCTGAAGGAGAAATAGGGATTAGTGTTCATTGGATTGGATGGCAGATAAGCTTACTGCAGGTGCTCCGGACCCAAGCGCTGCATCCGAACGGTCTCGTTGTTGCACATGTGGTCGTAGAAAGGATTAGACTTGCGGCAGAAGTAGTCCATGACGCTCTGCGGGCTTAGGGTGGCCATCATCTGGGTGTCGTGCCAGGAGAGGCGCAGGTGGTCGTTGGTCATCTGCCGGCTGGCCATTGTGAATGTGGATGCACGTGCTCTTCGGTGGGATGTGAATAGGGGAAGTAGCTAATATGTATTCTCGTTTGGCAATGACAGCGGCTAATTTCTGGGTCAATGACGCTGAGAGCGCTTCTTTCCTATTCCTATTCCTAGACGATCGGTTTGTTTACAAGCTATTTTCGGCTGCACGCTGCCAATTGGAAACTGTCGGTGGCACTTTTTTGATTTATTTGTTGTGTAATAATTAATTTAGCAGGCTGTGGCGTACGCTGCTCCCGCTCTACAGACTCCACGCTAGTACTGTAAGTGTTTGGCCGCTTTGTTGTCCTTTATATTGTACTTTTATTGTGTTTTCTTGTGGTGTTTTTGCCTGGCGCTTGCTAAAAAACCATTTTGTTGTTATTTTCGCTTGGCCAACTGCGCGCGGCTTACAACACTTTTTCCGCTGGCTTGCCAACACTGGCCACAACGCCAGGTGGCAACCTTGTGTTTGGGCGGAGAAGAAGAAGCAGCTTCGGCAGCCTATGCGAAAAAGTTTAAAAATAAACAAATTCCGTTTTAAATCAAACTGATATTCAATTTTCCGGGCGCGCAGTCGAAACGAAGCAGCCGACACAAACACAAACACAAAAGAGTCGAATTATTAAGCGAATCGGGCCAATTCTTCTAAGACGTCGCCTCAATATTGGGAACCATATCAGTTCGTTCTGTTCACTTCGTCGTGGCGCACGGGAATCAGACGCCCAGCAGCGCAAAGCTCTTGCAATGGTAACCATACAACATCGGTAACACCAGTTACCAAACCAATGGTGAACCCATTGTCCATAGCTGCCTCCTAGAATCAACCGCACACCACCCACTCATCCGTGTACATACTTATGAGTAGTGTATATACGCTTTGTAGGCGGCGAGTCAAGGTCGTTCGATTCTCGGCCAGGCGCACATACGTTCTTTTTTTTACGCCTCACCTTGATTTTCCACTATATACATATTCGTGCGTGTATGTCTGTGCTGTTTCCATGGCTGCCAATCTTTGTTTATTCCGCCTGAGATATCTTGAATCTCCCTTGTAAATAAGCGTCTTTTTGTTCTGTGTGCCAGGATCAGTGTTGGGGAAGCTACTAGCATTTTCTACCTACGTAGGGTACAATATAGTTAAATAAAAATATAATTATTTACCTGTCCAGGTAAAGGGTAACAACTTTAAGTTAATATTTTAGGAACTACTTAACCATAGTGCACATGTTGCCAGCATCCAATATTTGAACAACTATTTCGTAACAAAGTCATAAAAATAAACCACAATTCCTAACAAAAGACTTAAATATATTATGTAAGTATAAATGGATAAATCTAAATTAATTTATTTTTACATAGAGCGGGCTAAGAAGTAATCTGAAATTGTACCTAGGCATAAATGGCTACGTATACAACCAACACTGGTCATGATGATCTCGGTTCCGAAACGACTCAATTCTATTCTCTTCTAGATTGTCGCACACTTTGTAGGCTTAAGCGGATCCCTTCCAGATCCGAGCTTCAGTCAGTTTCAGCGATATGCGCTACATTAAGCCGGAGCCGTACTATGAAGTAAACGATCAGCAAACAAATCTCTTTCAGCCTTTAAACGGAACCCTTTAATCAAATAAACTAACCGTGTACCATTTGCAGGGGCTTCCACCATTCAATGTCAGCGGCAGTCCGTTCAATGTCGTGCCCATACACAACTACCCGGAGCTGATGAAGGACACCTGCGCCCTGATCAACGCCGAGTGGCCCCGATCGGAAACGGCACGCATGCGCTCCCTGGAGGCATCCTGCGACACATTGCCCTGCAGCCTGGTGCTGACCACCGAGGGCATGTGCCGCGTGATTGCCCACCTAAAGCTCAGCGCGATTACCTCGAAGAAGAAGGCCTGCTTCGTAGAGTCGGTGGTGGTGGACAAGCGACATCGCGGCCAAGGATTTGGCAAGCTGATTATGAAGTTCGCCGAGGACTATTGCCGCGTGGTGCTGGACCTTAAGACCATCTATCTGTCCACAATCGACCAGGATGGATTCTACGAGCGCATCGGCTACGAGTACTGCGCACCCGTCACCATGTACGGTCCACGTCACTGCGAGCTCCCCAGTCTGCAAAATGCCAAAAAGAAATACATGAAAAAGGTCTTATAGACGTCAACGCCAGTAGTAGTGGGCTTAGCCAAATTGGGCCATGCCGAGTCCGATCAGAGAGTGGCAGTGAACTAGTCAAATTGGCAAACGCTTGAAATTCTTTACGGGTTTACCTGCCAGCAGCTGCTCAGAGCCATAACCTGTGGACGCCAGGCACTCTGCCAAATGCAGGGATGAGTGCCACGTTCCCCGGGCGACCTAAGGAGCAGCTACAGCTTTTGATTCCATTACACCGATAAGCAAACATTCACCAAACGCTTGTGTTGATTTTTCAATATTACTTTCCGCATGTATTTTTTAAACTTTTTGGTTCTTTTTGTATGACAAAGGTGACCCCCGGTCTGTTTGGTACATGTATAAGGCTAATGTTAACCTAATCTTAACTATGTTTAGCTATTCTTATTTGTTATGATTTTGCTCAAGCGTGTGCATAATTGCTCCTAGAAGAAAAGTTACCTGCCTGCGATGATGATAATAACAAGCTCAAGTATCTTCCAACGAAACATAGCATATAGACATATCCAGCCTTAGCATTAAGTACCTAACGAGGGCAATAACTTCCAATAAAACGTGTAGAAATGTAAATTCCCATTGGTTGTTTCTGGGCGGAAACGGTGACGACGGAAACGCCAGTCTGGCAGAATGAGCGTGCGGTTCATTCAAGCGTCCACCTTGCCGCAGATGACAAGTTCAAGTGCACGGCGATGGCGACGTCTATAAATTGATGTTATTTTTGCGCAGCCAAATTTGACGGGGGGTCCGTGCCCAAATGGTTAATGCCCGCCCAGCCAGCGTCATGTTTGTGTTACAGAAATAACTCACAGTGATGTAAGGCACACAGAGATCTCTCTCCGCTGCCAACAATGCGACGGATCTCCCCCGTAGGGGCTATAGTAATAGTAAGAGACAACGACGAGGGAGCGGTGTACGCTTTTCCGAAAGCGGAAGCTGTTGATCTTTGCCGGCTTGACTGGGGCACGGTGATCTTTTATGGTTACACATATTTTAAATACCTGCCTGGCGTTTGGCGCGACAGGTGCTAATGTGGCGAAATTTTGGTGGCCGATGCCAAAGCGATTCTGCACGTAATTGCAATTAAAATCGTGTTCTCTAAAATGGAAAGTTTATTGTGAGCTCACATTACATACGGGTATGTAGACGTTTGGCGAAATATCAATTATAATATTATTTGTACGACGCAAATGATCGGCTGCAATTGGTGACAATCAGATTGTACGATGGATTGCTCTAGGCACTTTTGGTACTCTTGCCAATGCCGCACACCTTGCCGTAGTGCTCCGGCTGTTCCAGGCTGTCGATAATGAACTTTCCCAGATCGTACTTGGACACCAGGCGACCTGGGGCCTCGTCGTGCACCACGGTGTAGCCTGTGGCCGGCTCATCGGCGATATGCGGCGGCAGGATGGCAATCCAGTCCAATCCGGAGGCCTTGGTCAGGTCAAGCATGCGCTGGTGCTCCTCGTTTAGGCGGTGGAACACAGCCGGCACCTCCTGGAGCGAGCGCAACAGGAACGAGGACATAACGATAGAGAACTTTGAGAGCTTCGCCTCCTTCATGGCTTTGATCAGGTTCTCGGTGCCGCGGGAGAGTTCCGTGGTGGCCTCCAGCTTGTTGCGGGTGCCCAGAATGACTGCCACTGCCTCAACGCCCTCGATCAGGCTTTTCACATCCTCGTAGTTGGTCACATCACCCTTGACCAGTTCTACTTTGGACTTGAATCGCTCTGGAACCGTTTTCTCGCTGCGATAAAGAAGTTTCACCGTGAGACCTGCAAAAAGAGGGGTTTATTACACTGTTTTTGACCTGTGGGGTGACTTACCCTTCTCCAGGGCGTGATCCACGGCACATTCGCCGGTCATGCCGGTTCCCCCAATGATAGCAATTCGTTGCATAATGGCTTTTTCTCGTTTCCTGTTTAAATAATACGTTAGTTTGGCCCCAGGTGTGCTAAAGTGCAGTCTCACCTGTGCTGCAAATGCTACTTATCTATCAAAGGTCCAAATCAGAAGTGATTCCAGCGATTGCCTCGCATTCTCACCTCACCGGCTGATTTAAACTGTCTCTTTCACACGCGCAGCCAAACAGATACACAGTGGTCTGTCTACAGGATGAACTCTTGATTATGGAAACCTCACAGAAGAGTAAGCAACATATTCATGACATACCTCTAATTGTTTTAAAAAAGTTTTATTTTTTGGTATTCATCACAGTGTCAAGATTGAAACAATAACAACCCTTTAGTTTAAGGTTCACTCTGGCGAGAGAACACGGTATTGAAATTTGAATCGTTTCTTATTGGCTAATTACTAGCCACATTGATAAGCCATATCATATCTAGCGAAAACAAGTTTATTTACAAACGTTTGGGTGCATTTGTCATGGTGATTAATATTAAATTAAAAGTATTTTTGTGGATTTTTAAATAAAGGCGGATTTCTCCAGTCTGGCAACTCGGTTCAGTGTTGTAAAGTGCAGCGCAGTCATAAGTTTAACCGTTACGCCTGCGATTCCGATTCCTCGGAATAAGGATTATCCGCTGGATTTTTGACCCGTCTTAGAGTTATTCCCAGCTTTAGCTCACTCAGGAAATCGGTGGTTGCTGGTTTTCGTTCTGGACGCGGCTTAATGCCGCTTATGGTGGCCGCCTTCTGATCCACTTTCTATAAGAATCGGAATAATATTACGCTTTCTGGTAAAAAAGTGCTTTATCAATAATACCTTCAATGTTACTCCCTGTCGTATACTGGCCAGGAAAGCATCCCTCGGGTCTCCGCCGGAGGAGGCAGCCGGAGCAGCCTGGGGCGGCGACTTCTGCATTGGTGGTGGTGGAGGAACTCCTGCCATGCCAGCTGGCGGAGGTGGCGGTGGAGGTGGTGCTCCTCCTGCAACGGCAACTGGCATTGGAGGCGGCGGTGGAGGAAATCCTGCAGATGCTACTGGCGGGGGCGGTGGAGGAACTGGCGCCTGACCGCCAGTAATCTTTGTATTCTGCACTGTCGTCGGTGAAGCATAGTCCGATGGAACCCTAGAAGTTGGCTTAGCAGGAGGAGCAGGTGGCGGTGGCTTGGCAACTGGTGTATGCTGCACCGCAGACACGGCATACAGCGATCCCATGGATGATGTGGAGTTGGTATTGGGCACTATCGTTGGCTTCGGAGGCGCTGGCGGTGGAATACGCATGGTACCCGCCTTTCGCTGCGGCGCTATAGTGGCATATGTTTCATTGGAAACCTTAGGCTGAGCCGAGGGCCGCACTTGGCTAATGTCAATGGCCGCCGGATAGCCATGTGTGTTCCTAGCCGTGACCGCCGACGGAGGCGGAGGAACTTTCGGCCTGTTTGCCTGAAGTTGAACCTGGACGGGAATCACTGAACCCACCTCCTGCTGTCTAACATTAGAATGCGTCGGAGCAGCAGGCGCTGGTCCAGGTAAATCTAAGTCAGAGATATCCACAAACCGCGATGTGAGCGAGGCATAGTTGGAAAAGTTTGGAGCGACCGCTTGCTTTGAAGCAGTGACCATTGAAGGCGGCGGAGGTGAGGGCGGAGGAGTAATTGTGTTGTTGGTGGAAATGGTTGCATAGAGCAGCGGCCTGTCCGGCTCCTGAGCCTGCGGCTTCGCATGCATATCACTCTTAGATGGCTAAGGATTAAAAATAGGCATTACACGATTCTGCTCGGCTTGAAGCACCTACCATCCATGTAAAATTGGAGTGCACAATTTTCTTGATCACATCTTGGCGTCGCATGCCGCTTATGTCCTCCTCCGTGATACCCCGCTCCATCATGTACTTCTTTAACACTTTGTCTTTGGAGTCGGCGGTCAGGTCGAAGGCGTTTCGCGTTCGATCCCGCAACACATCGCCTGAAACGTGCTGGAAGTTGACAGGACCGCTGATCTCGTACTTGGAACCCTTGTTGCTGACCAATACGCTGGTGGCGAAGCTGGGACCCGCCAGGGCCACAGAGGGCGGGGCCCCCACATACCTATCCAGGCTGTTGGAGGAGGAGGAGCTCTTCATGCCGTCGATACTGGCGTTTGTGCTGACGTTGTCGGCGTAGGAAGGCGGTGGACGGACTGCGGGCGGCGGATGGGCGAAGACGTCGGTGCTCACTTGCATGGAAGGAGGCTAGAAAGAAAGGAAATGGCTGCGTTCAGGACAAGGCTGTGCATCGTGGACTCTAAGGCTGATGCGACTGTTGAAGGAGTTTTGCTGCAGGACATTACCACCCAGTAACCGGGACTCTTATTGCTCCTAATTATGTCATAGACGTAGGCGCGCCGCATGATAGCCGGCAGACGCTCGAGGTCGTCGGAAAGGTTGGCCTTCCGCAGGTACAACTGGAGCATTTCGTCGCCGCCCTGGCCCCGCAGATCAAAGGTCTTGCGGAAGTCTATGGCTTTGCCCTCCAGCTGCCGAAACTCCACAGGCTCGGAGATATAGGCGTATGTGTGATCCTCCATGGCACTGGAAAAGCGGATACGTAGTTGGGAGCTGCGTTAGTACGGCTGCAAAGGGGGTGCCGCCCACTGGCTTTGTCTTGGATCTCTCCCCGTAGCCGCCGTGCGTCCTCAATGCCCAGCGGCATTATCTAGTAGCCAATTTGCAGATAAGAATTGCTGGCGCAACTTGGGTTTTTATCAATTTCGGATTCGGGCCTTCGCCGAGGTGACTCATCGAGAGCCCCAGTCACCAGGTTACCCGGATAATTCAAATCCCGTGTGGAGGAGGAGGAGAGCGAGATCGGCAGCAGGCAGCAAGGATCGTTAAGTACCAATTACCGTGTGCACCGGGGAGCTGTGTCCAGGGATTCTGCAGATCCTGGACAGATTGAACGGATTGGATCGGCGGGCGTTTGAACGGCACAGGGCTGTTTGTCGGACTGATTAACGGCGGCAGTATGTCATGTTAGGCACTGCGTTTACTCATTTCGCGAAGAGTCTTATCTGGAGCGGCGGTACCGAATACTGATAACTGGGGGCCAGTAATCACCTGGGCCAGCGACGCCGACTCCGACAGCCTGAGCCAAAGGAAAACATAAACAATTGGCGTAAACTACATTTTGGTAAAGGTCTACGATATGCCTTTACCTGTCATGTTCCTTGCAGGTTTGGTAAGTCCAAAACCAGAAAATTGAGTAATGACTAATGTCCGCAAAAAGCGGAAACGACTCTCTTAACCATAGGTATTTATCGCATTCCAAGACATTCATATATAATTCTTACCTTACTATTAATATATGTGATCCAAAGATACTCCAGATTCGAGATCTTATATAGTATAAGTAATTTATGGGTTATTCAAGTATTCAGTTTAAAAATTTGTATACTGTTCTGAAGCTGAAGTCTTATCTTTGTTAAAGTTATCTAAAAAAAGGGAGAGTGTTTTTAATGATATTATTTATAATTTCATTCGAAAGTTAGCAACGCAGCGAATCGCACATTTCCGATTTCAATTTTTGTAATTTTAATGATGAATTTTGGAAAAATGGCTTTGCCGAAAAGGGTCGAATTACTGCATTTCTAGGCTCATAACATTTCTTACAGACGTCTGATTTCCAAGTCTCATACTTCTTAATGATTGTAGCTTAATTCTCTAAAAATCCGTGTTTAAATCTTGGCTTGCATTTTTGGATTTTTCGACATTTTTATAGAGTAAGCCTTTTTCAAATATTCGAAAATATTCTACAGACATCCGATTTCCACACTTTCCATTATCCTTATATGAACTTAAGTGGCAGCGCTTCCGATAAGAATATAATAGGCAAGTTTCGACGTTGTTAGGAACCCTATAGAGTTGTTCTTTGTCATAGAGATTACTGTCAAAATTGCCAACTTACTTACGAGCCGGAGAAAGCGAATCTCATTTTCCTACTTGTCAGCAGCCGAAACGTTTCGTGAAAATTTCATTACAAATTTCTCTTGCACTAGGAAAATTTAAATCAATTGATCTACTTCTCATTGGCCAACTGCGCATGTGCAACCTGAACAAACATTTTAGGATCCCTTTCGAAAGCTCAAACAAGTGGTGAAGATAAAATTTCTCCCAAATTTTTGCACTTTGAGCTACCATTAGCCATGAAGGTGAAAGTGTCGGGTGAATATACGCTGGCTGAGATCGAGGTGGATGTGGACACTCAGTTGACTCCCGAAGACCTGCAACCCGGAGCCACAGTGCTGGCATCGAACGAGGGTGAGGGCGACTTGGAGCAGATTGTCAGCCACGAGGAGCTGTCCAGATTCTTTTCCGTGGCGCCCTCGCCAGCCATCCAAATGCCCACGGATGTGGTGGTGGAGCGCACCCTGGCGGATCCGGCTCTCAAGCAGATCCTGCTTGAGGCTGACGGCAAGAAGGGCTTCGACCCGCAGGCGGAGCAATTGAAGATTCGCGACTTTTTGGCCGGAGTCACCAGCAGCAAGATGACCACCGAGCAGTCGGTGTTTCATGGTAATCCCTTGGATTCCCTTGAGTAAAATAATTTCAGTTCTCCTCTTCCCTCAGGATCGCGTTCCAGCTTATCTGGGACCACTGGCTGTCGCGTGAAGTGTCCCCAATGTCTGGTTCAGTACGATACTACCGCCTTCCAGAGCCATTCCTGCGAATTTGATGTCGAACGGAAGCCCGTAGAAATGGTAGTTTCTCAACAGGAGAAGACCTTGCCTGAGCCGACTCCATGTGCTCCTCCTCCTCCGCCCAGCAAACCGATCAGCGAGCGGGTTATCTTAGAGAATCAGGTGCGCCTGCGTCGCTACATGAAGGATGAGATGAAGTACGACCTGACGACTGGCATCGATAGCTCGCGGAACCGAAAGTCGGTCAAGGGACCCAACGAGTGTACCATGTGCGACCGCAAGTTTGTGCATGCTTCGGGATTGGTGCGCCACATGGAGAAGCACGCCCTGGATCTAATCCCTTCGCAGAGCAGCTTGCAACCGCATACAGTTCCGGCTGCCGGCCTCCATGTGGTGGAAAAGTGCAACGCCTGCGGCCGAATCTTCTATGATCCGCTGGTTGCCTTGGAGCACGGCCTCATTCACTTTCCGGAGCAGCCACGTGTGTGTAATTCACCAGAGATCCGATCCTTCCAGGCCAAACCGGATATCAAGGAACTCCTGCTAAATGGCGAGATGTGGCTGGCAGAAGAAGTCACAGCCACAGCAACGCAGCAAAAGGCCAACCGACTGGAGAAGGAACTGTTCACCAGTCTGATCCTGGGCAGCGTTTTGCAGTGCGAGTTCTGCGATTACATCTTCGCCGACATCGCGGAACTGCTCGTCCATTCGGCCTCCCATGTGGCCGAGCGGCGCTTCGAGTGCACCGCCTGCGACATCCAGATGAACACGGCCAAAGAGGCCAGCATCCACTTCCAAACGGACTGCATCTTCATGCGGGAGTCGAACAGGTCGCTGAATGTCACGCTGAGCCGCCACTTTGTGTGCAATGTGTGCGAGGTGAAGTTCGCCAACACTGACCTGCTGCAGGAGCATCGGTAAGGTGTTTGATGGGTTTCCAATCCGGAAAGAAGGATAATCAGATAGTTGTTGGTTATTCGGCTCTTCTAGGTACACCTCCTACCACTACTTTCCGCGTCTCAGCGAGAATGGTAAGAAGTTGCTGCTACCCTGCGAGTTCTGCGAGGTCAACTTTGAGTTCGCCAACGAGATTCTGGCGCACAATGAGGAGAAGCACCTGAACAAGAAGAAACGCGAGAAGGAAACCCGCAACACGGGCACTAATCGACTACGCCAGTACCTGTGCGACATTTGTGGCAAGTCCTACACGCAGTCCAGCCATCTGTGGCAGCACCTGCGCTTCCACCAGGGTGAGTATTTGTCCTAGATAAGGCCCCCCTCCGGGTGATATGTCTCTTCCGCACTAGGTGTCAAGCCCTTCGTCTGCCAGGAGGAGAACTGCGACCGGAAGTTCACCATCCGCCCGGATCTGAATGACCACATCCGCAAGTGCCACACGGGCGAAAGACCTTATCTCTGTTTGGTGTGCGGCAAGCGCTTCCTGACTGGATCCGTCTTCTACCAGCACCGGCTCATCCACCGGGGCGAGCGGCGCTATGAATGCGAGGAGTGCGGCAAGCGGTTCTACCGGGCGGATGCCCTCAAGAACCACCAGCGCATCCACACCGGCGAGAAACCGTACAGTTGCCTCTTCTGCACCAAGACCTTCCGGCAGCGCGGCGACAGGGATAAGCACATCCGAGCACGACACGCCCACCTGGACGCCAACTCGCGACTGATGATGCAGATGCAGAAGTTCCAGCTGGAGTCGGCTGCAGCAGCCGCTCTCAAGGCCAAGCACCATCCGGACCAGAAGGGCACTGGTGGCGGTGTCAGTCCTTCGGAGGAGTCCCCGGATTCGAGATTGGGAGAGGCTGGCGACCCGGCTATGCAGTATTCCGCGATGCCAGAGCAGCAGGAGGAAATGGTGTGTGTGCCAATGAACGACGTGGACAACAATTACCTAATGTCGCAGTATGTGCCCATGGAGGCGGGAGGCTCTGAGCAACAGATAATCGTTTTCGAGGAGCCGGCCCAGCCGGATATGGGTGTGATCAGCATGTTCGAGCCGCAGCAGGGTCAGCAGCCAATGCAGGGTGGCGAAAATGCCAGGGTGGTTGTTGTCAAGAACAACCCGACTCAGCCGCTATTTGCGGATACTTATATGTAGGAGTCCGGTTTGAATTTAAATAAAGCGCCGAAGGAGTAGAGCTGCCATCTTTTTTCATTATTGAGTGTCGCTAACAAAGAGTGATGGTCAAACAGGGTTGCCAAGCGCTCGATAGTCGCAATCCAAAAATAAAAAAACCCTTAAACCCTTACATCTTTTTTGAAACCAATATAGTCTCAATTTATTTGTGTGATTTAAGGTTTTCTTAAAATTTACTTATGTTTCGGCGCGGATTAGCAAATATTTCTTACAGTGCTGACCACAGTGCATTTTATAAGTAGTTAACAGTGCATAAGAACTGGAGTGAAATCGTTAACAGTCCGCAAGAATGGAGTGAGATTTTGAGTACTCGTTAGAGATGGAAAAACATCGATGAGGGGCTGCCATACATCGATATTCCGAAAATATCGATGTTGGCATCGTTGGTCTTCCATTTCTATCCACTATGTGCCGTCCCTAGTTCCTTTTCTTTTCGAATTTCTCGTGGAAAACGCCAACATGGGTTTCGCTACTCTCTGGTACTCGCATCCCCGCAAATACGGCCAAGGCTCCCGAAGCTGGTAAGATTTGTGTAGCCCGTGGCTTGGCGCACCGTTTGGTGTGCGATTTGTTTAAATGCTTGCCCCGTAACCCCGTATTTTGCACGATTTTCGCATGCCTGTAGAAAGTGAGGTTATTCACGCCCCGCTTTTTTTTTCACGCATGGCGTCTGCCAATTTGTATTGCTTGCCGATTTTTGTTATATTTTCAATGGCTTTTGGCCCCGGTTGAGTACGGAAATACGTGTTTAAACAACTTGAACAGTTTCCTTAATAAAGGGTGGCCAAAGTAAGAGCTGCACGAGGCGAAGTTCTCGATTTTCACGTGAAAACAGTGCAGCCGAGTGCAGCGACAACTTTGCTATACAAGAACTGTGCCAAGCTACGGAAATACTTTTATGGAACCGATCTAACCAATGGCATTTCATCCCATTCCAGCCGTGCCTGCTCTAACCGCCACGGTCTGATCCGCAAGTACGGCCTGAACATCTGCCGTCAGTGCTTCAGGGAGTACGCCAACGACATTGGCTTCAAGAAGGTGAGTCCCCTGATCTGTGGTTCCTTATCAACAGGTTACTAATTACAACCTTCTCCCTTCCCAGCTGGACTAAATGTCCCCTTCGCATTTTGGCACGCGTTAATCGCGTCTCAAAACAACACTCGTCATATTAATATAAGCAGTCGCCGGATTTTTGGGGACTCCGTACATTAATATGCCGGCGGCAACAACAAGCAGCAACAACATAATCATTTGGGGATTTAAGCAAGGACAAAGCACACATGGAACCGATTCCAAAGTAATCTCTAAGCAAGTAACCAGAATGGCCATCACCACAGAATTCCAACAGTTACCACCTTCCGCGAAGGATCTTTGTTAAAACACTAGTTTGTTTAAATCTCCGTCTGATTAAACCCATAACAAGAAACGTATATATATTTTTGTGTCATAATTTGCGCCTACATCTAAGCGGGCATCTGTTTTGTGTTGTCAAATGCCGGAAAGTTTGTGCATTTCCTTATTTTTGGACGGACGAGTGGTCAGTTAGTCGGTCTGTGTCACCTAATAACACATTAAGCCGCTACCAAAACAAAAACGTAACCGGTTTTAAATGCTGGTGAGCAGCGGGTCATCCCCAACTTTAACTCTCTGAAATAACATTGTCAAATCGCTCACGAAGATCATTTTTTAAACGATGATTAGGCTTTCCAGTAGCAAAAAACATTTTAGTTTCAAGCGCCGGATTATATATGTATCTGCTGGCATTTAATGTGAAAAATTGAAGCAACATGTCGCCTATTTATATTTATTCACAAATTCCTATTACCTTAATGCTTTTGCATTAAATTAAATCAAGCAAAGAGACTTACATTTTTAAAAATATTTGATATTGAAATAATGCAGGGTTTCAAGCATATATATTTTTTGTACACGTGAAAGCAATTAACTGGGGTTTAATCAAATTGAAAATAATATTTTTAAAAGCACAGCTTGTTGAATAATTTTAAGGGAGGAGATAAAAATATGACTCATCAAGTACATTTTAATTTAAAAATGGTGACTAAACCCCAATTTCAGATGTGTTTGAAAATACACAATTTTAAAAATAATTTATGTATGATGTTCTTGGAAAATTTGCACTAATACTTTGTGTGTTGAAATGAAAACACACATAAAATCTCAGTCGCAACTAAAAGTCTCTTCTTGACCACTGAATGAAATGTTACTAAACCCCAAACTGCATAATCGGTGTGTAAGCAAACCTGCTTGATTCCCACGCAAAAGTGTCGACGGCGTTTATTTTGCCTTCTAAATTGATGGTGTCCTTTTGGAAAGCCGGAAGCAATCTCCTGGCTGGAGACCTGCATTTCCTCATTTCTACGACAGTGGGTTAGTGGCATCCAACTGAACACTGGAGCACCTTCACCAGTGCAGTGGAAAGCCAGCCAAGAGCCCACTTGGCCGAGAGCCAGGCCAGAGTGAAAACCAGTTTGGGGCGCTAAAGAGCGGGTCAGCCCCCGCTTAAGCTCTCTTAGCTGTTTTAGCGGTTGGCTTCGCTGCCGAAATATTACGATTTTGCACATTCGCCAATTGGTCTTGGGAGTCTGAAGCGGACGCTCGGTGTCTGAACAACGTAGTCGCGCTTGCCCAATAATCCGACCCAGTATCACCTGTATTCCCACCAGCGATGAGTGATTAGTGAGTGAGTGCCACAGACTGCAGTGACTCCAAACGGAAAGGTCAGTGGCTTAGTGACCCCCCAAGTGAATCAGCCGCAATGAGATTGGTCTGGCTGCAGCTCCTGGCTGCTGGGGGAGCCCTCTACCTGACCATCGGTTGTGCAACGGCCGCCAAGGCATCCACAACAAGCCGCGGCGTTGCACAATACAAGCTCCCGCTCCCAGCTCCACTGCCAGCCCACGAGACTGCGGTGGCTTCAGGAGCGGATCAACATCAGCCCAAGCGGCAGCAGCAGCAGGGTGCATCCAACCAGCGGAGGCGCAATCAGGTGGTCCGGCGGCGCAGACCCACCCCATCAACCACAACAACAACAACCACCTCCACCAGCACCACCACCACAACAACATCAACCACAACCACCACCACCACAACTAGTAAGTCAACACAAAATTGTAATTATGTAAAGACAGACATATAGATCTTAGATCAGTGCAACTCGTCTGTGGACCGATGACTATTGACAAGGCATGCAAACTGGTCGAAGATGCTGGCACTGACCTAGCTTTTCGGTTTCGGCCATAAAGATTGAAAGTGGTAATGCGAATATACATCCACAACAGTGACAAAGAAGTTGTCTGACAAAAGGTCGGATTAGGTCCATCGATATATGGAATACCCTTTAAAAAAGGATAAGAATGCAGATAGTACCATATAATTGGAAGTATTAAGCCTAGAGTTTATGAGTGTTAAAATTTGGTTAATTAGTTACTTTTCTGTTATCATGATTTATCTGATGTAGATGGATATATTACAGAGCGCTATATAAATATGTTAAAAAGATACCGAAACAAGTTTCTACTTTAAAAATGTAAGTGGCATTTTAAGCCACTTAGATATCCAAAAATAAATCAAAGATTATTTGCGAAAAAATGCAGATAAAGAGTTTTACCTTGGATTGGCAGTTTCATTATTCTGACCGCAATTGTGTATTCAAATTGTGGACAAAACCTGATATACCCGTTTGGAGTTCGTTAACGTCCATAGGTGCATAGGTTAGGTGTATAGAGCGTCGATAACTGGAGCGCCGGGGCTTTCGAATCGGCTTCAGCTGCAGCAGGAGGCCTTGGCGAAGTCCGAACCGGAGAGACGGACACAAGGTCGCGAATTATTGGGGCCTAGGCCTTTGCCTTTGATAATTTGCATGATCATTCCGTTTTATAATTCCCCTTTTTGGCTGGGTCCCTCTAATTAAATTAAAGGTGCCCTGAACTTGCCTCGCCATTAGCTAGTTTTATGGGCTGGAAATTTAAAGCATCTTCTCATAGGGAAGTGTCGTTGATCGTGGGTAACGATCTCTGATAATGGCGGTTTTCGCAGGTGATGTCCAAAGCTGTTGCAACCAGCCAAGTACATAATGGCGATGGGAATGGGTCTGCTGAGTTGAGTGAAGTGGGTGGGAAGCGTTGGCCAACGGGCTGGCTGCGCTCCACCAGCAATTGTTGATCCACCATTCATGGCGCTGCTGCTGGCTGAATAATGAAACAAAACCAAATCAAACCCTCTTTATGAGCGGCGGGAACTGCGCTTTACTTGACGTGTAATGTCTGTTATTTGGAGCAGAAACACTAATGGCCATTGAGCACACAGCTAACCCGCTTTCCACATCCATCCCCAGCTCCGCGTCCCAGCTTGGCCAACGGCTTTAACTTCTTCAATCCGAACTTCTGGAGCTTCGGCAGGCAGAGTTTGGTGGCAGTGCGTCCGCCCACCAAACAACCCCATCCTCCCAAGAAGTTCAGCCCCAAGGAGGACAAGCCCAGTCAGCGCAAGCCAGCCAAGACTACTAGGAAACCTTTGGCCAACACAACAAGTAGAACCTCTACCAGCACATCCACAACAACCACACTGAAACCCTCCACTGATGGTCCCTTCCGGATTGCCCTGCCCACCCTGAACTTTTCCACCGATGACAAGGATAAGGAAAAAGACAAGGAGAAAGGCAAGCGGGCAACTGCCGAGCTTCGATTGAGATTCGATTGTCCCCGGGAGAACGAAGTGAGGTTCCAGCTCTTCCCCAAAATTTGCAAGACGGATCGGGACTGCGCCGTCTGGCAAAGGGATGAGCTGTGCTGTGACATTTTCGGAGCCAGCAGCTGTGTCTCCGGGGTGCCAAAGCCCCTAGAGGAGACACCACATGCTCGTGAGTTGATTAATATCCTGGAGTCCTTTTCCACCTGCTAATCGGTCTAACCCTTTCACCAGCCATCCTGGGCTTGATACCTCGCAAGTGCCCCAGTAGGCCGCTGGCGGAGCTCTGGTGGGATGTCCAGGAGTGCAGCAACGACATGGACTGCTGGCCACGGGTCTGTTGTCCGGATGGACGGAGGAGGTACTGCCGCACCTCGCAACCGGAGCTGGAAACGGCCCCAGTGCCTGTGAAGCGCTCTTTCGACTATCGTAAGTTTTAACCAATTTCATGAAAGGTTTAGGGAAATAATATATAGAACTACTTTTGAAATAATAATGTGTATTCCACAACCTTTTGTTAGATATCATTTTAATCATATGGTATAGCTATTAAACGTAAGGTATTACTGTCCACTTTTAACCGGTACCTATGTATGTATACATTTCCGTTAATTATACGTATTCGATTTTTTACCAGCGCTGCTGTTCCAGTCCTATAACTTGTTTTTAAAGTCCCCCAACTATCTTTACTTAAACCCTGTTCCCCTATTCTTTCCCAGTTTCGGAGTACCTGGAGTGCACGGCTCCGCCTCCGCCAATTTTCGACCTGCACCCCAAGGCGTGCACCTCCACGTTGGACTGTTTTCCGAACGTGTGCTGCCAGGAGGCGGGACTCCGGCACTGCCGACCGCCCAAGAAGTCCGTGCTCACTCTAATGGCCAATTTCCTGAACGTGGACTTTGTGAAGCGACTGGCCCAGAACATCGTTATCAAGTAGGCCGCGAATTTCCCCCTATTTTGTACCTAGGTTGCTTCGAGCACCTTCAATAGAACCGTTTCGAAACCGCCGTGATATCTCGCCCGTATTTGTTTGGCCCCGCTGATAACCAAAAAGAAGTCATGTCCATACATACGTTTTATACACGTTTATACTGCGCACTAAGTGTACCCAATCGATTCCACGTAATCCTCCATTAATGTTCACCTAGCCTAGTATTAGACATAAGCTGCATTCGTAGGCTAACAAATTAAATGCGAACCATAAACTCTGATTGAGGGTTTTTCACTTGGAGGTCTCGGGCTGTGGTGTCTAGGCCATCTGGGGTTGTAACCCTACCCCTTGGTCAACTGGATCGCGCACTTCAGCAATAGCACTCTGAGTTCTTGTTCTTGACTTATTTCGGTGACATTATGAGCGTATTAATGGGTTCTCTCACTTTCATGTTACCTGCGCGACCACTTTACAACTATAAAAAATACGTTCACTTGGGGACTTTCGATCTATAAAGATTCGAGGCGATGCTTAGCACAAAACAAACTGAAAAAATTGACCAGCCCAAAATTATTAGTTTTTTTCCTTGTGAATCATATTTATATAGAGGCTGTAAAACATTATATCAGCTGTGCATATGAAACATCATTTGTCATCGGGGTTTGAAGAGAATTCACTGAATTTAGGTAGACATGAATATTTCCAAGAAAAATAAATGAATACAGAGGATAAGTGTTTTACTTATTACTTCAGTTTAAATAAAATCAAATTCGCCTTTGTAGCTGTTCTATTAATTCTCCCGCGACTGTGTTTGTATCTACAAGTCATAAGTTCAAACCGCTGTGCTTTGAAATCCAAGACACAGTCACTTCAGCCTCAGAAAATGGAGGAGAAGCGTCTCAGATTACTATATTATTGCTCAACAGAACTTAATCATACAAACTCGTAGGCATCTGTGGAAAACACTTGACCATCCAATTTCCACGACGCATATCGCCGAGCACGTACCTCCAATAAATAAGAATCTAACCTAGAAAGGCCCAGACAAACTGATTACGCAACCAGAAAAGACGTAGCTTAGGTTTCAATTACTTTAATTGGACATTGTGTGGAGGGAAAATGAGTAAACATTGTGTTTGCATATGAAAATATAAAGAAATCAGTTCGGAGATAAGGGGTCGCCGTCTTCTCCACATATTCTGCTCGGGAAAGCTCACTTGGAGCAGCCGCAGGCGGATTTCTTGTCGCCGCCGCACTTGCAGTCAGTGCCGCAGTTGCAGGATCCCTTGGTCGTCTGGGAGGTGCATTTGCATCCTGGTGAGAAAAAGGAAACATGGGATTATTATACGGAATACAGGATATCAGATATTTTTTGATCCAGTTTACAAATACATAACTCATACGCATATTATGACTTTTGTGCTTTTTTATTTTTTTTAGATTGATTGATCTACATAGCAAAGTAATAATTTTGAACGTTACTCAACATAAGCATTCCTTTTAAAAAAAAAAAAAACATCTCTCCAAAATAAAATATCAATCTGTATTTCTGGACAGCTGGAAGGTCCTGCAATCTTATGACAAGACTCAAACTTACCGCTTCCGCATGGGCAAGGCATCTTGAATTTGTTGGATTTTTTGAACTTGTTCACTTCACAAAAGGTAGAGATGGGCTGGTTTGGCCTTTTACTGCACTGAGATGATTCACTTGGTTATGCTGCTGACCACAACTGATGCACATTGGCCAGATGCTCTCGGTTTTATACACTTTGGAAACGCGGCTTTACACACGGGTCTTTCGATTCCTCAATTCTTTTGCACACGCCGGCCGGCTTTGAATAAGTAGAGACGTGTGCAGAAGCTTTCTTCTCGGGGGTTCGATTCTCCGCTTGGGGTTTAGGTACTAGTCAAAAGCTCTGTATATTGGATGGGCGCAGGCGTCGTAGTACCCCAATGTGGGGGCGGTGGGTGGGCGGTTCCCTTATCGGAACCAGAGGATAGGATAGGACGGCCTGCAGCAGAGAGCTAGTCACATCGGGCACCAGATCCTGTCCTGCAACGAATCCCAGTGCAACGAAATGCAAGTAAATATTGCGACGCAATAGCGACTTCCTTAGATCCTGCGGGAAATCCACTTAATGGAGTTCGATAGCAGCAGTACCCAGGTTTTTCCGGGGTCGCGTGTGTGGGTGGCAAGTGCAGCGCAGATAAAATCGATAAATCCAAGCCAAAATAAAGCGAGGAAAATCCAACAGCGAAGAGCGTGAGGTGTTCGAGGTGGAAAAACAAAAGGAGAGTGTGAAAACAGTGCGAAACAACAAAACGGCGAAAAGTCGGAAGGCGGGGCGGTAAAGGGGGCGTGTCAAAGGTGCCAGTTCCACCAGGACAATCAAGCGGAAGTGAGCAGTTACGGCTGGACAAGTGTGTGTGTGTGTGTGTGTGTGTGTGTGTGGGCGGAGGGGTAGGAAAGGAAACCCATTCGGGACACCCGCCTTCAAAGCAGGCCTATTTATACCCCATCATAATCGTGGTAAAAGTGATAATAATGAGGAGAGGCTGATGCCGATCTGCCAGCCGAGCAAAAAATCAATACCCTTCCTTGGCACATGGCTAAAATTAGCGGCACACTCTCACGCATTGTTTCCCCTTTCATAATACCCTTGAAAAGGGTATAACAAAGGTTGACATAAGTATGTAACGCTGTTAGGAGAGTTTCCGATCCCATACATAATATCTGCGATTTATTCGCTTGGCATTAAAATTTTGCAATCATATTTGAAGATTGCAAACCGTTAGGATTACAGAAATATAACAATATATATATTTATATAGATCAAAATAGCAGGCAGACAATACTTTTTTCCGAAGATAATAGCAAATGTCTTTGACCTGTCGATTTATTGTGCATTGTCCATTTTTAAGTCCATCCATACATAATTTAATAATTCCTCCAAATGGAATTACTTAGTCCTATAGCGGTTAGCTGTTTTAAAATATAAATGCTAATATGTACATATTGTAAATTGGAATACTGCCCTTTAAGAATAACCTTTCGAAGTTAATTAAAATCATCCTACTATATCATATAACATATGCCAATTGACTAACCAATATTTGTTTTAATTACAAGGGTATATAAACATCGGTTATCTAAACTAACTTCCTTGCTGTTTTTTTTTTGTGTTTCGGGAGGGGACCCTAAAGCTGTGCCACCCACACGCACACCCACTCTGCACCCACCACCGACCCGGAAAGGTTGTGCGTGCGTGGGCGTTGTGGCCAAGCTGATTTGCTCTTAATCGTTGCAGATAAACGAAACCATGGCGCCCAAGTAGAACATTCCACCAGCGCCCGACAGCAAGCCAACAAGGTCCAGCTCCTGTTTCTCTCTCAATCTACTTCCACTTCGAATCTGACTGACCCGAATCCGACCGCGAGTCCGGGATGACGGAGCAGAAGAACCAGGTGACGCGCGCTGCGCCGGAGCAGAGCAACGACTATCGGGTGGTGGTCTTCGGAGCCGGTGGCGTCGGCAAGAGTTCGCTGGTGCTGCGCTTCATCAAGGGCACATTCCGCGAGAGCTACATTCCGACGATCGAAGACACCTACAGACAGGTGAGTGGGCGCAGCCTCGCCAGGAGATTCCCCTAATCCCCAGTAATCCACCACAGGTTATCAGCTGCAACAAGAACATCTGCACGCTGCAAATCACGGACACTACGGGTTCGCACCAGTTCCCGGCCATGCAGAGGTTGTCCATCTCAAAGGGACATGCCTTTATCCTGGTCTACTCGGTGTGCTCCAAGCAGAGCTTGGAGGAGCTGCGGCCCATCTGGGCGCTCATCAAGGAGCTGAAGGTTTGTAATTACCTGATATTGATTTCCAAATCAGATGCTAACTCTTTGTGTGTCCACAGGGAGCCGACATCCCGAACATTCCCGTCATGCTTGTGGGCAACAAGTGTGATGAAACCGCCGAATTGCGTGAGGTTAGAGACAATTCTATATATTTGATTATTTATTTACTTATACTAAAACCTGGGATCGATACCTATCCACGGCTATTTCACAATAATCCCTAAATTACTTAATATTTTCGTTATCTTTGCTAATCAAAAAAACAAAGCTACAAATATAAAACAGATCTTCACTAAAAAGCATTATTGTTTAAAACCCTATTTAACATTTATCTGCTAATCTTCATTCTAAAAACCATTTCTTTTATTATAAACCTAGAAATGAAAACTACTTTCTGTGGAAATTTTTAAAGCTTATATTTATAACCGTTATCCCTAGATCGCAAACAGGATATTTTAACTAGAATCATTTCCTGTCTTAACCATCTAATACAAACCCCACATTCGCAGGTGTCCCAGGCCGAGGGTCAGGCGCAGGCGACCACCTGGAGCATATCCTTCATGGAGACATCGGCCAAGACGAACCACAACGTGACTGAGCTGTTCCAGGAGCTGCTCAATATGGAGAAGACGCGAACCGTTTCCCTGCAGCTGGACACCAAGAAGCAGAAGAAACAGAAGAAGGAGAAGAAGTCGAAGGACACCAACGGCTCGATTCCGGAGAACGGGGACGCGGGGGCCAGTGCCAGCGGAGGGGCCAAGGAGAAGTGTCTCGTTATGTAAGCATCGGATGGCAAAGGCATGTGACCCGGGTCACATTGCTGCGAGTCGAGCTGGAGTGACGGAGCAGGAGACGGTGACAGACAAATACTCGCCTTGGGGCGGCAGCGTGGGGTGGGCGGTGTTGGATGGGGTCGTTCGGTAGCATTACCCAGCCATCCAACCACCCAACCACCCACACGAGCCACGCACCACACACACCCCAGACAACCCACACAACCACTTACCCACATGTAGAGTTACATCCATAACTTGACACTTGTATTTAGGAACTGATGTAAGTCACAACACGATTGCAATTACGATTACGAGTATATTTTGCATAGGTTCTATTCGAGCAGATCAGATCTTTTTAGTCGCACAGAGTACACGATACCAGATACTATACTATACTAAACACACCACCACACGGAAGCTAACCCTAAGTTGACACATACATAATCGCATCTGAAACGTAACGGCATACATATCAAATGTTTACATACTTGCATGATCCACCACCCATTCATAACCAGGTATCAAACAAAAGCTATACACTATATCTCTAACGAAAGCCAAAGTACCTATTTAAAGACATAGAATCTGTATATCTACTACGATATGATAACAATATTTACATGGATCCATCAACGGAAGACTTCTCCGTGGTCGCCACAGAGACCATCGTGGGGCATCTGGGCATTAGGATGCCTCCCCTGACTATCATTGCTGTTTAACTATTTACCACCTAACCAGAATAATACAGATTTGGACGAGCCCCGATCGCCACATAAGCTAATGTATAAAATACTCATGGCCAACAACACACACAGATCCGGAAACTTGAACCGATTCGCGATGACATTGTGTTTTTGTATTATATTAAATGTGTATGTACAATTTTACACTTATTTGCTGAAATTTATTAACGAGAACATTTTAATAGCAGCAAATCCGAAACGATTAGATCAGATCAGAAATTTAGCCTAAGTCAGAATCAAGTTCAAGTACAATTGCATTCATCAAGTGAGCCAAGGAACACGTACATCGAAGGATATTTGAAGAGCATTTGAAGGTGCATTTTTGCAGTAGCGTAGATGGGATATAAGTTGCCTGTTTTTAAAACACTTATGTATCGTATGTATAACTTAACATAAACCGTTCCCAATTGTGGTATTCGTTATTTTAATAGTTGGTTGGCTTGTGCGTAGGCGTAGGCGTAGGAGTTTAACGAATTGTTTCGCATAGTTTGCTGTTGTTTGATATTAAGAGGATTAGTTTTTTAAATTTTACCAATCAGACTAAGTGAATTATATGCTTTAATCGCTGCTAAACCATTTAGCCAACAAAGGGGGCAAGTAATTACATTAATTATGATGTTGCTCATCAAACTGGTACTGGTATCTTTGGCTGCTGGTCCGCCGTCCAGCAGTGCCGGACAAATAAGTAGAACAGCCAACACAAATCAAGAAGTGGAAATTACACACTAGATCTAAAATAAATTGTTGAATTCGAGTAGAGAAATTATTAATCAAGATTATGATAGCGGACCAATTTGCGTATAAGATTTGTGAAATCAATTTAGATAAATTCTCTCGGTTTGCCATAGACATGGACGATTACAAATATGCAAGCCTTAGTTGAGAATTTTAGGTAGCCTGCCTGTGCTTTGGGTTCTGCTTCGTGTTTTCCTAGTTTTAGGTACGTTTAATTATAGACAGACAGCAAACTGGGTTTTGGCTATTCAGTATGTGCAATGTATTGGATTACATTTTCCATATACTACATTTCACAAATGCGTAAAATTACTTAGTTGCATACAAATTATAATAACGATAAATTGTAATTAAAGCATAATACATTTTAGGTGCATGATTTAAAATACAACGAATAAATATATTTACACCGGAATTCTTTTCTAATTTTTCTTACAAATATATACACACACCATATAGATCTATATACATAGATATATAATTATATTAGTTGTATACATATTGAATTAGATTTTACAAGATTCGAAAACCGAATATTTAATTATCGCTTACATTCAATTAATACGCAACTCAAACAGAGCGTCCACTGCTAATAATATAAAAAAAACGCCTGAGCGCCAAGTTGTAAATATAAAGGATCAACAAGTTACATAAAAATTATATCCGATTTTTTGAAAGGCCGGCAGCGTAATAATAATAAGCAAAATATAAACAGTTGGTGGCCTACTTAAAAGATCTTATTGTTGAAGATTTATCTTAATAACACTTATCGTGCAAATGAGAATAAGAACATGCAAAATAATTTAAATAAAAATTTAACTATGACAAATCAAGCAAAAGAATTGAATTATTTGCCGATCATTTACGGACTCTAATTGACTGGGTAAAAATCACGGACATTATAATTAACATTAATACAAAATAAGTTTACAGCTTGCCGCTACACATTATCGATGTTATCATCTTCGTGATCGTCGACCAGCGTGAATCCTTCAACCTCCTGTACGCTGCTTTTGCTGCTAGAGTCGCTAACATTAAGTTTTTCTTTTTTCTCCGGGGAGGGGGGAGCTTCCAGCGATTCTACCAGCTCTTGGACACCAGAAACGGCAGGTACAGGTTGAGTTTGTTGTGACTGCTGCTGTATACTCGTCACGCTCATTACATTTAACAGCATTTTCAAATTCTCGCCCGATATGCAATCCCCGGCGGCCTCTCGAGCACCAATAGATTGCTGGGCCGTTTGTGTACCAACCGGCGCGGGATTGTTGCGGACAAGCGAGGCCCATGCTTTGGGGCTAATGATATATTTAAAAGTTAGCCTTATTATGTACCCCACCAAAGCCACCAAGAGGAGGGGGGCAAGAAGGTTAAAGGGGAATGATAATCCAGCTGCGGGTAGATATGATTATTAACGTTATAGTTATAAATTAGGGGTAATTCCAAAGAGTTTCTTTTAATTCAGAAACATCGGAAAACTACCAAAAACATGAAAACTTACTGGAAAGTTTGTTCATAGTCTCCGACACTTTTTCTAACAACATTTCTAACTGCTTTAGAAACAGGTCGTTCATGTACATAAATAATACGTGATCTGGCATACAGATTGAAAGGTTGATCTTTGAAGATTTTCTAAAATACAAAGTTTATCAAAAATGTACCTTTACTTCAGTGAATATTCTTACTTAAGCATTTCTAGCTGTTTATCCTTTGGCGAAGCTTTAAATACATAGCCTTTCAATCGACCAAACCAGGACATTTCCGCGTAGCTCCTCGGTTCCTCGTGACTTTTCATAACCTCCATCATAGCTTCGACATCTAATTTCTACAAATGTTCACATAATAAGAATAATTTTGTTTGTTTGGCAAGATATACATACTCTGTTGCACTCTAAGTAAGTGTGAATATATCCACATAGAAAAACACCCCCAAGAACAATTGAAATTAACCGGATACGGAAACGTTTGTGCACAAAGCATCCAAGTATGGTGGCCAATGCTGCAAATAGTATAAATTGCACCTGGGAAATAAAGTAATTAGTTAGCCAGTGTTTCAAGTTTTCGTAAAAGGGGAAACAGGTACCTCCGATGTTTTTGTTAGCGCTACTATGTCCTTGAAAATATCCGTCAACAACGAGAATACTCCCTGCTGGGCATAGGAGCATCCGGACATTCCCTCAAACAAAGGAGCCTCTTCGGCACTCTCCAGTATTTTCGTCAGCAAAATGTCCAGATCCCGGACATCCTGCACCTTTTCCAGTTCCTCAAGTTGCGATGGCAACAGCGAGAATAGCAATGATCGCTTGTGGAGCGCCGATTCAGCATCGTACTATTTACAAAATAGTTATATTCATGACGTCACGTCTCCAAATTTGGGCAAATTGTAGAACGATCTTACCTGTAAACGCTTGCGTTGGAACAGTAGATTGACGAACTTTTTAAAGTAAATGAGAGCCAGGGCATCCTCGACAACGGCCGGAGATTGTTGTGGAATTGCAGGACACTGGCAGGATCCATCTGGCAGGTTGAAATCCTGGACTAAGTTAGACCAGCCGGGATGCGGATCAACCCAGTTCTCCTCGCTGCCACTTTGGCAACATACGCTGTGGAATACCAGCAGCAAACAACTGACCGCTGCCTCCGTTCTCATTGTCCAGGATCCTATTATTTGTGCTTCTACTTAAACAAACCAGCTTATTTTAATTAGTTGCTAGGAATGGCGCGGCGGTAGGTAAAAATCGGAACGGGCAGTGTGGTCGTAACCATGTAATGCAACAATCTATTGCGACAGTGCTGCGAAACAATGTCGAAATCGGACTTTCCAGTTGAATCTGATTTTTTAAAAGCTTAAAATAAGAATAAGTCTTCAATATTTTTGTCATTTTTCTTAAACTTATTCCTAATTCCCAGTTTGAATTATGTAAAATTATAGCTAGATTGTTTGCTTCAGCAGCTTTTGACGATCGCTAGCTGGCCATACTAATTATGAGGCGCCGGATTTGCTTCCTGTTAAGCTGGGCACACAGACTGTTGTGAATAACTGTTTAGCCAGGTCAGCATCGAAAATTGCGTGTTACTTAAGTCCCGTATTAAAGCCACGAGGAACATGTTCAAGTCTGCACCGGTAATTGCAGTCCTTGCGCTGGTCCTGCTGATAGCCTCGCAGGGCGTGGATGCGGACAAAAAGCAGAGCAAAAAGTATAGCAAAGAGGCCAACAGCCCGCATTACGAACAAGTGAAGAAGGAGAAGTATGACCCGGACTTTAAGAGTATTCAGCGGCCTTTTCGCATGGCCAAATTGAATCTGGTGTGGGCCAAGGCTCAGAACGTAAGTGGGAGAGTAATAATACGCCGGACGTTGCAATTCATCAATACCGATTACAGCGCTTAACAGAGCCCAAGCTCAAGTCGCTGTACATGGAGCTGAAAATCCACGACAAGGAGGAGATCGCCTGGAAGCAGCTCAACTCGCAGCACAAGGACAAGGATGGCCTCAAGGACGACGAGCTGCGTCGCAAGCTGATTGGCATTATGAGCAGTTACGATCTGCTGGAGCACTTCGACGACACCCAGGACTCAGAAAAGCTTAAGCCCTACAAGGTAAGCCGATCTCCTTCCATAAAAATAAATATGTTTTCCTATACTGGCTACCTTGCAGAAATTCCACGATGCCGATGACCGCCACAAAAACAAGAGCCTATTCAAGGACAAGAAACTCAACCGGCTGTGGGAAAAGGCAGAGATTTCTGGCTTCACTGCGGAGGAATTGAAGTCTTTGAAGCAGGAGTTTGAACATCACCAGGATAAGGTTGATGTGTACTACAGCCTGCTAGAAAATATCGGCACTGTGGATACCGACAAACATGAGAGTAGGTTTGGTCAAACACAGCAACGAATCAACATTTTTAACCTTATGCCCCTTTAGATGCTATAAACACCGAGGATCTGGACAACTACAATCTGATTTCAAATGATGCCAACGAAAATGAGATAAAAACCCACGCGCAGAATGTTAAAAGTTTTGAGAACGACCTGAACACTCTTCGAGGTCATCATGTTGGCATCAAGGATCATTACGACAGGCTGGAGCGCCTGGTGTCCTCCGGCCCCCACAGCCAAGACTTTATCGAGCCCAAAGTTCAGGGTCTTTGGCGAGTGGCTAAAGCTAGCAATTTTACTGAGGCGGAACTGGAGTCCATCAAGACGGAATTGCATCATTTCGAAAGTCGCCTACTAAAGCTGCGTCATTTACATGCGGAGCATGCTTTACATGTAGAAAAATATAAGGTATAAAATTTGGGATCGCAATTAAGTTTGTTGCAAACTAATTTCCTTAAAATTTGTAGGGTGAAAAACACAAGGACAAGAGCAACCGTTTTGAGGAAATGGAGGATCAGTTAAAAAAACAAACTCGCAAGGTGGAGAAACTGCAGGAGATTATCGAAAAAACGATCTTCAAGCACACAGAACTTTAAAAAATAGAGCAATCACTAAACGTGCCAAGCGAATAAACTAGATTTAAGTGCAACTGTTTGTGTAAGCACAAAAACATTTGAGCTGCTATTCAGCGTAGGTATAGTTTTGATACCAAATATCATTTGAATGAAAATAAAATCTTATGAAGTTTAATTATGTAACTTGCTTTTATTTTTAATAATAGTGCCATATTGATAATGTAAATTAAAGTTTTCACAATTTTTTTTAAAATTAAAATAATTGCATGTTGTTTTGTTTTAAATATACAAATTGTTGTCTGGATTTATATCCATAAAATACTGGGAAGATTATATCTACATTTTTAGGGGAATAGTTAATCTAAATAGATCTAAAAGTTAACCGTTAAATGTCGGTAATATTTTTAGTATGACCATAAAAGAACAGGTAGTAAATGACGAGTTTTCCCATTCCAGTAGGACCGCACCTAGTATGACCGCACGTTAGTCGATTTATTGTTGTTGTCTGTTTCGTTCGGTGGGCCAAAAAAAATAAGAGAATAGACTAGCGAAAAGTAGTAAATATATATGTGCAGTGGTCAGTGCAAGTGCTAAATGGGTACATAGTGCATATGTGCACAAAGCGACATGGGCATGGTGGAGGCGACGACGTCAGAGCTGCGCCTGGAGACACCCAATTCGTACACGTACCTCCTGGCGACCCTCAGCCTGACGCTCACTTTCATCGTAATGTTGGGCGCTTGTCTTTGCTGCAAAAAGCGTATTCCCAAGTAAGTTTCGTCCCTGCTCCTGATTCCCATAGGATCATTAGTCAGAAGCCATTGTGAATGGTTCCCTCAGGCGGGAACAGGGCGGCGCAAGCCAACGTGAGAGTGAAAGTGGGTCTCACTCCGCCGCTACGCCACCCAGTTCCAGTTGGATGCACCAATGCCACTGATCACCATTTCTCCCCTTTCCCCGCAGAAATGACTTGATGGGCATGGAGGGCATGGTCAAGCTGAAGAATCCGGACGAGGTCATCGTGGTCACCAGCCTGGTCGGCAATAGCGAGTCCCAGGCGGAGCTGAATGCCTCTACAGTCTCCAATGCTGACTCGGAGAAGCGGTGAGTACGCACTACTTATGTACATAAAAAAAAGTAATTACTTAAGCTTAAATCACCTACAGATCGAGCACTGCAGCTCATCGCAGTTTGCCGGACATTCCCGTAGCCGAAAGCAATGATAATGGGTCCGAACTATACGAAACAGTGGCGGATAAACAGCTGGTAGATGCCCTCAATGCCCGAAGCCAAAGTCGTGAGTGGTGTATAAAATCTATAGAAACACGTAGTACATATTCTACTTCCCTTCATAGCCCAGCCGAGCATGAAGAAACAGACCAGCGTGTCCCAGCACAGTTCTATCAGTCAGGCGGACGATGTCAGCTCTCCGTACTCTCGGGTGAAGGGTCTACCGCACGACTACGCCAAGGTGCGGGGCACCGAACACCCGTACGCCCAGCTGAATGCACCGTCTACGTCCCACGCGGCCAACCATGGATCTGCAGCAGCAGCTGCAGCGGCGGCAGTGGTGGCTGGATCATCCAGCGATGGGATCGATCCCATGCACCGCAGCTCTCAGCACAGCGAGGGCTCCAGAGAGCACAATGACTCGGTGCCGGCACAGGCCGAAATTCCCGCCGCCTCCGCGATAGCAGGCATGATTTCGGCAAGCCAGGATCTTCCCTACATGACGCCGCCAATCGCTAACCAGCATTTCAGCGGTGACTCACAGGACTCTTCGAGTAAGTTTTTTGCACGCGAGATGATGTCACATACCTTCATTTTTCTATACACAGAGGGATACACTAGCATCAGTGTGAGGGAACCACTGGCAAACATTCTGGCCCAGCAACCACCGGGGAAACCGTCGAACAGGAATCCAGCTTTATCGCGGGATGGTAACGACTCTCACTACGCCACCGTATCCGACGATTCCGGTGAGTCACAAGGGAATTTACAAAACTTTATAATCAATTTTAAGTTGGCAATAGCTATCTTAAAAAAAAAAACAAATTGTCAATATTTATTATTTAATTTGTTATTATTTCCAAAGTATAATCTTGTGTTAATTTATTCCAGATGAAACTTATGCGGCCATTGAGGATCCCAATAATCGTCACCAGGCCAACGCCGCAGATATTTACACCAGCGGCTCGGAGACCTACGCACAAATCCAACCAATGCAAGCGAATCCCATAGTTGTGGCCGTTGAGATAAATAATAGCAGTAGCCTTCCGACCGCCAATCCGTCCGTTGTTATGGTCGGTGGCGGAACCAGTAGTGGAATCCATAGACCCACCAGTAGTAGCGGTGCTGATCATGGAATGCCTGTTCCCCCGCCGGTGGACAGCTTACGAGCCCAGATGCACTCTCGTCAGGCCTCGTCCTCGTCAAACAACAGCGCATCCGTCTGCAATCTGGGCTCACCCAAGCCGGAGAAGCGCCAGGCGAACTCGCCTCTGCCACCGACGCCCAAAGCAAGTGTGGGCCAAACGCACCACCTGCAGGCCGGGAGCATCAGCAACCTAGCTTCCGGCCGGAACTCTGTCATATCGGTGATTGAAGCAGGTGGGGAAAGCCAAGAAGCGGAGTCCGGAGAGGTGTCGCCCCAGCGCAAGCACAGCAAGAGTCTTAGTCCCTCAAAGGAAGGCGAGGGCAACAAAAACATAGAGGGCATGTACGCCAAGGTAAAAAATAAAATCAGCTATTACCACAAAACCTAACTAACTTATTATTTTTAACTTCTAGGTTATGAAAAAGCACAAATTCTCGCGGAACTCTCCCTCCTCGCAGAACAGCTCGCCCATCCTGGCCAGAAAGCAACAGCAGGATGCCTTGGGTGTCAGTTCACTGGATAGTGCTGCGGCTTTACTAGTGGATGCCCAGAAGGGTCGAGGGCGCAGCAATAGCTATTCCGCCAAGGATCACGGCTACGAAACAATTCCAGTCGATGGACAGCTGATGCACGAGAACCGCAAGTCGGATTGTTATGCAGCTAACATGCTGCAGAAGGAGCGACAGAAGGAAGGTGGAGGTACGTCGACAGCTGTTTCCAGCCCCTTTTTAATAGTCCCTGCTCGATTACTTCAGGGTAACATGTGCGGATTCCTGCAATCTGCTCATCGTTTTCACCCTGGCTTAGTCGTTAATCCCTGCCTAATGCCTAATCTGCCTGTCTATCTATCTGTCTCTCCTGGTCTTTCCTTTAAAATGCCTTCCCAAACTTAGTTGCTATGCCAAAATGAGAAATGTCCGTGTTTGTTCAACTCAAACGGCGGAGATTTCATGAGTTTTTGTTTGGAAGTAGCCGTGGTTAGTATCGTCTGCAGTAACTAGATCAACTCTTCTCATCAATCCAAGTAAACATGCTGGTTTAAGCTGCTGACTAATGAATTGTTATTTCCGCCGCCCTTTCAGCGATTGCCCAGCCCATTACGATAGCAACAGCAATTGCGATCACCGCAAGCACAAAGCACTACGAGACTATTCTTAACCAGCCACAGCCGCCCCCGTCCAGCAGCAACAATGATCCCGGCTACGAGCAACTGCAACTGCAACCGGTTCCCGCAGGCGATGATGAGACCAAAAAGTCTGACTACGATCCCAACTACGAGGTGCTGAAGAGTCGCGCCCACTCGGACGACGGCTACGCAAAGGTGCTGGAAAAGAAGCGCCCGCCCGCCTCTGCTGACGCCGCCGGCTACAGCACCATTCCAGGAGCGGATGCCAACCACAACTATGCCAGCATCCTGGAGACGAAGGCCGCCGCCGAAACGGATCACTATGCTAGGATAGCGGAAAACGCGGTAGCCGGAACGCCGGGCAGCGGCAGCAGTCGCCTGACCCTCACTTCGCCCAGTTCCACTTCCAATTCCGTGTCACCCAACTCCTCAACGATGGCCACCAGCACGCCGCTGTCCTCGCAGTATGAATCGCTCACGGGAACGGGCAGTGAAACGGATCCAAATTACGAGTCGGTGTGTTATCTAACCACGGCGGCTACCACAGTGACGACCACAACTACGACTACAAACACGAGCAGCGGGCTGGAGCCTGGCTACGAGCCGCTGCAAGCGGATCAGGAGTCGGACACGCAGGCGAGCAGTCCGCTAAGTGGGGCAGCCTCTACGCCAAGCGAGCAGTTGCTGGTGGACGACTACTTCCACGTGTAGCTCGTGACATTGACCAGTGAGCTGGATCTCCCATAATTTTTTGCTAAGCAATTCTTCACGCACATATCATCCATTCGATGCACAGACCCCCACACTCACGCTTTCATCGTAGTTAGGAACGGCGCTCGCCAAGCGACAGTCTTATATTGCACTACAGTGGTTCATTGAACCGCAGATTGGGACAACATGTAATCCCATCCCCCATGTGGCACAGCTTCATATCGGCTTGCCCTTTAGAATATAGCGTAGCTTTAGGTTGACTTTGTGTACAAACTATTTGTATGACCGGCTCGACAATTGCTTCCGGGCGAGGATGGGTAATCGCTCCAAGAATCTACTCCATTATTATTATTCTTTCTCAGTACCAGTGCGTCCTATTTTAGGTAAATTGAATGCAGGGGTTCTCACTTGACGCGCCATTTGTTTAAATTGATAAGCACACCGGTGGTCGGGAGTGGGTTGTGTTTAGGTCAATTATATTTAGAGGGCGGGAGGACTTACCTAGTATACATATATGTATATTATATATATTTTTGTATGTTTTGGCGTTTTTGCTGCTTTTTACTTTACTGAGGTCCGGTATGGGCGTAGGATATACACGTATTTACACACACAATACCCACGAGAAGGCAAGCCAAGTATTTGTATTTGATAAATGTTAATGGAACACTTCCAAGTATTCAACCATCAAGAATCTAAGATAAAATGTTCAATAAATTATTGATGACACAACCAGGTTTATATTCTGATATCTGTAGGTATATAATTATGTTTATTTATATTGCATATGTATAACTGTTTACGGGTTGCAACAAGGCGGATCAATTTATTGATGTGAGGGGTTTCACCAGGACAGATTTGGTCTAGGGTAGGGTTCATGCGTACCGAATTCGAACCAATTGCTTTATCAGTTCAAAATCACAAATAATATTCAAGGTTAACAAGAAAACAAAGAACTAATTTGTTGTTCAATGAACTTTCTTTGTTCGTTCTAGTCACCAATCTTATCCACTGTTTAGACCACCATTGATAAGGCTCCAAATCTGTCCCAGTGAAAGCACCCTTTAAGAGATGTGCTAATTATAGATCGGTTGCAAAAGTCTTATACTCTGGTTTACATTGTTTTAACTAATTATCATAACTTTAACTAGAACAAAGGCGCTTTAAAAAATACGAACTGTACGATCCACAAGTTCGGGACACAAAAAGGGGTAACGGGAATACACATTGCACTTGCAACCACATCGAGCACATATTATGGAGATTATCTGATTGTGTAAATGCCTGCTGGCAGTCCATCACGGCTCAGTTGCTGGGCCGCGGGTGAGTCGTGTCACCCAGACGTACACAAGGGCGCACACCACGAACTGCAGGAATATAAATTGGTAGTCGATGATCAAGCTACACCTGTGAAATGTAAACAAAGAAACGCGCCCGACAAGCGCCGACCAAGCAGCCACTTCCACGTCTCATTCGTTATTGTCATCAGCCATCGGGATTCCAGCGGGCGCCACTGCCGCCAGAAGAGGAGCTTGCACCTGGGCGGGGGGCTGCACCTGGGCAGCCACTGCCGGTTCCCGATTGAGCAGGGCTATGTTGCAGGCTTTCATGCGGGCTATGGAGGGGGCCATTCCAGAACCGTTGCCCATAGCTGATAGACACGGTGACATACAAGGTGTTGAGCATGATGAATTGCTGATTTCACACTGGTCAAGTAGGCGGAGAAGCTCATTGGTGTCGGGTCCGCCATTGGTTTTCTGCTGGGGCTCATCCTTGGAGAGCAGCGCCAGGGCGGTGGTTAGGTCCCACATCTGAATGGCGCCGTTGCAGTGACCGGTGAGTATGAATCGAGATCCCATGCGCGACGATACCTCGCACTCGTGCACACAGAATGCCGAAATTGTCGAGCTGTCCACGGATCGGATGACGCAGACCCGATCTCCATTGGAGGCTAACCGAACGTATAGCTGATCAGTTTCGGGCACCACTTTCTGCACAAAGATCATATCGTCGTAGTCGCCGTAGGGTCCGAAATCGTTTCCAGCCGCATAGCTGTAGCTGGTGTCGGTGGCCTCTAATGAGACGATCTTGAAGGAGGCCTCTGGCGTGGAGCCCGGCTGTGTGGAGAGCATTCCTCGGAAGCGGGTGAGGCTCCAGGTTCGGACGTGGTGGTACTCGCTGCACACGGAGACGAGATACTTCTCCGACAGCATCACCTTGGTTACGGGGCTCTGGTGCACAAAAAATGTCTCGAAAAGATGTGGCCCATGGCCAGCTGTCTCCGGATGCTGGACGATGATCCGCACAGCTCCAGACTTGGTGCCGTAGGCAATCTCAATCCAATTGCCACTAATGCTGGAGGTCTTCGGGGTAAGGTACACCGAGATGGCCGTAATGGGGTCTAGTGTGACGTCTTTATAGAGCTCAGTGACCAGCAAATCGTTGTCCTTCATCCGAAGCGGGAACTTCTGCATGTCTATGTAATAGATGGAGCCGTTGTTGCAACCCAGCAACAGGAATGAGCCTGCCGAGTCGAAGGACAGAACGGGCACTAGGTCCTGGATCTGCCAGTGCTGTGTCATGGCGTGCCAAACACCGATCTTGCCGGACGAGGACAGGGCTACCAACTGACTGCCGATGAAGAACAGATACTCCACCCGCACATTCAGGTTGAAGGTGCCTACGTCTGTCTTCTGCCCGCCCTCTTGGATGCTCCACAGCCTGATCTGGCTGCCGTATGAGATAGCTACCATTTTACTGGGCACTGGCTCCGCCGTGGATGTATTGACCTTCGAGTTGATGGCGATCCTTTCGATAGTGGCGTCGATGTGAGGCGAGGTGAACACCTGCTGCCAGCCGCTGGAGTCCTTTACGCGGTAGCAAGCCACAAAGTGAGCGTAGGCCACTGCTATCCAGTTTTGATGCGCCTTGATAATCTGCACCCGCATCGGGTCCACCCAGTTAGAGTTCTGTGTGGGACTGAACACCAGGCCCACTTCGTTACGAAAGGCCTTGTTCAGATCCGCCGAGGAATTTCGTGAGTGTCGCATGAAGTCCATGGAGGGATTTCGAGAGTGCAGCATGGGAGCCGGCGGATTAGACGCGTTACCACTGCTTCCCGTGCGACCTAGGCGCAGATCCCACGAAGAGTTGCGCGAGTGGGAGGAACGGGAGGGCTCTGGAACCCTCACCATGGAGCCGGGACGAGCAGTCACTGCATTTGAAGAGGTGGAGGGCAGCGGCTCGTCCACCGCAGCTAAAGGTACGGCTTCGTTAGAGGGCATGGGCGGCGCCGCCAGGAAACCGTAGAAAAGCACATCGCCACAGGACGAGTGGTTCAGATCCTCGCAGAGAGCCAGGCGCTTGGTCAGGGGCGTTATTCCGTAGTACTCGGCTTCGTGGCGCAGGGGTCGGATCTCGCAGTTCTTGATGTCGATGTCCTTGGTCCTCAGATAGTTAAGGATGATCGAAAACAGCGTCGGATCGCGGTCGATAAAAATGGCATTGTGCTCGTCCCTTAGGCTCGAGATGCGTCCACTAAGGAGCGCCGTAAAGAAGGTGTCCGGGATCCACGTAAGCGTTTGCCGCGATGTGGAAAAACTACGGAAAGTGAGATGGAGATTGCATGCGTCATCAATGTCATTGCTGGCCAGTTGTTGTGGCTGTCTTTGTTCTTACCGTTGACCACCCACATTGAGGTTGACCAGGTCGCTACTAGCCGCGTGCGTGAAGTAGGACATGGCAATCCGATGAACCGCGGACCCGCGGACCTGCCGAAGCAGCGGAAGTGGAGTGCTCTAAATGCGCCTCTGGTAGTGTGGCTTCCGTGCTCCCAGCGCTCCAGCCAGCGACTGATACGGTGGTCGCGACTCAGTGGCAGCCGCACCAGCGAAGCAGATAACTCGAATTTCGGTCCCCAGCCTACTTGACGCGCTGTGGGGTGCAATTTATTCGTTTAACGCTCTGCTCTGGCTATTTATTTATTTATTATTTGTTGCACTGCACTGGGGAAACTAGGGATGAGCGATCCGGTCGTGACTGCTCTTGGTCACGACCTGTCACGGTTGACGGAGGTCTCAGCTGCAATCAATTTGTACCGTGATTTATATTCCAAATCTGTTAAAACTATAAAAGATGAGGTTTTAAACTAATTTCATTTGTTTAATTTCAATCAGTTTGATTAAAGTTTGAATATTTTTCTGAAATTCTATATAAAATAACGATATTGCAGAATTTCTAGCTTATTTTTACTTTATTAGGGCAGCCACCACCGCTATTTCTGAATTAACCAAAGTCCATCTCTAACTTTCACCGAAAATCCGTGCCAAAATGGTCACACCACAAATCTCCTTAACAACGGTTCATATTGTTTGGCGGCACATTTAAAATAATCGTAAAATAATCTTTTGAAAAAAGTCGTCATAGTGCTCATGGATCTCAGTGTCTATCCCAAGGGATAAGGAACTAAGCCTTGAAATTTTTTTTGGAAAATTGTCAAAATTGTAAATAGATCGTGGCCCACCGTAAGCTTGGAGTCCAGCAAAAATGGCAACGTCAAAATGCACTTGCAAAAAGGAGGCTCACGTCCACGTCATTTACGTGGGCGGCACTATTGGAATGATGCGAAACGAGTCGGGAGGTGGGTGAATCCATAGCTCTTTTCCATGTACCAAACCCTTCCCGTTCATCAGAACTGCACACCGTGCCCAAGATGTTGGCTCAGCGGCTACACGAAATTCCCAGCTGCCACGACTTGGGGTTCGTCAGCAAAAAGCATGAAGAGGGCTTCATGGCACTACCAGCAGTGGCTGGTGCTCCGTATCGTGTCATCTACGACCTGGTCGAGTTCTGTCCACTGGTGGATTCTAGCTGCATGGGCATGTGCGATTGGCAGCGTATGGCTAACGAAGTGGGAGTAAGTTTGTAAAACGGGATTCTTCATTTTGTAATCACAACATGTAATTGTTTTTCTAAATCCTTAAATCCGCATTACAAAAACTCTGGTCAAGAATTTCCCTCTTAAAAATGTTATTTTTTACCTATTCTAGAATAACTACAAGTCTTATGACGGCTTCGTGATTCTCCACGGAACGGATACATTGGCTTACTCCGCCTCGGCCCTGGCTTTCATGCTGGAGAACCTGAACAAACCCGTGGTTGTCACTGGGGCTCAGATACCTATTTTCGAGGCCCGGTCCGATGGACGGGACAACTTCCTGGGCGCACTTCTGATAGCTGGCAATTACAACATACCTGAGGTACTTGTCTTTTTCGGAAACAAGATACTCCGAGGCTGTCGCTCCACGAAGCTCAACTCGGACTCGTTCCACGCCCTCGATTCGCCAAATTTAGCTCCATTAGGTCGGGCAGGTGTGAATATTGAGATCAACAGTCGCCAGATCTTCAGGCCTTGCAATATGAAACCATTTTCTCTGCATTGCGAGCTGGAGAAGAACGTGGCCCTGCTGCGGATTTACCCGGGAATAAGTGTCAGTGTGGTGCAGGCCTTCCTGAAGGATCCCATTAAAGGTGTGGTGCTTCAGACCTTCGGAGCCGGCAACTTTCCGGTCAACCGTGAGGAGTTACTGGACGAACTGAGGGAGGCGGTCCACCGAGGCGTCATTATCGTGAACATCACCCAGTGTTCGGCGGGCATGGTTACGAGCACTTACGAGACGGGTCATGCGCTGCTCGAGGTGGGCGTAATCCCCGGCTATGACATGACCCAGGAGGCCGCCTTCGCCAAACTGGCCTATGTGCTGTCCAAACCGGAATGGGACGTGGCCAACAAGAAGAAGGTGATGCTGTTGAGCCTGCGCGGGGAGCTGACCACCAATAAGGTGGCCAAGATCAACGACATCGACCTGATCGAGGGTGTGGCCCGCACACTGCACATGTCCACGGGGCTGGAGCGTCAGCAGATGTGCTCCACCTTCTATCCAGCTTTGGTGGCGGCCGCCGTTACCCAGGGTGATATCCACAAGTTGGGCGATCTCAAGCAGTACGGCGCCAATCTGTGCGACACCAACTGCGATGGACGCTCCGCCCTGCACCTGGCCTGCTTCCTGGGCAAGCTAAACTGCGTCTGCTTTCTGATATCCTCCGGTTGTCCGGTTAATGTGCACGATCGGTTCAGTCGCACTCCCTTACACGAGGCCATCGACACGGACAATCATGAAATTATCAAGGCGCTGCTCAAGAACGGGGCCAAGTTAAATGATCAGCCGCTGGTTCAAGCGGAGCTGCTGCGTGCCCTAACGGAGCGGGGAAAGATCAAGCGATTGGAATCCTTCCGATTGGCTGGGGCCGATCTCACGCTTGCAGATCGAACCGGACGCACTGCCCTGCACTACGCCTGTCAGTTGGGCAACCACGAGGTCGTTGAGTATCTCCTGCCGCACTACAAGAATCCGTACGTCAAGGATGAACTGGGCATGGCCCCCATCGATTACGCCAAGGCAGCCAATCATGCCCACATCGTGACCCTGATGCGATTCCGGGAGAACGAGTTGGCCATGGACGATCCTTGCTCCTGTCCACACTAGAAAATACCATTAGACCCCAGTTCGGAATTTACAATTAAAGATTACAAAACCTCTCTTTTTTTTGTCAAATTTCAAATATTATTAGCTTATACCTTGTGTATATATAAGTATGTATATTTAGTGGTTTGTCCAAGTCAAGGGCGACGACATTATTAGCTTGCATAGGTAACACATTAAAATCAATCTCTACATAGTATAGTCGCACGTCAAGGACGTGCTTAAATTTTTGTTAGTAAAAACAATACACTCTGATGTTTGTATATTTCATATAGTTGAATATAGAATATAGTATGCAGTATTTATGTGGTTATTTGATCCGTACAGCGAGTAAGGGCCTACGAAAATAAAACTATGGGGAAAACACGGGCAAACAAATATAAATAAAGTGTTAGGCAATAAAAACAAGATACTTAATTCACACGCAGTTATCGGATAATGTCATCTATGCAATAGTTATGGGTTTTGCGTTCACTTAATCCTAGGCTACAGACTTAAATAAAAAAATGATTTGCATAATTCGAATACGGGGCCCGCAGACAAACTAAATACTAAACTGTTGATCAACTTATACGACTAAATGACACATGGCTTTTGTTTGTTTCTATTTCTCTTTTACGTTTGAGCTACAAATTTGTTCTACAACATTTAGACATGAAATATTGCTTGGTATTTTACGCTTTGTAAAGGCTTTTGATTTTGTATCTTGTCTGTGTGCTGTTTCAGTAGAATTCGCATAGATTCGCATGAATATATATAGTGTGCTGTATTTTGTTTAAATGTAGTTATGTTATATGTTTACTATACTCGTTATTCATATGTTAGTTTGCTGAAGCATTGGCTGCTGTTAATCTAGTTTGTTGTTAATACTTAGAATTGCTTTCTTCGAATTGTTGTTAGTCAGGGGTCGACTCGCTCGCCTATGTGTATCTCTCATTAATATCTATGGCTTACACGTAGTTTTTATGTTAATTGATGTAATTTTAAAATCTCTACTAATCTACATTACAAAATTGTTCTTCACTGGGTTCAAGAGGACTCATTCATTCCTCATTCGCTTACAACATTTCGACGTACAAACAAATGCATTGTGTAATAAAGGTGTTCCCTCTTCCAGTTTTTCATTCGTTGTGACATAAATGGGAAAAGTTTCAGTGTTCTTTTGCATTGATTTATCCACTCCATATGCTCAGTTAAAAAGTGAAAACTTTGCGTGTGAGTTCGTGTTAAACTAAATTGCACATTGAGTTAAATTTTGAACGCAAGAGTAATAATTAGTTATTATTTACATACAATTAATTGTATTATAGTGTGTTTGTTTGTTGGTTTCTTTTGATATTTACAGCAACACGTGAGATGTGCGAGAGATTTGAGAGCTTGCCTTAACGACTTAAGATATAATTAAGAATAGGACCGTGGTCGAGCTGCCGAAGTTAGTTTTCTAGTTGACCATCAGCGTGTGTGACTCCATGGGGGCCGCCGAGTCGTAAAGCGTGTCAGTGTCCTGAGTGGGCTCGCCCTGCAGTTGACACTGGTTAGACAGGGTGCCAGCACCGCAGTCGCAAAAGAAGCTGCAGAGTAGACCAAGATTTATTAATTCCCGTTTTATGGAAGGCCAGAAGAAATCCGACATTGAATTTACATAAATTCAAGCTGCCGAGGCTGACAAATCTAACAAACTCTATATAATTTCGAATAAAAAGGTATGTTCAAAGCCCACTTCAGAGCCTATTGAACGATTTGAGATACAAAATGTTATAATGACGTTTTGGTTATTCAAAAAGCTTATACAACTGCATTGCTATGCACCTACATATGAATATTTAGTTCTTTGCGTTCTACTCACCGATCGTGTCGTATAAACTCCACGTCATGGCCAGCATGACAATTCTTGATGCAATTGACGCAGATGGCGTTGCGATCGGTTGTGTTGCAGGTCTGGCAGCGATAGAAGTCGTGCATAGGGAAGGAGGTGTAGCTGCTGATCTTGTACAGGCACTGCCCGCTGGAAACTGCCTTCTCCACCTCGTCTTCGTTGTTGAAGATGTTGTTGCCCCGCGTTATGGGTTGAACGCCGCTGGCTAAGCACAGGCCGCCGAACTTGTTCTTGAATATCTGATTTTGCTCCAGCGTAGCCGTGGCATTGTTGGTAATCTCCACTCCTGCCGCCTGGCCATCATAGATTCGATTCCGACGCAGGATTGGGTGCGACTGCGTCGAGATTAGAACTCCAGCCTGCGTGTTGCGGAAGATGTCGTTCTCCTCAAGGATGCCCTTACCGCCGTTGAAGATGCAGATGCCGCCATCGCGACCATCATAAATCTTGTTGCGTTTGAGCGTCGGGTTGGAGTCTGTTTTGATCCAAACCCCTGCCATGGCATTGTCGAAGATCTCGTTCTGCTCAAGGAGCCCTAGGCCACCGTTGTAGACGAGTACTCCTCCATTTTGTCCGCCCCAGATCTTGTTACCCCGAATCACCGGATTGCTGCCCGTTCGGATCTGCACTCCAGAGTATAGGTGGTTGAATATGTCGTTGTCTTCTAGTTTGCCGTGGCCGTTGTCGTAAAAGTAGACTCCCACTTGTTTGCCTGAATGGATCCGGTTGCGTCGCAGAACGGGTGTGCTCCCGGTGGTGATCCACACGCCAGCTAATGTGTTGGAGTACACTTCATTCTCTTCGATCAGCCCCTGACCTTTCTCGTGCACATAGATGCCCCCGTGCTGGCCATGGTGGATCTTGTTGTGACGTACTATGGGATCGCTGTTGGTGCGTATCTGAATCCCGGCCAGGGCATTTCCGTAAATGTTGTTGTGCTCGATCAGACCGCGGCCCTCGCCGAAGATATATACGCCTCCTTGGTGTCCGTTGTAGATCTCGTTCTTGCGGATGGTGGGGTTGCTGTTGGAGGTTATCCAGACACCTTTACAAAAGATAGTCTGTGTCAGAAACAGTAAATTGTCAAGACTTAATCCGGCTTACCTGCAAAGTTATTTGAGTGAATACGGTTCTCGATGAACTGACCCAATCCATTCTCATGCACATAGATGCCACCAGTTTGGCCATGATGGATCTCACACTTGACCACCGTGGGATTGGCTCCGGCCTTGACCTCGAAACCAGCTATACGATTGTTGTGAATATCATTCTTTTCAAAGTATCCCTGCAAACAGAAGGACAATAAATTTATAAAAACTAGATGTTTCGGAAAATAACTCTCTTTTTAAACTAGTTTATTAAAAATAACATTTGTATAATTTGTTTTTCAATTATTATAGTGTAATATCACTAGCAATTTGGTTGTGGCATTAAAAGTTAAGGGGATCCAACTTACCATTCCGTTTTCGAAGGTAAAGATGCCCACGTCCCGTCCGTGGTGTATATGGTTCTCCCGCATGATCGGACTGGCGTAGTTCTTCACCCAAATGCCCGCCAACGCATTACGGCTGATCTCGTTGTGCTCGTATGTACCCTGGGCAAAGTCTGTGACGTAGAGGCCCACATTCTCGCAGTCGCTGATATCGCAATTGCGGATGACGGGGTTGGCGTTAGCACCGCCTACACAGACGGCAGCGCCCACCACCGAGGTGGAGCGAATGATGCAATTGTCCACGGTGGGGGAGCAGTTCTCGCCGATGTCCAGGCAGTAGTGCTTGTGATGCGATACTGTCGAAGTGACTTCCGGCGAAAACTTGAGCGTGAGGTAGCCCACGTAGGCGTACTTGGCCCCCTCAACGAACATCACAGTAGATCCGGCCTCCCGCTCCAGGATCACCGATTCGGCAACGTTCCCAGGCGCAGCTCCAACCAGAGCCACGTCCGAGTCTATAAACAGATACTCGCCCTTATAGTGGCCAGCATGGAGGAATATTAGAAGTCCCGGGTGTTCAGTGGGCGCCACCTGCTCTTCGTAGATGTTGACCAGTGCATTTACGCTGGCACCACCTGCTCCACCTGTGCCCCCCGCTGCACTAGTGTTAGACAGTCCGGCAGAGACTACATTGCCGACACCGGCGCCGGCGGGCACAAACACTCCCGCTGCGGCCCGTTCCTCAGGGTAATCCAGAGCCGCCTGAATGGTGTTGAAGAACACAATGCTGCGACCTGAGCTGCGACGCTCCTGGTAACCAGGACGCACATGAACGCCGCGATAAAGCTGGCGAAAGCTTTCCTTCCACGGATTGGCGTACTCTGACTCCTCGGGTTTCTCGAACACGAACTTGCAGAGCTCCGGGTTAAAGAGAGGCAGGTCGTACTCAAAGACCGACTGGTAGAGGCGCTTCCACAACTCCGTATCGTTGGCGATGGTGTTGAAGCGCTTACAAACAAGAGCCAGGCGGCAGAGGTCCTGTTCCATCAGATACGAAAAGATAGCTAGCAGCACCTCGTCAGGCAGTTCGTACTGAAGGTACTGGGCCGCAGTGGGCGCACCACCTGCTCCTCCGGATGCTGCCGTTCCTGCTCCGGCTGCCTCACCTGTGGCCCCCGCAGCTGGGCCCATCTCACCGCCTTGCGTGTAGAGGCGTCGCGAACGCTTTCGCGCCGGCAGCATATAGTTATTGTCCTCAATGGCTGCTCCCACGGGCAGTGCCCCACAATGCTGCTGCGGCACTGAGCTGTGGACATTGGGGGGCTGCGCTAGCGTGGCTCCTGTGGTAGGTGCATTGTTCACCGGGAAGGTGGCACTGGTCGAGGGCGCCTGTACATTGGACGAGGAGCTCGAGGAAGAGGCAGACGAGGACGACGAGCTAGAGGAGGAGGACGACGACGAGCTGGAAGGCGAGGCGCCGGGATTCACCAAAGGCGGTGAGCTGCTCGAGGGTCCCACGAGTATGGCGGCAGCTGCTGCCGCAGCGGAGGAAGAGCTGGTTGGCCACTGCTCGTGGCTGCTGGCAGAGATCTTGCGGCGCAAGTCGTACGGGCTCTGGTGACTACTGGTGCCGGAAGCGGAGGCTGCACCTGCCGCGGCGGCGGACGTGGTGGCTGTACTGGATCCGGCTGTGGCGCAGGTGGACTTCGAGGAGGAGGAGGAGGCACCTAAAGCCTGTGGCGTGGACTGACTGGAACCGGCGCCCGAGCTCTCAGTGGTGTCCATCATTTGCAGGGCATTGGAAAAGCTGCCGGAGAAGCCCGAGGAGGTTGCTCCACTATATCCGCTGGATCCTTGCCCACTGTCGAAGTACTCCGCTGAATTGGAGGCTCCTGCTGCAGTTGCTCCGCCGGCTCCTGCTGCTCCTGTTGTGGATGTGGTGTTGCTGCTCCCGCTGCTGTTATTGTTGCTGGCGCCACCACTACTGCTGGAACTGGACGCACTTGCTCCTGCTCCACCTCCAGCGGCAGCCACGTTCTGCTGGAGCATGGGATCCATTATGTTGCCCGTGGGCCGGTTGGGCATCGCTATCCGGTTGGCTCCTTTCCGGCGGGAGCGGCGCACGTAGGTGCGCGACGAGGTGAACGAGGCGCTCGGCATTTTCTCCACCTGCCCAGCGATGAGTTATCCGCGAGTTAATCGGAGCCAAAGACTTTTGCGCTTGAGTTTTCAGTTTTCCAACCCCATATGCACACGCACTCACACTTGCATACACACGCACATGCACACTTTTGGCGACGACGTTTCTCGCGTTCCGTTCACTAATTCGCTATGCTATTCGCAATGCTATATATGTTCACCCTCCGATCGGCTGGCTATATCCCGGGAGCCTTCGATTACCAGTTAATTAAACTCCATTTGTTTTAGTGTTTATCTGTCTACTGCCTGCTCCTCTTATTGCTAGTGTGTTCGTGTGTGTGTGTGCCTTTTTCGGGGTTTCTATCCTTTGTCTCTCCTTTGTTTTGTTTTATTTGGTTAGAGGAGCAGCACTAGCGCACACACTGGCCAGCTGCCGTCTCGCTCGCTCATTGTTACTTCGTCTCCCCTTTAATTCGTCTTCGCAGCAGCCACTCTGCTTTCTTTTTAATATTTTCCTAGCCAAAAACAATTTTTCCAATGTTAATACGCGATTTTTAACGCTTAGATATTGCACTCGACACGGATTTACACTATTTTCCCGAAAATTCAGCAGCAAAACCACCTTTAATCCGATTTTTAATTTTAGCGTTCAGTGTAACCGCGGCTCGACTACCTAAATATACCACTCGGCCAGATGAAATATACTGCAATTTCAGGGCTTATTAGACGGCTAAAATAAATACCAAATTGCAAAAGTACGGATATTTTATACCATGATTTTGAAGGTGCAATATTTACTATTCCTGCGCGCCATTTTTAAAGTTCTTAAAATTTGTATTTATTTAAAACAAATCTATATTATTTTTTGAGGTTCAACCACTTTTTAAAAATCCAAATACCGAAAAGAAATTATTTTTTAACAAATTACAACTATAAAATTTTGTTCCTTTTCCTGGCTGACTGGATTCCATTTTCCAGTGGCATCCGACTGGAGTAGATGGCAAGTTTTACAACTGCAGCTTTATTTTTTTCTTGTCATGCGTGATATGCCATTTCATAGATGATATTTTTTAGGACAACTTACATATGAAAATGTCAAGCCTCGCACAGTAAGGGTAAATTCTGTGACCCGATTATGGCCAAGGAATTGGTATCGAACCCAGGCGGAATAATTTTACTCTATTTGCAATGTCCGAAACCTTAGGAACAAACAGTCCCAAACCCCTTTATCATCATCCCGACACTTAAGCTACTTCCAACGTAGTCAAAACTCCTAATAAAAAAATATCTTTCTAGTTAGAGATAAAGAACAATTTCTTATATTATATATTATATGTATGTATGACTTTTGGATGTAGTGGAATAAGCGGAAGCAAAATAAACAAAACATTGAATTACATACATTTGTACGTCAAAGCTAAACAAAGTATTATTCCATTGGGCATTGTACTGCTGGGAATTACGTACATTCATAAAAAAAAATTACCTGATGGAAAATTGATTTCTTTTACCTTGTTTACTAAATCGAACTATAGTATAAATGGTAAAGCTTATTCTTATTTGAGCTAAGATCGTTTGACCATAGTTTAATTTTTAATTTAATGTTCGAGTTGTTATTACTTTTACCTTTTAAACATATGTATTTTGTGTGCATTCTACAATTTAAAAAATTGCAAGGCATACATATGTACGTAAAAAATAAAGAACGAGTAAGAATAATTTATTATTACTTTGTTTATAAATACATCCCAGAAATGGCCAATTTTGAGTGAAACGTATATGCTCAGAGTACCTGTGTGTAACGAGTACAAGCAAATATAACAGTAAATTATGTACAATTTATGTAAATGTTGGTTTTCTATGCTATGCGAATTTCTTGAATTTCCAATTCAAGCGAAACGTTTTTTGCTGAGCTTAAAAGACTGAAGTCTGATCAGCCGCCATTAAAACAGTTCTTCCAGTAAAGGCCGGACGACGAAACTTAAAAAATGGTTTATTTTCTCAATGGAACATTGACTATTTCGGAGGATCCCGTTCGGCTGCCACTCTTAGGGAGTCCTTGGCCCTCGCTGTCCATTACCTTCATCTACCTACTCTTTATCCTGAAGGTGGGAAGAAAGTTTATGGAAAACCGAAAGCCTTTCGATCTCCGAGGAGTGATCAAGGTTTATAATATCGTGCAGATCCTGTACAATAGCATAGGTTTTCTCTCCGTAAGTACCATTATTGTAATAATTGTCAAAATTTTAAAAATGGTAATTAATCACACTCATTAAGATAATATATAGTTTAAAAATTTTGATAAATTAAAAAAAATAAATTAATTAATGTTTTTTTTTGCAATATAACAAATTCGTTATTTAAGGTTAAAAGTGATTTAGTTCTGAAAGAATACGATTACTAGAGATTCTACTCTTTAATGTCGATTGCAATTTTTCAGGGCTTCTACTTTTTGTTCGTTTTGAAGGCTTACGACCTTAGTTGCATCTCCAGACTGCCGCTGGATCACGAGTACAAGAACTGGGAGCGATGGACAAGCTACTCGTATTTCTTCAACAAATACATGGATCTACTGGAGACGGTCTTCTTTGTGCTGCGAAAGAAGTATCGCCAAGTGTCCTTCCTGCACGTCGTCCACCACTTGGTGATGTCCTTCGGCGGATACCTATACCTCACCTTCAGTGGGTATGGCGGCCCCTATTTCCCGATGTGCCTCCTCAATGTGGCCGTGCATGTGCTCATGTACACCTACTACTACCTCGCCTCCATCAACAAGGATGTGCAGTCGAGTTCGTGGAAGAAGTACATCACCATTGTCCAGATGGTCCAGTTTATCCTGTCTCTCGCAAACTTTCTCTACACCCTGATGCAGCCCAACTGCGAGGTCTCTCGGCTAGTGCTATATTCGGGCTTGTTCGTTTCCATGGCTTTCTTCCTGATGTTCGCAAACTTCTACGTCCATGCCTATGTAATGCCCGGCAAAAAGAAGCCGGACCAGAAAGTCCAATGAGACCGAAAGTCCTTCGAATGAGAGTATGTTTATTAAATATACATTCGTGAAGAGCACCAATTGTTTGGGTACCTTCTTATCAACAGCTAGATAAACACTAGCTTTAGTCAAGCATGGTTACAGCTGGTCATTCTTCAGACTGGTAAGTACTCGGAATATCTTAGCATATCTTTGAAGGTTAATACAAAATTTATTTTAAATTACTTCCTAGTATTTCGAATGAAATTTTATAATAGAAAGGGTCATTTGTAACCATTTGTTTTACTAAGTGCAGACATTTTTTTATCGCGCGCAGTATAAATAGGGGCTTGTGTAAATATTGCGTGCTCTTTTTTGAATCCAATCCAATCGTGTAGCGTGTGGTATTAGCAGCCGGGATAAACCTAGGTCTTGTGGGGTATAGATCGCGATTGGAACTAGACTTTCTAAGCCAACATGCTAACCGCAGATCCTGTAAAACTGCCAATATTTAGCAGTCCATGGGTAGCTATGGTTACTCTAACGACTTATCTGCTATTTGTCCTCAAGGTGGGTCCGAAAATCATGGAGAACCGAAAGCCCTTTGACCTGCGTGGCATTATAAAGGTTTACAATGTCGTGCAGATCTTGTACAACGCTGTGATGTTCGCATTGGTAAGTGATAAGCTTCGTCCATGGAAATTCTTGAGCGGAAGATGATTGGACTGATTCTTTTCAGGGAATCCACTTCCTGTTTGTCTTGAGGGCCTACAACTTAAGTTGCGTTGTCAAACTGCCGTTGGAGCACGAGCACAAGGATAGGGAGCGCATGATCTGCAGCTTGTATATGGTCAATAAATTCGTGGATCTAATAGAAACGGTGTTCTTCGTCCTGCGCAAGAAGAACAGGCAGATATCCTTCCTGCACGTCTTCCACCATTTTTCCATGGCTTTTTCCGGGTACCTGTACTCTTATTACATCGGGTATGGTGGCATGCCATTTCCGATGTGCCTACTGAACGTGGCCGTGCACATGGCTATGTACACCTACTATTACCTCTCCTCGGTCAGCCAGGAAGTGCAGAGGAGTTTTTGGTGGAAGAAGTACATCACCATTATCCAGCTGCTCCAGTTCGCGATAATCATGTCCCACTGCCTCTACACCCTGATGCAGCCCAACTGCAATGCCCCCCGACTATTGACCTCCGGAATAACACTTCTGACTGCCTTCTTTACGGCGATGTTCAGCCACTTTTATTTTCACACTTACATTCTATCCGGAAAAAAGGAACGGGAGAAAACAGCCCAATGAATTCTTTATTTCGTTTAAGAAAAAACCTCAAATCAACAATAAAGCCTGAAGCATTAACTAATCATTTTTAAACGGACAAAGCTGTGTGCTTTAAGACTATTAGTGCACTAGAAACAATTAACACAGAAAATCTCATTTTTATATGACGGAAAAGCTTTATCGGAAATGTCCAGCTGAGCATAATCATTAATCCCCCGATAAGCCACTGGAATGTACAATACTAGTACTTAAGATGTAGCCATTGGGATTTGTTTAGGACAGAGGCCAAGACGTGACCCCAAAGAATGCATTTGAATTAAGTGTCGATGCATTTGAATAAATCTATTATTCAACCGCCTATTATGAAATTCAGTGATTAAACTCACGGAAACGACGAAACAGCATAAATACTAACTACCTAACGCTCGGAACTTGATCTTTGATTCTAAGTTACTTCTTAAGTGGTTGTTTTAAATTTTAGTTCTGATCAGTTTTTGAATGGAGAATCTATTTTTGAAAATTAAGTTTCACAAATTAAGAAAATATTCAACTTGAACGTAATATTTATAACAGGAATTGCTGTACAAAGAAATTATAGTAAACAAAATTTAAACAAATTCAAATTCATTGTGCCGCAAATTTAAATTACTAGCGATTTTATTTCAGCACAGTGTCACAGTAGCAATCAGTTGGACTTTACCAACTTCGGTTTAATATAGGTCTTTATGTAAAACTGGGAGAACATCACAAACATGAAGGCGCTCGCCGTACTTATGACATAGATGACGCCTCGCGAGGCCGAGCAGTTGGGCTGGATATAGGTGTAGGCGCAGTGAAGGAACATCATGAGGAACTGGACCAGCTGGCCCAAGGTGAGGTACTTCTTCCACCAGAGGCTCTCCTGCACATTCCTGCTCTGGGAGGAGGCGTAGTAGTAGCCGTACATCACCATGTGCACCAGGACGTTGAACATGCAGTTTAGCAAGACGTGGCCGCCAAAACCGTAGAACCGGATCAACAGGTGCGATGTGAACACCATAAAGGCGTGGTGAAACACGTGGAGGAATGTAATCTGTCCCGATTTCTTGCGCAGCACAAAGAAGATGGTGTCCATTAGGTCGAGGACCTTGTTCAGGTGGTACAGATAGGACAGGGTCCTCTCCGTGGACTTCAGCTCGTGGTCCTGTGGCAGGACAGTCATGCAGCTCAGGTTGTAAGGCCTAGACACGAAAATATGGTAACATCCCTAAAAAATAATGATAAAATACTCTTGTATTTTTTTTTGTTTTAAATGGTATCTTAATTATTTTTGTTATATTTAATAACCTTAACTTACCCACACAAAAATCACCGTGTTAAACAGGACTTGTCCGATATTATACACTTTGAGGACACCGCGTAGCTGCAGAGCATTACGTTTGTCCATCAGTATCCTTCCCAGTTTTAGCACGAACAGCAGGTAAACCGTGAGTATGATCACCGACGATCGAATGCTGCCTGCCAGCGGGAGCTGGACAGGATCCGCAAAAGGCTTGTCGAATACGTTCAACATATTCGCGTCCAGTAGGCGTCTTATCCACTGACTTGTTATTTACTTACTGCACTTCTTTTGGTGCTCTCATTAATGGCAAAATTAACATTAAGCTAATTACATATGTGTAAATGGTCGGTATGGTAATTTATAGTAAAGCTCTTGTAAAGCAAATGAATTGTATCCCAATACTTTACCATGTAAAACTAAATTTAAGGTACAATTGGAAGAAGGCTGAAAAAACTAGTTAAATCATAGCAACGAACAAGATAAATAAATTGTATAAGCATCGAATTAAATAAACTGGTACGCCAATTACTTAAAATACAGTGTTCACATGCATATATAAATATTAGTTAAACTCGAAAGACTTTTTTTTCATATATATTTTGTTGACCGCGCTGAATTATTTATATCTACAATCTTAGCTTAAAAAATATATGTAGCTCTCTTTTTTCATATCGCTGAATAAATAATTTAAGAAGTCACAATTTCCCTGAACGGCACCATGATACTGCGTCCACCAGGCGTGGCACAACTTATGAAACTGATTTCACAATACAATAAATTTGGTTACTTAAAACACCCCCCACACACACATGTAGTTTATATCCGCCAATACTGCATACTATCTATATAATACTCTTAAATTATCTATTGGGATCTTTTAATTCAGCGTATTGTTTGCTTAGCCTTTTTCTTAGGAAGGATGTAGGCGCGAACGTAGAAGTTGCCGAATAGAATTATGAATACGACCGAGACGAGTGATCCCCACGTTGCCGATAGGCGGGATGTGGTGCAGTCGGGCTGCCGGAGGATATAGATGCAGTGTGACAGAACGATCACGAACTGGAGCAGCTGTATGAGGGTGATGTACTTCTTCCACCAGAGATTCGCCTGCGCATCCTGGCCGAGGGAGGACTGGTAGTAGTAGGTGTACATCATAATGTGCACGACTACGTTGAAGGTGATCAAGAAAAGACCGTGACCGCCATAGCCATAATAGTACATGTACATAAAGCCTATGTACACCATGTACACGTGGTGGAATACGTGCAGGAAGGAGATCTGCCGATCCTTCTTTCGCAGGACGAAAAAGACCGTCTCCACCAGATCCATTAATTTGTTGAAGAAGTAGGAATAGCTAACCCATCGCTCCCAGGTCTTGAACTCATGATCCAGCGGCAGGTTTGGAGATGCACTTAAAGTTGTAGTTTCCAGGTCCGAGCATAAAGTACACGATCTGAAAGTGGAAATTTATCTTATAGTCCGGGTTACAGGGTTAACCAGCCGATCACCTACCCAGCCCAATAAAACGATATTGTACAGGATTTGAACGATGTTGTATGCCTTGATAGCTCCTCGCAGATCGTAGGGCTTTCGGTTCTGCATAAACAGCGGACCCACCACTTTTATAAAGACCATATAGGTGCTCAGTATTATTAGGACGGGCCAGTGGCTGCTGGTGAATGGAAGACGCACAGGATCCGGCGGAACTCGGTTCAGAAAGTCCACAATATGGGCGAACATGGCGGCTAGACACTCTATGTGGTCTGGGTGTTGGTCGAGGAGCGACTGATCGAAACATAATGAAGCGGACTTCAATTGACTTCGCTTACCGATTTAAATTGTTAATTTACGGATTTCCGACTTTGGGTGGGTCGTATTATTCAACTTACCTTCGCAAGTAAAATCTACTTTTAATCGAGCATTAAGGTTCCCCGAAAAAAAGCTGTTTCCCGCGCTGAATTCCGAATATAATTTCGATTTTGTTTTACGCTAAATTTCTTATATAACACAGTCAATGATCACTGATCAAAGTGTGAGGTCAACGCAGCCATTCATTCCAGAATTTTCGCGGAAGCAAAAAGTGTTAGTGTTAAACGAAAGTCTGGGAAAAAGCGTGGTGGGGTTGGGGTCAGCTGAGGTCAGCTTAACACTTCTTAGGTTTAAAGTTCGTATGATTCTATAAAAGACATTTTTCACAAACTGTTAATATGGAGATTGTAACCTCGGAAAAGATGTAAAGTAAAACTCAAATACTAAATTTCATGTGGATCATTTTTATTAAAATCTTAGCTTAAAATTTTAATCTCGATAGAGATCCGATCATACTTAAAGTACCTTGTTTTCCGTTTTTTTGGGCCGTATATAGGCTTGATAGTAGAAGTTGCCAAACAAGATAATGAATACAAAGCAGATGCTTCCTGCACAAGTTGCTGAAAAATGGGATGAGGGACAGTCCGGCTGCCTCAGCGTATATATGCTGTGCCCCAAAATGATCCCGAACTGGATGAGCTGAGCGATTGTGATGTACTTCTTCCACCAGAGATCGGTCCGCGAGTCCTTGTTGAGGGAGGACTGGTAGTAGTAGGAGTACATCATAATGTGCACGATTACGTTGAAGAAGCACATGAAGAACCCATGGCCACCGTAGCCGTAGTAGTACAAGTACATAAAGCAGAAGTAGAGCATGTACACGTGGTGGAAGACGTGTAGGAAGGATATCTGGCGATCCTTCTTTCGCAGGACGAAGAAGACGGTCTCCAGGAGATCCAAGAGCTTGTTGAAGAAGTACGAGTAGGTAAGCCAGCGTTCCCAGGTCTTGAATTCGTGGTCGCGCGGTAGGTTTTTGATGCACCTAAAGTTATAGTCTCCAGGCCCGAGCATGAAGTGGATCGCCTATAAATATATATATTATATCTTTAATTACCTACCTGTAAATACTATTCTTCAAGAGATCACTTACGAACACGAACATGACAATGTTGTACAGGATCTGCATGATGTTGTAGGCTTTTATCACGCCACGCAGATCGAACGGCTTTCGGTTTTGCATGACTCTTGGACCCACGACCTTTACGAAGAGCAGGTAGGTGGCCAATATCATCAGGACAGGTCCATGGCTGCTCAGGAGTGGCAGTCGCACAGGATCTGAGGGCTTGCTGTTCAAAGTATCCAGGAGCTGGTCCAACATTGCGATTTTGTGTGCTTCCTGTGTGTCGGTGCAATTGCGACTAATCAATATCGTACTTTAAAAACATGAATTAGGTGTCTGATTGAAATGATAATTAGGCTTGTGCGCGCTTCACCTAAATTGGGGTTTTAAAATTAAGCAAAGCACGTGATAAAAGCCTCATTTTATTATTTAACTTCCTAAAGCTTTAATAAAAAACCCAACAACGACCCAACTATTTATTTAACCAAACAAGTAACTTTTACGAAATGTAGAATTGAACCTTTTTAATTTATTTATGGAATACAAGAGGTGCCAAATAAAATGTACGACTTTAAAAGTAGTTAAATTATAGACCTATTTTAAATTTCGTCTTGATCAGAAGCTTCGGAAACACCTGGAAGGTGCAACCAATTTTTTAATGAGCTTCGAATAGTTTAAGGTCGACATTCTTAAAGCATTCAGTAGTTCACCATGAAATCGCATAATGACATGTAAAACCGATGACATTTAAAAAAACTGGGACACAATACCACGAAAATCGGCAGCAAAAGCGAGGAAATCGGTATGTCTGTGTATCCCGGCACGGACAAAGGGAGCTGGTGGTGATGTGATCCTGTTCAACATACGATGAAAATACCGATTATTACTATATATACCGCCGATAGAAATGGTAACAAAAACCGCTACGAATTTAAGAACCGACGACAAGTGCCAGTGGCTAAAGAAGTTCGAGTTGTGCATAAGTTTTAGAAAACATTAAAAACAAGAAAAATTTTTTAAAAACAAAACTAGTTAATGGCTAAGAAGCTAATTAGTTGGACCGCAGATATATAATTAATAAAAAGCTTTTAAAAACATATACACTATAGCATAGTTTTGGGCAATAACACTTATATCTATTAGAAAAAACTTACTTTCCGTTTTCTTAAATAACTTTGTGTGGACGGAATATTTTGATAATACCTAAACAACTTTTTACGGATTTCTTTTCTTATTAGTAAATGCATTGCTGTTAAATGAATATAATTAATATACGGTTCTACGAAGCTATTTCATCTAGAAATTATTATTTAAAAATTTCCTAGTTAAGAAAAAATACCTTGGAGTAAATTTATATAATTACATTTTTTACAAAGAGTCGGCTATTCGGCTTCTTAAGAACTTTAACACCACGCGTAGAGCGTAGAGCGTGGTGTTTAGAGCGTTGAACTTCATGTTGACGTTTAGATTAATGGATACAAAGCTGATATCTGAGCTTAAGTATTATTTAATTGCCAACCAGAAACAAAGAAAAGTAAGATGAATGATATAGGCCCAATTTTTGAACGGATTGGTAATATAATGAGTCAGTAAATTAACATCATTGATGGTTGATTACAACTAATTACTCATCTAACGTACAATCATGTAAAAAACCGTGAAAACCCTACTACAAAAAACCTGATTCATTCAGAGAAATATCAATTGTTGGGGATGAACACTACCAGTGGAGGTGGGGCTTCACATACGAATCCAATCTATAGAAAGTGAATTTATTCCAACTCTATAACCGAAATAAACTAGTTTGTGCGCATACAAAGTAATTTGTTTTTAATTTGGCATCTCAAAAATATGCAAATATCCATTTTATAAATCACTAGTTTGGCTAGCTTTAAGACCAAGGATAACCACTTGATAAGGTATCGAAAAATATTTTTGCATCTGTTTTAAACAGCAAGGAAAATAAATTGTGTGTGCTGAACAGATGTTCCGATTCCTGCCTTAAAAGTTCTTCCGAAGAAAACCAAAATAACACACAATGGCTGTAAGGCGTTGGCGTTTCTTTCGGCATTTAAGTGGAGAATCAACCTGCGACCGGTTTTACTCAATAGTGGCAGCTACTAAGTAAAAAATATGACTTATACGCTGAGCGTGAGCTTGGCGTCGCGAGCTTGAAAGATCCATGCAGATCTTAGCCTTTATATATCAGGGTGGGCGCACATTGGATGTTTTAGTATAGCTTCGTAACTTCAGCGCGCATCAACATGGGCTCATCCAAATTGGTAAGCAGTTGCTCAGGGCGGAACCCTATTCCGACTCCGATTTCTATTCTGAATGCGAACCCAAACCTTCGACCCTGTCCGAGACCTGCGACTTGGTAATAACCAAGGGGCTGGCAATTACATCGGCATGTGAAGTGTGTGCATAATCCAAATAATGGCTATCAATGGCTAGCAAGATATCGCTGCAGCTGTGCTAATAGCCCGGGCAGTTGGCAATGTTGTTTTATTGACACAAAGCCGTTTCAATTTGCATGTAAATTTTAAAAACAACAAATTTGTGACCTTTTATTAGCTAAACGATATTCCCAACTAAAAAAATAAATGTTGGCCTATAACAGTAACAACTTTAAAAGAGGGTGACATAAAAAAAAGCGAATTGGCATCAACCAATTTAATTTATTTCGAATATAAAAAGCCTTGACCTTAATTTTGCAAAACAGCATACTACTAACTTGATACATAATGTTTCGTGGCGATAAAATGGACTGAATGGCCTTTTAGTACAATGAAAGCTTACGAAAAAGATATAATGAAATTGTAAGTTATCAAATAACTAAAGAAAACTATAAAAAGTAAAACAATTCAAATTCTGTAGATGTTTAAATTTAAATAGGAAGGGATGCTACTTAACAAAATTGATCATTATCTGAACCATTTTTTCCCTTCCAGCTTATTTTCAGTGCCTTGCTGGCCCTTATGGTCACCAGTAGCTCGGCGGGCCTTCTGGATTCACTTGTTCCCCAAGCTATTACGGACTTCTACAGAGGTGCGAGATCCCAAGAGGGATACCGCTTTGAGTAAGTAAACTCAGTTATTGGCAAGGATTATAAATATAAACTTTTTACAAATTTTTACAGAGTCAATGACCCCAATGGCAGCAAACGGGAGGAAGTTGGTATGATCTTGAATCCCGGCACAGATAAGGAGGAATTGGTGGTGATGGGTGCCTACACCGTATATGATGATAAGACTGATACCGAAACTACAACGATGTATACCGCCGACAAGGATGGTTACAAAGCTCGTTACCAAACCAAGAACCGCAAACTGAGCCCAGGAGCCCTGAAGTCCGCTGCTGGATAAATATGTATTAGATTAGAATTGTATACAAAGAGTCAAAAAATATATTTGCTACTGCCGAAACTGGTTGTGTGTTGGGTGTGCATCTTCTAAGAATTTCCATTTGGTTCTGGCCAGATCAAGATCATGTTTACTCGTTTCAATGTCAGTAGACCTCACTCTGGATAGACGAGTTTTCGGTTGCGTAATAGTTTTAACCTTTCAAAAGCCTTTACGCTCGACAAATTAGCGCATTCTATCGTAATGATGGACCTGGCACCCGAAACAAGTTATGAGAATCTTGGAGGCATTGACAACAGATTTCGTGGGTTCTCCGCTTCTTTGTATTCAAAGACTTTAAGTTAGACAAGTCAAATGACGCAAAAAAGTTAATAAGCGCCAACAGCTGTACATTTTGGCCAGACTCGACAGGCATAATTCATAGCTAGTATATAATCAAATTCTAATTTTAGTTATTCTAGAAGAAAACAATAACAAATTGATATTTGGACTGGTTCCTGGAAGCATTTAGACCAACAAACTGGTTTCGAATAATAAATGGTAATTTAGGGTACAAGGCAATATTTATGTATTTTTCGGGGATTTTTCTTAAGCCTACAAGAAAACCTTGTTTCATTGTATGACGTATTTGGCTTATTTTGCGGCTAAATCAATCACAGAAACAAGTTTACGAAAAATGTAGGTGGGAAGTTACTCAGTACATCTTCATAATTATTAATAATTAATCAATTGTGAATTAGTCGGATACATGGAAAGAAGAATACAATGATTCACAAAATAAAATGAAGGCCGTTGGTCATAATTCACAGAAGTCGATGTAGAAATCATATTTATTACTTTAAATTATTTTATAATATTTATTAATAAACAAATTGTGCAGTAGCAACGTACAAAAGGAAACAACATTTTTGAGTTGTAGGGTGAGGATCGTTTTACCTGTAGCAGTCTAATTTTGAAAAATTAGTTATATATAATTAATCATGTGTTTACCATTAGGTTACAACGAAAATGAGCAAAAGAATAATGTGAAATATTTCCGTAATGAAATTAATGCTGGCATTTGAAGTTTCGACAACCGAATCATAATTATTATTTTATAAACCAGTTTAAACCACCTGCTAATTATTAATAATTAATCAAGCATTAACCATTTTGATAACCCGCAAGTTTACGAAAAAAAACGATTATGTAGTAATGATATGAAGGTCATCATATGATTTTTCATATTATTCTTTGTTTTGACAATCGACGTTTTTACTTGTATACCTTTGGAAAGAGCTTTTAATTGAGCTATGAAGTATACAAATGACAAATGTTGTCATTTATTATATCTTATGTTATACCAGATTGGCTTGTTGCATTCAAAAAATGTAAATTTTTTTGAAAAAATCAGATTTTATATTCATGAAGGTAGAAAAATAAGATATGAATTATTCTTTAATGGTTTCCTAAGTATTGTAAGGTATTAGATACTTGTAATATTCTTGTGTACCGTTATAATAAGATTTTTGACGGCATACCAAACAGCTTTTGTATTTACTAAAGATAGCTTTTATACATCTGAATTGCAACTACGAATAAAATATGCAAGAAAGCTAGTACTTGTATCATCTAGTACCAAATGTGGTCCCAAAAAGCCATTAAAAGTTTGGTGACTAAGTCAGACTTAGTGGCATTCTGATGAAAGCTTTTCATTGTTTACGGAAAGCGGGTTTTCGCGTTGGCGCGCTTTTCCGATATCTGCCTGTTGCCTCTGGAATTCGCGTTGCCCCAGGTAACTGACCAGGCATAAAGCGGCCCAAACAGAGAGCGGGTTATAACAATGTCACCCACCCATCCGCACCACCAACGGCAAAGCCCCGAGCATGTTTGGATTACAATGGAGCATTTAGTTCCCGGTGGACGTTCGGCGGTGCCAGTGACGCGACTCTAAATCTGAATCAGCTTTTCCATATAGTTCAGCACTAGAACATTTTCCCCTATCAAATCCGATTCTTAGTCTCACGGAAAGGGAAATGAAAACACCCGAAGTGAAAACACTCGAAAGTGACAAAAACGCTCATAAATAATCCAGTGAAAATGAAAGCAAATCATACGATTCTGCTTACTCTTTTATTTTTGGCCATCCAACACAAGTGTAGAGCTACGCAAAAGTCACAGCTTGGTCAGCCGCTTATACAATTAAGTCACGGTGAGTTGAGCATCCAGCGAGTGAAATTTGTTGTATATTATCTAGGGGTTTTGGGTCCGCATACTAAAAATTGTACGGTGCAAGTATTTTGACCTTTAACGCTTCCCTTGCTTTACGCGTTTATTCTGGCTGAAAGCATTACCACAATACATCCAAAATTCATCGTTGACCCAAGCAAAAATTTGGGACAATCAATATGAGTTAATTGCAAAAGCGAAAGAAAGGAGGACTGACCCAGGTGATTCGACCTGCCAAATCAAGGCAGGTGTATAGTTAATTGCATGGTCAGCACGCAAGCAAATTGACAAGTTCCTGTCTTTGGCTCTTTCGGAAACGCAAGTGCTAATCGATAAGGTTATGTTATTGTTGTCTAAAAAGGGAGGTGGGGACTTAGTATTAACCATTGCACATAAAAAGAACTTGAAGCTTGAGCATAATTGCTGCGGTACAGCTGCATTCATTGTAGGAAATATGTTGCCATTAGCGCAATTGATCAAACAAACTTGAAAGCCTGTTGTCAAATAAGGGGTAACAAAATCAAAAGCCAATGGGGTAAATACAAATTGATGGAACAGTGATTCAACAACTTAAGGATTTGGCTTTTCTTTAATAAGACTACTTATAACAACTTTCTTGATTTTAAATAAGAGCAATATTAAACCCCTTTGCATGGGTAACAAATCAGGCACAAGTTCTTTTCTAAAAGAAAAGTTGTTTACTTTCTATGGAAACGGGTTGAAAGTTCAAGAAACTGTAAGAGTTATTATAGCCATGACATTTACAGACAACTCCGATGATGACTATCCAGAAATAAAAGACGAAATTCATTTGGAAGATTTCTTCTGGACTGGTTCGGGCGATGGCCCGCCGGATTTCCTAAAGAAGGTCCACACGGGGATTACCAAGGGGAAGGATGTGATTGTCAAGACCGAAACAGTAGTGGCCACGGTCTATGTGGATGGGAATAACGTAAGTTAAAGCAGGTGGTCAACCTGAATGAACAGCTCTTATTAAGATTTATATCTAGGAAATTGACATTCCAATTTGCCTGGATTGCAAACCGGATGATGGGGGTGGTACCTGGGATATGAATGGTCCCGGAATGCCACCCCTGAACTACTCTGCCACGGATCGTCGGTATTGGCTGCTTACGGTCATGTCGGGTTTCTATACTGCAAAGGATAACCCCACTTTAGAGGATAAGCTGGCACGTCTATATAGGCTAGCTTTTACCAGGTAAGATTGTTAACATTTAGAATTAAAAGAAGTCAGGGCATCAACATAAATAGTAGATAAGGAGTTTACTGAAATAACTTTTATGAACAGGCAACAAACCCGACATCTGGGCATAAATGGAGCCCAACAAATCGAGGGGATTAACGTACCAGCACCTCGAGACCGCCGGAAGTCTATTACTGCATCAGCGAGACCCGAAACCACGACGGGATCTCCGTCAGACGATGTGGAAATACTGGACATGCAGGATGACGACGAGCACTATATAAAGAATGTAAGAAGACTGGGCGAAGACACCGAATGGGCCAGCAACTCGGAGGAGGAGCTGTCCGAGGAGCTGCCCCAATGGAGGCCACACCCTCGGCGACCAGCACGGAAACGATAGATTATGGCGCATACGTTACTCTGATCCCCTGGGAACTCATACAGCAGAATGGAAAATCGGAAAAGTTGCGGGAAATGCACGAAGCTTTGTTGACTAAGCAACCACTGGTGCAGCAACATCAACACCAGCAACAACAACAGCTGCAACAACAGAAGGGGCAGGAACAACAGCAAACCCAACCACTTTATAGGGACGAGCACGTCAGAGTTGTCATACACAACCTAACGCAAATTAGCGAGGCGGATGTGCAAAAGTGGAGCACCAATACCAATGGATTCGGTACCATGGAGGAGCACAACTACGTCAACCTCAAATTGTAAGTGCCTGCCGAACTTGTTATAATATTATGAGTTTGATTAACCCGCAAAGTGCACTCACAGAAAATCTTAATTTGGCTATAACTTTTCTATGGGAACAGAATTATTGTAGAAGTGATTCATAATGCTGTTGGTTTTAATTTAATTGTTATGGGTTTTTAATTTACTAAATGCAGTTATAAAACTTTAATTATAAAAGCACTCGTTTAATATTTTTATTATCTTTTCATAAATACTTAGAAAACCAGAAATATTTGTTTATTAACAAAAAAAACAAGACCTTTAACATTTGCATTTAAAAATCTGTTAATTAAATGTTTTAGCAGCAATGATCGTCCGATAGCAAACCAAACAGAGCTGATTTACACTGTGTTGGTGAATGGTAGACCAGTTTTGGCCACAACGGCAGCCAAAGACATGGAACTGGTCAGTGAATCCGAGGCGGTAAAGACTTTTGGACAGGCTGTTTATATGAAATCGGAACGTAAGTTTTATTATACTCAGTCAAACAAATTTAACTCACTGTTTCTATTTATATAGCCTACATTAGGGAACCCACGGCCACCGCCTTGGCACCTGTTCCTCGAAGTGGACAGGCGGGATTCATCAACTCGGTGAAGAACAATGTGGCCTTGGTGGTGATCAGTTCCTTGGCCATTCTACTGCTAATGTTACTCCTTGTGGCGGTCTTACTTCTAGGACGAACACGATCCCGGCAGAGAGAGCTTAGTGCAGTCAACAGGTGAGTCGCATCTGTACTATGAAAATATTATGGTTTTCAAGATTCTAATAAAAATGATAGGATATTTTCCTTTCCTTGAAGACTTATTAATTTTGAAGCATTCATTGCAGAAACTCCTCCCGCAACGAATTGCTCTCTGAGGGCCAATCGATTCGTCCTACCACAAGTGAGAGGACGGAAGGAGAACCAAGTCCAGGACATTCCCATTCTAGGGAGGCTGGAGTGCGGAACTTCTCCTACGAACGAAAGCCACGCATCAGTTTTCCAGCTCCGCCGCAGGAGGCACGATCCCGTCGTGATTCCATATCCTCGTCGACGGACAACACTTCCGACTCCTCGGTTTACTGTCCCATCAATCCGCCCAGTGCCGATGTCCAAAGGATACTGGATGACAAGGCAGCCCGTTTATTTGACGCTCATAAGAGGCGCCATCAATACGATCGAGCTGAGGGTCACGAGGAAACAGTCTATACATCCGTGGTGTCCGAAAAGAAGAGCGACAAGTCCCGGCATAAATCAAGGAGGCGTTATCTGAATGAGAATCGAGTGGGCTCTCTGGAAACGAGTCCCGTCCAGGGCTCCTTAGCGGGTCACTCTTCTGCGGAGGAATCCCCGGAGGTCCTGCGCAGGAGCTACGAGAATTTCCAAAGGAACGAGGCCTTCAATCCGCACAACAACTATCACCGGAATAAATTGCTGACACAGAAAACCGGAAGAGGAGTTTCCGCAGAAGCGATTAACAACGAAATGATACGGAATCTTCAACCCTCGGATAAATCAGATACCGCTAGTGTGGGTTCCTTTCTATCGATGGCCTCAGTGAGGGCATTTCCGAAGAGTACTCTTCCGGAACCATTAAACCGCGTGCTGGATCCCGTATTCGTCACCTACTACGACAACGTGAATGCAGTGGCGCCGCACAATTCCACGAGATCCCTGCGATCCCACAAGTCGCAGGGAAGCAAGGACAACACCATAGCCACCATCGCCAGCTTTCCCAGTCCCAAGGCACCGCCATCGGTTAGGAATGTCCGTTCAGCTTCGCACAGCGACAACCCGGATCCGGGTGTAGTGGGTCCAGTGGTCTGGGAGCGACACAAGAAGAAGCAGTCGTCACAGGGTGAGGCGGGCGGAGAAACCCCAAATAATAACGATGACGACGAGGACGAAGGCGACGTTCGATTTGGGGCCAGGTCGCGTTACTAGGACAACCTGTAGTCGTTGATTTAGTATTGTTATTGCTTGCACCCATCCTGATAACCCGATAACCAAAACGTAGCTAACTAACAACGTAGAGACCTACCTCCAGTCCCACCACCGGTGAACCCGGTCCAATCAAGTCAGCTACCTAACAATTGTACTCAACTTCTCCAATCGATCTTCCCCAGAGGCCCTGACCTATGCCGACTATAATCCCAGTCCGCTGCACAATCCGTCGGCAATACGCAACCATTACGAGGGTCTCTTGGAGGGGGCCCTGCAAATGTACTCCAGCCAGGACGATATACCCATGCCCTTGCCCACCCAGAATTTTACGAACAATCGGAGGGTTACGAAGCGCGAGCACAGGGGCTCATCTGCGGGGCTGCCTAGGTGAGGTTTGATAGCCAAACAATTCCTATCTTTACTTATATCGTGATCCTTTAGCTTTCATCCTTCGGGAGGGTCTAAAACCATAGCTGAACGTCCTGCCACGGCGCAGCCGGAGAAGACCTCCAAGTCGGCACATTCCACCCAACCACCATCGCCCACTTATAGTGCCTGGGGGGGTGGAAGTATGTACAGCTCCCACTCCACCCTGAACCGACCCCTGAGCGCAGGTCCTTTTCAGAGGACGGAGAACAGATTGGATGCCACTTCATCGGCAACTGGAACTGCCCCCCTTATCGAGGCCATACAGTCCGAGTTGCGAAAGTTCAAGCAGCAGCAAGAGTAGAGCCTAAAATTAATGATCTTAACTTTGTCATGGCGATGGAATTTCATTCACACCAGCATATCTGTACCAAAAATGTTTGCAATTCATTTAGAATAAACTTTTCTTAATACTCTTAAACTATTTTCTGAAACTATTAAGCTTATAGAATTACTTTTTTGGATAAGATTAAATAAACTCCTTGTGCAGGTTATGTAATTACTTTAATTATATTTACATATTCGAAATGGCAAGAACAACACACAAAGACATTAATTACAAGCTCTCACCAGCCCTTAATTCATTATTTGTATATATTTGACCGAAAACCATATTTGTTGTATACCCGTTACAATATTCAATTAGAAGCGTTCTCTTTGATATACAAAAGTGTGTTTACGACATTTGGAGTGTCAAAATTGTGCCTTTCATCAGTGCGGAGTGCGTGGAGTGGGAGTCTAGTTGAATTCCTTTTGTCCCTTGGTGGAGTCAGCAAAGGACTTGGCATCCACACTGCGCTTGCCGAGGCGGGGACCGAACCACAATCCCGAGGAGGCACTGGGTCCTGTGCGCTTGTCCAGCACCTGTTGCAGGGCCAGGAGATGGGCCCACTTCCGCAGCTCCGAGTCGCCGCGACCCACGCGTGGGAAGGCCACCAATCCGGTGGCCCGCTTCTGGAAATCCGCCTCTGGAATGGCACACACGTCCCCGGGGCGTTTAGGCAAATTAGTTACGCGGACGCAACGACTTACCATTGTAATCCTCCTGGGAGGCATCACCGTAAATACCGTCAAGCACTCCAGCTTCGAATCCGTCGCGCAGACTGTTGCCCAGACTGGGATCTCCGCGGCCTACACGCGGAAAGGCATAGAGCCCCATGTTGGCACCTCGTCGGTTCTTGTCGTGGTCCATCTCTGAATGGAGTGTTTATAGATGGTAATTAATTATGTTAACTGGCATACTTATACAAATTACCATGGAATAAGTTGGTTTTCATGCCCTCACCGCCAAAATAATAAAGCGACCTTCAAATCTTAATAAACATTCCTTGCAAAATGTATTTAAATAAGTAATAAGACAATTCAGTTAAATTGTTGATTATTTAGATATCCTTAATGTCGCTTTTGTTATTTTAGCCGTTAAGAGGTGTTTGATATAAAAAGTTTAGATCAATTCAAGTTTAAAATGTCATGCTAATTTTTAAAAAAAATTTAATGGATTAATAAAGACTAGCAAGAAATCGGTGTACAAATATTTTTTGATATAGTTAAAATAATGTGGAAGAGATAAAAATGTACAACGGATACCGCACTGGTTTACCTTTTTCTTTTAAAGGTGCTGCAAAATATTTTAAGTAATTATTATAAAGTCTATTACAATTTCACTTTAAAATTCAATTCCAATGAAATCTTTTCGGTAAACGAAATATGTCACTGGACTTTAATCGATATTTTTTTCTAGGATCCTAAGCACTTTACATAAGATTGTTTAGATAATTATTTATCCTTATCCCACTCACCTGCCACACTAAATTCTGCAAGAAAGAAGAGCACTAAAACTGCGCTGACCAACATTGATTTCATTTTTAAAAGACTGTTTAAAATGAAACACTGGGATAGAAAAATGTTTTTCAAACTGATGCTTTCCTTAGAACGGTCACTGGTTTTCTGATGGTCCTGGTCGAAGTTCACGTTCTTTTATAGGCCAGAAAAACGGACAGAAAGTTGGCAGGCAAATAAATTCCCACTGGACCAACGGGGCGGCTGATGAATGTTGCTTGCGCTATGGGGATGCAAAATATATGTTGCTAGCCACAGGTGGCCTTTGGAAACATGTTGCTGGATACTTGTATTTGAGATTCGTTTATTGTTCACACAAACAGAGGGACTTAATTGTCTATAACTGCTATTCAATTGGTCGAAAGTGGATTCCGCGAATGGTTTATAGCCAGCCGGAGATCATGCGACCAGTGACCGTGGATTTGCCGCGTTCTCCGCCAGCTGCGGCACTGCTTTGACCCACCTTGATCGCTGGTTTCAGAGGAGCTGCTCCTGGCTTCTTGTCCTTATCGTCGGCTGGTTTCTTGTCCTTGTCGTCGCTTGGTTTTTTGTCCTTGTCGTCAGCCGGCTTCTTATCCTTATCGTCGGCAGGTTTCTTGTCTTTGTCATCGCCAGGTTTTTTGTCCTTCTCATCACCAGGTTTCTTATCCTTGTCATCGCCTGGTTTCTTATCCTTGTCCTTGGCATCTTCCGCTTTCTTGGCATCATCTCCAGTCTTTTTGGGCTGCTCCTTGCCGCTGTTTTTGTCATCTGGCTTGGATGCTCCATTGGTGGCTTTGTTTCCCTCCGGAGCTCCAGCTCCTGCCGCTTTTAATTTGGGATCTGGCTTGGCATCCGCTGGAGCTGAGGGTGCAGCACTTTTGGCGGCTCCATTTGTGGCTGCCGGCTTGCTGGCCTCGCTCTTAGAAGACTCCTCTTTCTTGGCAGCTGCCTCGGGCTTTGCAGGTTCTCCGGGCTTCGGAGCTGATGGCTTGGTGTCCGCAGGCTTGGATGGAGGTGCCGGAGCATCCTTCTTTTGCTGGTCACTGGGCTTGCTGCCATTACCAGCTGCTTGTGGCTTTGGCGCCCCAGCTCCTGGAGTGGGTTTCTGATCCCCGGGCTTCGGACCAGCTGGTGGCGGCTTGGAGTCCTTGGGAGGCTGCTTCGTATCTTTATCCTTGTCATCACCTGGTTTCTTTACCTCACTGGACTTGTTGTCATCCGATGGCTTACTGACAGTACTGGTTTTGCCATCGGTTTTCTTATCCTTGTCCTTGTCATCAGACTTTTCGTCCACATTCTTGACGGAAGCTCGCAAAGCAGCTGCAGCCATCATGGAAACTCCTCCGCCACCTGCGCCACTGGAAATGGATTTCTTTGACTGAAATTTGATAAAAAATTATCCAATACTAAAGAATAAATGTATTTTAATCGAACTATACCCCAGAGGCATCTATAGGTTTCTTCTCCGCTTCGCCATTTGGACTATCATCGTCCGCCAAGGAAACCTCATCCGCAGCCATCTTCTTCCGCATGAACTTGACATAAGCCACTCTCGTGGCCCGAGTCACATCACCCAAGTTGGGATTAAATTCTGGAGGGGATTAAGAATGATTTTTATATGGGAAAATCTTGCTAGGTTTATCTTATTTAAGGTATTTGTTACTCTTAAAAAAGAAATGTAATCTTGTTGGAATTCCTAATTAATATCTTTATCTTGGCTTAGCAATAGACTATAAAATGTATGATCCTACCAATCAACTGGTTCTGGTTCATCAGCAGACCCTCATTGGCCGTCTCAATGATCTTTCTCCTCAGACTGCGTTGGCTATGACGTTGCATGGAAGAGCGCTTCGAACCAATGGGATCAGAAGCGAAGGTATTCTTTCTCGCAATAGCATTCCAGTCCTTGTCGCTGTAATTATAAAGAACCGTCGATCAGTGAAACTTTTAGTGTTGAGTTCAACATACCCCTTCTGGGTCTTCTTTCTGCCGATGACCTTGGCCAGTGATGAGAATATGTCCCGGCCGCTCTCACTTTCGCTCATTTCCTGCTTCAGATTCTCCACGAAGCCAATCTGGAAGTCCTTGAGGATGCGTCGTTCCATCACCTTGCCCTTGGTGGTTCGGGCCACACCTGCCAATGTGGGTAATGTTTAAATAATAATATAAACTTTAATATTTTCTACCCAAATAATACGTTAATTGGCAGCATTATATTTTTGACATAATAATAAGACTGGCTTAGAGATATATATATATAAGCATATTTTAAATACTAATAATTAACTATTATTTTATTGGCTAAATTAGATGTAATTTAAAAAGCATTATTTCATTATACACATTTAGCTACTAGCTTTAACCATGAGTATCCTACCATATGTAGGATTCCCTTACCCTGAGACTTCTTCTCAATGTCGGGTACATCCCAACTATTGTTCGTAAATATCTCCAGTAGTTCGAAACGCAAGGAGCTGATGTCCTGCCGCACCTCAATGATATCATCCTCGGTAATGCCGTAATCGTCCCGCCGCCTCTGCTCCGCCGTAATGTACCGCCTGACCAGCAGCTTCATCACTTTGTCATGCAGGACTTGTGCCCGCTCCATTGACTTGCGCTAGCAATTGGAACAAGGAGTAAAAAGGGGGTGGAAGGACACGGAAGAGGTTGAATTAGCAGTGACGTTGACGCACAGCCATCTCTGCATGGGCTTGATTGAAAATGATTTTGCCAAAGATTTGTATTGATTGTCCCGCCTCTCACTTGGACCAAAGCAAAAATGGTACAGTTTAAAAATAATTTAAAATATAAATCTACTCTAACATAATTCTTCTGTTTCAAATTTGTGAAATAGCAACCAACTTTTTCTAAAATTATTTTATGATAGATTTAAAAATTTAAAGAGTTTTAAGTAATTTTATGCTCTTCAGTTTGTTTAACTTAGGCTAGGGTCAGACGTTTCATAAACGAAGGAATTTATTTTCCATATAAGCTAATGGCTTTCCTAGAAAATTGTGTTCTAGTCATTTGACTTTCTGATCTTAGCTTAAAAGGCTTTTTAAACTTGTATTTAAAATCGAATCCCAAGGGAAAGGGTGACCGTTACTTTTTTTAAAGTGTAGCCCAAGAGCTATCTGCTTACCATAAAGCTCTTGGTTCGTGAAGGCCGCTTCCGCCCCAGAGTCTTTCTCAACATCTTCATGTTGGGACAGAGGTTGAACGGCGGTGGAATAGTGCCGCCATCCTCAAAGTAGCTCATCCAAAGCTGGGACCGGGCGAACTTCCACTCGGTGTCGGCTCGCTCCGAGATGATTTGATACGAGTTGGACATCATGGCAATAAGCATGTTGAGGAGCACAATAATATTGATCACCGAATAGGAGCCGAACATCAGGAGGGCCCAGAACCGGGTGAAACTCTTGATTCCCGCCAGATCGAATGAGACCAAGTCCACCAGGCCAAAGGAAGCCCAGAAAAGGGATTGCGAGGTCTCAAATAAGCTGAAATACAGGAAAATATAAATTCAGAATAACGTAGGCGTTCAAAAAATACATTCCCTTTAGTATTTAAATAGTTTTAAATACAAATTTTTTTCACTTAATTGGAAAGTGTTCGCTTATAGATACTAAACATTGGTTCTTACTTGGAAAATCTTCGCCAGATGGTACACGCCTTTTCCTGGTCATCAAAGTCAGCCACATCCGGATGCAGATGGTAGCACTTATTCTTCTCGAGTTCAGCATAGTACCAAAGCAACTGATTGAGACCGCAGCCAAAGGCGAACAAAACCAATGTATAGATAAAGAAGAACTTTATAATGTCGATTATCATGCGTCCGAGCGAAACTTGCAGTGGACCCAAATGGGGATTGATCGAGAAGATATGGACAAGCTTCAGATAGGAGAAGACCATTCCGGCAGCAAAGGCACCTTCCGATAAAAGCATAGGATCAAAGGGATGCCAGTGCTCACGCGGGAAGTAGGGGTCTATGCCACGGAACCAGAGATCACGCTACGAAAAAGTAACTTGCTTAACAAGATTATTATGAATTGTTTGTGCTGAAGACTTACATGAACTATTACCCAAGCGGTGGCTCTACAAAGAATCCACGTCACATAGAACATATTCGATATGTAGTCGACTATGTTCCAAAGATCCATGATATACTCAAACAAGCCATCCGAATACAGGGATTTCAGTTCCTCAAATATCAAGGCCATTATGTAGGTTATGATTGCCAGTTCGATGGGACCCGGTAAGGAGCCCCTTTCGTGTTTGCGCCAATCTTCCAGCATGGTCAGCATCCAGGGAAAAGCGAGCAGTTCAAAGGTGATTTGCACCACCCTCAAAGAGGCGGCACCCAAAAGCACTGTGGATGGGGACATATATAGATCGATGGAATGCAAGACACCCCTTTACCCACTCAAAAAGAACATGTAGGAGCAGGAGTGTGTGATGAACTTGACGAAGGGCTTGCGCATGAACTTGGCCCCATCGGAATCCGGGGCCAGGATGTACTTTAAGCTGTAGATGGGAAAGCTGCAGCCGAGCTTCACGACATCCATCAGTTGCTGGGAGGCCTGTTTGCGTCGGAAGCCCGGCAGTCCATCATACCAAATGGCGGCCAACAACTGTTGGACATTTGGATGTGCCACAAACTAGCAGAACAAATTATACGATTCTTAATTAGGTTGGAATATGTGTTTTCCTATATAGGAAATTATATTACAGATTAATATATATTTTTCAAAATATGCTAATTTCAAATTTAAACTTTAAAGGTGCAGTAAATAACCTTAAAACTGTTTGATTGGTTCATGTTGCTCAGAAGCTGTTTGTTTAAAGTTAGAAAAAAATCCAACCAAACCAAAAAAATGTTAGGCTTTAAATGTTTGGTTCGCTTTTCGGCATGTCCATTTTCTGAAAAAGTAAAATGGTTGACCAAAGATCAAGGCAAACCCACCGTCTTTTGCTTATATCGTATGGCTAGCTTCAATCGCTCCAGAGTCTGCCGTTGGCCGAGACACCAGATGTCGCCGGACGGCTCGTGGTTGTAGTTGAGCATCACCTCTAGCTCCATGGATGTGCGTGCGTGGTCCAGAAGGGAGGTGCCGAAGTCCTGCACCATCTGACGCATCTCCTGTTGGGCAAACACAAACAAAGGCTCGCATTCGCATTGGCACTAGCCCCACCGCTTACATTGTCTACCGTACCGTGTATTCGGCACGAAACTCCGATTCCATTGCCTGCAGGCGCTTGAGTTCCCAGGACAATTGGAAGGCGGTCAGTACAGGGTCCCGGGAGCTGAGCGCTATCAGCGAACTGGCCGACAGGGCCCGGTACGCGTTGATCCTCGACTGCGAGTGGCGCAGGGAGTCCGTCGTCTGGGAGGTCACACACTCATCGCAGCCGCACCTGGCGGAAATGGATTAGGTAAGCAATTACACTTTTAAACTTATTGTGTATTTTTAATGTCCTTGGATTGTCAAGTAATACCTATTAAAAGCGAGTTAGTTAGTTAAAAGTCAAGGAAACTAAAAGCCAATGGTAAATATGTAATCATACATATATCCTTTTTATGAAATTATACTAAAATTGAAACCAATGCCATTTACCGAAAATATTTTCTTTTTGAGGGGAACCGAATAACATTATGGAGGATTACAAAAATAGAAAACAAAAATAGAAGTCCTTGACCTCAGTTAAAGGATATTCCAGTAGGGAGAAAAATAATCAATATAAATAACAGAGGCCCCAATATTACTCCCAGAAATATCCTCACACCCTGTATAAATATGGCACCCTAATTTGTCCGTAATTAGGTAAAATTAGAAGTACAAAACGAGGTGCAGCATAAGTGAGATGCAAGTTGGGCAAACAACGGAACGTGCCGCTCAAAGGACGAGGAGGCTCACTCCGTCACCACTCACTTGACGTCGTGTGGCATGGGCAACGTGGCACCGCGGTCCAGGAGTATTTTGAGTATCTCGTAGTTATTGCGGTGGGCGGCCAGGATAAGGGGCGTGATGTCCACGGTGAAGGTGGACTTCGAACGGTCCACCGCCTCCCAGCTCTGCCAAAGGATCAGAAATGAATCTGCGGGGTGGCTTAACCAGGACAGCCAGAATATAACCTACATAGGGCTGGCCCTCCTTGTGGTTGGTCTCCTCCCACTGCAGCAGCTCCTCCACAGCCTCGACATACTCCTCGGAGATGGCATGGAGCAGGGCGTCACCCACCTCAATGTTGTTCTCCAGCAGGAGCACCATCAGGTCGAAGTTCTCGTTCTCGATGGCCGAAATTAAGGCTGAACGGTTCATGGGGTCCGTGCAGTTAATGTTGAACTTGTCGGTGCCCATATGTTCCTCGAGGAGCCTTCAAGGACGAAAGCAATTACTCAGAGTCAGACCCGAAGGACCTGTACACCCTCACTTCTTGACACCCGGCAGGTCACCCCGCTCGCAGGCTAATATGAAGTTCTTCTCCACATCACTGAGTATGTACTCCTCGGCCATCATCAGATCGTAATCCAGGCGCGAGCCCAACGCCTTTTCGGCATCGGATTCCGTGTTGCTACTCATATCTCTGATTTCTTGGTCTTTGCGAACGCGAAACTCAGGATAATTCGATTAATTCACATTTGCACTTTGGGCTCCTTGAAGAGCCTTGCCGTAATCCTTTCGCGCACTGTATCCTTTAGTGTTCCATGATGGCGATGTTTAGTCTCCAATTAGCCGCGTTGCACTGCCCAGAAGTGGCAGCCACTAGTCGCTATATTCCACTAATTACATTAGTGCCTGGCTAAAACTCGGTCAATGTGTAGGCGCAACGCGAGTCAATGGGCCCATTTGACCACACTTGGTAGTTGTGTGGCTGCATTCGGGAGGCAGCAACCGATTTCAGCGATTTTAGCATAGCAATCTATTGACCATTTTTACCTGCACGGCACGTGATGAGTATGCAGGGCATTATTTTCGATTTTCGAAGCCATACCAACGAGATCCAACCGCTTTGATACCTGAAAATCCATAGTGTGCAGTGGGCTTAGAAAAAACAAATGTGAAAAGCATTATGGTTATTAATAGATATTATAGCAAATGAACAGAACAAAAGACAATAACATATTCAAGGGCTTCAAGTAATTCTAAAGCCATTTCGACACGGCGTGTAAACTTAATTTCTCTTTTTCCGTGCCTTTAATAACAGGAACCAAAAACATTTTAATCAACAGATACTACTAAATGTTATGATTTCTTTCGAATTTAATGAATAAGTTGGAAGAATCTTATTAAGAAAAAAAGTGAATATAATTTGAAATTAATTTGATTTTCAACTTGGTTCTCCGACTGCTTTTAAACTTAAGAATATTTACTGTTTAAATTTCAATGAACAGCTACATAATTATTAAGCAGAATATTATGATTTTAAGGAGGTAAAATCGTTCGCATCCTGACTATCATTTGGGGCTCGAAAGCTGTTTAAAATCCGGCAGTGCCGAGTTAACAGTTAAAACAGTGATAAGGCAGCTTTAAAGCTCTACGTTTTACCAAAGACTGAAAAACCCACCACACTTGTACTTTACAGTCAGACTTTACAGAAATTAATTCATTGCGAACACCTTTCCCCACTGGGTCAGTGATTCTGACTTTGTCATTGATTAATATTGATTATTCCATGTCGGGATGCCGAATAACTCACTGAAAGGCCATTTCGTCCTTGGTAGCTGGAAATCTTAAACCTTGAATGTTGAATGCGTTGCCTACTTCAGGGCGCTTGCAGGGCTTTTGTATGTCAATGCACTTGGAATTAAATGCCAGCTCCCGGGCAAGGCAAAGGAACCAACCCACTTCCAAGGAGCGCCCTTTGAGATGTGTGTTCGAAAGGTGGGGTTCAATGGGGCTCCGGGCGGAATGGCATCGTACGTGTTCAAGTCGTACGCCGTTTTCAGAGGGGGCATTGCACTCGGCTCGCAGTTCTCTGCGGACAGGTAATGGGGACCAAGGAATTTCGAAATTAAAGCCGCAAATGGAACTCATTAAGTGCAAATTAATTAGTGGGCATAACTGGAGATACGTGAGCTGCCTTTCGGGAAATATTATTATACCTAGTGACAACAAATGGCTTTTATCAACATTCATGTGCTGTTACTATAAAATTATTAAATACCCAACTAAGATTATTTCATTGAGTTTGATATGAGATTGTTTTCAGTGTACAATACTGCCGCACTCAATGATACATTGGCCTCCAACAGAACTCCTGCCTTATTTAGCTTTACAAGGGCCCTTGTGAGTTATGTGCACAATTTTCTGCAACATGAGAAAAGCGAAAGAGCTCATTTCCCTGGCTTTCTGTAGCAGGTTGCACTTTCACTGTCTCCACAACGGAAACATCCACATTGTGGTTAAAAATCTATCATTTCTGTTAACAGAAAGATAGTGAACTCATAAAAATCTTGAGACTGGATTCTGATTTGCTTTATGGTGGCAGATAAGATAGTTCTGTGGTTTTAGCTAATAGGTAGAAGTAAAATAAATTTGCCTGTTTAGATAACGATTTTATGAATTGATGAAGCTCTATAATATTTGAAATTTAATTTATTATATTCTCAAGTGATTTGGCAAAACACTGATTACTTGAAGTTTAGTTGTTTAGTTGCAATGTTTTGGTTGTTTATTTTCTAATGACTGTTAAAATTGTAAGCACCTGCTATAAAAAAATGAATGACAAAACCTCGATTAATTGAAGAAAATTTACCGCCCTCGATGTTTAGAAGGGTTCTTGAAGAGAGATAAGACCCATTGCTTCCAGTATAAAAAGACGGTGCGGTTTCCGAATGGCCATAAGTTGCAAGACTTGATCAAGATGAAACTGTTCGTATTCCTGGCCTTGGCCGTGGCCGCAGCTACGGCTGTCCCGGCTCCCTCGACGAAGCTGACCCCGGTGCCCATGAAGGACATCCAGGGTCGCATCACCAACGGCTATCCGGCCTACGAAGGCAAGGTGCCCTACATCGTGGGTCTGCTCTTCAGCGGAAACGGAAACTGGTGGTGCGGTGGCTCGATCATCGGCAACACCTGGGTCCTGACCGCCGCCCACTGCACCAACGAAGCCAGTGGAGTGACCATCAACTACGGAGCCAGCATCCGCAACCAGCCCCAGTACACCCACTGGGTGGGCAGTGGCGACATCATCCAGCACCACCACTACAACAGCGGCAACCTGCACAACGACATCTCCCTGATCCGCACCCCCCACGTCGACTTCTGGAGCCTGGTCAACAAGGTCGAGCTGCCCAGCTTCAACGACCGCTACCAGGACTACGCCAACTGGTGGGCCGTGGCCTCCGGATGGGGCGGCACCTACGACGGAAGCCCACTCCCCGACTGGCTCCAGAGCGTGGATGTCCAGATCATGTCCCAGTCCGACTGCAGCCGCTCCTGGTCTCTCCACGACAACATGATCTGCATCAACACCGACGGAGGAAAGTCCACCTGCGGAGGCGACTCCGGTGGCCCCCTGGTCACACACGAGGGCAACCGCCTGGTCGGAGTGACCTCCTTCGGCTCCGCCGCTGGCTGCCAGTCCGGTGCTCCCGCCGTCTTCAGCCGCGTCACTGGTTACCTGGAATGGATCCGCGACAACACCGGCATCTCCTACTAAGCACTTGACGGTCAAGGCATACCCTGTTCTTATGGGGTTTGTTCAATAAACGATTAAAGCATATCTGGAAATCTTTTCTATTAAACCTATGGGGGATGAAGTCCACCATGGCTAGGATCACTTCGATTATCCTTCCAATTTGCAATTTTTAGTGACTCGAAAACGTATTTCTTTAAAACCATTCGAAAACATACATTAAAAATACTAAAACAGATGCAGCATTTTCAATTAGCATTTCTATAAATGTACAATCTGTGCCAAAAAAAGAAAATTATACGAACAGTTTCGTCTTAATCAGGGCAGTAAATCTTGATGAAGTTATCATCGGGAAGAATCTCACTAGCTGATAAGCCTGCCACAACTGCCCTCCTTACTAAAATATGACCAACATTTGAGGTATGTTGATGGGTGTCTGTGCCTTCCAATTTGTTGAATTTTTAGCGACTCTGCGACATTCGGAAATATGTTGATATTGACATAGAAAAGGTTTTGCCTAGTATTAGCGTATTCCCCAGTTCCAGCTTTAATAGTTTGTCCTCACGGAGCTGGTGATTACAGAACCCGCAATTCAAGGGAGCTAAGCTATAAACAATTGATTACAATATTATCTGAAGAGATGATTTCGTCAAGGGTTCGTTATAGAGTACAAATATTATTTACCTTAGGTACACATATTGGTGGATGTTTCGGAGTGGTCGATAGAGGATGGCTTGAACTTTGTCCTTGCGCTCAAATGTCTCCTCGTTCGTATCCATTTCTTCATAAGATTTCATTTCCTTGGCTAAAAGTGCGAAGTGGTTGTTGCGCAGCCCATTTGCCGTCGAATCTTAACTATATTTGCCATTTGTTGCGTTGATTACATTTGCTTTAGTTTTCTTTTGCTTTGCTGTCTCTTTACTCAGATCGGAAGAATTCCATTCCCTACGCCAAAAAGTACTTGGTGTTTGAAAGGAGCACCGCAAAGCGGGTACTTCTGGAATATTCTCAGTTCCTGGGGACGTATAAATTACTGTAGAGGGAGGTCTAAACAAGATCTTTGCTTTTCACTCGAAGGGTGTCCAGATCTTTTGCAAGCTTGGCTAAATCTAAGCTCAATAAAATAAGAGTAGCACAAAGTAAGATTGTTAGATTAATTTGTAACGATCCTTGGTTTATAAGTACTAGAGATGTAGATCTTAAAGTCCCAAAGATGTATGTCGGGCACACACAGAAAATTATTTCAGACATCTTGTTTATTACCCTAAACTCGCTGACGAAAAAGCTGACATGAAGTCCGTAAAAAAAGAAGATTAAAAAGATACCACACACATGACCTCCCATTAAGATAAAAATAACATTTCAAAGTTTAAAGGAATTAAAATAGAAATTAAATAGAAATCTCGGATAATCTGTTATACCCTATATTTACAACATCCAGAAGCTTCACATATGTAGAAGTTTTGGTAAGTTTTTAAATATATACACCTTAAAAAAAGGGATAATTAAAATCTTTTTGAATTAGCTATTAGTTATTTTCAATTCCAAAATAAACAAAAATACCAATTTTAAGAGCTCCTGCCTTATTTGGCTTATTTACAAGGGCGCTTGTGAGTTATGTGCACAATTTTCTGCAACATGAGAAAAGCGAAAGAGCTCATTTCCCTGGCCATTGGTAGCAGTTGCACTTTCACTGTCTGCACAATGGAAACATTAAGATTGTGGTTAAAAATCTATCATTTATAGGACACTAAATCAAAAATTTAAGATAGTTTAAACTGACAAAATGTATAATTTCCATTTTGATTAGCTTTATAGTAGCAGATAAGATAGTTTAATTTCCCTGTTTAGATAACGATTTTATGAATTGGGGACGCGCAATAGTATTTGGAATTAGATTTATTATATTTTTAGCTGATTTGGCAAAAACAGTGATTACTCGAAATTTCATTGTTTAATTGCAACGTTTTTGTTGATTATTTTCCTATGACAGTTCAAATTTTAAGCTCCTGCTATAAAAAAATGAATGACAAAACCTCGATTAATTGAAGAAAATTTACCGCCCTCGATGTTTAGAAGGGTTCTTGGAGAGAGATAAGACCCATTGCTTCCAGTATAAAAAGACGGTGCGGTTTCCGAATGGCCATAAGTTGCAAGACTTGATCAAGATGAAACTGTTCGTATTCCTGGCCTTGGCCGTGGCCGCAGCTACGGCTGTCCCGGCTCCCTCGACGAAGCTGACCCCGGTGCCCATGAAGGACATCCAGGGTCGCATCACCAACGGCTACCCGGCCTACGAAGGCAAGGTGCCCTACATCGTGGGTCTGCTCTTCAGCGGAAACGGAAACTGGTGGTGCGGTGGCTCGATCATCGGCAACACCTGGGTCCTGACCGCCGCCCACTGCACCAACGAAGCCAGTGGAGTGACCATCAACTACGGAGCCAGCATCCGCAACCAGCCCCAGTACACCCACTGGGTGGGCAGTGGCGACATCATCCAGCACCACCACTACAACAGCGGCAACCTGCACAACGACATCTCCCTGATCCGCACCCCCCACGTTGACTTCTGGAGCCTGGTCAACAAGGTCGAGCTGCCCAGCTTCAACGACCGCTACCAGGACTACGCCAACTGGTGGGCCGTGGCCTCCGGATGGGGCGGCACCTACGACGGAAGCCCACTCCCCGACTGGCTCCAGAGCGTGGATGTCCAGATCATGTCCCAGTCCGACTGCAGCCGCTCCTGGTCCCTCCACGACAACATGATCTGCATCAACACCGACGGAGGAAAGTCCACTTGCGGAGGCGACTCCGGTGGCCCCCTGGTCACACACGAGGGCAACCGCCTGGTCGGAGTGACCTCCTTCGGCTCCGCCGCTGGCTGCCAGTCCGGTGCTCCCGCCGTCTTCAGCCGCGTCACTGGTTACCTGGAATGGATCCGCGACAACACCGGCATCTCCTACTAAGCACTTGACGGTCAAGGCATACCCTGTTTTTATGGGGTTTGTTCAATAAACGATTAAAGCATAACTGAAAATCTTTTCTATTAAAACAATGTGGGATGTGGTCCATCATGCTGTTACTTAAAAAAGCAGATGCAGAATTTCCAATTTGCATTTATATAATATACAATCTTTGAAAAAATACGAATTTATACGAAAAGGTTCATCTTGATCAGGTCTTCCAATTTATGGCTCACTGAAGGCAATGGTCTTATCTCGCCGTTCTAATCATGAAAGGCCGTAAATCTTGAGGAAGTTATCATCGGTAAGAGTCTCACCGTCTGATAAGCCTGCCTTCCTTGCTAAAATATATGATGAACATTTGAAGTGTATTGACAAGTGTCTAATTTGCAACCAGTTCCATAAGGTATTAATAATATTATATTTAAAGATGAGAGAGTAGAGGCTTCACAAATAAACGAGTAATACTTTTTTATCAAATATCAATTCAATTTAAAAAATTCACAACCTTATATACACTAAAAGAAAAACTAAAATCAAGAGAATGTCTCCTTGTTGTTAACAGATGAAGAGATTAATTTTAGTTTACAAAATCGTGAGTCACATCTTGCTTATTTAAAACCATTTTGTTTTAGCTACTACCCCCATTCAATCCCAAAATAACAGAAAGACAAATTGTAGGAGCAACTAAAGTGCTTTATTTTACACTTTCATAATGCATTACCCAATCTTATACAGAGGGAATGGCTATGAAGTATTTAATAATAAATTCCAGTCTCCTCCTTGATCCATTCCAAGTACTTAGTGACACGAGTGAAGCCAGCAGGACCGCCAACCTGGCAGCCGTAATCGGAGACAAAAGACGTAATTCCGATCAGCTTATCACCTTCCTTGGTGACCAGAGGACCGCCGGAATCTCCCTGGCAGGTGGCCTTTCCGTCCGGAGTCTCCACACAAATAGTGTTCTCAGAAGCGGTTTCAGTTCCGTAGTAGGCCTGGCACTCCGCCACGGAAATCACCCTCAGATCCACCACTCGCAGGTCCTCCACCACATTGCTGCCATCGTAAATGGCACCCCATCCAGAGGCCTGCACCCAGCTATTCTCATACGAATTGTAGCGGTCATCCAAACTGGGCAGTTCGATTTTGTTGACCAAGCTGTAGAAATCGACGTGAGGTGTCCTGATCAGAGCCAAATCGTGATCGAGTCCAACGTAGCCAGGATATCTGATGAAGTTCTCTTTGCTGACTGTGTGGCGGAAGGCAGGCTCGTTGTAGTTAATGGCACCGTAGTACAGGGAAGCCTCGTCGGCACTGTAATTATTATACTACATTAATGAAAGTAGCTTTTTTGGAAATGTTAGTTACCTACCCAGCGGTACAGTGAGCAGCAGTCAGTACCCAAGTGTGCCCAATGATGGATCCACCACACCACCACCAGTTCCCGTTGCTGTTTAAGCTGACTCCCACGATATAGGGCACCTGACCTTCAGATGCCTGATTTCCATTGGTAATGCGTCCCTCGATGCTTCCATGCTGAATCTTAAGATCCCGTGGGTGGACAATCGAGTGGGGCACAGTGAGTGCGGTACACACCCCAAGGAAAGCCAGCGACAATAGCGTTAGACCCGTCATTTTTAAGACTGAAAAGCTACTAGGGTGGTCCCAATATTATATACCCCAAGCTAAATCATTATCGATTTAAATTTAAAGAGTGAAATCTAATCACGCCTGTGTCGCCATGTGTCGACGCTTTTATCAATGAATGAATTTAATTTATATTAGCAGGCACTTAAGCTGAGTGTTTGACTGAACTATTAGTTCAATTTAAAAGCAAACCAACAATATTTACAATGTTTACAATTTACATTTTTTAAATGGATCAAGACTTTGCATTATATGTAGTGTATGTGATCCAAGAACCTGCTGAAACATTTGTTATCATTGGAGTATATTGTTTCCTTAGAATAACTGTATCAATGCGATGTGGAAGTTTTATACTTTATACAAAGTACTTAACAATTTAATCGTTTGTGGCTTCAAAATCAAAGTACCATAAATATGGTTTTATTGCAAATAAAAAATTTTGAAATTTATTCATCGAAATAGAATTAAGAAAACCACCTAATAGTAAATGCCAGTCTCCTCCTTGATCCATTCCAGGTAATTGGTGACTCGAGTAAATCCAGCGGGGGCTCCTGACTGGCAGCCGTAAATGGATCCAAATGAGGTGACTCCGATCAGCTTATCACCTTCCTTGGTGACCAGAGGACCGCCGGAATCTCCCTGGCACGTGGACTTGCCATCCGGAGTATCCACGCAGATGACATTTTCGGTGGCAGTTTCAGTTCCGTAATATCCCTGGCAGTCCGATACAGAAATCACGCGAACTTCTACAACTCGCAGATCCTCCACGACATTGCTGCCATCGTAGATAGCGCCCCAGCCGGAAGCTTGGGCCCAGTTGTTTTCATAGGAATTGTAACGATCATTTAGACTGGGCAGTTCGATTTTGTTGACCAGGCTGTAGAAATCGACGTGAGGTGTCCTAATCAGAGCCAAATCGTGATCGAGACCAACGTAGCCAGGATATCTGATGAAGTTCTCACTGCTGACTGTGTGGCGGAAGGCAGGCTCATTGTAGTTAATGGCACCGTAGTACAGTGAAGCCTCGTCGGCCCTGCGGTTGTTAAGGCTTGTGAATTCAATTAAATAATATATGTATGTATTTAACCAACCCGGCGACGCAGTGAGCGGCAGTCAGAACCCAAGTGTTTCCGATAATAGATCCCCCGCACCACCACCAGTTTCCGTTGCTGTTTAAGCTGACTCCCACGATATAGGGAACCTGCCCCTCAGTCGCCTCGTTTCCATTGGTGATACGACCCTCGATGCCGCGATGCTCGATCTTTAGATCCCGTGGGTGGACAGCAGTTCGGGGTACAGTGAGGCCAGTGCAAACCCCCAAAAGGGATGCCAATAAGAGTACAAATGCCTTCATTTTTGATTACTAAAACGCTTCAATGGTGGTCACAGTTTTATATAGCTCAATTGAAATCATTATCAATGCAAATATAAAGAGTTAAATCTTATCAAACATGAGTTCATGCCACTTGGCAAAGTGTCAATAAATTATTTTAAATTATTATACCAAGTACTTTAAGTAAGAGTCTGATAGAACAAACTCAGAGCAGGATGTACTTAAAAGTCATATAAACAAAGGGAATACTATGTGAATAAAAATTACTATAGACCTAGCAGATAAATATCTTAGAAAATATTTATTATCCATGTATGAGCTTGTGCAGTTGTAAACTGTGTTTAACTTTAAACATTTTTTCAGTTTCAGTGATAATATGTGTCACAAGTAACTAATTAAATTAAAAACGGCCAAGGCAAGTACAAACATGGGGCAACTTCAAAGGCAAAGAACCCAGTTAAGACATAGAAATGGCAATCGAGGGTCATGTGATATCCTTGAAGTAGAGCAGGAAGCAGTGAAATAGAAAAGAAAATACGATTATGGCAATCAAAATGGAAGTCCACATTCGGAACTTTAGTGCAGTAGTTGCTCTTAAAGTGAAGCGTGGGTGTGAAACCCAATATGGGTTCTGAGGAAAGCCACAACCGGATTGGGTGGACCTGTCCGCTCATTAAGAACCTATTGGGAATGTTTATGCCTGCATTCTCCGTGCTTCTACTTGACCGTCGCACTCTCGCTTCTATATCTACAAATGTGCAACATCTCGGGGCAGGAAACTCACCACAGTTCGGAGAGCTATTAAAGGCGACCCACACGAAACATTAGTCAGTTCCCGACTCGGCGTCCAGGCATTCAGACCCCTTTGCAAGGATAACGCGCTAGGAATCTACGAGCACAGGAGCAATAATTCATTAATTAAATTTTAGCGCGCGCTATTCGGATAGAACATCCTCTCTCACAACTCGTTTCCTACAGGCAGTGCAAAACAAAAAGTGCAGGCATTAATTAATTTAATGCATATGTACCATATCCTGGAAGTACAAAGGCGGATACACGATATCCTTTGCGGCGAGTGAGTGAATGTGCGGAGAAGCGTTTTAAAGGATTGTGTTTGTTTTCCGTGCACGATACCCATAACAACAGAGTTCACGATTACCTTTTAAGGTGGGGCGATTAAGTCACGCTCTTGCCAAATCATCGACTTTGGGAGTAATGACATCGTAGCTTTAATGCGGAAACAAACGTTTTAACAAAGTTAAAAAACGACGCACCGAAATTAATTATTGAAGTAAAACCGTAATCATACTGTGAATATTTTATTTCACCGGGTCGCGTACTTTACAACAGTTGGAACAAAGAGTATTAGCAAATAGTTTGTTTAAACTTAAATAAAATTAAAAGGTATCATAAGACATATATAAAAAGTTTTTAAAGACAATTGAGTAAGAGTATAAAAGTTTTTTTAATGGGCCACATTTGAATGCTTAATTTAATTCACTAAGCATTACCAATATTTCAGCCGCGTCTAACCGCCAAAAGTACAATATGAAAACTGAAAATGTTCCAGCCCAGCACTAAAAGAGATATCTGATTGCCTAGAAGTGACTAGGCAAAATAACTTGACCCAAAGCAATAATCCCCTAGAGGATCAGCAGGATGCACCAGGTACTTAGCTACGAGACGGCGGTGCGGGCCAACAGTTCTCGCGAATTCCGCGAATATGTCTCAAAGCGCACTTGTGCCTCCCTGGTCCTAACGATTGCCTTCTTCATGCTGATAACAGGTGAGTACTAAAGGATGCACAAAGTCAAAGGACATTCGCTAACGAGTCATACTTGTGCGTCCCAATTTTCCAGGATACTTGCTCGGCGATTTCGTGGCCGAGCGCAAGTATCACATACGCCAGATGACAAAGGGCATAGTTAAGGATGCGGACAACGACAGGTCCGTAAAGTTGAACAGTGCCGAGTATGCCAGCCTGCAGGAGCTGCAAACATATCAGAAGGCCAAGGGTCAACTACTGGTGTCCGCCCAAGTCCTCGACAAACTTCAGCAGCAAGACGAAAGCGAACGATACCTGGCCACCTCGCTGAACACGGAGATCTTCAACAAGTATATATCCTGCACCCAGGACATACCGCCGAATACGAACATAGCGGCAAGTCAATTCACCGAGCAACTAATCGACAATACGGTGGCCAGGCAGCGTCACTGCATGCGGATCATCCAGGTGGTCATCGACAACCATTTGGCTAACAGCCAGCTCTAAGCTGCAGACCCGGAATCCAAGGATGGTTTAGCGGACCAACGTTCGAAATTTATTACTTATGTATGTGCTTCTAGGTGTGCTCAATGTGTGTGTTCCCAGCTTAATAGAAAGTAACTTTTGTACATCATTGTGCATTACAAACATTTTTTATACGCTTCTCAAATTAAAATAAAAAATAGATGTAAAGACAGAAAATCCTTTCTTAAGAAGACTGTATCTTTTTGTTCAAATTTACCATTTAAGATTTTATTTACAATTTTATGACCTAATGTGGACATTAATATCATTTTTTTAGCCGATAATGGTAATTCTAAAACCATTATTAATGTCAATTATTTAAATCGTTGAGTTATGTTGACGGTACTTCGAATTGGAACCTTTAATGGGTAGGAAATGTCCAGCACTGTTGAAAACCCACTCCCCCAAAGAAATAACATCATCATCGGAAAATAGCAAATACAAATATTTAAGGGTCGCGCCTAAGAAGAAAGTCCTTTGCACATCATCTAGTTCCACCGATCGGTTATTAACGTCCATAATACCACTAAATCCATTTGGTGTCCTGCAGTATTTTTCTATAGCCATCACGATCTCACGGCCCCAATTCCGATACTTAGGATCATGAGTCATTCGCCAGAGCACCAAATAGCTCTCGACAACTTCCGGCCGTAGCATATAGAAGTTCCTTTGAAGTGGAACTATTTCCTCTTCGGCTTCTTCCGTAAAGGCAAATTCTTCCGGACCTAACCGGGTTGATGCATCCCAATATCTGTCATGGCATGTATCCACTATACCAACGCCAATCTGCGCGTACTTCTCCCAGTGTTTCATCAGGGTTTCTGCTGCTCCCAGGACAAAAAAACCACCAGCAAAACAATCTGACTGTTTCATTCGATGGATTAGGGTACTATTTCTCATATCCGATACGTACGTTACGCCCTCGGGATTGATTACAACCAAATTTTGCGCTACAGCCAGCATATCGTTTTTCAACAGATCGGCAGTTTGAAGATCAACATTACCGGACTGCACATATGACTTTAGCAGGCAATCATAAAATCGGTTCATTGAACAATTGGAGTTTTCCCATTTGCCATATTTTGTACAAAAGGCATTGGGATAAAGGCCATTTGGTTTCTCAATAGTAGCTAATCTCTGCCGAATACCCTCCACTCGATCCTTGTAAACTGAGGAGCCAGTGATTTCGCTGAGGTAAAAGAACTCCAAGTGCAGTGCTCCAAATTCCGAAGTACGAGACACGTCATCGAGATATTTAGTGAGGGTGCTGCCATCCTTTGGGACCACGAGCCGTCTGGGAATCCCTGTGGCAGTATCGAAGGCAGGAAGAATCTTATCGGCAATATGTATAGCCTTATCCTTGTACAGGAGATCGCCAGTGAGGGAATAGAGTGTTAGCATAGGTGCCAGCAGCCTGGATGTTAGTTCAAAAACGGACAACGCTTCGTCGACACGATCCAAGCTGAATGACTTCTCGATCCAATCCCGTGAACGATTCACTTCTTTAAACAGACCCATTACATGCAAGGTGTCCAAGCTTTCTATAATAGTTGCACCCAGTTTGTGTGTCCCAAAATCACTGCCTGCATGGACACGACGCGAAACGGGACGGAATTCATTGGTGCCCCACACAACGCGGGCGTAATTACGCCAGGCGTGCAGCATCATCTCCTTAATCTTTAGTCGCATCTTGGCAGGATCTTCACCTTTCGGTAATCTTTCTTTAACCGCCATCTCCTGAGATATGCTGAATAATGTAGTGCACTGAATAAAGGTAAAAAGTAATACGCCGACTGTGAAAATTCCGGTAGCAACAATCCGGATTCTTGATGTCGTGTTTGCCGTATACCATTTGTAATGAGCTCGTCTAATTGCGAAGTAAAAGAAATACATTTTGATACTAAATTAGATTCCTTTGCGGTTCGGTTAAAGTGAGATCGGCATAAGTGATAAATACTAAACTGGACCCACCTACTGGCCTTTATTTGTGGACACTTGTTTAAACATTTGAGAACTTTTTGTTATACCCTGCACTTTATTTACTGAAGTAAATTTTATTCTGGTGACTGCGTTTGTCTCTTTAGGAAATGAAATTACTATACCATTTAAGGGAATATTATTATTTAATATTTTATCTAATCCATATAATTTTCAAACAAGAAAACGTATGAAGATCTTTTAAATACATATTTTAATATAAGCTTGAATATTTAAATACTTAATTCAATTCTACTGTGTAGATATAATATTGCGCATTTGCCGAATGGCCGTTACCAGGCGCGGTTCGCATCCACTGCTGAGGGTCAAGTACTGATCGGGGGCAGCCTTTAGTAGCGTAAGGATTTGAGACAGCTGCAGGTTAATGGACAAACCGAGCTCCTCGAGAACGTTGGATAGGTACTCAATATCCACACCAAGTTGAGTGGCCGAAGAGGCGGGCAGCGACTTAATTTGTAGTATCTGCGCCTGGTACAAAAGGCAACACTGCTCCACGACGAGGGATAAGAGGACGTCGGCACAGGGAATAGCTTGCGTGTACTTTATGTTGCACACTTCCAGAGCCTGCTTCAGCAAAGAAGAAGGGGACAACAGCAACGGTTCTAAATGCTGGGGCAAGGTAAGCAGGTACTGACCGATCTGCGTGATGCTCTCCTGCGGGGCAAAGCTGAATGATGGCATATCTATACCCGACGCGGCGTGATCCTGCACAGGCGGACGAATATGCGCCAAGTGCGTCTCAATAGGTTGCAGTAGTATATTCAGAGTTATGTCATGTGTATCGGCGAAGTGACTCTTTAACGTGGTATAAATCTGCGGGAATATACCCAGGCTATCTGTGGCTTCTGACTTTTTTTGCTGATAGTCAGCTATACTGTTCAACAACTGGGTACGCGCTGCATGATCGCATGTCTGAAATATGGTTATTGGCCCACGATTGGATGGCTTAGTCAACTTGTTGGACAAAGTGACCATGCGTGTGTGCAAATCCTGTTCAAATTGATGCAGCTGAACTTGAAAGTCGGCTAGACATTGTAATTGTGACATGGTGTACTGCAACAGAGACCAATTTTCACTTTGCGCCGCATAGCTGCTGGATCCCAAACTGAGTGCAATCTGTCGCTGGATGCGTCCAAAGTTTTCCAGCTGCCGCTTGAATATGCCATTCAGTAAAGTTATAAGTTTGCAAAGAGCTAGATCACTCGTTATAGAGGCACAACGTTCGCAGGCATCTTTTAGCCATTCGTAAAGTTTTCGGGTACTCTCCTCCAGATGACGCACACCATCGCTGGGAGTGGCCTGATTGGAAGTCAGCCGATCCACCTATTTGGGAAATAATTAATAAATAATTATAAATATTAAAAACAACATGTTAATAGTAAAGATTTGCCGAACCTGCGTCGATAGTTGGGTCTCTTCCAATCGCGGGTATTGTTGAATAAACTTGTGAAAATACTCAAAAATTGCATCGCCAAGGAGACGATGCAACTCCTCAGACAAGGTGATGTGCGACTGCTCTAGCAAGGAGTTTAAGTGTAGTACGAAACTATGATTAACCTGGGCAAACAAAGCCAGCATCTCCAAGCGTTCATTGGAAGTCTTTAAAAGTTGCAAAATGTGGGCATCCCGCGTCGGTTGCAGAGCCGGCAACAGTTCGGCAATCACCAAAAATGGTTGCAAAGAGTCCTCTCCAAAGAGGTTGGAACACCACTTCACCTGGCGTTGGCAGTGCTCTAGCAGCTGATCGTAGTAGAGAGTGAGAAACTGCTGCTGCTGCGGCTGTGAATCCGTGCCCTGCAATTCCAAAGTTTGCTTCCATTGTTGCTGCCAAAAATTTTTCTGCACAGCTCGATAATATTGTTGCAATTGCGGCAAGCGCTGAATGCTGGAAAAAATCTGGACATAGTATTGGGCTTGCTCGGAGTGGTTTTCGGCAAAGCACTGAACCACACTAGGCGAGGCCAGAGCCTCCAGGCGATTCTTAAAGTCCTCCACTTGGGTCTGTCGCTCTGCATGTCCTGGCAGTTGTTCCTGGGCGTGCAGAGATTTTTGGAGGGCGATCAACTTTTCGCAAGCTCCCTGGAACGTAATAATAAGCTGCATGATTCCTTTTGTAAGTTTTAAATTTAAACTACACACCTTAAGATCATTGCGCTCGAATCCATCCTCCAGTTCAGCAAGGAGGTTTCCCCATCCATCCGACTCCTGCAGCGACTCTTTGGCCACCTGAAGCTTCTGACTCTTGGTGTTCAACCGCTCCAATGTGGCCATGCATTCGCCGGTTTCGTTTTGAACCGCTGCCACCTCCAAACGCATGGCACTCATCTTTTCCTGCAACCCGCGCACTTCTCCTTGCAGCGCGGCGGATTCCTTTGCGATCCTTGGCATGCTGGCCACCACCTGTCGGCTGGATTCCTCCACAGCATTGTTTACCTGGAATTTAAGAATTTTTGAAAATACAGAACAACACATACGAAGGATGACGAGCCACTTACGTTAAATATGTACAGCTGCAGCTTTGCCACGTAGCTCCGGATGAATGCCGAGGCGGCGTCGCTGTCATCGCGTCCATTCTCCTCCACAAACTTTTTGTAGTTGGCGTTTATCCACTCTGCAGGACTAAAATTGGGTCCCGAAAGAGCCGAAACATCCATGGTGACGTTGATTTTAGACAGCGTGACCGTGCCATGGAAGAAAAAATATGCCGCTCCGTCTAAAAGGTCAGAAAATGGCTGTAGCGGATTTGAAAATGCGGATGCGGATATTCTTCGCGAAGGACATCCGCCTGCAGTTTGAAATCAACTTGCTGATTACATTGTTTTTACCCACTATCAAAATAATTTATAGAAACATTAAACACCTTATGTTATTCTAGGTGCACCGTGCTCTCCCATTTAGTAACTAACATAAAATTAAATAAATAAATATATTTGAATCACTTATAAATTTATGTTACAACAACGGAAATTTGTATTCTATGTATTACAAAGGATCTCCAGAAATGATATTTTAGCGGATGTTTCGCGGATGTCTCAACCTGTCAATTAAGAGACGGGCCTTGGTGTTTTTAGAGCAAGCCGAGGCGGGCACACTGAATAAAGAATATTTTCCTTAGCAGTTTTTGGGATTTATGTACATACGTTTATTTAGTTTGTAAAACATGTCACTTGGCAATGCCGATCCTTGGCACTTGAATAACATAACCGTTGAGCAAGGAAGCACAGATTCTGCGAAGAACAGCGAAAGTTTCGAGGATAACTTCACGCCCCCGCCTACAGAAAAAGAGAGCAACGCCGAAAAGGACGCAAAAATTTGCGAAGGACATGAGCCACTACCGGATTCCAGCGACTATTTAAAGTTACTAGGTTGGAATCGGTTCAGGAAATCAAAATCTTCCATTTAATAAACATTATTTCAGAACGGAAGCTGGCCCGAGTGCAAAAGGGTAACAAGTTGCTCGACAACCTGCGCGACAAGCGGCAGGATTGCATGCGGGGCTTACTGTCCTCCGAGGGAGTTCCCATTTCTATATTTGAACAGTTCCTCGAGCTAGACGCTCCCATCGAAAGTGGACGGCTCCACCGGCATTTGCTGCCCGTCCAGGCCGTGAACGTTGGGGAAACTGTTTACATAGTGGACCACGACGCACTGCAGCAGACGGCGGAGGAAGATCAACCCCCGGCTGAACACTAACTAAATCACAATGGACTCCACATTCGGAAAGGTCTTCATGTTCCTCACGGAACTCGCCTGGAAGAGTCGTCTCACCATTCCCGTTTTGGTCACCACTGCATTTCTCGTTATGGACATCCGCCTGCAGATAGAGATCAACATTCAGTCTGGGCAATTTGTGAGTGTCGTTACCGCAATCGGGTGAAGAGTTTCACGCATTTTGAAAACAAAATTCTTAAGTTGTGTTATCTGCCACTGGGTAAAATTACCTTTAAAACGTTTTTAAAATTAAATATCTTATTTAAAAATCGTGAGCCACGTTGGGGGTTTCCTGATTCTTATTAGATATATTATAAAAAGCTCTGCATACATAGCAACCATAAAAGAAAAAAAAGTTTAAAAGTTGATTTTTTCAAGACCCAACTGTAGCAACCGCAAAAACCCTATCCCAAAAATCCTATTAAAATAATATTTTACTACAGAACGCCAGTGATCTGGAGGATGCAGAAGATGGCCTCGACGATCAGTTTGGTGGGCATGATCACGGAACGGACGACGAGAGTGGCAGTGACAGCTACACGGATGAGGAGTACAACAGCGAGTACACCAATGACGATGGGAACAACAGCGAAACGTCTCACTACAGCCTCGACATTTACGATCCTTGGGGGTCAGAAGACGAAGTCGACGCTACCTATTCGCGGGAGATACAGTTCTAACCTACAATATAAATTTTATGCGTAAGCGGAAGTAACTAGCTTTATTTTATGTACATATACTCAGTAGTATCGAAACCCTATTTATCCATTTCATGCAGTCGTAATTAAACAATCGTAGTTAAGTGCAATTTCTTTATTGTCCATTTACATGTAGAGTTTGATCAACTCGTCGCTTACAGCCGAGGGCGTTAATCTTCCCAGATCGGTGAAAAGCAGCGTTATATAGGCAGGGGGCGTATAGTCGACTAATGGGTGCACTTTGCTCACATCATTCAGGTGTTTGCGGGAGTACTATAAGGAAATATATTTAAAGGGATTTTGATACGTGTAATGTGGGGTAACCTACTTTATACTCGTTCGGTAGATCACGTTGATTAAGAGGATACAAACGACTGAACTTAAAGCTCTCTGCCAAAACGTAAAAGGGTTTCTTCATCTCACGGGCGCACAATCCCATGGTGTACGTGCCAATACGGTTGATAATACCGCCACTTTCTACCACAGCTTCAGCGCCCACCATCACAAAATCCACTGATTCCATTACATAGCCTGTGGCGGAGTCTAGGATCAAAGTACAGTCAATTCCAGCGGCATGGAGATCCTTAACCATCTCTTCACTAAGGATAGGGAGCATATTGTTGGATATGTTTAGAAAAAAAACTAAAACCTACCCAGAGTTTCCTGTGCCTCCCTGCGTCACATACACGTGGAAGGACTTCTTGTTCTGTGAGGCAGTAATTAGCGCCTTGAGGACCACTCGGGATCGGGAGTGTGTCAATATGCGGCAGCCATCGGTAATAAACCTCTGTGCCTGCTGGGCAATTACCTGTAGTAGAAGTATAAGAGATAAGTTGGTAAATTATCTAGAAACTTTGTTTTTATATCAACCTGCCGGGAGTTAAGCAACTTGGTGAGGAAGATCTTGCCGCGATTCAACATAATCTGGCGGCACTCTTCCATATGCTTGTCGTCCAGACTGAGGGTAATAAATCGGCAGAAGAGCTCCCCGGCAGAAACAATGGCTGCGATGGATAAATCTGTATTCCGCATGGCGGCCACCGCTTCCCTCATGGTTGTGTGAAGAATATGAATGGTTCCAACTTGGAAATATATAATCAGGTTAAACTTGAACATCCACATAGAAATTCACAGCCCACATACACTGTTTCTTTTCCAAGATCATGAGCAGAGTCCTGATGGCGGCAATCCCGGAAGATAGGTCCTTATCCTCGTCCAGAAGTTGCAGGAAGTATTTGACCACATCTGTGGAGGAAAATTGATAATTAACGTATCCCTAAGGTCGTAGAATATATTTAACTCACCAAAGTCCTGTCCATTTTCTGTAATTTGCGGCATTTTGATGAAATTGCTATGAGCTCCTGCACGTTAGACGTCAACAATATAAACAGCTGTTTTTGGTAACATGAAGGCCCATCTACACTATGCTATTTTCGGATTCCAGCACCTTTGCACACTGCCATTGAATATGTTCGCCGCGCTTTGCAACACTACGTGCCGGGGCTGAAACGTAAACAATCAAAAAATTTATGGCAATATTTGTTTTGTTAAACATATTCGGCCTAGAATCGTAACAAAATCCACAGCATGTAAATTCAAGTAAATCGCCGGCAACGCAGTAAATGAAGAGGTCCACTTGAGTCATCTTCTAAGAGCGCTGGAATCGAGGCTTGAGCCTGCGGAATCGCAACACCATGTTCAAACTGGAGTCCTACATCACTCCAATTCTTCTGAGCTACGTGGCCAAGTACGTAAAGAACTTTCGCGATGAGGACGCACAGGTGTCGCTGTGGGAGGGCGAGGTCACCTTTCAGAATTTGGACCTGCGCCTGGAGGTGCTCGAGGAGGAGCTCAATCTGCCGGTTGAGCTCGTTTCCGGCCACATTCACGAACTAAGCATCCAGGTGCCCTGGACAAAACTTATGTCCGAGCCGGTAAAGATCGTGATCAACACCATTGAGTTCGTGGCGAAGTTGCCGGACGGCGAGGGCAAGCGGCGCAGAGCCTCCTTCCAGCGGGAGCAGCGTCGAAAATCTAAGCGGGCGTCGGTGGAGCAGCCGGATCAGCAGCCCAAAAGTCCCGGAGCGGGCAGCTCCTCCAGTGTGGTTAACAAGATCATAAACAACATCAGCCTGCAGTGCCATAACATTATCTTGAAATACGTGGAGGACGACATTGTCGTCTCCATGAACGTGCAGACCCTGAACTTCAGTTCCGCCGGCGAAGACTGGAAGCCCACAATGGTGGACATCCATCCGGTGTCCGTCGTTATGCGCAAGCTGCTGCAGGTCTCCGATCTGACCATCTGCCTGGACAAACGGAATACCGCCGGCCGGATTGAGGTGTGCCAGGAGCCGGTGCTCTATCGTTGCACCCTGGAGTGCCGAGTGCTCCGCAAATACAACGCCAACACGGTGAGCACCACGAGCACCACCCGCATTGGAGTCTTTACCAAGGCGCTCGACATCAATGTTTCGTCTCTGCAATTCCCAATGGTGATGAGACTGGTCAAAATGCTGGTCGAACTGAAGCCAACAGAATCTGATGAGGATCTCCAGAATCCGGATGACCAGGAGGCAGTGGTCGAAGGAAACGAGGCACAGCAAAATGAGGAACCCGCTGGTCAGAGCGTCTTTTGGTGGGCCTGGAGCCTGCTGCCCAGTTTTGATAACGAGGGGCCTTCCTCCTCCTGCGACGCTCCTACTGGCCACGCCTTCGATTTGGGCATCTACGCCGAGGAGCTGAATTTTCAGCTCAAGAACTCGGAGTATTTCACCGATCAAAGCATGGGCGGCATCAAGCGCATACGGTATACCCCAATTCTGCGGATTAGCTTGGGTGGACTCTATTACGAACGCACTCAGCTGAAGGAGTGCGACTGGGCCAACGTCAAGGCAGGCCTTTCCAGCATGTGCATGGAGCCGTTGGGGGCTTACCGGAGCGACGATCCCGTGGACCGCAACCTGGTGAATACACAGGAAGTGAGTATAACTTAAGTATTGCCGGTGTTCAGTACTTATCCACTTTTTCACAGTTTTCGGAAGAGCGGTCCTTCATCGACAAGAGTCTGTTTGACGAGAACTACATGTTTGCCGATCGCTCCTGGTGTAGCTACAACTACGAGGATTACGTGGCCAGGAACACGGACGAGTACATGCTGTTCCGCAGCCCTGTGTTGGCATTCGACATTATCGAGTACCGGGTGCCGAAGCCAAGCAGTCATCTCGCGGCGGACAGCCAGCTTAGAGACCTAGGACTTCGGATCCAATATCGCTTACTGTCCGCCGGAATCACCTTCCACTTTTCGCAGTCCTTTGCGCAGGTTAAAAATGTAATTAGCGATTTAATCCGTCCTTACGATTACCCGGGATATTATTCAGAATCGGTGAAGGACGAGGAACGCAGTGTCCCCGAGCAGGATAACAAGAATGCCGATATGACCATACCGGATTTGGAGTATCTGATGGGACTCGTGCCCACATGCAACTACAAGATCGAACTGCGTAATATAGTGCTTCAGTTGTATCCCCGCCAGCAGAATGAGGACGCTTCTGCTATGAACCAGCACCAACTGACGACCACCGTAAAGCAATCGCTGTTGCCGTATCTTCAGTTAAAGATTTCCCTAGTCGAGGGCACAATGTGTGGACCAGTGAATCCGCTTCGCCTGGTCCAACTAATTAGTCATCTTGAGGATAAACCTCGGGAGGTGGTCAATGCCTGCTACAACTGCTATAACTTCAATGTAAAAAATCTAACGCTAATGATTTTGAATACCACTTCGGATAAAGATCGGGCCAAGCTTTTAAACATTCCTCGCATGCAAGTAAACTGGAACCGCCTACTTGCACCTCATCTTTGGCGCAAAAATGAAGCTGCTTTAGAGACGGCAGAAATCAAGTCAGAGATCATAACTTTAGAGTTCTCAAAGCGGGAGCTTATACTCGCTAAACGCCTAATCCCCTTAATTTCGAGCTTTAACGGCTCCGAGCTCTGCGATCTGGCCCATATTGTCACCCATGTCAACGCTCATTCAGATTTGATCAAGCTTCAAAGCTTGGGCACCAAACTCAGCTTAAGTTACCACAAGTATCACACACATTTGGCTGCCGTGGGCTCCCTTCAAGGTATCCAAACCGATGCCGTCCACACCAAGATGAACGCTCGAAATGTTATTCTGTCCACTTCCAAGAATGCAAACAACAAGTGGCTTGAGATGCAGCTACAGCTCCCCCTGGAGGAAGCTAATAAAAAACAGGAGAAGATGCCTGGTACTGTGGTATGCCTCTGGCTGGAACCATTTCGCATCACCACGGATATCTATCTTTTGCAGTTTCTTAACTTTTCGGATCAGAGTGTTAAGCAGAAACCAAAGGAGAAAGGTTTGTAGCCTTACCTTATCATATTTGTAACCCTCATTACAAACATTTTCCTTTTGTTTGCAGAAGTAGAAACGGATTCAGAGTCTGCAATGCAGTCGGAACCACCTGTTACACAATCAGTATCTAATTATTCCATGATTTCTGCCTCAGCGATGGCCTTAAATGATCTTCAACCGCGACGAATTAGCAGGAATGCTAGTCGAAAGATCTCTGTTCCCGAGGAGACAGTGCATTTGAGTTCGGAAAGAGATGAGAGGCACACCCTGGCAGAGCCTGTAAATATACCCGTCATTAGTAAACCGCAGCCAAATAACTTAGATTCAACGGATCTGGTAAAGCGACTTACCAACATGGTAGTGCTGGTAGAGATTGCCCAAGCCAAGATTGATGTTTGTGAAGTAATGATGAGAAAAACGCCCTCCGAGACGGATGTAGAGTATACCTCAATTCGGCTGCCCCACGTAAAAGTAAAATCAGGCAATTGCGATGCCATTCAGCGCGGAAACATCAGAGCTGTGGTTTCGGTGGCCAGCAACGCAGAGCTATTTAACTGGGTCTTTGACCTTAGCGAATTTAATGTGTGCTTCCGCAGAGCCAATGTCACTGAGATGATTGTGGCTCCAGTTAGAACTACTATAACTTTAGCCATGTCCCACAAGATATCCGAAAAAAGCGATTTCAGAAAAGTGGAGGAAAAAACTGACCAGGAGAAGAAATCTAAATCTTCAGATTTGGCCGAACAAAACACCTACTCCATAAATGTGCATGTGGATATGTCAGACATCAATATATTTGCCCAGCGGGTAAGGGCTCCTTCAGAAGATTTATAGATGATATACTTTAATTTATATTTTTATAATGTTTTTAAGGTAAAATTGTTACATGAACACTTCATGATTATTTCGAAGATGTACTGCTCGATGTGCCCGGACGAAGCGCCATCTAATCGGCAGGCAGCAAAAATAAAGCCCAGATTGGAGGTTTACACTGGCAGTGCACAAACCTACCCGGTGATAAAAGAGTTTCTGGAGCTGGATCCCAACTTTGAAGCTCCCCAAATAAAAAGTGGTAAGAACGATGTACACAGAAGTATATATGTTAAACCCATTACAATGCCTTTATTTTTCTTAGCTCCCAAAAGCTCCCTTGTATTGTTTTGCCAATGGACCATTCCCCGAATAAGTTTTGAAATGGAAAACTCTAACGACTCCCAGCATAGTAAAATCGTTATGATTCTGGAGGATCTACTATTGAATATTGATAAACAGAATGACTTCACCAAGATAACCACTAAAATTGAAAACTTTGGCCTGAACTATTTTGAGGAAAAACATGAAGAATGGGAAAAGATAGAAGACTTTCACATCAAAATGCTAAACGATAGCACAAACTTGCCATTAATAAGTGTGGTGATAACCACCGTTAACCTTCAGGATCTTTATGCAAAAATTGGTGCGAGAAACCCGCATAACAAGAAGCACACCATCTCTGAGGTCCTGATCGAGGTGCAGCCGATAGAAATGGTGCTGGACCTGGACCAAATAACAGAGTTTATGGTACCGATTTGCGATGTCCTCGAAATTATGGGAAGTTCTGAATCTAGGCAGCAAGTAAGCACGCCATGTTCGCCTGTTGCCAGCCAGATTACAACGGTTCAAGACTTGCCAATAGTGCATTTAAACAGCAAGGGAATCTATGTTTACCTTCCTTTATCTACAAGCAGAAAGAGTTGCAGTGTGTTACTCTTAAGGGTTAGTTATCTTTCGTTTGTATAAAGTTTACAAAACTAATAGTATGTATGTATTTTGCAGATCGAGAGCATCCAATTAACGCCCAGCCTCGAAAATCCTCTAGTTCGTCAGCTCGTACGACCAGATATCTACCAAAAAGCTGCAGAGTTGAACATGCTTAGTACTCCGGGAGCCCTGGTAGAAGATCGTCAATATGAGCTGAGTGTTAAGAAGGTATCATTATCTACCGGAAACTGGAAGCAAACACAAAAGTACCGCATTGAAAAAAGTTTGGCTAGCAAACATGATAACCCCGCCTTCGAGTGGAACAACCAAAGCCAATCCATCGAACTAGATCACATGGAAATATTCAGGAACTTTGACTTTATTATGATTTATGCACCAGCCATAAGCTACGATCGATTTCTAGTCTGCGGCCAAAGTGTGGAGTATAATTGCGCGACAGATTTTGTAGCTTCTCTGAACACCCACCAAATCAGTTTGATCAGTTGCATTATTGTGCGATTACAGCGCCTAAATTGTATAATCGATCAGGTCTGTGTGAATAATGCAGAGATTCCCAAAGTCAGATCACACAAAATACTTGGCGAAGAATCCGAATCCAACAGTGTGGACAACTCTGTGTACTTTTCACCTGATCCTAATTGTCTCAAATCCTGCCAGAATGCCAGTAGTAGAGTATCCACTAAAAAGAAGCTAAATGACAAGCAATTTTACCCGAATCTGAATTCAAGTTTTGTGGATGCAAGAGGCAGCAGTGATATATTTTTCGGATCGTGCCAAAGCGATTCCGGAATACACTTGGGCAGTCGTATAAAGGGAAATCGTCTATCGAGTGGCTTGATTTATCCTCAAAGCGTATCCTTTGTGGCCGGAACATTTGTGCTAAAGATTTACGATGTGTTTGAGTTGGAGAAGCTGGAAAGACCTATCATGAAACCACTTTTTTTGATGACTGTATCCCAGCCCAGCTTCATGTCCACCCATAACCTGAAGGCAGCCGTGACCCAAGCCTCGATTTTTAATGTAAACGTAAGCATAGCCACTCCGGAGTATGAAGGAAAGGAGGATTTGGAACAATTTAATGAGTCCGTGTTCGATACTCTACCTGGACAACTGGGGAGCTCTGGGATTCCACCTCCATTGCTTACGATTAAGGCTCAGTATGACCGGCTCAATCAGAAGGAAGTCGATGTGGAATTACGTAAACCCATTTTGCTGAGAATGTGTGAGAGTAGCATCAAGCAACTAACCAGTGATGTTATCCGTGTATACTCGGTTCTGCATGAGACTCCTTGTTTTGCAGTACGCAGCCAGCGTCCCGTACCCGAAGGTTCTCAACTACAACAGATGAAGTCGAACTGTTACAGTGCAGACCGGCTGCATATATCCTGTGATCGGATAACTGTCAAGTTCTACGATGAGGAAAGGACCTACAAATGCAGTTTCGTTTGCCTCGATCTCAGCACTCGCATCAAGTTCAGCACTCGTCCTCAGAAGGCGGTTATAAGATCGACCCTGGGATCCCTGTATGTGCAGTCCGGCGGAAAGATGCTGCTGCATCCGTTGCTGATGCGGTTGTCGGTGGATTTAGTCAGTGAGCCGTGGTGTGATGAACTGCTGATTAATGCCACACTCAAGCTCAATGTCCTGCACATTGATGCGGGTGTTCTAAGCATACTGCAATTGCAAAAGGCCCGGGATGGAATGAATCGGATACGCGATTACGCTGATCGGGAGTGGCAGCAGTTTCTGTACCGCCGTCCTGTTTTGGGAACTCCAGAAAATATCCCACCCTGCGACTTGATCAAGTGCACTCCATCAAACGAGTCTATAGAGCGTTTTAAACGCCCCATAAAGTCGAATGCAGAATTTTACCAGGATGACCTTAGGTGGGTATTCTAACAGGTATTGATTGCTCGTATTTTACTGATCACTTTATTTTCTATTTAAGAGCGGGAGCTTTTCAATTCGTTTATCTAAACTCCGAGTCCGTACTGCCAATGCCCTACCAGGTTCAGATAATTAAGAAAAACTATGGCATAATATGCTGGCGTTATCCGCAGCCGCGCCAAATGACAAGCATACTGATATATCCGGTGCCCATGCCAGTAAGTTACTTATATTTAAAGGGTAATTGAATTTCATTAACTCCATCTTTCATTTACTAAAAAGGTAAGCAGCCCCATACATATCAGGTGTCGAATGGAGTACTTCAGTGAAACCCATGAAACATTTCTGCATTACTGTGATTTTATGCTTTCGGAGACCTCCACCAAGCAACTTACGCCACCAGATCGTCCAATCTGTGCCACTATTTGGAGGGTGGTTATACTGCAATCGCTGATCTCTGTAGATGGGGCTTGCTTTGAGGGAAGTGAGGATGAAGATCAATCGGTAGGTAGCATATTCCCTGATAAATTAGTAAATCGCATAATTTTAATTAAATCTTTTAGATCGAGTACGTTCATGCGGACTTTAAAGTTGATGAAAATAACGATTTTATATTGCATCCCAAAGTTCTAGTGGGTTGTATGCGCATCGACACAGTCTTCAGAGCGGAAAGAGTGCCCAAACTGCAGATGTTGCTCTGCTGCCAGGACATCGAGCTGAACTTTCCTGAACCAGCCAGATAGTTCTGGGGAGCTCCCACAACAGCTAAAGAAATACAACCTGAAAACAGACCAGTAATATCAGTCAAACTTTTCTTACGGTGCACGTAGAGGACCTACAGATGCACTCGACCATATATTCAAGGAAAGATTTTAGTTTGCAGACCGAGTTGAGAACTCGAGTGAAGTGCTTGGATTATGGATTCTTAAATATGCTGGATATCGTGGAGCCGATGAAATTCACAAGCTTTGTAAGACTTACCGATTGCCCGCGCTCTTTGGTGCAGGCCAATTTTCTGGTGGATAAGCTACGGCTCAACTGCGGACCCTATGTGATTCATACATTGCTGAGTTCCAAATACCACTGGCAGGAGGTTTTAGAGCAGAGTGAGATGCGACATGCCTTAATGCCCAAATGCGTTATAGTAAATCGGATACAAGCACCAATAAGCTTTGGTCAAACCGGCACGGTAGAGAAAATCTCTGTAGCTCCTGGCGAAATGCAGCTCTATAACTTCCGAAGCTGTAATCACGGGCAAGAACTTACATTCTTTATAACAAATCCTGAGACCCGTCTAGTTGAGACGAGTGATTCAGTTCACATAGCCCTTGAAGTTCGAGGACGAGCAAAAGGTTCATCATTTGCGTGTGGGAGAATTTTGTATTACTCTTAAGTTGGCGAAACTTTCCGCCACCCAGATTTATATTCTCGTTAAAGGGCAAATAGAATTGATTAGCATGGTACCATTTAATATGATCACAGAGTTTCGAGAGGAGGAAGTGAGCTACGACGACAATAAACCACCTCCGGAACATCTTCTATTGTCAAAAGAAAGATCATCGTTCTACCAGAATGTAAAGCGTAATGCAGATATTAATATGCGGTAAGTTGATTTATTGAAAGAATGTTTTCTAAAATCATTATAATCGAATGATACTGAAGGCTAAAGTTAAGTGCTGGACTTGGAAGGGGGCGCACTGGAGACATTCCACTGAAAACCAATAACAACCTACCTTGGCTGGTCAAGGTGCCCACGCAATCCACTCAGCAGTTCATCAGCGTTTGGGTACGGATTCTGCGCGAGGACATTGTGATGGAAAAACCGCATAACGACTTTCAGCCCCAGAAGATATTGATCTGCATTTGGCCAATCTTTGAGATATGCAATATGCTTAGCTGTGAGATTCAGGCGAATGAAAATACAACCGGAGAGAGCTCAACTATTGACGCCAAGGGCGGCAAATGGGCTTTAAATACTGCAACCACCCATGCTACAGAGCACACAGTTGGCTTTACGTTTTCGTAAGTCTATCACAAAGTTTTTGTAGATTTTATTTAAACTGCGAATTCGATTTCAGAGGTGTCTTAAGGGGTTCTTCTAAAGATGAATATACGCTAATGCTAAGGACGATGGACTGGCACAAGTTCTTTCATTATGATCCCAACGTTTGGACTATTGAAAATGCGCTTCACAAACTGGGCAAGTCATCAAAGCGCAAGTGGCCACTAAATGATGAGGAAGAACTACGCGTTTGCCGGCAGTTGGATTTTCAAAATTCATTTGATGTAAAATACCGGACAAAAGCCACCCGAGAGTTTTCTTGCTCTTTAGGATTGGAGGTTACTGCCTGGGGCATGTTCATTAACGGAACTGGATTGGACGTAAGCATTTTTATGATCCATGAGAAGGCACGCTTTGAAATCAAAGCGAACAGTTTAGAAATGATGCCCAAACTCAAAAGTGCTTTTACAATTGATGTACCATTTGAGCACGGTTGGGTCGCCTCGACTCCGATTTCTTTGGAAGACTTTTCGCAAAAAACGGTTCAGAGCGCAGGAAGATCGATGTCTCTGCGGTTTAATTCATTTGTAGATATAGTAATAGTGGAACGGGAAGAGGTGGTCCGTCTGATACTGGAGTACAGGAAGGAAGATGATGGACGCCGTCTGTTTAAACTGCGATCAAAATTCGTGTTGGCCAATTTTACGGATGTTGCTCTAAATGCCTTACCTCTAGCCATGGATCACAAGGAGACATCTACGCGGGAGGAGGTGGATGCATATTCCTTTGCCAAAACAGCCCGTAGTCTTTTATATGCGGATTCGACCAAGAACTGGTAGGTACATAAACATATAAGTACATTTTTTTTATTAATTTTCTTTGTTCTTTAAGCATTGGTACTACAATGGACATTTTTTACGATCTTAATGTCCATAAGGCCAGGCACAACTGTGATACGGCATTCGTTTATTTTGTTTGCTTTAGTGTAGGTGGTAATCGGGAGATTTCCATACCTATTCCCTTGTCTATACCCTTCACCAGACGCTGTTTTAGTTTGCAAGCGGGACACGAATCCATTCCATTGATGATCACCCTGGTTGAGAAGGACAATGTGCACTACTTAAACGTCTTCCGGGACACGGCACCAGCCATTGTCGTAAGCAACAATACGAATGTCAAGTTTATTGTGGCCCAAACAAGTGCATCGGAAAATAGCAATGTGTCCTGCACAAATTCAGAGTTTGTGGGAAGGCACTTCGAGTGGAATCAGTTGGTCCTGCCCCACAGCAAATGCTATTACACCCCTCCGCAGATGTACTCCAACTTTCCGGACGTGGAATTTACAATGTGCAATTTATCTTTGGCGGTATATAAAGGTGAGAAACTCTTTAATTTTGTTTGTCAATATATTTTAAAGTTTCGTTATAATTTTCAGATAAACCTTGTGCCAAGAACAAGATCGCCTGGTCGAAACCCGTCCGGACTGACAAGTCCTGGCAGAAATTCCTGCATGTGCCTAACCACGGCGATGTGAAGGTGGTTGTCTGTAATAAACACCGTGCTATTCGTCTGAACATATACTATATAGCCCAACAGTTGGAGTTTTCGGTGAAGGACTTGCGATCTCGTTTGACAAAACCAGAGAATAGTTTGATGCCAACGGAGGAGCAGGGGCTTTTGGAATCTGATGAAAAGATGGCACAAGAAAAGACCACTTTTAAGGATCCTTTGCCGGATATGGTGGCCTGCGCCCATTTTAGCGAGGAATGCGAAACCAAGAGACTGACAAGGATCAAAATATTCATCAAAAGTTTTGTGTTTAGCCTGCAGACGGATAGCAGAGAAAATGATTTTCTAAAGACGGAGGTGTGTAATATCTATGCCGATGACACAATGATTATCTACGACGACGACGACGATCAGCGGGAATTGCGCTTGCAGTTGCCAAATCTTCAAGTGGACAATCAGTTATACTCCAGTGGAAAGTATGATTTTCCGGTTCTGCTTTGTGCAGAGAAACTGTATAGACGCAACTGTAGTCTGCCGCAGGTCTATGATTTGGACTCTGTGTACAGGCAGCAAGAACAACGATCTCCCGTCTCTCTTTTCACATTCATTTTCTACCAAGATGAAATGCAGCTGCAGAATGTGCGATGCCAGATTCCCCCTTTTCGGGTATACATCGAAGATGCGTACCTAAATCAACTGCTGGAAGCACTAGTAGAGTGTGAACCGTCCAATTGTGTGTATAGTCCGCCTGTCGAACAGGATAAAATCCTTCTACCTGTGGGAGCAACCCTTCTACCCGACCCAGTTGTGGCCCAGTCATTGTACATATCGGAACCCTTGCGTCTAAATAGTTTTACGGTGGAGCCCCTGAGTCTATTGCTATCCGTCCACACTTCCTCTAGGCTCTATATAGCATTAGATCACTCCCCTCTTTCCTTTTCTCGCTATGAGCGCCAGCAAATCCTCACAGTTCCCCTCCGCTTCGGACAATCTCTGGGACTTCACTATCTGAGCGGGGCCATCTTTGGAGCCGGCTGGGTCGTTGGATCCCTGGAGATTTTGGGAAGCCCCAGTGGACTAGCTCGCTCCTTTAGCACCGGACTTCGGGACTTCGTCTCCATGCCAGTTCAGGGCCTCTTCCGCGGACCTTGGGGCTTCTTGGTGGGAGTGACCCAAGGATCTGCCTCTCTGCTGCGCAATGTGACCGCGGGAACCGTGAACTCTGTGACCAAACTGGCTGGTTCTGTGGCTCGGAATCTGGACAGGCTGACTTTGGACGCTGAGCACATCGAACTGACTGAGGCCAGACGTAGAGCCAGACCTCAGGGATTCGCCGATGGGTTCACACAGGGTCTTACTGGATTGGGCATTAGTTTACTCGGCGCTGTAGGGGGTTTGGCCCATCACACCCTGGAGGCACGTAGTTCTGTTGGTGTCATTGCTGGCCTGACCAAGGGCATTGTTGGTGCCTTTACGAAACCCATCAGTGGAGCTGCTGAAATGCTAGCTCTCACGGGTCAGGGAGTCCTCCATACGGTGGGCTTTAATGCGATGCCTCAACAAGTAGAGCCCAGTTTTACCAGAAATGTGGCCCTGCACGGAAGTTCCCATCGCATTTGGAGTTATCTGCCTGAAGAGTTGAGCCGCGATCAGATGCTTTTCTTTTGTGAAATTACCTTACTGGTCAGCACACAGTTGCGCCCAGCTTTGTTATTCCTAACATCGTCAGTATTGGCCATTATACAATCGGACAGTGAAGACCTGGCCTTCGCTTCCCCCGTTTCCAAGGTGGACGCAGTGGCGGACCGCGAAGATCCCTCAAAACTATACTTGAGCCTCAAATCCGAGAGAAAGGACGATCTTGAGGGAGTAAGTAATAGTCTAGTATTCAGTTGCATTTCAATAATAACATTATTTTATTTCCAGCAACTGAACTATACCAATGAGCGCATAATGAAGTTCCTGAATGCATCGCGACTTCAAAGCATAGCCAACGATTCGCTAAATGATCTGCTCCAGCTGCAAGAACAGGATATCGACGACCGAATCCAGCGGCAATCGCAGTGCATGTTCTATATTAAACCCAATATAGGTGAACACCTGATCCACTATCTAAAGGTCATAAGTCGGATACAGCATTAAAACTAAATATGCATCTGTACGTGAGTTTTCGGTTTAGTCTAAAGTATTCCTAGAATCCTGTGAATTTTATACCAAAAAATCAAGACATTTTTTGTTACATTTTTGCAATAAAAATTAAAAAGTACGAGACAAAAATCTTGCCGCTAACCGCAGTGCACGCTATCATCAATATTTGGTGAGACTGCACTTATTTACGTTTAAATATATTATTACAGCCGAACTATATTGTGTTCAGTTCCACAAAAACTCACGTTCAATGCAAAGGGTTTCAACCAAGCCGCCCACCAGCCAGGAATGAAACTTAAAACTTACAACTTGAACACGGATGCATTTTAATAAGGACCAGATAAATCGAACTAAGGCAAAGCCGTTGGAATTGGAAGAAACTTGCAAAAATTAAACTGTCGCCAGCAAAACCGTCGAACCAAAGTGCTTCTTAGGTTTCGAGGTAAATATAATTTATTTTACTGTTGTTGCACAGCGAAAAAAAACATACCTTTATCGGTTTCATACTGATTTAGTTTTTAGATAAAGAAATTAATAATGTAGCAGTTTAAATAATGTGATTTAATTATTACGTTTAAAGATATCTTAATCATCATCAAATCATTCGATATTATTATTATTAGTATTGCTTAGAAATATTGGAAAAGTAATAAGATTATAGTTTTTGGTGGAACATATTTAAATAGTAAATATTTTGAGATAATGTTTTCTGTGTGTGCTGACAATCCTTCCTGTTTGGATGCCTGGATTTGGCCTTGTGTGTGCGCCAGTGCGCGACCGAAAGATTCAATTATGGTGGCTGGTGGTCGGCTCACCACATCCGCAAGTTGGCCCGTGCAGGTCGCTTATTGGGGCCCCCGGATCCCCCAGATCCCCGTTGGCCATCTTAATGTGTTTGACATGTCTCGGGGGGGAAGACGGCATGCCCCACCAACACAGATTTGCACACGGTTTCCGTGGGCAAAATGTACGTCTATTGTTTTATGTTTAGAAAAGGTGGGCATTTAACGACTCTTCTGTTCCTCGCCCTAAAGTTGAGCCTATTGTGTCCGCTTCCGCCTTTTGTCTGAGCTCGCATATTTATGCGACAGACACACATTAGCATTATGTGTTGTGTGGTCGTTGCTTGTGATTTGCTCTCAAAAGTGGGCTACGACATCTTTGGGCAGTTTTTTCTTCCATTCGGGACCACGCCCGCGGAAGCTGATGATCTTCGTTAATGAGCCCTGACCAATAAAACCCATCTGGATTCGATTGAAGCCCAGCTAACGACCTGCATTTAAAAGGCTTTTGTGCTAACTTTCCTGAAAATCGCGCATACGCACATGTGCAGCAGTGGCAACAAGGCCATCAACCAATGCATTATGACGGCGTCTCCTTCCCTTTTTGTTTTGTGGCCTTGGAAGCAGTGGCTTAGAAGGGGGTTAAAAGTTAGCATGTGCCATTAAGATAAGTCAATAGTTAGGGGTCATCAAATGCAGGCATCAACACCAAATTACTTGGCTAAAAACTAATCCGCCATCATTATACCCTGCCATTTTGCAACCAGTTAAGAACTTTAATACACCATTAAAGGGAACCTCAAGAGCAACAAATAGCTTATCAAAGTATGTCGTTTTTTAAGTAATAAATAAGAACATTAGGGTTACGCTTTTTTATATAGCCATATTGTTCTTGCCGAATTTTAATGGCTACAAATTTAATATTTCTTTGACATTTTGGGATAATAAAAGTCTTGATTTGTTTATGTTATCGCTTTCACAGTACTAGCTTAAGTGTTATTAATGCTGATTAAGGTTATGACCACAATGCTCACTTGTTGGGTTTAAGAAAAATTCGCCCCTAAAACTTATCCCCCTTGGATCCCCCACCCAAGACTACGCCAATGCCCTAAAACTCTTTAGCAAAGTTCCCGTCACCATCAAAAGAGGCCGTACTTAAAACCCTTTTAACCATATATACATATAAATAGGAAAGCAAGTATTTAAGTATTTCTGGTCAAAGTGGGAAGTCGTATGAGTTTCACTAATGCAAATATTGTGAAATCAATCCTCTAGTGATTTAAAAACAAGCTTTTGTGGCATTTGACAAAAGGTAAATAGGCATATAATAAATATAAAGATTATACTTGACTTGGAAATACCCTGTGTTATGCTTTGCTTGTAAACTATATAATAGCATTTGCCTATTAAGTAAATATACTATTAGCAGGCCAAAGTGCATAATTCAAATCTTTAACCCTTGTCCTTTTTATAAATTACACAAATTTGTAAACCCCTCTTTCTCCAAATTGATAGGAATGAAAAATCACCGAATTATTTATAACTTATAGGAATAAAACGGCATGGAATTAAGTGAGTTGTGAGCCTTACCCCCTGAGCTTTATATATATGTTCATGCTCTGCTGGTTGGGGGAAGTGCTTACATCAAGCACATAAAATAAGAAAAAAATCAAATGCAATTTTCTCTAAAATGGTTACTGATAAAAAATTGATACGCCAGCCGGCAAAGATGGCTTGTGGGCATAACTCGCTTAGACACAGGCACATGTGCATTCAAATACGCTCGTGTTCAGACCTTTATTCAGACGCCCTAGGCAGTTGGATTATTCATATTTAAATTCGTCATACACCCTCGCTGGAGGTTTGCTAGATTTGCAAGAGTGTTTGCCACTCCTGTCAGCTCGCATTCCCCACTCCCCATTTCCCATTCACACTCCGAATATAATATGGATGGAATAGCTGAATAAACAGAGTCGCTGCCGTACTCATTCTAGGCTGTTGACAGTCCTTATTTGTGCACCCGGAAACCCAATACAACTAAGAACAACATGGCGATGGAGCAAGTCGCTTTATTCGCAATAACGTTTATATTCAGACACTTATATATACACGTACATTCACATTCATAGTCATTTGTTTATTTGTTACATCTTAAGCAAGCAGCCGTAAAGCGTCGAGAAGAATTAAAAACAGTTTTTAGGAACCAATCCGAATATTTACAGTGACACAAATGGATCAGTAGCTTAATGGGAAACCTATTTCTTGGCTTAAAACTGATTTGCAACATTTAAATTTATATTTTCCTTGTCCCAACAACCATTTCCACTGAAGTACAATAAAGTATTGAGTTTCTTTTAAGCAATGAAGACACACAGTAGGCTATTTTTGAGTGAAAATGCCCAATTAGTGGGTTGCTTTTTGTGATCCAGCTATATGTGATATGTTCGGGGGGCAAGGACGTTATAATAACTTAACTTTGGTTTCTCTTCAAGAACGAATTGAAATTTAGACTAGGGGACTTTTAGGCTTCAAATTAACTGCAAAGACCTTTGTAAAAGTATAAATTCGAGACCTTAAAATAGCTTAGAGCCAGGTTTTGTCGTCGGACGAGTCCCTTTCGGACAAGCCAGGATTGGTGCGTCGGTAGTTGTTGTTGTACGGCGAGGAGCAGACAATCTGGGTCTGCATCTCCAGGCTCTCCGGCGGCACCACCTGGATGGCGATGGCCGGCTGTCAGGAGAGCAGTTGGGTGGTGTTGGCCGTATTGCTGGAATTGGTGGCACCAGTCGGACCCGACCACCGCTGCTGCAGCTCCTGCTGGTAGGACATCCTCTTCCTGTGTCCTCCGCCGGATGACTGGGACTCCGGCGGCAGACTACTCCTCAGCGTCGCACTGCGGTTTGTGCCTGTGGGATGGATTTCAAAAAAGATTAATAAGAGCGACCCTTCGGGGGTCTAGGGACCAACTCACCGCTGTGCGAAATTCGATGCGATTTCGGTGAGCTGGGGCAGGTATAAAGTATGGATTTCTGGGTATCTATCAATGCAAAACTCATTAGCGTTCAATCCTTTGTCATGTGCAAACTGCCACTTACCATTGCGCTTGATGCGGTTGTGATCCGGAGAACCGGAGCAGGAGTACCGGGATGTCAAGTTCTCCCGTCGGCTGAAAGGATCCGTGCCCACTTGCACACAGAGGCACCAGCGGAAAACCATCTTGAAACCGTAACGAAAGCTAAGATGATACACACAGAAAAAAACCGTTAAATTTCATAATTATATTGGGAACTAATAATAGATTTAATTATTATAACTTTTAATTAGGGTTGAGCCTATCACTACATTTCAATTAATTTTTCGTTAAATATAAAAATCCCTTTGTCTTAAGTATAAAAAAAAATTGTGACCCAATTAGGCTTCCTGTAAAGAACCTTGCTTAATTCAGGATTTATGGATTACAATTCCGACAAACCCTGAAACACCTCAACTTGTTATATTTACGAGCAGCTCTTTCTGTTGGCTTCGATACTCCTCCTTCGTGTACATATATCGACCTGGTCACCGATTACTCATATAATCTATAGTGTAGCGGGAGTGTCTTTTACGGGCTATCGCGGCAACTTAATATCTCCGTGTTCCCTATGGGTAGTAAATAAAAAAAAGACCTTCGTTGTCGTTGTCGTCATCATTTGCATATGGGGCGCCATCAATTGGCAGGAGCTGGCTGAATGATCCTGGGCAGCGGGTGTCACGTGCTGGCCAGAATGTTTTTTATTCCACGTAGAAGACCTATTATCCGGCTCCGTTCCAGGCCGGCGTTTCCCCATCAGTCAGATATCCGCTGACTGAGCGGAATTAATTGCAATCCGCTACGTTTTTCCGGACACGGACGCACGAACACCGACTGCCAATTTGTACGCCAATATATGTATGTACGAACAACGCCTTTTGTTTCACACCAACAACTGCGGTCAAAAAACTATGTCTGTGGACTCTTTCTTTTAACAATTACATTTTGTTTAAACTTGTTTCCCGAAAATTATTGTCCAGTTACATTTATGTGACTTAAAATTGGTTTGACTTTAAATATTACATAACAATAGTTTTGGCTGAAAAGCTACTTTACGATATTTCACTAGCTATTTAACAATTTGTTATTTATTAATTTATTTATGATTTATTTATTTAATGTTGTAAAAGGTTAATCAGTGAATCTTAAATTTGTGTTATACAATTTGAATAAGCGTTTCTTCATATGCACTTTAATGAGCCTTGAAATTAGATAAATCTGAAGCTCAGGTGAATCAGATATGTAATCTTTAAACTATTCTTTAACAAGAGCAATCTGGGTCTGCTTTTAATTCATACGTTTAAAAACTATATTCAAAGTGCGAGACAGTGCCAACCACTAACCAAGAGAACGTCGTGCCTGTCGTTCCTGTGGTAATGATGACGAGCACATTAATTTCCGGGGAGTCGGTTAACCAATCAACTAATCTGTCAACGGGGCTCCAGCCGGAATGTCGGAGTCTTGAATGCCACTGCACTTAGTGGTCTAATGATGCTTATTCAACCGCAAATTACCCAATTTGTTGCGGGTTAAAGCAACCACATGGACATGGAACTAAAGTGGCAATCGATTCATCTACTCACCGCGAATTCATCCAGCAGTATATAATGGGATTGTACATGGAGTTGCTCATGGCCAGCCAGTAGATGGCCAAGTAGAGTTCCTGGATGAAGGGTGCCTCGGTGATGGCCGGATAGCAGGATGTGATGATGAAGTAGCTGTGGAACGGCAGCCAGCAAATGGCGAATATCAGGACGACCACTATCATCATTTTCACCACCTGAGGGAAATGCAGAAGTGTACGTTCAGAGTAATAAATATAACAATATGTGCACGATAAAATTCCATGTCAACCAAAAATTCCTTCCACCAAAGTTCATGCTCTTTCTACATATTAGTCTAAAAATTAATATCAGAAAACATAAAATGTTGTTAAATATAGCTCTTCTTCATCAAACTTTTCTGTAGTTTAGAAACTACAGGTAAATGTAATCAAAGCTTTAAGCATCAACACAAGTTGCCTAAATAAGCTGAAGTTTCAGGAAAAGCAATAAACATGAAATTATAACTGAAGCTACTGCAAAAACATTTGTAATAAAAGCAGCTTAAAATTAATTTGAAATAATTTGAAGCCAAAGGAATTAGGTGCATTATAGTTGACATTGATTAAAGTAATTTGAAATAAAAGGTAATATATATTATTGTTTAGCCTATCATTTTTCAAACTGAAGTGCTCATTGTAATCAAATAAAAAATAATATATTTTTTGCTTATATTAAAAGAGTATTTATGAATTTAAATTATGATTATAAATGGCCATACTCGTGCTTTAAGAGACCTATAAATTTCTCTAAGGCAAGCCATTTAAACACAAAATAACAATGGCTTCGAAAGCCATTTAAGGATGACAATCTAGGGACCGAAACGAAGTGCTAATTATAGTGCCCCTGAGTTGGAAATCGGGACTTACCCTCCGTTTACTGCGCACATTCTCCACCTGCCGGGGCGTGCACTCGCCAATGGTCTTGGATCCCCAGAGCTCGATGCCCACACGCGAGTAGGTGACCGTCATCGAAACGATGGGCAGGAAGTAGGTTAAAATGATGATGAGGATGTTGTAGCTAAACGACAAAGGGGCACAAATAGTAGATCAAACACCATGTTTACAAGCCTTTCAGTTAGTCGAGCAATGCTTTTGAAAATCCCCTATCCTATCGCTCCATCGGACATTGTTGCCGCCTGGCTTGGCTTTTGTTTTATTTTTTATTGAGCAAGTAGCAATTTGGAATGAATCTAAAATTAATGGCCTTGCATGTGCGACACAATGCATAACACTGGGTACGCAGGACGTAGGACGCAGGACACCCACTGCTACCAAATTGCCATACAAAATGGCTGTAAAAAGCAACACGTTTTATTTGTCCTCTTCCTGATTTTGGCCCCCGGCAGCCACCCACTCTGCCATTCGTTTTTTATGTGAACATCTTGGTTCAGTTTTGACTCCGAATGTCCGCTTTTACGACCCCCATCCCCGATAATCCCCATGTCGCAACTACAGATCCTGATTGTCCCTGCATGTGCAACCTCCAACTTGCATGACGCTGTGATTTTTTGATTTACACCTTCATCGCTACGGCAAGCTTTCCCTATGCACAGGACTCAATTTTTAACAATCTTCAAAAGTCAATGCGTTTCAGTGAAAGTTAAAACGTAAAAAACTACATTAACATTCAAAACTTTTAATGTCTTTAAGTGATTTTTAATGCAGGAAATTCCATTCAATTGCTGAAGTTACAAAAGGACAAATAATAGTTTTTAGTATCTTTGGGTGGTTAGTTTTGAGGTGTTTATCAAATGTTACTCTCTTTTGTGAGTCGGTTACTTTTATTAACTCATTGATTATTAATTTTCTTATCTCACTTTTAAATTGTGAAACAAAATGTCTGTTAAATGTTAAATAATATTGTATACATTTGGGTAAAGAGAATTACCAAGCCTTTTTATCACCCCTTATTACCTTCAGGTTTTTGGAATACAACATTGTCAATAATGGGGATTACAACGCTTGGTACAAAAAAAACACAAATCAATTTTTTTTCCAGTGTCCAACCGAAAGGGTTTTTTGTGTCCCAACTGAAGTGTTATTGGCTAACAAGCTCTGACAGCGTCGACTCGCATAAATTCGGCTCAGTTCAGATGAACACTAGAAGTTATTCCCGCGAAGGGATGACGGATACTCACATGGACTCCAGCCGCGAATGATTTGTTATGCCATCGGGCCACTCCGGATAGCAGACGGTCCGGGGACTCTGGCCCCGGACGGGCACCTCCTCCGTCCGGTAGATGATCATCATGGGGCAGGAGATTATCGTGGAGGCCAGCCAAATGACCGCTGCAATGGCCAAATTGCATCGCTTGCTCATCCGCGGCTGCAGCGGCCTTATGATGGCCACGTACCTGCAAAAGTTGAGGTGAGGTGCCATTTTAAAACAATTTCCAGCGAGAGGAGCCCTCTCCGGAAAACTTTTTGCTGAAGGGGCCCCTGCTGACCATAAGCTGATTATTGAAATGCACGAGGTCACCCAAAAAAAGGCTTCATAAAATGAAATTAAAGGGGAACGCCACTGCAAAAGCCCGCTATTACCGAAAAGTAATTTAATCTTCTGAATTTTGTCCTGCGTGGTGCTGTTTCATCGGATCACGGCATGCCATTAAAAGTTCGAGTCATTAAGGGATTTCACATAGAAACCTAATAGCTGGCGAATGATGTTGTGTTGCAGAATATAATTGTATGATGTTTTGCCTTCTTTGAATTAATGCGTTTGGGATTTAAAAAAGATTTCCTTGAATAAGTGTTCGCGATTTTAAATGGATTCAATTTCCATGACTTTTTCTGACTGTGGATCATTAAATGTCGCTATTACGTTGACTAGGCATTATTTTAATTTATGTGCTCAAAACAAACATTATTTATGTGCTGTAAGTCGCAGATGTGGTAAGAAATTTGTTTAAGTAGACTGTAACTTTATTTATTTGCTCAGGATTTCCAATACATTAGTTTTCACTTATTGTTTTTTTGGTCTAAGCTGCTGCTTACATTATTTATTAACATACTTTTTTTAATATATGTTAGAAAACTGATAACCAAAGACTTTTTCCAAAGCTTGTATCTTGATTTATTCGTTTAAAATTTCCAATAGATTAATGTTTGCTAAATGTTTTACCTCAGCTGGTGGGGCTTTTATAATTTATATTTGTATATTCCTTGGCTTGACAGTATATTTTAATTTGAATGTATGCTTTCGATTTCGAAGCAATAAATCCTCAATAAATATTTACGACTGAGTAAATGGGGAATTATTTATAGACAATTCAGTATTCTTATTTGTATTCCAGTATTTTTGTTTACTAGATAATATAATTTGATGAATACGCTTTTAGTTAAAAAGGGAATTTTCTTCTTTTGCAAACTGAGCGCTCGAAAACAATATTTATAATCTTTCAAGCAATTTGTCGGTTATTTTGTTTACTAGACAGAATGATTCGATTTAACCCCTCAATATTTCAAATAGATGAATCATCAATAAGTGTTTCAGCCTAAGTAGGCGGAATATTATTTATTTATGTACTTTTGAGAACACGCATTTTGATGGGTTTTTATTTTGAGCATTGTGACAGGCAATCGAATTGTGTTTTCGTGTTTGCACCAATATGAAATCCTATTAAAACAAATGGCTTATTCGGCCCGTGCTCCTGACCGTGATTGATAAGGGTCTCGATAGGTCGGATCGGACCTCTATGCATATGCATATGAAGAGGAGTTCAAGGAGCATTCATAATCCCTCACTCAATCCACTCACCTGTCGATGGCGATGGCCATTAAAGTGAACACGGAGGCGCAGATGCTCAGCATGGAGATGAACTGGGACAGCTTGCAGTAGAACTCGCCGAAGGGCCAGTCGCTGTCCAGCATGTAGTAGTAGCTAAAGGTGACGTTCAGGCTGGAGACCATGGCGTCGGCGATGGAGAGATTCACTGGCCAACCGGAAAAGACGAGACGAGTAATCATTTTTATCTGGTCGAGTGGCAAAAGCAAATGAATTATGCAAAACAAACAACAAAGAATTTTTATAATTACAACCTTCGAGGCCCGAAAAACACACCCATCATCCCGACAGCCGACTTACCTTTTATTTATGCGCAGTACATTTATAATTAGACAGGACTAAAGTGCACTTTCACCCGCATATTTGTATAAAAATCAACAGGAAACGAAAGATATATACACATCTACGTAAGAAAGAATTCATTACTTGATATACTTTTATTGTATTTCATTTGCATGGACCGATTTACATGCCAATGAATCAGCGGCCATAGACAATAACACGGGCCAAGAAAAGAAAACGGCGAACTGAAAAAGAAAAGTCTGCCGGCTGGCCCTGCCATTGTTTACTTTTCATTATCTGGTGAAGATAAGGCGACGAAGTGCCGGAGAATAAAAAGCATCACGAAACCAACAACACCTACAATAAAACAAATGTCCTGTGCCAAACATTAGCCCGTGTCCTCATGTTATTCTCGGCTCCTGCGAGTCCTGTGTGTCCTGCGACGCCTACGACAGGACTCGCGGCGACGTGTCGCATCCTAACAATCGACCTGGCACCCAGGGCCATTGACTACGGCTATATAGCCATGGCTGGCCTCCATTACCACGGGGCTTGGTCCTGTCAGCCACGTACCCCAATATCGATTCTGGCACATTTTAATTAATAACAAAATGTTACTTTTTGAGCAAGAGATACACTCTCTCAAAGATTTGAGTAAAATGGACTTAGGGAAAACTCATTTAAACTGTTTTAACCTTTGTTTGAAGTAAACTTTAGTAATTTTATGTACATTTTACAACTTAAAGTACTTTGGACATTATTTGTTATATACCAAACCAAACCTCTCAATAAATATATGTATTACACAGAAAACCAGCCATTAAAACCTAAACAAAATAAAGGAAACATAATTTTTTTTGAAAACAATCTTCTTAACTTTCATCTATAAATTCTCAAAGAAAGAACAATCATTGAATGAGTTTTCCAGAGACCTTTTAAATAACAATGTTAAGAGACTCTAACAACAAACGATACTCTAACCGACGAACTCAAACAAAAGATGCAAATACGCATTGATAATGAACCCAAAGAAGATTATCATCCGGTGACTGACTTTTCCCAAACTCAACCACCTCGATGGGCGGACGAGCTGTTCCAGCTGTCTGTGATGTGAATTTGAAATTTTCGTGCCCAAAAATGATTAAAACGTCAGAACTTGTTACTAATAATGATTGCCAATGTGTATTTATAAATGCAAATTTGAAATGCCTTGCCAAAGCCTTGCGAGCTCAACGGGCATTTAGTTTGCGTAATAATAATAATCATTACCAAGCCAGACAAAAGAGAGTAGGGTTTAGGGCGACGTTGTGCCTTCTCCATTGTTGTTCGTTATATCTGACTAGGGGCCGTCGAACACAAGAGCCGGATTAGTGGTAAGCTCGCAAAACGGAATCAATTCCAGGTTCGTTTTATTGCCTTCTGTCTTAAGTTGCTTGGGTATCATATTAAAATAATTGCGGCAATCAGGTATGTAAGTGGTTATTCCAAAGCGGGTGAGCATCTAGATAACAAAATGTCGGTAATGTCATTACGCTGCGAAACTTTGGCATAACTTTCATAAACTTGAGAAGAGTTTAGCCTGTCTAAGCTTGCATTTAAATTATTAAAATCGCATCAGTCGGAGAGCCCGAATGCAAATTTAATGCACTCTGAAACGTGACTAAAAGCATATTCAATTAATGAAAGCCTCGCTCAGAACTAAGCCAGCAAACTTCATAACTTGATTTGATGCCCAAAGCTGAGGAAATTAAAATAAACGCCATCCTGGCTGCTCTTCTCCTCCACTTAGTCAAAATTGGCGACGGTAGAAGATTGAAGGGTTGTAAAGTTAATATCTGCGAGGTGCAACAGGGCGCATGAAAAATGCAGACGAGGGGAGGCCAGCGACCAATTCAGTTGCTCTTTAAGTGCCCCACGGTAATCCACCCTTCTTTTCGCCGGGACAGGACTTAAACAAACCTTTCGGTTCTGCCAACAGCTCGTCGACCTGGGCTGGACAAACTAAAGGGGAAACGGGAAATTCCTAATTGGAGCAAAATGAGAAAAATTTATGAAAAATAGTTTATATCATTCGGTGATTACCAACAAAGTAGATGTAATACGAACAAAGTTGGGTAAAGTATTGGTAAATCGGCAGACTACCCCAGGTATTGATTGGAAGTTTTCGAAACTGACTACACCAGCAAATATTTAATTTGGAAGCTAAACCAACACGGCTAACATGGCGTATAAGTGATTTTTATCGCGTATACGCAACGTTGGTACACACACGCTCAGATAAATAAGTCTACTCACCTATGAAATAGTTGGTTACCGTCCGCATCCGCTTGGTCGTCATCACAATCCAGACAACAATCAGGTTGCCGCCCGTCGCCACAATGACCATGCCGCCGAAGAGTATGCTCCACAGCACCTGACGCCACCACGGGACCACAAATGCAAACGAGCCCGTCTCCATGGACGCCGCCGCATCCTTGGCGGCATCCTCCACGTCGACGGTGGTGGGCAGGTCTGTGGATGGGCTGTGGATGTGAATGGGTAAAGGGGTACATTGGGGAATTAGTGACATCGAGATTAAGTGTGTGTGTTATGTTTCACGGAGTCCCAACGTTCGCCCATAAATGAGTGCCAAGTGGGTGATGTGTCTATGTAAGCATGCGAATGGGTGCTTTCAGCTTACAAGCATATGTACACGGGGAGAAATTGTTTATAAAAAAAAATAAACCAATAAATTTATATTTTTATGTTATTTGGAAGCGAAAAATTGATGGAGCGCATTTGGCTCAAGTCTCTTAAAGTTCACAAAAGTATGCAATAAATAATTTACTTGTAAAAAAATTTAAATGAAATTCAGATAAAACCCTAATACAATACGATTTTCTCTATGTGTATTTATATGTGCGACTCCAGGATGTTGTCGCTATTAAGTGTGTGTAATTGTGCGTGCGTTGACAAATCCGTGTTTTTCTGCAGCGCCGTCTGCCACACAAAACATCGAGTTCAGCCGGAGGGCAAGGGACTCCACTCACTCATCGGCGGTTGTCGTCATCTTTTTAATATTTCGTGAGCCCCGACTTGTTTATTTAGGTTCGCATCTAGGAAAGTGTTTAAATAGAGGGTCTGGGCACCCCGGGATTCGCTTCAGCGGATTTGTGACGCCCCAGCCCGGCTAGTTTTCTATTGGACACACAAACTGGGGGGCCAAGCCATGTCATTTAATATGCACGCAGTGTGCTGGAGATGGCACTAAATTGGCTAGGTAGTCATTAATGCTCTGTTTACTTACTCTTCAGAGCAATTAAAAAGATGCCCACATAAGTAATTCTCAGTTTACATACACCCCATTTCGCATGACGAACTGCGGGGATTTACATAAAATCTTCTTTGTTCGAGGGTTTAATGCAGGCAGGATTATTGATTTGTTTTGTGGGACTCAGATAGGCCTACCGAAAACGGAATGAGAAATGGCAGGAAGGGAACGCAGAGGATAGAAGACTCAGAGAAGCAAATTCCGGCAGCCTCGAGCCAAATAGAATGTCATGGCAAAAAGTACAAAAAATGTTTTACTACTATTCTGATGTCTTTCGCTTCCAGGGCTTCCACTCTTGTTGATATTGATGTTGAGGTTTAAATGGTGCACATATACAGGGAAGAAGGGTATATCAGTTCAGGCAACTTTTAGGAAACATTTGCAATTTGAAAATAATCGTAATTTAAAATTCAACTTCAAGGCATTTAAAGGAGTCATTTAAAATACAAATTTATTTTTAAATTATATCACTTTGCTTTCAACTTCATAAATGGAATGATTTCAACCTTAAAAGGAATGAAAAAAAGAAAACCAGCTTAAGCTCTCTAAAAAAACTTAGTGAAAATAAACTTTCTGTCATTACAATTTGAAAAGTAGCAAAGTCCTATTTTGACAAAAGCTTAACAAAAGTTGCTACTGTTCCATTGTTAAAGTATCTATTTCTTAAATAAAAATATACGCTCTCATCCAAAAATAGACTTTGACAGTTTGTTTTTGATAACAATTAACCTATGTCCTTCATATTAGTTGTTATGGGAATATAGACAGTTTGAGCAAATAAAATTGTTATTGCGCCACTTCAGTAAAATGTGTACAAATATGTTTTTGCTTTGATGCACGAATTCTTTTGTTCTGAAAAGTATGCCAGTATGTATGTCCTTCATTCTACCAATTTAAGGCATCTTGGTTGCCTTTTATTTGCACATAAATCGGACGTAGTGTCTGCGCAAACAAATAGACAAATCAGGAGGAAAAAAGGCAGTGCAAAAGGCAGCAGCAGCCAATGATACTGGCCACTGTTGTCACAGGATTTAGTGTTGAGCACTGCCTGAAGGATATATAGCAGTTGCGGGTCGCAAAAAAGGAGAGTCATTCGCCAAATCTCTTTTCGATGCGTCAGACGCAGCCATATCCTAATAATTATCCGAGTTTGACTGTGGCACAACCCCATTTGTTGCTGCTGGTACGGCAGTAAATTTGGGACATGTCTGAAAAAGTGCCGACGCTTCTTCAGCCGGGAAAGAATAGAATTGAATGCCATGGAGCCCGCAGTTTTTTGTGTACATATACTAAGTATCTCCGCATTTAATGTGTTTGCTTTCCGCGGGCCCAGTTCTCCGCCGTTATACGTATTTGAAACGGAAGTGAAGCACCAACGCCGCGCGGACTAAACGGAAATGCCTGAGTGAATGACTGAATGCCGGAATGACTGAACGGAGGCGTCATTAGAGATGCATGTCAGTGTGGGCACAATCACTGGTATATCGCACATAAAACAAGACGGGAGGTGGATTCATCAGGACTCATCAAAAAGCCACGAAATCTAGGAGTTGTGGGGCCCCTTTCCCTTCTCAAAGAGCAGTGGAGTAGACTGAGGTCTTTTAGAGCTTAGGCCTCTCTTTGAGATGTGATTTATTTCATTCGCATTTCGGACTTATGATAGCGCAGATGTGACCGGTTGAATGTAATTAGTTTTATTTATTACTATGTCTATTAAAACCAAAAAATAAAAAAAAGGTCTTTAACTAATTAATCAATATTTTTTATGAAATATTCACAAAGCTTCTGTTGATGTTGCTATTGTGCAATTAAGCCTGTTAAAAACCAGAATATCCGAACGTATTCATTTCTATTTAACTAAATTAAAACTAAAATAAACGCATGAGTTGCCTTTTCTCAGTTGAAATCATTTGATTATTTGTGTAGGTATTTCAAAACCCCTCCTTTCCGCGACTACTACACCCATGACAACTGTGTTCGTGCGTGAGTTCGGACATTAATTGTGTCATAATTAGGCATTAGAACGGATCCGAGCTCAACTCACGTTTGGCTGTGATTGAAGGAGCTGGTGGACAGGCCGAGGTCCTGGCCGAAATCAGGAAGGGGCGTGTGGTTGGTGGCCGAGAGGACGCTGCTCATGGCCGAGTAGAAAACGGCCGCGGGGGTGCTCCAGTTGCTCCAGCTGAGGTCGGAGTAATCATCCGCCTCAAAGTCACTGCGGTTCTCCATGGCTGATGTCGTTTTCTGCACCCCGGAGTACTTTCGCTTTGTCTTTATCCTGACAGAGGGATTTCCGAGTTAATGTTGCGTATCCCTTTTCCTTTTCCTTATTTGCTTTCCATTTGCCAACTCCTCGACCTGAAAAATGCAAAGAAAACGGTTACAAGACCATCTAATTTTATTTCAAGAATGTTTTATTTTATTTTGTGATCTTTGGGGCCCTCGTGTTTGTTGTTGTTCAAAAACAAAGCTTTTGATGCTCATTTTCAGTAGAAAGTTTTCACATTCCTCCTACGTGCTTAAGAAGGTATTCATATCGATTTTGATTTCTTCTTGATTTTGTTTCATTTTTTGGTACGTGACTCATTTTGGCCCTATCTCCTGTTCTTCAGCAGAAGTTTTCTGTGGTTTGTTTCTAGTTCTTTGAATAATCTGACTTAGGACTTCTCTCAAAGCAAAGTTCCTTAAGTGTCCCTCCTCGGATGAGACCGGGAAGTGGTGGCCATTAGTGATTGGGATACCTTGGAAACTTCTGGAGCAGTAAATACCGGTGATTTGTCCAATACTAAAGTTTATTTCGTGTTCAGGGCAATAATATTGAACGTGGTCTTTCCTAATTTATGACTCTAAACGCTAATGAACAGCAATCGGAATGGGAACTTAAGCTGCTTAATTAAAAATATTCATGTATGGGGCTTTATCTTTATTATGAAGACATAAAACCATTTATTATTTCCCCAAAAGAATTCTCTATGCTTACTGGCTTTTAATGTCCTCGAAATACATTATATGTTCGTCAAATTTTTATTAACAGCCCCATAGCTAAGCAATTTAAATATAAATGTTAATATCCTTAGCCTCGTGCGTCATCCTCTTGACAAAAATAGCCCAAATCCAATTGAAAAAACACAGTAAGCTATGCCTTTTTATGCATCCCCTGAGCTAGATTTACCTACTTTTCGAGTGTCTGATGAGTCGCAAACCATTGTTTCTCGTCTCTACCGTTTTGGCCGATAATAAAAGGCCACGACGAGTGGATGTCCCTTCCAGAGGAGCGACCTGGTCGTCCTTCAATTATGGCTGAGATCTGTCCTTGGCAGCTCGAGATAATTGCGACGGCCAGTCGCGTCACTTGAAGTTTAACAAAACGATAATCCGAGTAGCGTCTGCTTTTTTTCCTTCAAGCCGATTTTATTACTTTGCAACCTTTCATACTTTGTTACTACCAAGCAGTAATGGAACATATTTAGCCGGGTTAAGTAGAAGGTATGAAGCAAACATTTTTTGTAGTTTAAAAAAATAACAGTCTTTTGGTGGCAAACAAAAGTAAAATATATTTCATTAAATGTTTTGGTTATATTAAATGGTAATATAAATCTTGTCAATGGCTAAGTTACTAATAAACATCTCTTAAAAAATGTTTCTCTTGTCAAATCCAACAAATTTTAGTGTTGGTACATTTCTGCAAAATAAAAGTGATTTCAAAGAATACTTCTTTCTCTCTGTGTACTAGTTTATGTACCGGAATAACAGTTTATCAGCCGAGTCAATAGGTTGCATCACATCCCCTGGAAACAAAGCTGCATCCCGCTCCCCAAAGCCGACGCATCGAAAGCTATTAAACAAACACTGCGGCGGGCAGAAATCAATTGCCGGCAGCTTGTCTGCCGAGAAAAATGATTACAAATAATGACTACAAATAGACAAAACAAAGCATATGCCACAGCGAAATTGATAAGTTCTGGTTCTGGTTTTGTCTAGAGAGAGGGAACTGAAGTGCACCGGGCGATGCAGTCTTAATGAAAGGCAAACAATCTTCAAAAAGAATGTTCACCATAATTGGCAGATCATTTCACGCCCCCAAAATAAACGTTCGCTGTGAGCAAATATTTGCAAAAATAGCAAAATGCTCAAGCAACTAATGTTGGGCGGTCATTTTTTTCGACGTTGGGTAGAGTTCGGGGCACTTTTTGACTGATGTCCGTTCAAATTGCGTTTTCTGCAATAATCGCAAAAAATTAGATTCGCATTTTTGTGCTCGGAATTTCAGTGAACTTGAAAAATGGCCAAACTGTCACGTTCCATGGCCAGCCACCGAAAGTGATGAAAAGTGCTGACATCGTGGAAAGTCGTGTGGGTTGCGTATACGCCATGTTGTGCCATCACACAGAACGCAAAGTTTAAATGAATTTGTCCCACTGACTCGCGATTGTTTCGCCTTTTTTCTCTGAGGTCTTTGTTTATCAAATCAAACCCAGATAGACACGGCAACAGTGGAGAGATGAAAGCTTAGTAGTTAGGCGAAGTGTCCCAGACACCGTCGTGCTTTTTCAAAACGTCAGGGTAAACACTTGTAAGCGAAGTCTGCCGACCTCTGGACCAACTTGTTCAAAATGTAAATATTCTAGTTTTCACACAAAGCCCACTTTAGTTTCACCACTTATAGTTCATAAATTTTTCACTTATTCTCAAAATAGTTTTAAGTTTTTAGAGGTTTTCAAATAATGTAGTAATGATGCAGTCTGTAGTAAAATTTGAAGTTTAAGAAAGCTAACATTGCCTGTTTGATATTGATAATGTGAAAATGTGTAGCTGGCCCTTTTTTGTTGCTAGAATAAAACAATTCCCCCTGGACCTTCGACTCGCCACTGCTGCCTACAACATTCCACATATTTTTTTAGGAGCGTGGAAAGCACATGCAGCGTTCATTACGACCAAGAATAAAAGGTTCACTTTTTTCCCGCTCCCTCGGCAGTTTCTCTTTTTTGTGTTTGACAAGTCAAGTACGGGGTGGCATAGTCGCAGGCACACAACGCAGAGAAATAAAGACGAGTTTAGTCGGTGGGTCTTTGTAAGTTAGTTGGTGGGTTGATGAGTTGGTGGCTTGGTGGGTTGGTGGGTCGGTGGGTTGGTGGCTAGTGGGAGTGTGTGGCTGCAGAACAGTGCGGGTCTATGTGGACAGCACAGTCCCTTGGGTGAGCACTGGGAGAAAAGTCACTAGCATTGGCCAACAATTGGATACATTTTCTTATACATGTAGCAGCTACATATATTAAAGGAAATTACAAATTACATACAAAATAAATAAAGAATAGCTGCATATAACTGCATCTTAACTACTGCCTCAAATATAATATTTTTATGTTTGCCCTATCATATTACCTAAATAACATTTTAACTAAATAACAAATTAAAAGATCTAAAATAACAAAGGTTTTAAATCATTTCTGATTTGAAATGCAAAGCCCTTTAGAATCTTCATTGCAACTTTGTTTAATAATAACTTTTCATATACTAAAAAAGGATTTAATTTCCAAATTGCTTTGTCTCTTTTACTAAGACTTTTACTAATAAATAAAATATAGTTTCGACTGTGACATTTTGATGGTAAATAATTTAATAAAAATGGGAAACTCATGTGGTATTAATAATTTCTCTGCGTACGCTGTATACGAGTATGTGCCACTACATATGTATGTCAATAAGAGTTGGGGTGCTGTCCTAGTGCCCCGCCCCTCCAGTTTTCTGCCACCCCCGCATCCCGACATGTCGGTCCTCATTCACAGTACTTTCACTTCCTGCAGCCTGGCCTGTATATTTCTAAAACAATTTATTAAAAAACAAAAATACGGGCTGGGGCAGAAACATAGGCACCCAAACCGAAACGAAACGAAACGTAATAAGCACATTTCTGGGGGTAGTGGAAGTGAACTTGAATTGTAATTACCAACGCCTTTTTTCAGGCTTAAACGAGCGTTTTTAATTTTCCCAGAGGCACAGCAAAGCACTGGCACACTCGCACTGGCGAAACAATTAAGCACAAAATGGGCATTAAATATATGGGGCTGCAAATTGGCCACATGCGCTGCCAACTCCTCCGGATCCCCGAATCTCGGCAGCCGGATAAAATTCATCAAAATGATTGTTTAATGAGCTCCGCAGAATGCTGGGGGCAAGAATTCATTTGCGAGCTGGATTTATCTTTCGCACCTACCGAAAACCAGCCAGAACAATAACATTCACAAAAATTAAACAATCCCCTTTAATATATAAATAAGCGCAGGTGATAAAAGCGCTGAAATACTATATAAACATCGGATATACATATGTGTACTTGGCGATCAACTTGGAAATATATGGCTGTGTTGAGGCAGGACAAGTTGCTTGTGCGAATTTAATTGTTCAAGCGATTTGGGTTTATTTGCCTTTAAAGTTGGATGGCCCATAGCAGATAACAGGCATTAGAAATATTTACAAATGAATCAACTTGGCTCAAATATGTTGAAATTAAATTTTTGCTGGATTTTCTAGATTTTGTTGTGTACCGAGATTCGGGGAATTTAAGGTGACCGGTGTATGTGTATTTGCTTCATGTCCTAAGTATTATGTGCCATTTAAGGCCATTTTCCTGGTACATAAAGAAGCCACAAAAGCCAAGGCAGTGATTGCAAGAAATACTTTCAGCCCTCTTGCGACTCACACGACTCATACGCCCTGTTGTACGGCCAATCGCCTTTGTCCCACCATTCCCGATTACCAGCAGTCAGCTATGGACATAAACCAGAGCAAACAGGTGAAATAGGGGCGGAGAAGCCGGGTATTTCAATGTCTTATCTTATCAGCCGGAGTCTATCAGTATGCCCTGCATAACAATCGAAGACCCGAGTGGAGAGAAAGAAAATAACCGGGTGCAGTTCCGCCCAAATGTCTGGAGCTCTGGACTACGGCCACAATAAATTTTGCACCCCGGCACCCACTTAGTCAATTTATTGCAATTATGTGTAAATTGAGGAACAAAGCGGAGACAGGCGATGGCTCTTTGGCGGAGCAAGTGCAGAAAGGCAAACTACATTCCCCACTTGGCTCCCAATTCCCAGTCCCCAGTCCCACAGTATCCACTCCCATTTCAGTTATCTCTCATTCGGTGTATTTTCCATCAGATCTGCTCGGTGTTGAAAGATGACGACCAGTGGCGATGCCAAGGGGAATGCTAGTATATTTAAATTTTATTTGAATTGCTTTTCGTTATTGAATGGCTTTAGAACTGAAGCTTTTATAATGTACATTATTTAAAATTTGATTTGAGTACTGAAATATTTTTGTCTTCATTTTGATAGAGCTAATAAAGTCCATTTCGGTATTGGGAAATAAATTCATGCATATTTCAGCTATTAATGTGTTAGATAAGTATATGGGGATCTGCTTTTAAGGCATTCTAAAATTTAAATTTTTAAAATTGGTTACGCATTCGAATGTGCTTTCTTAGCTTATACAAAATCATTTATAACAATAAAACCCCTTGCCGAAATTGCCGAGATTGTATAACAAAAGTGTAAATTAAATATACAAAGTGGCAATGGCTTTAAATTGGGCATTTGTGTTTTGAATATGGTGTTTTATGACCTTTTAAACGAACAATGCCTTCAAATGAAGCCATTTATTTATAGGGAAACCCCTGTGGAAATATGTCCTTACAAGACAGTGCATAGTTCAATGGAGCTGCATAAAAGAAGGACGAACCTAACTGAGCACCGCTAAAATATGTACATGATTCACCGACTTGTTTAGGACCGACACTGCCTTCATTTAAATTCATATAGGGCGAGGTAGTGAGCTGGTGTCCAGCTGAAAGCTGAAAGCCGAAGTTACACACGTCTCCGGCGCCACAGGACCTGCTGCCCTCCGCCACCATCCTTCACGCCCCGCCCACATCCCCCGATGTCCGGGAAAAGACGTCAGCAGTGGGGCGGATGCGGTATCGGTTTCAATTTAATTAAATGTTTTGATGCATGACAGCACTGTGGACCAGGACCACTGGACATACGGAGCATACGGCATTCGCTTATTACTTATTCGGATTCGCATTCGAATTCGCATTCGCTTAAAGATCCCCGTTCGTTCACGCCTGCCTGGATCTTTAAAGGCCGCTTTTTGGGGCCAACTAATGGCCTTAGACCCACTCCGGCTTATAGAACTAATGCCATTGAGGGAGGGGATCCTGGCGCTCCTCTGAAAGCAATTCGCGTTGAAAGGATTTTCGGTTTGCTCAGCTGACCGTCGGTGCGGCTTTTGTGGAGCGTCCATTACGGACAGGCCAAGATTCGGATTCGGATGCGGATGCGTTCATTTGAACAGCAAGCAGCCATTTATCCGGTCAACCACCAGCATGGCAAGAGCCCTCGTCCTCGTCCTCGTCCACGTCCTTGTCCATCAGCCACAACAGACATCCCACAACATTTTGCGGCTTCACTAATCATAGTTGACATTAAATATTTAGGAGCAGCAAAAGTTTTGGCAGCCTGTGATTGAGTTAGATGACTATGGGCTCAGAGGACCAATTAAGTGGGCTATTTGCCAAAGAGATTCACTTCAAACGGTCTTACTTTAGTTTTTGACTTCTAAATTTTAACGAAAGGTTGAAGTGGACACATTAACTTAATCAATTCGCAATATTAAAGATATTTGGCTCTTAATTAAAGTGTCAATTAGACATTTATTCCACAAAGGAAGTAATTTAGCTTTGAATTAAATTAAATTGAAGTTGGAAGTGAATTCAAAGACAAGTACTAAATTTAATCAATTTGTTGCTGATTCGTTTTTAAAATAAAATTAGTGCAGTTTAAGTTATAAATATATGTTATAAATATAAGTTAAGTTGTTTTTAAGATCGGTGGTACATTTTACTTTCAGTCAGCGGATGCTCCTTAAACTTAAATGACTTGAAACACCCACAAGGTTAAAATAAGTTAAATCCCAAAATAAATACATTTTGTTTATTTGCATTATAAACATCAGAAATGTGCACATGTGAGAATACCCAAGGGATAATCCAATGCGCGCAGTTTTTATTTTATTGCACAGGATGTTAACGAAATGGTGCATAACTTAAACGATTTTATTTATTTCGGGGCTTTAAAAATATATAAGGAAAGCAATCAAATTAATTGCCATTCAAACGCATTATGTTTTTCCGACGCGATTTTCTCAATCTAAGATCATCAGAGGTCCTTTTAATCGATAAAGCCAATTGGCCGTGTTAATTTTTGGTTATCCGTTAACTATTTCTCGCTTGACTGGAATCGTAGAACTCGATGCTCAAATTGAGCGGAAAACTCGGTATCAAGAGAGATGCTCGGCAGTTTGATCTTTCTAATTCGGTTTAATCGCTTGATTGCCGGATTGAAGCAATTAAATTTCTGGAAAGTTTTCAGGGCAGCCAAAAATGTGTCCACAAATAGCAGCTTTATAATTACTTTGCAAACTCAAATTTGCATAAACTTTTACTTCAGTTGGACCGTAAAATAATTTTAGTTTTGGCTTTGCGTAAACTTTACAATTAATACCCACCGAAAACAATGTTTGCTAAATATGGAAAAACAATAAAAAGACCAAAAAAAACAAAAAACAAAATACTTGAGGCAATGGGAGACCGCTTACCAGGAACTATGCTATATTCCCCCTTTTCGCTATGCCAACGCGGCGTATGAGCAATGTCAGCCAATTGCAGGCAGCGAAACACAAAGAAATTGTATTTAAAAATAAATTCCGCTTTTGCTTTCCTTCTGCTCTGCGCTGTGGTTCCAGTGTTTATGTTTATTAGTTTTAATCAAAACACCAATTTGTATATTCAATTTAACGACTAGTTTATCGTTTTGCTATTCAATGCTGCGTGTTTGTTTGGTACGAAATTCAATTTTATTTTCAATCCACTGCCCCGAATTCAATTACGATACGGATCGAATGCCGGCGGCATTTTCGCCTGCTCTAAGCTGATTTTCCAGCATTTTTTCAACACTTTCCACCAGCCAGAGCACTTCGAACCGAAAAGTCTACTCGATCCGGACCCGTCGCTTTTTTCTTCGAACCGTACGCGCGCGAGTCTGCCGTTGAACTAAACGGAATACTGAATGCCATGCCGGAATTTTCTGAGGCTGTGCGCGCCATATCAGCGGGGTTATAAGGGCTACGAAACGGGGGTTTTTCGGTGGGGTTTTGGACCTTTGGGGACTGTGGCCGCTTGTTGCATATGCTGGAATGTTACCCCGGAGACAGGGGCTCACATAACCCCTTGACTCTGAGGTTGGGGGCACCTTCCGCTCTTATTTCATCTGAAAAATAGGGAACATTTTCATTTAAAAACCGTTGAAACCTCGGGGAAAATCAAAATTATGCCCGCCCGAATTGGCCAGTGTTGCCGAGTTTTCCTTTCTACGCCTGCGCCCTTCTTTTTGCTCAATTTCCCGCACTTCATTCGCTCTCTGTTGTCATACGGCCATTCGTAAACAATCCGGAATCCAGAGATTCCGGCACGTGCACGCAACGGTATTGTGGGGAAAAGACCTATCACCGTCTATTATTGCATAAATATCTTTGACTTTAAAATTCACAAATAACATTTTATATAAAATGTTAAAATCCACAAAAGTCCCAATAAAATACACATGGATTTATTCTTAGAATTGGTTGTGTCTCAGACATATTCAAGTGATTCATGACCACGCTTCTCATATTTTTTTTGCCAAGCAAAGATTAGTCAAAGTTTACAAAGATTATTAAAACATAGTTTTTATGTTTTACACAAAATAAAACAATTTTTGTTTACCCATTTGTTATGATATTATGTTAAAGAGGCTTGTGCTCAATACATACAAATTGTTTTCAGTGGAACGTGTCTGTTTGTTGGTTTTGGCCAAATGAGTTAGCTCTTTCACACCAGACAGCCGCAGGTGTTAGTGGCTGATCCGTCCAAATATGCCTTAAGTAAGCAATGAATCTGAGATGCTTTGCTCGGCATCCGATTTTGACGTCTTAATTTGCTGGCGGAGATGGAATCCCGCAACTTCATTCGCCACAAATGCATCAATCACTCTATTTAGCTGCAAGAAACGTGCAGTGGTCAAACATATCAAACTCACTTGCAAAATGATAGACATTTGACACACTTTTTAATGGTTTCATGTGATCGATCGGGTAATTTTAACCATGAAAAGCATCCATTTAACATTGACTAGTTATTTTGTATTTAAAAAAAAGTAGGTTAAATGTAAACTATTATTCTCATATTTTACTTCATCCCACTTATTTTTAATAAGGATATAATGTTTCCAAGATCACCTTGACAGTTTAAAAGATAAAACAAGAAAGGAAAGCTAACTTCGGGCGGAGCCGAAGTTGATATACCCTTGCAGAATATTCTGTAAATAATATTCTCCAAAATTATTCACATAATGCATTCTAAATACTCATAAAAATCGCAACTTCCTAACTTTAAAATCACCAAAGTTATGGCATTTTCAATCGTTCAGTTATATGGCAGCTATGGGATAAGACGGCCGATCCCTATAAAATTTGGTAGGTTTGATTGATTGGCCAAATATAAAACTCATAGAAAATCCCAACTTCCTAACTTTAAAAACACCAACGTTATGGTACTTCATATCGTTATATGGGAGCTATAGGATATAGTCGGCCGATCCTTATGAAATTTGGTAGGTCGAATTTATTGGCCAAATCAAAAGCCATAGAAAATCCCAACTTCCCAACTTTACAAACAGCAGAGTTATGGCATTTCCTATCGTTCAGTTATATGGCAGCTATAGGATATAGTCGGCCGATCCCGGCCGTTCCGACTTATATACTGCGTGCAAAGGAAAGAAGGGTGTGTGCAAAGTTTCAATTCGATAGCTTTAAAACTGAGAGACTAGTTCGCGTAGAAACAGACAGACGGACAGACAGACGGACAGACAGACGGACAGACGGACAGACGGACAGACGGACAGACGGACAGACGGACAGACGGACAGACGGACAGACGGACATGGCTATATCAACTCAGGAGGTGATCCTGATCAAGAATATATAACTTTATAGGGTCGGAGATGTCTCCTTCACTGCGTTGCACACTTTTGACCAAAATTATAATACCCTCTGCAAGGGTATAAAAATAATAATATTGTGTAAAAATAAAAACTTGACCGCCAGCATAATTTAATTTCTTTATCTTTTCCCCCCATGCAGTCCATTGAACACATCCATAATGATTATGATGGACTTACTAGGGGGATGGAGCCTGCAATGTCCAATATCCAGAGCAGCTGGGCATCATTAACTATCTGGGAGGAACGCTCGTTACCAGTGCTTTGCCCTGCTGATGACCCTATTTAATCAACGCTAAGCCCGTCTCGTCCTGCACCTCATCGTCCTCGTCTCTCATCTTTCCCTAGACAGCCAGCAAAATGATAATTTGTTTGTCAACATTATGCTGGCAAAATGTATATTTGGCTAAATACCAGCCTGCCGACAGCATGTGACAAGTGGTTTGATTGATGACCACAGCTGTCAAGGCTGCACGGCCGCTAAAAATTTAATTTTCCCCAGGATATCTTGTTGCGTATCCTGCTGTTTTAAGTGCACGTCATTTGCCTATGGAGCTGTCATTGTAAATGTGATGGATAAATTAAAAAAACCGCCGGACTCTGTAGGGTCAACCGAAGTAAACATAGGGCGGAGTTCGCTTCTGACAAAGTAATACTAAGCCAGGTTCTACAATCAGTTAGTACAACAATTTACCTAGGGGCATTATTACCGAGTATGTTGCATTAATTTGATTTTCTAATTAACTATAATTACACCAAAAAACAGCACGAACTTACACAAGTATTTTTAGTCACCAAAGTTAATAATAATATTGTAAGCTTTTATAGTGTGAGGACGAAAAGTATAGTACAGTAAAAATACATTAGTAATCCTTTTGAAGTTAAAAGTACCCATTTTTCCTCTGGCCTTTTTAATATATAAACCATATTTCCCTTATCAGGTTTGAAAAACTAAGTACCGTTCCAGGCTAATTATTATTAAGCAGAGCATAATTAAATTTCAAAAGTTCGTGCTACCCATTATATGTGTCAATCTGGATAGGGTCGTTGAATGCCCCCATAAAATATGCATTCTATGCCGCACCTGCGGTTTTGACCAGTTTATGCATGAGTGTTCCACGGCAATTAGCGAATGCCGCGCTGACCAGCGAAATGGCCGGCACACAGGAGTTTGTTGGCCGGTGAAAGCCGCTTTGAAATTGGATTTTACCCGAGCTATGTGAAACATTTGGTTGTTTTAATTTCCACTTAGGCTACCACATTTTCCCAATTATCCTTTGCCGTTGCGAAAAAGCCAGCCACAAGTCGGTGGAAAAAAGGAAAAGAATTCGCGAATGCTTTGCATACTTTCAGTGGCAAAAGCCGGAGAAGGGGCCTTCACCATCCAAGGTCGGGCCATAAAATTTCATTGGGCTCAGGTGTCACTTGGCCAAGTCACCACCCAACATCAGAGGAGGTGTGGGTGCGCCCGCTCAAAATTTATGGCCAACAAAATGCAAACATAAGTTTCATAAAGCCAAAACTTTATTAAAATATGCGACTCGCTGGGACACGGTTTCTTTCGGTTGTATTTTTTTGGCACTGCTTCATTAGGGCAAGTTAAATCCCCATAAAGCACAGAGAGCTGGCTTCTTTGTTTTCTTTCGGCTACATTAGACAGCTGCTCGTAAAGGAGAAAAACCCCACGAAAGAGCAGCAAATCAACTACAAAACGAAGAAAAGCTGGAACAGATTGGGCCCAAACTTTTTCACTCGCACGTGTGCACGGGATTCGATGAAATATGTAGGTATCGCCATCTAGGTAGTCAATTTTTCAGAATCTCTCTGCACGCACAAGTCCTTCCAACTGAGAGTCAAAAGTTGGCTCAAAAATGAAAAGTTGTTGAAGCGAAGAAAGCCGACTTAACATGAAACGATAAGGAAATTGGTTTTTTTTTACTAATGTATCTCAAAAGGTTATTTAAAAATAATATCTGAACATTATAGTTATAATATTAACCAACAACCTTTTATATAAATCTAATTAAAAGGCATTACATATTTACTATTTTTAATTTAAAGGTATATTTTTATATTATGCGGTAGGTTTCGTTAATGTTTTATTCTAGTGTCGCTTTTTTTTTGTCCCAATTCGATTTCCGAATCAATGTTAATTATGCGTCTGGCTGTGCGATTCAAACTGTCATCCGGCCCGAAAGTATTTTTACTTGTTGCTTTGCTGAAAGTCCGTTTCGAAGCCCAGGCAAATGAACTTTGAACTCTTAAATCATATAAGTGCCAGACGCACTCGACTTTAAACTGCCGCCATTTATCAAGGACCCCGCCAGCTAAGCATCTAATCAACATCCCAAGGACCATGTGCCTGCCCGCCGAATCAATGCGAATTGGCTTCGGCCTGAGCCTTCGGCAACTGGGACTACACTGGTCAAAACGTTTCTCAATATATAATAGGAAATTCAATTATTTGTATCTGAATAAAAAGGTAGTTAGTTTCAACCACAAATCTGGTAGACTTTCTTAATAAAAGATATTACGAAGTCATAAGGACTTTTGTCGATTTTAAATAACAAATCCTTTTTCTCTGTGTTCTTCAATTGAGCAGCGGGTACCTGATGTAGTCAAAGTTTAAGTAAACTTCATGTTTTCCACCTCCATTGTTTCCATGTGTAATCCCACGAGTTGGAAACGTGAGGAAGGACACCTCCAGACTGGCACCCGTTATTTGCATGCATGTTCACAAATTGGAGTGCAAAGTTTCGGAATTCGGAATGCGAAACAACAGTTCGTCAGGAGGCCAATGGAATTGGGATTGGGAGTTCCAGAGATATGCAGAGAACAATACTACAGTCAAATTGCAATAAACGGACTTTACAAATAACTAGACTAACGGAAAAGATATTTGATTCTAGAATAATAAACTTAAGTTGATAGAAAATAAAAACTACTAAAAAGGTGGTTAAGAACTATTGTTCATTGTCCTTCCTCTATATTGCATATCCACACCTGATTGGAGCAACCGGTACCCGCTTTTTTTTGGGATCTTTAGAAATAATTTGACAATATACGAGAACAAGGTATCTTTTTAACTATTTTAAAAAAAAAAATTTTTTTTCCTCTTTTTTTTTTAACTTACACTTACTTAAACTAATTTAGACGAATTTCTTTAGCTTTCTTTCTGTGAATGATAAAATCAAATTTTGTACCATGTCCTTAAAGTGTTCCAGTTACTGACGGCTTTCTGTATATGTAAAACATCGCGAGCACTAGACATATTGTTGCGAAAAACTTTGATTTGAGTTTAGATTGTGTGCAGAGGAGGAGGAACCTGCAACTTGAATGGAAGTCCCTGTGTGCGGCGTTTGTAATCTAGTAAAGAGAATCGTGTTTAAAGGTAATCCGAAAACAAGCTGAAGTTTGTTTACAACATCAGTTAAGCTGAAATGTACCCTTTTTGGCTTTCTTTTTAATACTCCTCGCTTAGACTTTAATTTAATTTAACTGCTGGGTGCACCTAACAAAGCACTTGACCCATTAAATTTTTCATTTTCATGGAAAGCCTGTCAAAATAAAACAAAAACGACTAACCAGTTTGGGACTTAAAATGGCCCTTTGCCCAGGTTTAAAGTGAGGGTAGTTTCGGAATGCTCAGACAAATATTTGTGCGCCATAAAAATCAGCTTTTCAATAAAAATACAACTTGTAACCACAATGGTGACAGTACTCTGGGGATGTGAGCACTCCTGGGCGGAGAGGCAGTCTTGTTCGGAGAGGTCCTGGAGTAAAGACAAGATCCAATTGGCCGGCAATAAAAACTTTGTCCTTGTCCATGGCTGAGAAGTCGCACCGAGGAGTATGCCCCAGGGCTCCGTGATGCCAGGAAAAATAAGTAAAACTTGACGGGGCGTAAGCTGGCGGGGAAACGGACTTCCTTCCGCTAGTGACACATTTTCCTAAACCCACTGAATGTCCTTTAAAGCGACATCATCGCCTCCAACGTGCGGACAGACAGATTTATTACAGTTTAATTCGCCGGACCAAGATGGAAATCTTTGACGGCAGCCAAATAATTTGGCTGCTTTTGTTTGCTCATATCCTTTCTTAAAAGAAAGTATCCAGAAACTTGTGGACAAAGTTCTCGGCAATGCCATCCAAGTACAGAAAAATTAAGAGTTTATATTTATTTACTGGGGCCCGTAATGAAGCAACCATCCCGAAATGGCCAAATTAAGTTGAGCGTGAATGTGGGCCAACCGGATTTCATATACCCCCGGCCCATAAGCTCGGCAAAAAGGATGGAAAAAGTATCAGAGCGGGCGCCTCCTCCTTAATAACCAACTGAGCCGAGCAATTTGCCTGTCAAGCAGAATTCCCGGCCAGGGAGAGGAGCCAGGAATTTAAAGGGATAATATTGAACAAATTACGCCACATCTCACAGCGGCGTAGATGGAAAAAAAGCGATGAAGTCTGCCCTTTTGGGGGGATTGTAGTCCTTGAGCATATTTTCCTCGGCTCGAAATGTTCCCATTTTGTAGCGATCCCACTCGGATTCAGCTTAGAAGCTTCTACGGCAGTCTGGCTTCATCCCGACAATATGGTAATTCAACTCGGAATAATTTAACATAATTGACGCACGCCGGCGACAAGAGGAAAAAAACACGGGCAATCTTAAGATGACGTTATCATACTCTTTGCCAAATAATGTGATGTTTGCTTACCTTGTACCTTTTTTGGTTTAATAAAATATACATTTTGCATAAACGATATTCATTTGGTTTTAATTAAATGGACTTATTTGTGGTACAGAAGTACATACTAAAGAAACTGACTCTTTGAAATAAGACTATTTTGATGGTATTTTTTTAAACTACATTTTGAAAGGGTAAACTCAGAACTCATATTTTAATTTTTTCATAAATGCATAAAGAAGCGTATTATCTGAAATGTCTGAAAATGTATTTCTCATAAAATTGTTGTCTGATTAACACCATTTACTCCTGTCGAGTCCTTAACCCGTCTGTAACCTCCTTCCAAATCACTTTGGTCTGAAAATGGTAAGATACCTTATCTAGGCCTAGAGTAGCAGCAGCTTGGCCAGAATCCGGAGGCGAGGCACATTGTGCAAATGTTCACACAATCGGAGGCAAATGAGCTTAGAGTTGTGAGTTTGAGTTCTGTTTTGGCTCCGGAGCAGACGACGCGCCTTATTAAATTAATATGCTTCGAATGTGCCACATCTGCTCCTCCGACTGCCGGGATTCCTTTGTCCCATCCACTTGTACTGCTAATGTAATTTTTCGCGGCCAGTTAGGCATATACTCACAGAGATTGCCGCAGACAGAATTTATGCTTATTAATGTTGGCCGCATTTCTTGGTCAATAGAGTCGAGGACTTCAAACGCTGCCCACTTTCTTGTAATCAGTCGGTCAGAGTTGTCGATTTGGCTGCTTTATGGCAACATTTGGTCAACTGGAAGTCAATTTTATTTAATATATTCATTTAGTATTATTATAAATAATAAAAATTTGTTTTTTAATATTAAAGGCGAGTGTTTTTGAATTAAAAGGTGGATAAAATATTAACATATTTAAGTAGAATCTATTTCTGCTGTTTTATTAACAAAAAAAACAGGATAGAAAAAAATCTTAAATTTTAAATGATTCATTTCATTGCCAAAGGTACTCACAATTCTCATGAATATAAAGATGTGGTTCCTATTTTTATTTCATTTTAAGCTCATTCATAAATCTCGTTAAATCTATATTGAAGACTTAACTCTGCTGTTATTCCTAGCAACTCTGTAGGCGCACTTCATCAACTCCTCATCCTTCAAGAGCAAACTCGTTTATCACAGAGCAGTCCTCTGAGTTTTTACTGCCATCCGGGGTCTTAAAGAGCTGTGCATGAAAGTTGCTTACTCCTCGCCCGCTTCATTTCAGTAAATTGTATTTGTTTTCACAAGTTGTCAAACACTGCTCACAGATTTGCACATGTCACGCCATCGACAGGTGACGACCGACTTGACTACCTCAGCCGAAAGTTATGTAAGTGTTTCATCCGCATGTGTCGGCAAAGGACCTCCCCTTCAGGTCCTGAAAATTGTTTTCCCTTCGACATCGACATTCAGGGTGGAATTCCGTGCAGGAATGCCGATGAAGTCTTGCCTACTTATCGGCGACGGCAGCCTTGTCAAAAGTCAGTCGCAAGTTAATTTCGTTTGTCCTTGTGGCGCACCGGGTGTCAAGATCCACACTCACCCAAAAAATCATAAACTTCTTTTGATGGTTGTTTCGAAAAGAAGAGGCCATTGTTTATTAAACACTGAACCCCATTCTAAAATTAAAGTTTGGCAAATTCACCCATAAATAATACCCTCTGCAAGGGTATAAAAAGCTCAAACGTAAGTTACATGCTTGAAATTAAATTTCCGATGCCTCGTAAAAGGTTACCCAAAATTGAACTTCTCAGTCCATAAATTTACAACATTTCAGATGATTTAAAATGAAATATATCTTTATACTTATGTTTTGATTCTCCAAAAAATCTGCATTTAAATTGAAGGAATTAATTTATATAGATTTTTTTTTTTTTATTTTTAAAAATGGTTGTGCATAAGAGTGTCCAAAAACTGAACTTCTCAGTCCATAACTTTCCTTACTGAAAACCGATTTTATGCATACTTTTAAATGAATGTGGTTTAATTCTCTAATTCTCTAGGTTCAAAAATCGACCATAAGCCCATAACTTTTCTTATAGACATCCAATTTCAAAGTGGTATATTTTAAAATGTTTGTAGGTTGATTCTCTAAAAATCAGTGATCAAACATTTGCTTGTATTTTGGGGTCGGTTTTTTTGTCATTTTGACAATGTAACCCCTTCCCAAATTTTTGGAAAATGGTCTTTCAGAAATGTGTCCAAAAACTGCAGTTCTAGGCCCATAACTTTCCTTACAGAGATCCGAATTCAAAGTGGCATACTTTAAAATGTTTGTAGGTTGATTTTGTTTTTGTGTGTTTGGGATCGATTTTTCGTCAATTTGCAACCCCTTTCCAAATTTTCGGAAAATGGCCTTGCAGAAAATGTTCCAAAAACTGCACAGACTTGTGTTTAATTCCATAATCTTTATCCAAATCTGTCTGTCCATTTCTATAAAAATTAGTTTTAAATCTATTTGGATGGGTCTTCTTCTTAAGCAGATAGTATATAAGTCGGAAACAATCGGGGAAAAAAAGGAAAAAAACGTTACTTGGCTATAAATTTTTTTTGTGCACAGCTACCTCCCTTCGCGAAACTAGTGTATCATCGCCTTTCAAGTCACTTAAAGAAGCTGTCTTTGCCGCAAAGCGAGTGTTGTCTTTAAGTCGTGATAATGGGTACTCGAGGGTGGTTTTTTCGAGGGCATTCGGGAGCGTTTATTGAAAACCACTGTTGCATATTCATGAGCACGGCTGACGCACTTTCGAGCACTTTTTACTCGATTTGCATATTTATTTGAAGGACTCAGAAGCAGACTGCGCGTGAAAGCCTCAGAACTTTCAAAATTAGTTAGAATTTCAAAGGGTATATATGTACACTATGAACTTCCGCTAAGCAAGACTATTATGACTTCCGTCCTTTGGCAATTCAGGCTACTAATTTGTATTGCCATTGACTCCATTATGAATTCAATTATGCGGTTGTAAGCCGCAGAATATTCGCTAATTTATGCTACGTCAAATCTGCGAAATTTGCATAATACACAGACGCACAACAGCCATGAATATGTATGGTTTTGTGAGTTCATTATATTGTGCACCTTTTGGCTCGAGTATTTGTGTATTTTATGGCAGGTATTTATGGCCATTAGTCAATAAATTTTAATTGATTTCACATCACAAATTGCCTAAAATGCAAATTACAGAGATATATTGTTTGGCCAGTTAACCTAATGGCAAGCCAACTTCAGGTGAAATCACAAATTATATTTTCCATTGTTCGCCTTTAAATAAGGCAAATAACCTCGTATCAATTATATTATCATAGCCCCAGGGACATAGAGAATTTACTTTGGTCTCCTTAAGATATACAGAAAATTTAACATAATTAATTGGTATAAATAGGTTTTCAATTTGCTTACCCTTTGCACAACTCACATAATATCTTTTGTAATTATTACAAATGAATGAACGTCCTCCCACAATATATACTTAATTATTATTATAGATATATGAACAGGCAGGCAAGTCGTTTATTTAGTTAACCTTTGTGCTTCGTGTATCCTTTGTAATTAAAATTTAAATTTACATGGCCCTTAGTATGCAACAAGGATACGAATTTCAATTTCACACCTCGTTGGAGGGACTTGACTAGAAATTTTTTTATACTCGACGAAAGATGAAGACATCACCCAATCCAATATGTCAGCCTGTGTGTTCGTGGGTGCTTGTTATTGGGTGTTTGTTATTGGGTGTTTGATACTCGATTGCGTGTGGGTGTACTTTAACTTCGGCTTGTTGCCTTTTCCTGGGAAAAGTTTGTTTGCCTTGCTTGATTTTAGATATGGATCAAAAATGAATATGAAAAATGTTCCCCAGGCATTAAATATGCAAATTTGTTTTGGCCAAGGGGCCAGGCAGCTTGTCACAGGGATTTTCGGGGCCTTAAAGTCAATACATTATCACCAGCCGGGGCGCGACCTTGCCCACCTGTTAGGGTGGACCACTTCGATGCTATATAGTATTTCAATTATTGGAAACCGCAGTAGGGGGCGTTTGATGGAATGGATATCCAATGGCGTGGCTCACTTTTGCCAGTAAATTGCACTGAAATCCGAACCAGGCGTAGGTGTTCCTAATATGTTATGTATGGTGTGTGCTCCGTTGATGTATGACATGGGTGTGCTAGTTTGACAGCCCACAATCCTCGAGGTGTCCTTGGAAATCGAAAACCCCCTGCTAAAACCAATCTTCCTTACTTTAACTTCGCCAGTTGTGCTTTGAAATTAAACGATTTAATTGCATTTAAATTAAATAAAATACGCGTGCGAAAAGTTTTACATTTTACGCATTCATTGGCGCACACAGAGCGGCCCCAAATCAAATCACTCAACTCAAGCATGCCAGCCAACGGGGAGAAAAGCTTCAGCTCCATTCCCATTCTGTTACAGTGAAAAAAATTACACCACTCGGTTCAGAGAAAAAAAAACTCAAGCAGCTTCTGAAAGTCATAAATTGAAAAATTTGACCAATGGATTTTTGGATTTTTTTGATTCAAGCGAAAAACAATAAGTTTTAAGTATTTTTAAGAGAACAATTTCATGGTTATTCCAATTACAAACCTAAAATTACCCTTATTTGTAATTGATTAATTGACTTATAGAATAAGTTTATGGAAAATAAAACGATTAACCAAAAAATAATACAAGGATAGCCCAATGGAATGTGTAGACGAACTTTTTGAGTTCTGAGGCCATAGCAAGTTTCTTTCTAAAATTTTTTAAATATCGAAGAAAAATGTTCTGTAATTAAGTGTAATTGTTTCGCAGAGTGCATATCCGAGACCATGAAAAGGGTGGCCCAAGGACGAGTGGTGGGAGGCTTTTGGGCGGCTAGCAGACACCTCTTCTCGTTCTCCACTAATTTGGCCTTTGTTTGTGGTTTGCGTTTTCGTTTGTTGAGCAGCACAAAAAGTTTTAATTGACTGTTGCGAATACGGGGCACGGAAAAGCCTCGGAAATTTCCGAGTTACCGAGTTGACTTGGCTCCCCAGATCTCCCTTCTCTAATCAACCATTGGAGGAACCCTTTTTCAGGAGTTATACCTGCCTATCTGGTCCTGGCAAGTTGTTTGCTTTTATATTTTCAGGATTTTCGCTTTTTAATTTATTTATTTTGAAGCGATCCCTTTACGCGAAAAGCGCAGTCGGCGAAAGAGATAAATGTGGTTGGGCAAACTTGACGCGAAATTGGTTTAAATATTTGCCAGACACATTTCCACACTTAAGCCGGGTACACTTCCTCCCCCAGTTCACTTTCACCTTAACGTCCTGTTTAAAGCTATTTGCATTTTAAATGAGGTGAAAATGCATCAAAGCGTTTGTCTGTGTGTGAATTTGTGTTTCCGATAGGTAGGCTCAATGGCACCTGAGCATTTTTCCTGGCAGGTGGAAGTGGATGAGTGCTTTTGCCTTTGCCTTTACTATTGGGCTGGTGTTTCCGTTTGTGCATGCATCCGTCAATAAGGCAACTGAATTAATCACGCAACTGTGAACTCCTCCCTTGTGTGTTTGCACGAGGAAAAAATGGTAATTGTTTACTAATTAATAAGGCTTAAGAAATACAATCATTGTAATGGGAAAGGGTATATGCATATATGTCTTTTGCTACGATTTAAATCTGGCTTAAAACCATGAGAACAATAAATTTGAATGAATATTGGAACATGTTCTGAAATTAAAATTGTGTAAAATTTATACATACATACATACTGATATCTTTAAAGAAAATGTTGCATCAAAAAAATCATGTGAAAAACAGAATACATTATCCTAAATTCTAATGCAGTATTCTATTTAATTATTATTTTCTGATACTTTTGAGATATTCAGATAGAAACCATTATTTTGCTGGGTAAACTGAAAGTTGATGATTTATTAGTCGCAAATATTTGTGTGATATTTTCTCGTCGTGTAGGATTGTTGCAGCATATGCACTTGTTGTTGCTGCTGTTATTGACTGCCTGTCTGACCAATTATGGTGCAATTAACACACTTGATTGCCCGGGATCTCTGACTCGTTTACCGGTAACGGCTCCACCTGTATTGCACCTGTTCGTGCGTGTGGGCTTTGACTTCTTCGAACAACTCAAAAGGCCGGAGCCTTCAGCCTGCACGGCCACCTTGGCGTATGCTTGATGTGGCAGGTCGGGCAAAGCTTGTTACTGCCAAACTTTTTGGCTAAAACAACTCGGCCGTAAAGTCGATTGCCGTTGGCCAAAGTGTGCGTCCCGAAATAGCTTAACCATCGTCTTTGTGGATTTTTATGCGAGGTGTCAGCGTCAGCAAGGGGTTAACTCAGTTTACGAGGCGAGGCAACTTGAATACCGGATCAAATTCGGCCCAAATGCAATTGAAATAAATGTAATTTCATAAATGGCTTGCCAACCAGGGAAGGTGTCATTGAGACGAACAGGTGTCATAAAAGACGTTCCTAGAATAAACATTTTATTCCTCTGTCTATTTGCATAGCATTCCAAAAATACATTCTGAATGAATGACAGCGAGTTGAATATAGACGGGCATTAAATTGAATGCAGTATATATGTATTTCAGGCCAAAAGTAAGCTTGTCCTCGATCAATAAGCCGAACTGGCCACGCTCATGATTGTGTTTGCTGTCACTCGCAGTCTAATTTGATTGAATGTCCTGTCCGGCCTATGGCCGACTATCCTGACGCGTCCTGAACCAACAAAGTCTGGCATTAAATATGAGTCCAGCGGCAACAATAACCGGCCGAGCGCCACAAGTTGTGCGTTTAAATAATTTATCAAAATAAAAATCCGGAAAAGGGCATAATCCCACTCGGCTGTCTCCTACTCCCTATATAACATTGTGATGGACGAGCTATGTGCTAAAGGCCGAGGGCATCTTCCATGGGTGTAACAAAGATTAGGTTACATAAAAGTTAAGAGCATTTGAAATGGTTAGATTTTGGAACCCATTCAAATTTGATTTCCAATGGGGAAATACAACTTTAAGGTATTTTTTTTACAACATTAAAACGCATTTTAAAGAGCTTTTGCTACCATCTGGCAAAGTTTACTCCCCCCTTTTCGAAACGCCCCTGCCATTAACCACACTAGCAATAAAGTGACACTAAACGGCAAAGGCAACCGCAACAGGAAAAGGAAAATGACAATGAGAATGAACATGAACATGAACATGGGAATGAAAAGGGAGTCAGCCGCAAGGACGCTGGTCTTATTATGTTGACATTTTATTCTGATATCGGGGAAAGGTTAAGGCGGTTCTATAATTGATTAGGTTCGGCTCCGACAATGAAGCTCACACGGTTAACACGGCCCTCCCCAGTGGGTCATTCCATCCACGTGAGCTTGTGTCGGCTCTAAACAATAATTTATGACCTGTATGCAAAGACATTAATCTTTATTGGAATTGAAAAGTACATTCATTTGGCACACATTGAGTTGACAAGCCATTTTCATTTCCCCTTTGGCGTCACGCCAAAATCTTAATGGGAAATCCAAGAGTCAGGAGTAGATTGGCGTTTATATTTGCATATGAATGATAAAAGATCCCAGGGGACAAAACTCTCGGCAATTACGTGAGGTTAATTAAGCCTTACGCATATCAGTGGCGACTTAGTGGGCTGAAGTGAATATTGCATCTGTCGGCCTACATCCAGATGAAATATTATCTTAGACGATCCGCATTATACATGCAGAGAAATTTATCTGGGAGCCAGAAATAAATTTGAACACAAGGTCTAATTAAACAAGAGTTTGCCTAAAGCGATTTGAAGAAAATAATTTCTTTATTTTTAAATTAAAGATAATTTGGTCAAGTTTTGATAAGCACAACCAAAAACAGAGATATATATGTATTGAAAATAAATTAAAAAATAGTTATTTTAATTATGCAGTAAACCAACAATTGAATACAAAATAAGCAACTATATTAATAGTCAAAAGTTTTAAGGCATTTAATTTATAAGCCGAAATTCTTTTCAGTGTTAACCAGCGCTGAAACCTTTGGACATGATTCATTTTTCATAATTTGCATTTATGCAGATTGAAGCAGCAATCGGGAGTGCGGCTCTAACTGGGCCAGAAGGCTGTTTTTTATTAGGAGCCAGGGGTCTTCTGGGGATCCGTCGATGGGTTTGGAGTAGAGGGGTGTGTGGACCGGCGTTTTCACGAAACATCTACCAAAGATTGCAGGCGGAGCCGGAGCCAGTCAAGTGTTGAGCTTAGACACAATTTATCAGCTGAACGATTTGATTTATATGGTTAGACATGGCATGCGTCACGTCAGGGCTGCTGCGGTACCAAATGCACTCGGAAAAAATCACAGAAAATATTTCAATTTCATTTACAATAAACTTTTGACAGTTTCGTAGTCTTAGGAATCGATTTAATCTTTAAACTTTTATTATATATAATTGTTGTTCTCAATTATGTATTGATTTTATTAGTTTAAAATAAATATAATTTATTTGTTAAAGATATTCAAATTCCAATTTTAAGGCTTATAAACATAGATTGTCAACATAAATGTAAAAAATCAAAAATAAATTTCTTTCTTTTCTCTTAAACAATTAATCAAATATATATGATTAAATAACGGATTTAATAATTAATCTTTCTGCTTATGAATGGCTGTTTCTAATATATTTATTCTTTGAGGTTCTTAAGTCGACTTTCTTTCGAGTGTGCCACTCATTGTTTCTGGCTCGGTTTTCATTATTATGTTATGTGTGTTTTATCTTGCTGCCATTTGTGGAGCACTTGCTCATGAAAATGGAAAGTATATGGCTTGCGAGAAAGAAAAGAAATTGCGGCCCACTGAGATGTTAATGTTAACATGCATGCCTAAACATAAAAATTATAACCACATACTTGCCAGCCCCTGCCTTTTGATTGGGACTTGGACTTGGACTTGGACTCGTACTTGTAGTCGTACTCAGACTCGTACTCACACTGGTACTCACACTCGTATTCATACTTGTACCTGTTAGGTCTGGTGTGAATAACCTGGATAATGGTTGGTGCGTGCCTCGCCGATCTTCATAACCGTCATTCATCTGCGCTTCTCTCCGATTGTGCGGCTAATTAGTTGCCACGCCAAACAATTTGCGAAGAGGAAAGTAACTCTTGTTGGTTGTCACTTTGTTGCGGCATTATTGAAGGCTTAACCCCATTAGCTGAATTGGCGCACTTGCCAATCGGCTGCGAAGATCGAAGAAAACCGAAAACAGGTAGAAGACAAGGGCCGGCAGAAGTCCAACTTTCTGCGCAGAACAGCCAGCGAAACTTTTACCCAGCGCCAGAAAAAAAAAAAGCAGAAGACAACATCAAATAACAAAAGAAAACAACGTCGGACAATGTAAACTCATTCACGAGGCTGGACGGCTGTTTCTCCGGAGAAGAGAGCATCTGCATCTCGGGGGCAGGTCCGCATTTTTAGTACCTCCTCGGCTTTTAGATCCATGCGGAGAATGCAGAGAGAGAAAGGGGGATCTCAATTGATTAATTTCTTTTTGCAACTCCACAAATCATATAGCAATCTATAGACATTCTATGAATTTTCTATAGGTTTTCTTTTTTGAATGGGGTGATTTTCAAAGTGAACTGATGAAATCTTAATTACAGTTCATTCATTGATTATGTTATTCTTTCTTAAATATTTAGAGAAAAATTTAATTTTAATTTTAATGTCATAAAATATTTTTTTTTTAAAGGCTCATAAAGATATAATACCCATCTCACAAAAACGTATCAAAATATGTACTGTTAATAACAGTTAACAAATGTGTATTATATGGGTTTTTTGTGTTTCAATTGAGAACTAAGTTTGACCTAAAGGGAAAGTGTAAGTAATTATAACTTAAAGAGCCCGCGGAACGTTTTCTTATCTAAGAAATTGTATTATTAGCTTCTTTACTTTTATTTACATCAAAAACCATGGATGATCCAGTTTCTTGCTGTGCACAGGGGTAAACCAGTTTCACCTGCAGAGCGGATCCAGAGAGCTTGGCCCAAAGGCGAAGCCTAGGCAACTCGGTTTTGGACCAGCTTCAGTTGTGTTGCGGCGCTCAGATGGAGCGGACTTAGCGGAAGTGGAAGAAGCGGCCTACTCATACCATACGATCCGATTCGAACCTAACCGTTCCCGACCGGCGGTGGAGAACGCAGACGCGAACGCTGCGAAATTGTTACCGCTGCGCATGCGCAGACTGGCCGTACTTGTTGTTGCGCTGGCTCGGCTTAATTACCAACGCCCCCCGCTAAAAAGTCCCCCCATTTTAGTTGTTTGTCTGCATTTTTCATCGGTCGCCAGGCAGTGTGTGTGAGTGAGTGTTAGAGGCCATCTCTCTGGGAAAACATTCTTCCCGAGCGGAGCTTTCTTTTTGTGTATAACAAAAGAGAACTAGGCAAAAAACAAACGTAAACAAGGCATCGCGAACTTGTGCAATCCAGCGACAAAAACAAAAGACCGCGAAGTGGTTCCCAAGCCACAAACAACAAACAAAAAAACAACACGACTTAAGTGCAATTTACAAGCAGCGCTCAAACCTAAAGAAAATGTAAGCCAAAAGTATAAATCAAAAATATAATGAAACAGGTTACGAGAAGAGAAAAACCAAGATGTGTGATTAACATATTTCCCATCAAAGCGTTTACACGCAATGCGAAGAGTACCTGTATCTGTTACCCGTGTATCTCGGCATCTGCAACTGCACCTGTATTTGTATCTGTATCCGTGAAACAAGAAGTGGATCCAATCCGATCGAGTCCCATCCCATTTTGAACCCATTCCATGTGGCAATGCAACCTTGAAGCTGTCCACTATATCGAATCGCACGTCGCCTATGCATTTCAATGAGCAAAAGAGCGTTTTCGGGGAGATTTTGAAACCCAGAGTCGTTTTATTTTCGTTTTATGGACACTATAAATTTACATACGTTAACTTGCTTGTTTGTCTTGCTGTGGATATCTCCGATCTTTGAGCAAACAGGGGCGAAAAAGACTGGCCAAATACCGTCTATGATTGCTATTGCCCATGGCCCGCAGAGTAAATAGCACAAATAACGCAAAACCAAAAATAATGCAAATAGAAATACGGCCAGACGTAAAAGTATTTTTTGTTTTTGGTGTCAGTGCGCATTAAAAAGCAAACAGTAACCAATGAACACGGCCAACAACAACCAACCACCACAGACCGTACTACCAATAACGGTTCAGCTAATGCTGCGAGAGTGAGAACCAAGAATCCAGGTCCAAAGTGTTAGAGCCACAAAAAGATCATGGCTCAACGAATCGCTCATGCGCTGCCGAAGGCGGTTTATAAATTGTTCAACAGCTGAGCTTCTCTGAATAAAAAACATCAGCATGTTTATATGCATTTATCAGTGAAATTGCATATAGCTGAGTAATTTTTAACGATTCGAAATATCATACATTTTAAAGTTTCTTTTCTGATGATCAAATCTATTAATCAACATATATACTTCTAAATTTACGATATTTTAATAGTGATGATGGTCAACTAATTTATTACTGATAATATCTGATTCATAAATGAAATAAACATTCTGAAAAAAATTGCTGTATATAAAATGGGTATCTTAAAAATACTTATTTACAGTTTCAAAGAACTTAAAGATAAGAATGTGTGATTATTGTGCTATTAATAAACTTTTTTTTTCATAAAATGGTTTAGCTTCAAACATTATGATGAATGAATCTAATGGTAAATGGAGATATCGTTGGTTAATTTGAATATAAAAGGATTGACTTACGGAAAGTAGAGCTTCCGTGTGTTTTATGAATTAGCGCTTACCTATAAAGCATGAATTGGAATTTTGCTAATTAAAACTACAGCTATATTGGGGGTTTCTTAGAGTTTTGTTTATTTATTATGTTAATAATTGTTCCGTAGCTCAAGCATAACAATTCTTTTCAAAATTTTAATAAGTGTAAACAAACCTAAAGACCGAACGATTCGACTTTCCGTTTCGAATACAGAGATGAGATTTGAGTGACACCTCCGGTAGTATGACTGCTCAATAAGTCGGCAACAAATGCCTTTAATATGTCAGCATTACCAAAATTACTCATACCACTCGTAGGCAGTCTCACTTGTTGTTCTTTGTTGGCCATTCCGCTTGATTATAGCCTTCGATCTTTCGATCGAACCTTGGTGGCTTCGACCGGCCATTGTTGTTGGCCACAAATATGTGGCTTGGACCGAAATAGACGGAGACATCGGTATGCAAATCAAATGTTCTAAGCGAATGCGGCGATAATGGGGAAATGACCAAATACGATACTCAATGCGGAATACTGAGCTTGGCAGCTGGCCAGCTTAGAGATCTCTTCTCGAAACGAGTTTCACCCAGCAATACCAAACAGATCGGGGACTAGAAACCCAATAATAATAGTGCCATTCCTCAATTGCAGCGAAATGGAAGCGTGGAAACAGCTGCCAAACGGGGGGCGTTTTCTGCTGGTGCTCTTGATCTGCACCTCCCACTTGGCCCACCAAATCCTGGCCTGGCGCCCCTGTCCGGAGCTCAGTCCCGCCCTTCGTCTGCCATGCAGGTGAGTAGTTATAGCCATGCATACAGGTGGTGGCCACAAGATAGACACGGCCATAGCAAAAGCGACAGCGAATTTCCGCTGTCGGTCGGGTATTATTTTAATATCACAAAATTACCGCCAACTGCAATTTGTGAGTCGAAGCCGATGTCGTCGATTCATTTGGCTTTGTTTTGCTGTAATCAACTGTGTGGCGACAATTACAGATGCAATGTGGTTCCGTTTGCGGCGACTGGTCAACTGGGAGCCGTGGCCATGGACTGCGATCGCGTTGTCTTCCACGGCGACGCACCGCAACTGCCTTATGGAGCGCCCATCGTGGCGTATACGCAACGTCACAGCGGCCAACAGGTGCTGCCCGCCCAGGTGAGTGGCGCAATTTGCTAGAGATAAACCACACAGAAATAATAGGATTTCAACATTTTATCGATGATCTCACAGGCACCATAGATGTTTCGAAAAGGCGCATCAATCAGAAATTAATTCTTATTCATTTGACACATGTTAGATCTATAATCTTTGATCTTCAAAACCTTTTTTAGTGTTCAGTTTTATTCTTCATGTTATTTTCTTTTTTTTTTCAATTAATATTTGCCTTATAAAGTTGAAGAATTTTAAACTTAAATTATTTGTATTATGAAATTTGATTTATATGTTCAAATGTGAGAAGACCTTACTAACATTAAATAGAAAATTATAAATTTTCTTTTGGCCAGATAATTTACATTTTTTAAAATATTTTCCAACCACAGGCATTTGGGCAACTTAAGCTGACCATTGAGGAGTTGGATCTGTCATATAATTTGATCCGAAGGATTCCTGAAAAGGCATTCGATGGATTAAAGGATTCGTTGAACGAGTTGCGATTGGCAAATAATTTGTTGGGCGACAATCTCAACCCCATCTTTTCCACCGCCGAATTGCACGTGCTAAAAAACCTTCGCATTTTGGATTTGTCCGGAAACAAGATAAAGCAAATCGAAGAGGGTCTGCTCAAGGGCTGTGTGGATCTGAAAGAGTTCTACATCGATCGCAACAGCTTGACGGCAGTGCCCACCAACTCTCTAAATGGACCAAGTGCCCTGAGACACTTGTCGCTGCGCCAAAACCAGATTGGTAAGTCGATTAGTCTGTATAATGTGTGGTAAAAAGTTGGGTGTGCAATCGAAACCGCAACAGGTATAATTAAAAACGAAAACGTAAATTGTAATCGTAAACCAAACAATTGGTTTTTGCAATAACCTTGAGTTAAATAAATAATTTAATTTTAAAGGAAAGTGACACTAAGAAATATCTTGAATGCTTTATCTTAAAGTTTATGTATGAAAGTCCTACTTCTACAATTTATTTAAATTTTAAAGATTTAATACTCCTTTCTAGACAATGCCATAACATCACAACTGAAATTTATATTTATACACCGTTTGTTCAGTTAAAAACATTGCTATTTATATCTTCCTCTGCAGGATCTCTACTTCCGGATTCATTTAATGCGCAGCGTCAGTTGGAAATCATCGATCTCCGGCACAATGTTATTCGGAGTATCGACAGCCAGGCTTTCAAGGGACTCCAAAAGATCCGGGAAATCAAGCTTTCCGCCAATCGCATTAGTCACCTGAACAGTGATGTGTTTGAGAATTTGCAGTCTCTGCAAAAACTGGATCTTTCTGAGAACTTCTTCAACCAGTTTCCCACAGTGGCCCTAGCTGCGGTTCCCGGAGTTAAGCACCTGAATCTATCCTCGAATATGCTACAGGTAAGTTTTCATTGAACGAAATTTCGGTATTATTAATATTAATATTATATCTTCTTTTTCTTCAGCAATTGGACTACACACACATGCAGGTGGTGAGGACTTTAGAAAGCCTGGACATCAGTCGCAATTCCATAACCAGCATTACACCAGGAACTTTCCGTGAGATGGGTGCTCTTAAGTATCTGGACCTCAGCTTAAACTCTTTGAGAACGGTAAGTAATCTTTCAAAATTAAAAAAATTAAAACCTAACCCGTTGAAAATCCTTCTTTTCCAGATCGAAGACGATGCCTTGGAAGGATTAGACAGCCTGCAGACTCTCATTATCAAGGACAACAATATTCTTTTGGTGCCTGGTAGCGCCTTGGGTCGCTTGCCCCAATTGTCATCCCTTCAGCTGGACTTCAATCGAGTGGCGGCCCTTTCTGCTGAGATCCTAGGATCCCTTCAGGCTGGCGATATAACTACCCTTTCGTTATCCAGGAATGTCATTCGGGAACTACCACCAGGCAGTTTCCAAATGTTTAGCAGTCTGCACACCTTAGATCTTTCCGGAAACTCTTTGGCTCTGATTAACGCGGATACTTTTGCGGGATTGGAGAGCACATTGATGGCCTTGAAGCTGTCGCAGAACAGGCTTACTGGCTTGGGAGGAGCGCCATGGGTTCTGCCGGAGTTAAGGAGTCTTGATTTGAATGGCAATAGCCTCACTGAATTGCCCAGTAACATATTTGAGGAGCTGGAGAATCTGCAGTCCCTCAATCTCAGTGGAAATCACCTGACACCTCTGACTGGAGCTCTCTTCAAACCTTTGGATCGCCTGCAGGTCATCGATTTAAGTCGCTGTAATATTCGCCAGATAAGTGGTGACCTCCTAGCCGGTTTGCAGGACCTCAAGCAGATTTACCTTAATGACAACCAATTGCAAGAGCTCCAGGATGGTAGCTTTGTCAACCTGTGGAACATTAGCTACATTGATCTTTCAAACAACCACATTGGATCCATTCGATCCGGAGCCTTTGTGAATGTGATGAAGTTGCAGAAGTTGAATCTTCGTGGGAATCAGTTGTCTGCTTTCAAGGGAGAATATTTTAACACCGGAACGGGAATAGAGGAATTGGATATTTCAGATAACCAGCTGAGCTACCTGTTTCCCTCCTCATTCCGCATTCATCCCAGATTAAGGGAGATTCGAGCGGCCAATAATAAGTTTTCCTTCTTCCCTGCGGAGCTTATTTCCTCCCTGCAATATCTGGAGCACATAGATCTGTCCCATAACCAACTGAAAACCATCGAGGAACTGGACTTTGCTCGCTTGCCAAGACTTCGCGTCCTACTCGTTTCCAACAACCAACTGGACATGGTCAGCGAGATGGCCTTCCACAATTCCACGCAACTGCAGATTTTGGATCTAGCCCATAATAATCTGGATCGTATTGGAGAGCGGACTTTCGAGGGCTTGGTGCGATTGGAGCAGCTTAATCTTGAGGGCAACCGGTTATCAGAGCTTTCAGATGGAGTCTTCGAGCGCTCTAAGCTCCAGATGTTGGAAAATATCAACCTGGCCCACAATCACTTTGAATATGCTCCTTTGAATGCCCTCCAAAGACAATTCTTCTTTGTTTCTTCAGTGGATTTAAGCTATAACAAGATCAAGGAATTACCCGGAGATGATAGCATTATGGTGAACATCAAAAGGATTGATCTGTCCTTTAATCCCTTAAGTCCCAAGGCAGTCCACAATGTCCTTAACGAACCCAAGACCGTTAGGGAACTCAGCTTGGCAGGCACGGGTATTGAGCAACTGGAACTTCTAGAGACACCCTTCCTCCAGTTCCTGAATCTCTCCCATAATAAGCTCAGAAATGTAAAACCGGAGGTCTTCCAAAGAGTTACCCTTCTGGAAACGTTGGACCTCTCGGGCAATGAATTGGAATCCCTGGACGATCTTTCCGGGGCCTGGCCTCAACTACAGGTGCTCCAAACACTGGATGTGTCAAATAACAGCTTTGAAATCGTCTCCCAGTCCAACTTCGGTAAGCTAGAGATGCTGCGATCCTTGCGTTTGAGCCACTTGCCCCATTGCTCCAGGATCGAGAAGAATGCCTTCAAGCAACTGCCCAATCTGGTCAGCCTTGAAGCGTATGATCTTCCCCTACTTGGCTACCTAGATCTGCAGGGTATTTTGGAACTTTTACCTGGCTTGGAAATGCTGGATATTGAAGTAAAAGACTCCAGCATTGGCAGCGAACAGATCCAACCGTTGAAGCATCCCCGTCTCAGGAGCTTGGGAATCAGAGGGGAACGATTGAAGTCCATTTCCTCTGGTACTTTAGCTGGTCTGAAGAGTAACGACCTGAGTGTGCAGCTAAGGAACACCTCCCTGAGTGCTCTCCCACCAGCTTTGCTGTTCCCGGTGCCAAGGTCCTCCCATCTCAACCTAGATGTCGAGGGATCCAAGATCACAGTGTTGGTGCCACAGTTCCTGAACGCTTTGGAAGATCGCAGAGCTAGTCTGCAGCTGCAAGGATTGGCCAGCAATCCCATTGTTTGCGATTGCAATGCACGAGCTCTTCGACGTTGGCTGCCCAGTTCTGGAATGCCGGATGTGACCTGTGCATCGCCTCCTTATCTGGTCAACCGGAAGCTTATCGAAGTGGGCGATGATGAACTCACGTGTGATGCCCGACGGATGACTTCCTCCACCTCCAGACCCACTGCACCAGTGCCGCATCTCCTCAAGACCTCCAGCCAGTTGGTGACCAGAAGTAGCTCCACCACCGAGGAACCCCTGATCATCTGGAGCCTGGAACCCACACAGCCCCCAAGTTTGAAGAAGATCAAGACCAAGGCACCACTGATGAAGGCCCAATCCCCGATCATAAGTAATGACGATACCCTCATCATAGGAATCGTGGGAGGAGTAGTGGCCTTTATAGCCATACTCATCATTATTATATGCATCATTAGGCTGCGCATGAGCAATGTGGAGTACCAGCAGAATGCGGCGATGATAGGAATCCCAGCGGGCATGCAAATGGGTGCCCACAATGCGGCGTATAACTACAAGAATGGAGCGGGAGCGGCGCTATACGCGGTGCCTCCTTACCAGGCCAGCTATGCCACACTGCCGCACAAGGCGGCCTCCATCCACCAGTCCAGTCAGAATCTCTCCCAGCGCCAGCAGCAACAACAACAGCAGCAGCAACAGGCTGCAGCGGCGGCAGCGGCCTACTCGACCATGTCCCGCATGTCGTACTTCAGCGGAGCGGGCGGAGGAGCCGGCGGAAATGGCGATGGAGCCGAAAGCCTGACGCATCAGCATCCGCACCAGCATCAGCCCTATATCATTTACTCAGATGACAAGGCCTACAGATAAGCCCGCCGATCGGGGGCTTCTTCATCTTTCCCACTCCTCCACTCTGTCCATTTCAATCTCAGTCAGTCAGTCAGGCGCATCGCCGCAAAACAGGTTCTACATTATATCGCCGCTCTCAGCCAACGTTGTACATAGACTTAAAAACATTCTAACTGTAACCCTAACTATATCTATGCCTAACCATAATTAAGTGCAAGAAATCGCTTATGCGGAATAAACAAATCTAGTATAATACACATTTCAAGTCTATTTGCGAGGGCGGAAAGCACGGGAGTAATTTACGCAGCGGTATATCAGGTATGTCTACAGAGCTCCATGAAATAACTCAAATAATGCTCCAATTATTTAACTGCATAATTTTGAAATGAATTTCATCTGTGCCCTTATCACGTATATGTACGTCTTTTATCTAAAGGTACTTAGGTTATTACCTCCGCTACAAACAAACATACAAAGACATCTTCGATTTGAGCGTTTTTAATACAATAAATTTTTCATCAAAGATACTTTCATAAAAATGTATATGTATATATGTATAAATATGTTATGTATATATGTATGCAACTTCAAGATCTCTATTCACAGTCTTCACGGTATCTTTCACTCAATAACAACAAAACCAGTTATCATTCCATTTAAATGCTAATAAACACTTGTGTTTATCACAAACTTAAACTAACAAAACTAATCAATAGAAACAGACTCTGGGTGAAATGCACGTTTTAACTAAGTATTAACCACGATTACCAACAACTGTTTGAGACTGGCAGTTCCACTCAAAGGCAACTTAGGATATGAAAAGAAAAACCAATCCCTTTGGCAATTAGAGAGCTGGTAATGCTTCAAATTCAGATTTAAGTAGTGCTTTTCACTAAACGGCAAAGGTGTGTGGCTAGGCCATTTGAGAGTACGAGGTATACAGCTTGTAGTTGCGCCGGCGGTAGTAGATCATGAGTCCATAGCTAGTGAATAGCAGCGCAATAACGATTAATATGAGAATGCCTGATAAAACAAAGATAATGCTTTAAATTCCATTAGAACGCAATCATTATTGACTCACCCGTCGCCGCGCCCAAGTTGGCCTCCTCATAAGTCATCATCATCGTAGAAAGTTTGCATTCGCGCTCCCAATCCACGGGTAAAACATCCTGATAAAGGTCGACCAGTTTTGTTAGAGGGCAGGACGGACCACAGCCGGGTATATCCAAGGGTAGAGGCTCAGCTGTGGTGTTTTTGTAGAAAATAGACACTAGTGGCATATTTTTCTCATCCACACGCAACTCTAGCATTATACAAGCCGTATAGGGAGGACTATGAAGCTATAGAATTAGGAATTATAGCTTTAAATTGTCAGCCAATCAACACTGGATCAAATCTTACCTCGAACAGTTTTAAGGCATTCAAAACATTAGATATAGTGGTATCATGTGCACTATAAACCCACATTGAACGATCTGGATCTAGACGCCCTGAGGATTTGTCGGCAAACCGTTGGAAAATATCCTTCAGCAGTGGACCCGCCTTTAGTCTTGCCAACTTTCGTGTATAAGAACTGATGGCAAAAGCAAAGTTAGCCACATAAGTGAGCTCCTCGCCGCCATAAGCCTTTTTAGTCCACTCCGGCAGTGTCATATTGTACAGGTTTTCAATAAACAAGGTGTTATTCAAATACTGGGCATCCACGAAGGTTTTGACAGAGCGTCCGCTTTTCTTGCTCAGGTAGGCAAAGAGATCTCGATGTTTTTCGGTCATAGCCTTGAATTCGGGAGAGGACTCCAAGGATTCCAGCTCGTAATCATAGGCAGGACACGGAGCCTTAGCGGCCAAAATGGGATCCTGTTTCTCGGGGATGGTGTGAACAGGTATAGGCTGCCATTTTATGTCGGAGTTCCAGATGTCTTGACCTTGTGGTTCGTAGAGACCAGCCAGATTGGATTGGGCACTCATGAGGGTGCGATCCACATCGGTGGACTGGATATAAATGTCATCGTCTGAATATTTTGAGGGAAGAAGGGATGAATAGCGCTTCCTTAGCCATTTGCCCAGGTCGTAGTGCTCTTGTTTGCCCAACTATAAAATAGAAAACAGTTGAACCGAGGTATTGTTTGTACTTATTAAGAGTCACTTACATTGGTCAACTGACCCCAACCGGTGGGCCAGTTCTTGAGATCGCCCCAGGGATCCGTGGGATACGGATCTACAGGCGTTCTGTCGCCGTGGCGATATATCTGCAAAAACATAAGCGATAAAACGGGGGTCCGCATACCAAGGCAAGCGAATTTCTTACCACATGCACAAACTTCAGTTGGCCAGGCAGCGTGACTGAAATATCTGGGTAACCTTCGGCATTAGCATAGCCGTTGAGGGCATTGGCCAACCCGAAAGACAGGACACAAACCACAGAGATCAATATTAGGCAGCGTTGGCGGAGGTCGTTCCACATTTTCAGAGCTACACTTGTTACAAGTGACCCACAGCGACTGAGGGAAAACATATGTGAGCATATGTACGGGTTATGGGGTTTTTCAGTCCCTTACCTCAACCGTAAAACTGGTGATCTGGTTGTGCGTCGTTTGCATATATACAACTGGCAATCTGAAGTTTAGGCAATTGTCATATTTCCTTGTTTATAAATTTTGGGGGACAAGTTTTGATAACCACACAAAGAGCTTTGTTTGCCCGATAACGATAGTTAGCCCCAAGCAACCCTGAACTGTAACAAACATTCCTTAGGCGGGCGATTTGAAATCAAAACTCCATATGGTATTTATGATTGTATTGATTGACTCGTCGTATCTAGTTGCACACAAGTAATATGATTATTTAAGTATTGCATAAATATTGAAACAATCTTAACTACGAATAACAAATATACTGTTTGATGTTGGTCTTAAAAGTACACGGCTATAGGACAAATTAAAAAAAAGTTGTCGGCTTAACTAAAAGATTCTTCGCGCGAAACAATGGAAAACAAAATTCGGCTATTACATTATTAATTGGAGTACACGAGGACTGGCAAACATCATTGTGGCTTTGCACTTGCTTAAAATCTTCTATTGCCGCCCATATTTGGTCCGGGTCTGGGTCCGCTGAAGCTAAAATACGGAGATTATTGGAGATAAATAGTTTATGTTATAAATTTAATAGGTAAACCCACCGGTTTCTTTGGCCTGGCGCTCCGCCTCCGCTTCCCAAAGGTGGGAACTCTGATTGATATGCATTCATGCCATTCTGATTGTGATTTTTTCCTCCAGCCCCCCCGCGTTTGTTTGGGCCGCCTCCGCCTCCTGGATGGCTATTTGAATCGTGGCTGCTGCCACGCCTGGAATTAAAGCCTCCACCTCCATTAAAGAAACCACGTCCCCCTTGCGGATTTCCTCTAATTAATTACAAAAAAATGGTTAAAAGACGTTATAACAAGAAATCTTTAACATACCCATTGGCTCCACGATTGCTTGAGTTAATAGGTCCATTCCCAAAGCGGCCAAAGCCAATTTGCTGCTGCTGGTGGTCCACTGGCAGAGCAAAGCCACGTCGATCCTGCCGCACATTGTTGGCTCCAGCTCCTCCTCCTCCTCCTCCGCCCCTCTGATGCATTGATCCTCCTCCTCCGCCGGCCGAACTGCCACCGTGGAAATCATTATTACTGCCTCCTCCAAATCCGCTGGTTGGACTGTTCTTAAAGTTCCTCCTTCCAGTCTGTGATCCATTGTTATCCCGCTGCTGAAACCGACTGTTGCCAAACCGTCCTCCGTTGCCCTCGTTTCCGCCGAACTTGCCTCCGGCTGAAAATTTGTTCCTAAATCCCTGACCCTGATTGGAAGCCTCGTTGTTTTGTGGTGGTCCTTTGGAGTAAGGAGCACTGCGCTGTTGTCTGTAGCTGGACTCGTTTCTAACGGGTCCAAATTTGTTGGCAGTGGAATTGGAGCCCCTAGGGCCACCACCCTCGTTAGAATATCTACCACCGGATTCTTCGCGGAAGTTGCGCTTGAAGTTGTTACTGATTTCCACAGGCCTCTTTTCGGAGGTGCCGCTCTGACCTGCGGGTAATGGGATATGCGGGTAATGGGATATTATACGTTTCCGGAGTGGATAATAGCTTACCTTCCGACGCTCTGCGTCCTGCACCGTCACCAGAATTTACGGCACCTCTGTTGCCAATACCTGGGCCGTATTTCGGCCTACCCGCCTCTACCACTATGGGCTGGCCCTTGAAGACGGTGCCATTTAAGGCGGCTATGGCCGCATCCGCCATGTCCGTGTTCTCCAAGTGGACGAAGGCGCAGCGGTTCATCACGTCGCATTCTACCACCGATCCATAGTTGGAGAACAGGCGACGAAGTTCGTCCGGCTTGCATCGCGGCAGGCTCCCGACGAACACCTTGGCGGTCTGCATGGATAAAGCTAGCGGATTACTCTGCACAATCCGGTGGCGCCTACATCTTCAACTCTTACGTACAGTAGACATGTATTTATTTTTCTCTATAAATTTTCGCTTTTCTTCTTTTATTAAATAGAGATGGCCAACTGGCACCTGACCGGCAGTGTGACCAGATGCTGTCCTGGCCAAGCACATATCTTACTGCAATTGCTATCGATAGACCCAAGCCTTTGCTTTTGTTTACAATTGAAATATTTAAAAAATTACATTAAACAACCGCTTTAACCCAAATGTGGCCTCCCGGGAGCGAGGATACCTACTTTTCAAACATGGACTATAGCAAGAACGTGGTGAACATCCTGCCGAGCGTGGAGATGCTGGTCAGCTTCAACGGTGATTTGACGCGGTCCAATAAGCGGGCATGTTTACTGTACGCGGAGAGGATGGATTTCAAGGAGCTGCTGGTAAGCTGATCTTATAAGGATCTGGTATCATTTGGTGTCTTAAAAATGCTATACCCTGCAGCAACTCCGTTTGGCGGAGAAATCCGATCAAAGACGTATGTACATCACCACCGTGGACAGCTCCTCCTTCCAGGATCTCAAACAAGATCAATCACTTAATGTAACATTCTCGGGGTTCATGGACAATGTCGTGCGTATGCTGAAGGACTGCCAGTCTGGCAAACTGGAGCTGCACTTGTCTGGAAGGGATCAAAATCTCTCAACTGGAAGAGAAACACATGACTATCATCTGCAGTTTGTGGAAATAAGATCTTTCAAGAACTTGGTCCATCTAAGCCTGCCCTGCCGTTCTGCACCTTTAAACACCGTACTCTTCTATATAAACATCATGCTAGATAACTCCCACAAAAAACAACATATGCTGGAGCAGAATATACAGCAAATTCAAGTGGAAATGAACTCACAACACTCGCAAATGGAAAGATTAAGCACAGAAAACAGCAAACTCAGAGAAGCCTTAGCTGAGAATACTCGCATCCTCGAGGAAAAGCATACCACAGAGATACAGCAGTTCCAGGAAAAGCTGGCCAAGGTTAATGAGCAGCGCAGTAATGAACTAGAGAGGAATCGTAGAACGATCTCTGGCATCCAGGCGCAAATGGAAAAGGCTTGCCTGGATAAAGCTGACCTAAAATCAGCCCAAGAACAAGCCGAAAAACGTTCTCAAACCTTGGCAGAGGAGTTGTCGTTCTGCAAATCACGGGTGTGCACTTTAAAGGAGCAGAATGATAAACTGCACGGAGATCTAACCAATGCCAAAAAACAGGAACGCAAGTTGGAGTACAAGATTGAGGACTTGAAGCAACACACAGTCGAGCTGCAGGAACATATTCAAAAGAGTAACAAGGAAAAGGTATGTTAATACCTTTAATATTTGCGTGAGATTACTAATACCGTTTCCATTCATAGGCAAACATATCCGCTGAACTAGAGGCCGAAAAGAAGATCCTGCACACCAAGAGGCAGGCCTTGGAAATGGCCTCTGAGGAAATCTCCAAGGCCAACCAGATCATTCTCAAACAAAGCCAGGAGCTGCTAAATCACAAGAAAACTATTGCCTGGCGAACTGAGGTAGCTCTTCAGCAAGAGAAAGCTGTTCAAGCCAAGGAGAGTCTACTATCCCTACGCGAAGATGAACTGCGACAGGCGCGAATAACCATTGAAAAGCTGCGTGAAGAAATCCCCCAGCAGCTGCAATCTATGCGTCTCTTTGCTCAGGGCCTAGAGCAGAAGTATTCCAAACGTATGTAATAGATTTCGTAATTGTTTTTGCTTATCTCACTTACTCTTAACCAATTCCAGAGATCCTCATTCTGAAAGAACGATTATCCATACCCACTGGCAAGGAAAATCGTCGCTAGTGTTACTTATTGTTAGTGCATTTATCGTTTTTGTACAAGTTTAATAATATAGTTATCTTATTCGGCTCTAGTCATAATCCTCCTGAACAGTTTCACCTGCATGGGCAGTGGCCACATTCACCGCCTGACTGATGTCCTCGATTTGGTTCAGTTTCAGCCGCTCCCGGATGAGTTCTGCAATGGCCTTTTGGGTGCGCCGTTCCAATCGCTCCAACTTCTTGCTGGCATCCCGCTTAAGGTCCCAATCTGGTTTGCGAGGTGCCAGGTTGGTTATATCAATCTCATCAATCACCATGGGCTGCTGCAGCAGACTCAGTTGATCCTCCACAGCGGTTTCAATGTTTCCCGTGGGCTCCTGGGGGAGAATTTCGCCGGAGGTGCTCTCATTTTGCGGTTTGTAGCTGCGGAATACAGGTCTGCAAGGGTAAAAGGGTTAGTGTTATAATGGTTTATGTAGAAACTCCAATTATTACTGACTTGGGTAAGTTTTCATTGGTTTCGGTGGTGTCTCCTCCTTTATTCTGCGCTTGTTCCCGCAGTTTTTGCAGCCGCTCCTTGCGTTTCAGAGATTCTTCGGTCAGCTTGCCCACGCCATTGTTTTCCATGATGCCCATTTACTAAATCAAATCGAACTATTACTCTAATTCTTAATAAATTTGTATCTCTTAAATTTGAGGCAGTGGTTTCCGCGTTTATTTATTTTTGTTTTCTCGTGCAAGAGGGGAAACTTTGTTTAGTTTTCCAACACTGCACCTTAAGTATCGATAGTAATCGCATTCGTTACTAAAATAACAGTTTAAAAAAACTTAATTTTTTATTACAATTCAATGCAGTTATTATTGCAGATCCATTACAGTTCACAATGTCCCCAAATTATTTTAATTTTAGTTATATAAATGGTAAATTGAGCACGGATTCTGTATAAATATTTTTTGCTTATTTTGATCAGTTAAAAACCTAACCAAATTTTTAAATCTTTCTAAGAAAAACACGGTTAATAATATATGTTGCATTTCACCAGAAATTAAAATAAATCTATGTATAGGAACGAATATCAACCTCCAGTAAGGTTCATCAAGAACGGTCTTATAAAAACTCTCAAAACTATCGATGAATCGATAGCCCCTAAGATGGATACACAGCATTTGTTTTTACGCGAGGGGGAGGAAATCTGCTGTACTTTAGTGCAATTTAAACAAACAAAACTGGCATTTTGGCTATATTTCCTGGACTCCACATCCCCGTTGCATCTCTACAGACCCATTCCAGCCCGATGCGAATAATCCCGGCCGGCCAGTAGGCGCGAAGACACCGACATCGGCAGTGCGCCCCCAGCTGCTGTTTTGGAGTAGCAAAAATAAACCAGAGCATAGCTCCCGCTCCCGAATAAATAGACGATTGCGATTCCGATTGCGATCCGCCTCGAGGTAACTTCTGTGGGCTATTAATGGCCATAGCTGGCTAACCAGTGCCACTTGTCTCTTTGCCCGATAAAAGGGAGCAGGTCCCAAATCCCATCCCATTGTTCTGCCTTGGCAACACCGATACCGAAACGATACGAGGTTGCCCGGCCAGATCCGAAACGAAAGAGCGATCTAAAAATGGAGTGGACGCGCGAGAAGACGCTGCTGCTGATCAGTGAGTACCGATGTCGTCGCGGCCTGTGGGACATGACGTGCGACGAGTACCGGAAGAAGGACGTGAAGCAGCGGCTCTTGAACGAAGTCAGCCAGGTGCTGGGCGGGAATATTCCGATCAACGAGCTGGAGAAGAAGTTTCACACGCTGCGCACGCAGTACCATCGCGAGATCAGTCGCATGAAACGCAAAGAGCCCTACAATTCCAAGTGGTTTGGTTTCAAGAACCTGGTGTTCCTCAGCTCGCCCTACGCCTGCCGTTCCACGAAGGGTCGCCTGAAGACGGAACTCCAAGGCGAAGAGAGAAAGTTTGCCCTGGGCGAGGTCACGGCAGATCACAACAGTGATAACAGCACACCAGCGAATCAAAACAACAGTAACATGAACGAGGAGTACCTCCGCAAGAACCATGCCAGCAGCCGGGCCCAGGAGCTGGAGAAACTTATCGAGGAGACAACCAAAGACGTGGACGACATCGACGAGCCGGAACTGGAGGAAGCCGAAGTTAAGCCGAAGCACGGCAAGGAGCTAAATGTGCGCTATGTGAGCCTCAACGAGCAGGAGGAGACGGAAACCCTGGAGAATCACCACCAGACGATGATAGACCTGCATCACCAGGGCAATACCGTCGAGGCTGTCAGTTTCCAAGCCAACGAGAGCGGCGAGTTGCATTACCAGTCCACTCCAGCTCAAAATACAGGCAACAACGCAGTGCACGTGATGCCCACGAGAATCATAAAGATTCAGAGACGGGACACGGCTGGCGGGCAGGAGGAAAGCTACTTTGAAGAGCACACCCAGTTACATCCGCCGCAGGCCAAGCGCATGTACTACGAAGCCAGTCCAGCGGCGCACAACACCACCTCCATTCTGTCCCCTGCACTGGAAACCAATGCCAATGGCACGGCCAGCTCTCCTGGTATAACCATGAGCAACCTGCGCCTGCCCAAGGTGAATACGCCGCCCAAACCAGCCCAGGTTCAGGTCCAAACCATCCCCAGTCCGCCCCCGCCTACCATTGTCAGCCTGCCACCGGCGCGCGACGAGTGCGCCACGTATGGGGAATACGTGGCCAACGAGATGCGGGCCATTAGCAATCGGGAGGTGCTCGTCGCCCTCAAGCACCGAATCAACACGGCCATCTTCGAGGCCAACATGGCCGAGATCACTCCGAAATAGATTGACAAGCGATCATTTTAGCTAGAGCTATAAACTACAACTTTAGGTTTAAGGCGGAAAATGCATTGTGTCCTCTTGTCTTTGTGCTTTTTATAGGTACCCCGACACCTTTTATTCTCATTTGAATTTGTACATTTAACAGATATGTATGTAACGATTTAAATACTTAAGCCAAATATAAAATTTAGTGGAATTACAAAAATAAGTTCAGCAGGCCATTTTCAGTTTGTTTCGAGTTCGGGGAAATTTTATTGGCTTGTTTTTTAGTTGTTCAAAATGCAGAACCCCATTTGCGAACCGTTCACAAGTTGGCCAATGAAATTCGACATCAACCAGCTGGTGAAGGAGTTCCAGCCGGAGGTAAAGGGGCGAGAGGTGGATGAAGATAAGTCGCCAAGGGATTTTCTCCACCTTCCCGACAATAATTGGGTGGTCCTGCCCAGTTTTAAGTATCACTTTGAGCACCTGAATCCGTATCTATCCTGCCGCCAAAGCCAATATATGAGATGTCGCTTTCGAAAGTTTTTGGACAACGTTCCGAGCAGATATGTAACCATTGCTTTGTACGGCTCTAATGTTAGCAAGTAAGTTTTTAAAGTACATACATATACCTTCCGGATTTCAACATCTCTACAGAAGCACCTCTAGCACCTTTTTTGGTTTTTCGATTAGTTCAATAAGAAAACCAATCTAGTTAGTAATAAGCCCTTTATTTCAGCATGCCAAAACCAAGACGAAAGAGTTTAAATGGTCAGTTTTACGGAGTGGATAACAAGCTTGCACCTGTTCCTGCTGTCGGAGATCCACGCTCGCCACCGCACCGAAAATAGTTAAACCTAACAAAAATATTTGTTATTTAAATTCAACACTAGCGGTACACAAATTTTGAGGATATTTATACATTAACATTTTAAATTAATAGTGCGAGAAATAAATCTAAGTATTTTGGGTACCTTAATGATCTTTAGGAATTGATTAACAAGAAAATCATTGGTTTTTATATTCTATTTTCAACGGTTGTGTTCACACATTTCTCATGATTATCCGAAGATTCCACACGATTTTCCTGTATTTCAGATAATTTTTCTAGGAATGTTCACATTTAAAGAAAGCCGTTAAACTTTGAAATCCCTTTAAAGGCGTTGCCAGACTGTCGGATTTTAACAGGACGTTTTTGTTTCCGTAAAATCTCCTTTTTCCGGTGGTATGTTTCTAACGATTCAGTGAAGGTTACACTGCAAACGGTTAAAATCGATAATGCAGAATTAGCGGGCGAAAAATGTTTACAAAATGCATTAGTTGCTGTGGCCTCGCATTAATATCAGTTTTCTTCGCCTGCCTTTTAGTCGAAAATTGCGGTGAGCATAAGCATAATTCATAAAAAGTAAAGATTGTTATATAGGATCCCCATTTCTAACTTTTAGTGGCCCTACAAAAGACGCTGCGCTACTATGAGATTTTCCACAAGGACGATGTGGTGCACAGGGTGGTCAAAAGGGGTGCCAAACACAGCACGAATCCTTTCAACATCATTAAGGAGGTGGAGTTTACCACACTGGGCAAGAACTTCCGGTTGATCCTGCATCCGCATAGGGATGTCCTGCACAGTAAATTTCGGGCCTATGCTGTTGATGCGGATGGCAATGAAACGGTGGTTCATATGGGTAATTTATAGTTTCCTCAAATCCACTCTTTAGTTATGAATATTTCCGTCTCCAGATCACGACAGCTTCTATTCGGGTCGCGTCTTTGGCGAACTGGAGTCCTCGGTGCGGGCTCACATCGAAGATGGCACCATGACCATGTCTATTCACCTGCCGGAGGAAACCTATCACATCGAGCCCTCCTGGCGTCACCTGCCCGAGTCCAAAAAGGACACCATGGTGGCGTATAAGGCCTCGGATGTGAAGGTACACAAGAACGAGGCGGGTGCAAGTCCCAAAACCTGTGGCTACATCAAGGAGGGCCTCGAACTGGAGGACAAGGAGCACGGGGATGTCTTGGATAATGAACTGCATACAAGGGAGAAGCGCCAGTCGGATCAGTATGAATATACGCCCACCAAAACTCGATGTCCTTTGCTATTAGTGGCAGACTATCGATTCTTTCAAGAAATGGGTGGCGGCAACACCAAGACCACCATTAACTACTTGGTAAGCCGTTAAGTACGCCTTCCCTTGATCATCTAGTAACTTGAAATCTTCAGATAAGCCTCATTGATCGAGTGCACAAGATCTACAACGACACCGTATGGCAGGATCGTTCGGATCAAGAGGGATTCAAGGGCATGGGCTTCGTGATAAAAAAGATTGTCGTGCATTCGGAGCCAACAAGATTGCGTGGAGGCGAGGCCCACTATAACATGATTCGCGAAAAGTGGGATGTGCGCAATCTCCTGGAGGTGAGTTGGGCTATACCAGCTCCTTTCTGTTTTTGTGTAGCTGCTCTTCCTCATGGTCATATAACTCTTGTGTCTCTCACTCTGATTCCGACTTCTTTGTGGCCATTGTTCCGGTTAGGTCTTCTCCCGGGAGTACAGCCACAAAGACTTTTGCCTAGCCCATCTATTTACCGATCTCAAGTTTGAAGGCGGCATTTTAGGCTTGGCTTACGTGGGTTCCCCGCGTCGTAACTCCGTTGGCGGCATTTGCACTCCAGGTTGCTAAATCCCAGTATCTCTCATATTTGTCCTTTTCATTTGGCTTACACATTTGCGTTTTTCTTATTTTTCCTTGATTTTTTGGAGTATTCAGCATGTTTTTATAGAGGGGTATTAACAAAATTCCTAGAGTTTTAAAATCACAAAAAAAGTATATGACCCTTGTCTCTTGACATTTATCTATTAAGTGATTTTAAAACATTAGAGATTTATGTTATTACTCTTATATGTATTTTAAAATAACCTATTTTCTTTATATCCAAGAATACTTCAAAAATGGATACACTCTGTATTTAAACTCTGGATTGAGTAGTTCCCGCAACCACTATGGCCAGCGGGTCATCACTAGGGAGGCCGATTTGGTCACAGCCCATGAGTTTGGACACAACTGGGGCTCAGAGCACGATCCTGACATTCCAGAGTGCTCACCAAGTGCCTCTCAAGGTGGCAGTTTCCTTATGTACACCTACTCTGTTAGCGGCTACGATGTGAACAATAAGGTATTGATTTCCGTCAAAAACAACTCAAGAATACCGAAAGGATAATGTTCCTGCTTCCTTTCCAGAAATTTTCTCCCTGCTCTCTTCGCTCTATCCGTAAAGTGCTTCAGGCCAAGTCGGGCAGATGCTTTTCAGAGCCGGAAGAGTCCTTCTGCGGCAATCTGCGTGTCGAAGGTGATGAGCAGTGCGATGCTGGACTTCTGGGCACCGAGGACAACGACTCCTGCTGCGACAAGAATTGCAAGCTGCGCCGTAACCAAGGAGCCATGTGCAGCGACAAGAACTCGCCGTGCTGCCAAAACTGCCAGTTTATGGCCTCCGGGATGAAGTGCCGGGAGGCCCAGTACGCCACCTGCGAGCAGGAGGCTCGCTGCACCGGCGCCCATGCCGAATGTCCTAAATCGCCCGCCATGGCGGATGGAACCACCTGTCAGGAGCGCGGCCAGTGCCGGAACGGCAAGTGTGTGCCGTATTGCGAGACGCAGGGCCTCCAGAGCTGCATGTGTGATATCATCGCGGATGCCTGCAAGCGCTGCTGTCGCATGAGCATCAATGAGACCTGCTTCCCAGTGGAGCCACCGGATGTCCTGCCCGATGGGACGCCCTGCATCACAGGATTCTGTAATAAGGTAAGCGTGTGGAATCTTGGAATTGCCTTAATCTAATCTAATATTCTCTTTACTTTTAGGGCGTCTGCGAGAAGACCATACAGGATGTGGTCGAGCGCTTCTGGGACATCATTGAGGAGATAAATGTGGCCAAAACCTTGCGGTTTCTTAAGGACAACATTGTCAGTAAGTACTCCAACGCATCTTGAAGATTGAATTGATGTTGTACTTATGTTTCTAATATTTATAGACTGTATTACTTATAATTTTTTCTTATATCACTTACTTATTATATGAAATACGTTTTTCTTGATCCAGAAAAAACTCAAAAGTAATGAAATACAAAATTCGCTAATAACAAATACTCAATCATATTTTCAGTGGCTGTTGTCCTCGTCACCGCAGTTTTTTGGATACCCATTAGTTGTGTAATTTCTTACTTCGATCGTAAGAAGCTGCGACACGAAATGAAGCTAATCGAATGGAGCCAGAAGTTGGACCTTATACATCCTAGCGATGAGAGGCGTCGAGTGATTCACATACGGTAGGGGACTACCAGCTTCGGTTTCCATAGCAAAATAATCAAAATTAATCTACTTTCAGTGTACCGCGTCAAAAAATTTCTGTGGCGCGAGCCTGTAACTAGCACAAAAACCCGGTGGGTTTCTTTTTTTAATCTTCCGTGAGCATTCTTCTCAAAACTGCCACAATTCGTTTGTATTAAGTGAGATATTTGAACATAGAAAACACATAAATGAATACAATTCCATATACTATAGACCAAATTCAAAAATGTCGTTATAATTGGGTTTTGTTTGTAAATCAGCTTGTTCACATGTTTATAGTCTTAAAAAAGTTTCCTTGTTTGGTTTTTGTTACCTTAGTGGTTTTTTATTTTCTCGGATCATTTTGTTAGTTTACTGGAGTGTAATGTATTTCTACTTCTTCTTATTGCTCTTTCCATTCGTCTGTGGGGCTGCATCTTCATCGAATTCCAGTTCGCTGTCTTCTTCCTCATCCGAATAGTCTTCGTAAATATGACCGTCGTCAAACTCACCAAAGTTCATTTCCGCCTAAAAGGATGGTACTTTTAGTGACTACATTTGTAACGATGGCAGGATTGAACTTACCTTGCCACAGACGTAGACTGGTCCAGTGCCCTGCACTAGTTTAAAAGTCACTGATCCGTTGGGGAACTCAACATTTGGTCTTAAACTACGTGTCTCGCCGACCTTCAGTACGGCGATGGGAATCTTCACAGTCTTCTTCTCGCCATCGTCGTTTATGTTTGTCTCCGCCTTAAAAATATAATTTATGTTAGCCTCGGAATTTCTTAGTTTGGTTATTTTCTACATAATAGTCCAAAACTAAAAAGATCATTTAAGAGATCATACAAGTTTAGACGATTTACGGCATTTTATAGATTTGTAGGAAAATATATTTTTGATTCCTTTTTATTAATGAAGACTAAATTGTAGTACCATTCTAAATTCATTAAAAAAATCTTTCCTGATAGAATTGTGTATTCTTTTCTTTCAAAAGGAGCTTTATAATTAGAAAACCATTTGCAGAAGAATATTGACATGCTAGATTTCTGAGAATGAAGATTTCAATCGAAATTGTGTTGACTATGCAGAAAATTATAGTCATACATATCTGAATGATTAAATGCCTTTCATTCTCAACATGATAACCGAATTAGAAATTATTATTATAAAGGTGTACATATACAAAGGTACATTGAAAAATGCCGTTCTATGATTTACGACAGTAGCATCAAGATAATCCTCTATAACCGGGCTCACCTGTACAACGTTGAACTCGCCGGACTTTGCATCGGGCCCGAGGGAAATCTGTTTAATGATGAGCTTGTGAGAGTGGACGATATACTCCTCTGGTATATCTGGAACGTCGAACTGTGCGATGGGCTCTTTCTCGCTAAGAGTAACACCTAAAAATGGACGAATGGCAAAGAGGGTTGGATTTTTATCTAGTTTTTTTGCCGGCTGAAGGAGCTCCATGTAGTACTGCTCTGGGATCGCCTTTATAGAGCTCCTCCGGCCAAGATAATTTCGATGCTCACCATAAAACGACTCGGACTCCATTTGTAGGCCTTGGGACACAGATGTACAGTCAATTAATAATGGAAATTTTTTGTACTCTACACGTGCCCGTAAAACGGCGATGGCTGCAGTTGTATGAAGCGTTGAGCCGTGTTGGGAAACGGGCAAAGTCATCCAAAGCGTATTGTTATCGATAGTTTTAATTAAGTTATAAATGCAAGTTATTATGTATTTTTATTCAATTAATTATTTTATAAAATGCCTTCTTATTTATTTATTAATTTGTAGTATCTTTGTAAACAGTTTTACACGGTTTTCCCTATTAAAAGTGGCATCTCTGCGATAGTTATTACTGGGGTAGCCCCGTCGATGTGATTGGTTTAGCTAAGCGTGGCAACCCTGTTTTAGCTACCATTTTGCAAAAGATTTTGCTCAACACGTGTTCGCCGCTGGTTTTGTGTGGAATTAATATTAAATATTACCTACAATGGCTGAGGAATCTTTCTACGGTAATTGAAATTAAATAGATCGTACAAATATGCAGCCAAAAAGAATAAAAAGAAGCCGGCAGAAGATATATTAGCAACCAAAAACCGAATCGTCTGCGACGCTTGCCGGTGTTTTTACTCCAAGGTTGCAATTTGTGTGTCTGGCCCCACACTCTCCGATTTTGAATGTGTGAAAAGATATATAATGGGGACTACGTCCTTTTCGCAGGAGTCACTTTGACCGCCGAGAGCGACAGCGTCACGTGGGATGTGGACGAGGACTACGCACGCGGCCAGAAGCTGGTCATCAAACAGATCCTTTTGGGCGCCGAGGCCAAGGAGAACGAGTTCAACGTGGTCGAGGTGAGTACTTTTAGGTGTGGGGCTTTATTGCATGTAATAAATCCTATAAGTTGTGTATGCGCGCGCCGGTGTCTTCAGTTTTTTCATTTTTCCGGCCGGCGGGGCAGGGACCGGTTTCCATTTTCTCCCAGACCAGAACAACCACGAACTTTTCGCTCGTTTTGGGTTAGGGTAATTTTGTCTGTACATCTGCAGACTGCAAAGTCACCAGCCCCCAGATTGCTGTACTTTCGCGATGGGAAATTGGCTAGGTATTTAAACTAGGGTACACAACCTACTAGGTACTTTATAAAGAATTAGGTACTTGTAATTACATGTATTTAAAATAAATCGTTATGATGTATTAGACCTTGATAATTTTAACAGAGAATTTTAAAATACTATTGCATAGTTACCAACCGAAACTATTAACTTCGGACCAAAATACTCACTAAAAAACTTGTATAATTAAAAAAAAGACAGCTTCATTTCAGCTTGGCATGATGTCACGATAATTTAAACAAGCTTTTATAAATGTGATCAGTCCAAATTAAACAGAGAAATTTTCAGGACTTTTTTAATTCAATAATTCATTATATAGGTCCACCTTATGGATTTACAATTTGTTATCGTTTCCATGGTACACCCATATCATCCTTCTTTTTTAATGGGCGTTTTAAATTAATACTACTATACCAAATAGTACTCTTGCAACTGTACGCAAATATATATGTCAAGACAAAAGAGCACTCTTTATTGACTTAAGTCAACGGCAATACACGAAACGGCTGGCTCGCCGTATGCCATTGTTTGCATTAGGTCGGGAAAGCTTTTCGAGTACTTAAACATACTGCGCAGCTTCCTATCCATCCGGCAAATCACTCCCGCCGCTGGGATGCTCCAGTTCAAGCAGATCATGTCGCACTTCAGCAGGGAGAGATCTTCGCGAAGGGATTTGAGGTTCTTTATAAGGAAGAGAGGAGACCCCGGGTTAGAGGTTATAAATCAGGCGGAAGCAACACTCACCAAAGCCACGGTCGTATCAATTGAGGCGATCTCGTGCCCCTTAATGACCACCAATGTGGTGGCGGTGCCGCCCTCGCTGTTTTTATCCGTCACGTGAGACACAATGGATATCTTCAGGTACTCAGCTGCCGCATAATCCACACTGCCCTTGAGATCGGCCATGATCACCTCGATGCCGTTAAACTAAAAGTTTGCCAATGGAGATTAATAAGTTGTGTATGCCAGTTTAAAGTTCTCACCTTTTGGGTCTCCAAATTAAACTGCGGCTTCATGCTCTTATAGAGCAAGAAAAGAGCATTGAAGACAATGCCTACCACCATACCATACTCCAAAGTCCAAAAGACACAGGTCAGCACGGTGACGAGAAAAGGCAGCATATCACGTTCTGAAGGAGATTGAGTTATAGTTACTATCTTATATCCAGGTTAGGACTCACTTTTTGCCCGCCAAATCTCGCCAATTGTCTCGTACTCCACCATAAAGAACATGGCTGCTATGATTATAGCTGCCAAAGTCGCCTTGGGAATGTAGGCAAAAGTGGAGGTAAGGAAGGCCAGGGTCATTAAAACAATAAACCCCGTAACAGCTCCACCCAGCGGGGTCCTCACTCCACTGGCGTTATTGATAGCTGTCCTTGTAAATGATCCAGTGATGGGCATTGAAGAAAAGAAGCTGCTGAGGATGTTGCTTACGCCCAGCGCAATCATCTCTTGCGAGGCATCTACTATCTTTCCTTTAGCTAGAAACAAAAGGAACTTAAGTTTGAAGGTTCAAAATATATGGACAATTTTACTTACAGAAGGCTTTGGCCACAGCTATGCTCTCCAATATAGACAAAAGTGGAATGGACACCAGTCCAGATCCCACATGTGATACCATGCCACCAAAGTTTACTATTTCCCCAGTGGCTGTGTCCTCCGTGTGAAAAGGTGGAGGTTTGAATGGCGGTAACCCGGGCGTGATGCTACCGCTGACTAGAAAGGGCAGCTTACCGTCTTTTTTCAAAAGGTAGCACAGCAGGATTCCTATTAGCACAGCAACAGCATTGCGAGCTAAAGAAATATACTTCCACACGCTTTTGATGCCAATCGGCAGGTCTTTAAGTTGCTAAACATAATAAAATATTTTTGATATTTTTTAATTAACACTCTGTTCGTAAAATTATTTTTTATAAGACCAAAACAAATTTTAAAGAAGGTCTTAAACTCGAAAAAATGTCAGCTTAAAACCTGCTTTTAGAGGAAAATGGTAGTGAAAGTAAAAAGTTATGGAAACGCTTATTACTCACCCGCATTAGCAGCAAAAGAACTAAAGTACAGCAGCCCAGGATGGCATCATTTCGACGCATTTGTGTTATATGTTCGAAGAAGTATATCCAGCAGCTTAGAAACCCATTGGCGCTACTGCTAATGCCAAACAAGCTGTTAACCTGCCCGGTGGCTATGGTTAAGGCTGCTGCCATCGTGAAACCCGTCGTCACCGGAATTGAAATAAACCGCATAAGTACTCCAAGATTGAGCAATCCCATTATAGTGATAACGCAGCCGGACAGGAAGCACAGGAGCACTGCATATGCCGGATTGCCATCCACATATGGCCTTACCATTAACGCCATGATGGCCGTGGGTCCTGACAAAGATATTCATTCACCATTTAGCCATGGGTTTACAGCCACTGAGACTCGAAAACTCACCCACTGTGATGTCTTTGCAGGTTCCCAGCAGTATATACACAAATCCACCCATAAAAGCTGAGTAAAGTCCGTAGGCGGGAGGCAAATTGGCTACAGCTCCGTAAGCTATAGCCTGTGGTACAGCTGTAAGTCCAACCGTGAGACCCGCCACCAGATCCATGGCCAGGAAATTCCATTGGTACTTGGGCAGCCAATCGGTGACGGGCAGATATCTGTGTACGGAGCGCATGCTACAGCAACTTCGGGCCTTTGAGCCCACTGCCCCGCAGACATTCGGCAGGCGCTCCCGATAGAGATCATCTGAAATCACAGAGATAGGCTAATGAATAGGTATACCCTATCCTGTGGGGTCTCTTGATGAAATCTTGATATCCCCACCTGCTAAGTGGGTTATTTGATTGGGAACGTTCTTTCTATGTTCGTTCATAATCTCTGTTCATGGTCTGAAGTGCCTTGATGGTTTTCTAACGTTCGGAGGTCTTGTGACTTCTGGAAAGTTACCTAAAGATGTCGACTAGCAGATAGACAAGTTCATCCACAGAAAGCTTGTCTTTAATATTTCAGCGCCAGGAACACGTGATATTTCTTCGATAGAACTTTGGACGGTTTTTCTTTGTTTTGACTCGTAGATAATTATATTGAGTTGCTTTTAATATCTTAAATATCCTTGACTAGTTGTATATCTGAACTTATTATAGTCACAGGAAAAGTTGTTGATATCATTTTGGCTGATGGACAAGTTAATCCAGAGGAAGCTTGAACACTTGATAATTCTTAAACAGAAACACTTTAAGCCTTTGGATTTTCGTGTCCAATTACTTATTATTACAGAGTATTTCCCATAAATAATGTAGACGCAGATACCATAGTATCTTGAAGATCTTTGTTTAGTTTTTATCTCACGAATTTATAAGTTTGATATAAGCTTTATTATAAATCTTATGATATTTTTTCTCACCACTAAGCCCGCTTTACATTTTTTGAAAGATTGTGATCCACACTCTTTAGATTCAATTGTTTTTACTTATCATTTATCAAGTGAAAATAAATTAAATTGTTTGTGTTCTACTGACTAATTTTAGACCCATTCATTAGAGGTTTTTAGTTCCGTGTTTGTGATTTTCACATTGATGGGTTTCCCGTGAAGTCGCATTGCTTTCACTTATACTCTTGAGGTAACGCGCTTTCCACTTACCTTCATTATCGCACATGCCGACAAGATTTGAGGACCACTTTACAGTTGGCTAATACTAGGTGGGAGTTTTGATTCGAATTACACGTTGTTAATGATTAATTAGCGGGCACTTGTCAGATTCGCACTGACTGGACTCGGATTTGGAAGAGCCTGCCTGCAGTTTGAATGAGAACGAACCGAACCGCTCTAGCGTGGGCAGACGAATGGTCAAGCGGCCGTCAGTGTACGGGGATATTACTGCAAACCGACTGCGAAATATGTGAATGCGTAGGCAGCGAAGATAGTTATCACGTTCAGTTAGTTTTGGGGAAGGTGCCCGGCTGACAGAGATTAAAGATAGAGGTGAAGACTGCAGAGCGATAAAGTGGGACACCCGTGATGAGCTTCATTTTATCTATTCCCCCAAATCAGAAATTTGTGTAATTTAACAACTATCTGTGGTCACTTGAAGGGCCTACCGGGGGAATCAATATGGGTCAATCATTTGTGGGAATCTTATCTTACTTGCTTAATGCAGGTAAAGATTGAAGATACAAAATTGTTTTTATGAGTAGATTACTTCGAAAAGTATCGAACTTCGTTGTATCTTTTCGCACAAATCAGGCATACATATATGCAGTCTGTGAATTCAGCAATTATCTATAAGCCACTTGAAATGCTTATGACAAGAATTTATTAAAGCAAATCTTCCCATTCTTATTTGCGCAGGTTAATACACTGAAGGATTCGGTGCAAATTCCGATTGCAGTATTGAAGGCCGGGGAGACGCGCGCCGTCAATCCCGATGTGGAATTCTACGAGTCCAAAGTGACGTTCAAGCTCATCAAGGGCAGCGGGCCCGTCTACATCCACGGGCACAACATCAAGGACGATGTTGAGGTGGTCGACATGGAGGAGGATGATGAGGAGGAGGACGTGGCCGAGGATGAGGAGGATGAGCACCCAAAGAAGCGCGCCAAGATCGAAAACGCCGCCGATGGTAAAAATGTCAAGAACAACAAGAAGAAGTAAACAGCTAACCGCCAATCATCCATCGAGGTTTAAGCTATAAACGTGTAGATTTTAAAAGAAAAACAGTTTTAGGCCCTATATTACAATACGATGCATACTGAGAATACAATCTAGTTCCTTTTGAACAGCTCCTTTTACATTCAATTCAAAGACAACGTTGTGTGCTCGGGTCGTGTTATCCTAAGCGAATGGTCTGTCACTCAGCCAGGAGTTCCGCTCCCCGTTGGGAGCAGATCGGACTGTGACTGATCCGACACTAATCGAACACACAGATTTGTATATATATTAACATATAACTAAAGCTAAGCCGGACTTCCTGTACGCGCCTCCTTCATATTTGCAGTATGAAAATAAACTGTCGTCGGAATACAAATTTTAATGGTTTTTATTAACGAATTTTTTCGTGGGTACTTAAAGAATCGCTGTTATTAAATAATAATCTGTTAATATATCCTTATTAATATAATTCTAACGTTCAAATTTCATTCTACTCTAATTTCCCATTTAGTTATGTATCGTTCAAATTAAAATTGTTATTTTAAAAGCGCTTCTTTAATAATTTTTCAGTTTTTATTTCTCCCATGAATTCGTTACTCATCAATTGAAAATTTCACATTTGGTAATGCTATAAGGGCTATCATGATTGCAGTTCTATGAAGTGGATCAAAGCGATATCGGGAATGCCTTCAAAGATTGCGGGTTGCTGCTCGGAAATAGTTCGCTCTACGAGTTTCAGTGCTTAGTTCGGTGATGGCATGACCTTGATACGCTCAAAGGCTTGTTTCTCCAGAGTTTCGCGGTGCTTGGGATCGGCGATCTGGATAAGTTCATACATCCTCTGGCGCACGTTTTTGCCGAATAGTGATGCAATTCCGTGCTCGGTGACGACGTAGTGAACGTGGGCACGAGAGGTGACGACGCCAGCGCCTGAAAGGGATTTAGGATCCAATTATTTGTTTTCAAATCGGATAAATTATCTACTTACCCTCCTTTAGCGTGGGCACGATCTTGCTCTCGCCCTTGTTTGTGGTCGATGGCATGGCAATGATGGGCACACCCAGTCCATCGAGACCCTCAGCAGCGCCGCGAATGAAGTCCACCTGACCGCCAAAACCGGAGTAGAAACGGGAGCCAATGGAATCGGAGCAAACCTGTCCAGTCAGATCCACTTCAATGCAGCTGTTGATGGCCGTCATGCGGGGCTGTTGCTTTACAATGCTGGTATTGTTCACATAGTCGATGGCGTACATCTCTGAAATTTGGGTAATTGGGAATAAGATAAGACATGTCTATTAATTTACTCTGATACTTAAAAATATGCATATTACAGAACTCATGAAATCCACATACCGATGAAGGGGTTGTTGTCGACGAAATCGTACAGAGCCTTATCACCGATGAGGAAGGAGCCCACGATCCTGCCCTGGTGCATCTTCTTCTTGCTGTTTGTGACACATCCCTTGCGCACCAGCTCCACGACACCATTGGCGAACATCTCGGAGTGGATGCCCAGATCCTTGTGGTTGTGTAGGGCGTCCAGAACGGCGTCGGGGATGCTGCCAATTCCCATCTGCAGGGTGGCGCCATCCTTGACTAGGTTCTCGGCAATGAGCTTGCCGATCTTCTTCTCCACGGGAGAGATCTCACCAGTGCCATGCTGCGGCAGATCGTCGTTCACCTCGATGGCGTAGTCAAAATGCGACTTGTGGATAATGGCATCTCCGAAGGTGCGCGGCATCTTGGGGTTGATTTGAGCTGGAGGAATAAAACAATTAAATCTCGGGAATGCAAGGAATCAAGCTGTCAAGACTCACCAACAATCAGCTTCGAGTGGAGCAGGGCGGCTCGCACACAATCGACGCTAGTGCCCAGGGAACAGTAGCCATGGTTATCCGGCGGCGACACGTGGATGAAGGACACATCAGGCTTCACGATCTGCTTGTAAAACAGCTGCGGGATCTCGTGCAGAAAGATAGGCACATTATCGCCGCGTCCCTCGGCCACCGCCTTGCGCACATTGGCACCCATGAAGAAGGAGTTAGAGCGGAAGATGTCCTTGTACTCCGGCTTGGCGTACTCCCCAGGACCCTCTGTGTGCATGTGGCACACGGTAACGCACTCCAGCTTGTTGTTCTTTCCGTGCTTGGCCATCGCATTCAGCAGAGCCACGGGCGTGGAAGCTGCTCCGCCGGCGAAAACCGTATCACCTGGATTAGAGGGTAAAAACCGCAGGTTTTATTACCAATAAGTTCATTTGGCATACGTTTCTAATCTGTTAACCCGAAGTTATTGCGCTTTTTATGGAACGTTAATCTATCTAGCATGCTCTTATCTACACATAGATATACATTTCAATTCGAGAACCTACACTTAAGTTTCCTATTTTCATTAATTAACAATGCTTTAAATCTGATCACGTAAAAGTTTCCAATGATTTAAATAAGCACCTACTTCAAATACCTTTCTGAAATTTCCCTTTGATAATCTTTTGTTCATCAAACATTTATGAAATGTTAATATGACAAGCATGGCTATATTTATACAAACCATAAAAGTCTCATTCGACATGAATTTATTAAAAATCCTGATTTTGCAATTAATGGATTTGGATTTTATTCACACATAGTTGTCGAGAATAGCTTTTTATAGTAATCACGTTTTTAAAATTAGTAAAGTTAATTGATTCTAAAAAAAAATGAAGATTCCGTGAGATATTTTTAAAAATAAAAGAGTTAAATGTTTTTATGCGTACTAAACTACTGCACTTAAATAATTTTTATTTACTGGTCCATGGCCTCTATCAAGTTAGAAAGTACACAATGTATATACTAAACATCTATAAAATGTATCCCAGAGAACGTGTGCCAATATTTTCTCAGATCATTCGCTCTTTGGATGTCCAAAGCCTTTATAATTCGATTCTCTCAGAAGCTTTAAAGCTATAGCTGGTATATATATATCAGCAAACATTCAGAACTGGTGCGATAGGAATGCCGAGAGTGTGAGAGCTTATTGCCTAGAAACTCGTGATAATGAATGTTTGTAAATAAATAACACCGGTTTCAATGTTGGCATTACATTGTAAACATTTCTGACACAAAGAGATTTAATAATAATCAGAAAGTGCATAAGTGCACAGTGATAGCCTAGGCAAAATGTGCCAGTTAAACAAATGCTTATATAAAGCACTTAATTATACGTTATGCTATTAAGTGAAATGTTTTATTTAAGAGAAAACTTTAAATATAAAAACATCTTATCCTATTCCTTCTATATCTTGTCTTATTAATATCCACCCTAATGCATTTATAAGCGCATGCATAATGCTTTCACAATCTATTTTGGCTACACTTTGTAGAGGCCACTACGCCGATGTATCTTAGTATAGAAAACTGGCTAGACCAATGCTGTGCAAATAAAGTCGATCGAGCCCCTTGAACGAAGGAATCATACGATAAGTGTGAATTCTTATCAGCAGATGTCTGAGCCACGTCGATAATGTCAAGTTCTCCACGAGCTTTTTACTAACATTTTTAGCTTATTCATATTTGCAGAATTGCAATGCAACTTTAGTTAGTTAATGCCTACTGTACTATTTATCATCAGCCAAAAACGTGCCAAACAAAAAAGTTTTCCAAAGCGAATTACGTCGCAGATTTGGCATGCCTCGTGTTGGCGATTTTGGCTAAAATTAGTGATACCGATTTCTTGTGACGTTTTTGGGTCGCTGCGATACGCCACTCCCCCTTCAAAGACCCGCCCCTCCCCCATAATATTATCAATTTGCATGGACCTGCTGATGAGAGGCCTTAAAAGTGCTAGGAAATTAAGATATTTCGTGCGTTGTGGGCCTGTCCAAATATTTGTTTGTATCACAGGAGATTGCCAAATTGCACCCAATTGAATTTAATCAAAGCAGAGGGTCCCAAAAAATGTCAGGCAGAGAAAGAAAATCAGATCATTACTATCTTTATATTCTAGCATAAAAATTATCTAACAGTTGTGATAAGACAATTTATGAAGTGTTTTATATTTTATTAAAATGTCATTTAATGTCAATAAATGATTGTGATTGCCCTAAAGATTCCATAATTCGTCCAATGACACGAGCCGCAGCCGCACAAAAGTTCACCTGCTGATATTCGTTGCATAACCTTGCCTCCAAAAGCTGTGCTAAATACTAATATGGCATACTGTGTATGAATATAGGGTCTTATCAGCACGACAACTAAAGGCCGGTTGTGGGGATAGACTTGTTTATGAGCTAGTTGTTCTTGCCACCAAGCTGAGCTTTGCATCCGACTTTTCTGTTGTTTTTGTCGCCGTGTTTGTCTGAGTACAAAGTACAACTTTCGCCTGGAAACTCATCTACAGTGCTGAATATATGCATGCATCTAAAAATATATATTAATATCAATTCTTATGCACGCACAGCTGTTTTCACGAGATTCAATTAATTTTATTTTCACTTGCACACTGCTAAAAACACTTGGAATACACATATGTATATATAATCATAAAAAATACTTATAGGCAAAGAGAGAGGTGAATTTACTTAGTATAATTTTTATTTTATGATAAGAAAAAAATACAGTAGAACCAAAAATTGTACTTTCCTCTTGTATAAGTGTTCTAAATCTCAAATTTTTCCAGTGTAACCCTTTAATTTTAACTTTAAACATTTTTAAACATAATATTTCTAAACTATAGATATATTGATAAGTTCAGTTGGTGGTTCCAGTTTTATTACCACGACTGTTTACCTACTTTGATTTGTTTTATAAATATTTATTTTTGCACATATGTAAGTCTAAGTAAATGGTCTAATGAGATGTAATTATTCATGTTACAAATTCTATTTCCCTTAAGAGGTCCACCTAAAAAAGTATATATTTTGAAAACCCCCTTCTATTACTTGTCTGCCCCACCCCACCTCCACATAGCCACGAGACCCTTTCTAATCACGGGCAATTTAGTGCCATCAATCTGAATATTGAGCACCCTGTAATTGCCCTTCGCTGTGTGCTCGAAAGTAGTTTGAATTACAATATTCCAACATAACAAACACACATGGGTTTACGGGTTTGCATGACCCCACAGCCCGGGTGTTCTCGTTTTTATTCTGTTTTCCTAAGCAGGCCCACTAGAACATTACATAACCCAAAATATTGCAAACACAATAAGTTAAATGAAGCAGCCCCTTTTTGGGGTATGGGTTCTGGAGGAGATTTAGGGGTTGGGGTGGGTGATGAAGACTCACCCGATTTGATGCATGCCACGGCCTCTTCCGCCTTTACGATTGGAGGCTCCCGGGCGATTGGATGCGACAGTTCCCGGACATAGGTGAAGTAGTTGTTCTGGGCGGAGACCGTGGAGGCGGTCGTGGCCGTTTTCAGGAGGTTATTCAGCTGACCCACATGGCGCGCCAGTTGCTTGCTCATGATGGCTTGTATGTTGTACGTAAAGTACTAGGAAACACACACGTCGAAAGGGGTTAACGAAAAGAACGCGAGATGCAGGAGCGGCTGAGTGGTGGGTTTCACTTGGGAGTGTTCAGACTTTTCTTGGATGAGTTCCGTCCACAGCGGCACCAAATTTGCAACTGGTTCGCAATCCCAAACATTAACGCCACAAAAGCTTTCCGGCAAAAGCTATTTCCCGATCGCAAACCAGAGCTCCCAACCTGCTCCTCTCACCGGGAAGATTCGCCTATGTAGGCATCATTTGCATAAATAAATATATTTAAACGTTGATTTAACAGATTTTCTCTTATTTATACATAAATTTTATTTGAAATTTGAAAAGGTATCTGGCTATCTGTGTTGGGTAACGTACTTGGGTTTCGATAGATCGAAAGCTTTCGGGTATCGGTATCGTATGGCTTGACTGGCATTATGTTTGGCGCTTTATTTGAAGACTATTAATAGGACAATTTTTTTAAATTAATAATTTATATTTGTATTTTCTATATATTTTCAGTGTGTTAAACATTTTTGTTAACAAAGTTTGAGGTGTCAGTCTCGAACAGATGCATTGGTTTTGATAGACCAATTAACAGTTCTAAAGCGCCAAATTTAAATGTGATAACAAAAGACCATTTATTGTTCTATCGGCATATTTTTAGAAAAACAAAGTTAAAATAAAGTTGAAAATACATAAAATAAAAAGCAAACAGCATTAATTAGTTCATTACACACCTATTAAGATTAACAAAATTTTAACAGAAATCGAACATAAATTTGTCTGTTCTTTCAGTTTTACTTTTATTCCGCTTATGTTATTTTATAAAATATTTAAAAGACATTCGACTAGTAGAGCTTTTACTTGGAGTTTATTCACTAAGATTATTCGTTCAATTAATCAAAAATTCCTAATACATAAAAGCGCTTTGGACTAACGATTAAAAAATAACAAATTACATTAGTACAGCGTTTATATCATAAAAAGACCTTATGCAATGTATACAACGCAATTCATCTATGTACAGGCTTAAAACGTAGGACCGTAATATATATCAAAAGTTTGATCTATGTGTTAATGCGCATGTGCATGTGGTACATTGCTATGACTAGTTTATGCGATTTGCTGCCTCTAGACTCGAGTTACATTGACCGTTTACGAAACGGCTTCGGCACAATCTGGGGATACGAGTTAATATATTTGATCAGCTAGCATTAGTAGGATAAGTTTCAATTGTAAGGATTTATACCCCGTCGCTCGAACTCTGCCGATCCTTGAATCTGGACGGAGCCTAAACAATAGAAAGTGATCATCGACGAACTGAAGGGCAAACGGTACAAGGTATGAGATTACAACACGGCGTTCTTTAAATATGTGACTAGAGGATTACTTATAGTATGAGTTGTGCAGCGCCCGAGGCGAGGGTCTTTGGACTTCTGGCTTTGATTATTTTCGGTTAGTTAGCTGATACAGAGTATTTGCTGAATGTTCGTTTACAGTGTTTACGGCTACTGCTTAATATTCCTACTTAGATAACGCTATGATCTAGGCTTCCTGGCTACTGACTGTGATTGGTTTCCGTTTCCGGATTCCGCTTCCTGTGGCGGTTATAATTTGGGTATAGGCACCTCTGGCCTTTATCTCGTGGGCAGCGTCATGTTCAGGCACAACTCGTGATCCCGCAGATCTCCCCAGCCGCCGTTGCCCTTGCGCAGCTTCGACTTCTTCATCAAACTGGGCACCGTCAAGGTGAGGGAGCGCGGGAAGAGCTGGTGTGAATTCCTGGCAATGCGCAGGACGTGCTGCACCTTCGAGATCACCTGATTGGACTCGCAGTTCTTGTTCTTGTGGTGTACGCCACTGGAAGTGAGTCGGATAGTGGATATTAGGAACCAACCATAAGAAATGAGGAGTATGCTTATTGCTCACCACTCTCCGATGTGGAAGACCCTTGGACCCTTGACGATCATTGCATGGAGCTTGCGCCGCAGACATTGCTGGGACACATGCTGCAGTGACCAATCCCAGTTGTAGTCATCGTAGGTGCAAAAATGGCGGGCACACTTCCGGATGTTCGACCAGGTGGTGCGATTGAATGCAAAGCCCATGTTGTGCTTGCTACTAACCCAGGGCATGATCTCCACCTGTCGAAGAAAAAACCGAGTTAAATACGTATAGTGGAGAATAATGGAGTAGCAACAATATTAAATAAGGAACTATCAAAAAGTAAGGGAAGGGTGTCATGCAAATTTCTTTCGTTTCTGTTCGCCTGATGAGGTCAATTTAAATACTAGGGCACTCCAAGTGGGTCCCAACACGCACTGCTTTCGTCCTGGACTAGCCTCTAGTTGGATTCGAAGTGCGAAAGCCGGATATTCGAGTGGGGTACTGTGCGCTCCATACCAAAAATACCTTGCGATAGTCTTTAATGATGCTCTGCCTGTCGATCTTCACTGTACGTACGCGGGCGTGCAACTGGCATATCGGATCAGGGCGAAGTGGACGGGTCGGAGATGTAGCATGCCATCACAGACATATAGACAAGTACATTAAACACAACAATTACAACAACAAACAGGCAGTGATGGGAAATAGCTTTTGCCATAATTGGGTGAAATTTTAAACTAAAATAAGATTGAATTTCAATGCTTCTAATCAAATCATAATCCTGTAAGACAATATCTATTTTCCCTCGAAACACGTAAGAATTCAATTATTATAATAGTTTGTTTTATAACTAAAATACAACAATTTGTTCAACGAATATGTAAAATAATCCTTTATGAATAGGCCTTGTACGCCCACCTATGGTAAAATTAAAACATTCTCCTTTCCCATCACTGCCAAAACGAGGATAGCATATATAGTGGATAGTACAGATCATGCGGATATTGCCAAAGCGTAAATGGATGGGATATGCAACAAAGAATGAGCAACGGAAGAAAATCTACGCAAACAGGGGTATGGAATCAAGCAGTTGAGTGCTCGGCTAGGGATGATTAGGGGCTTGGAGCGGCTGGTGCAGTTAACAGGGATCTGGGGGATCCCGGAGATAGCGGTGCGGTGGCGCTACCTTCTGATAGACGGAATACAATGACGGCAGGACATGATAGTTCCATGTTTGTGCACCATTTTTGCTGCTGCTATGGCTACTTTGCTCATTATTGTTGGTGTCGGATGTGGCGGCGGTGGCGGTGACAGTGTTGATGAGGTTGCCCCGCTTGTTACTGGAGTCACTGGCTCTCTGGTTGTCAGCGGTGTCGCCCACATAGACTTTGGATGACGGTGGTGATTGCGCAGATGATGAGGAGGAATAAGAGGACGACACAGCTAATTGCACAGAGTTTCTATTGTTATTCCTATTATATCCTAATAGACTGTTTGTCGAGATCAGCGAGGAAGCATAGGATTTCTTGTTAGTCTGCGTGCCAGAATTCGGAATAGAACAGATACATATGATAAATTACAATTGTCAGATGAGTTTTGTCTAGATAAACACATGTTTTGTGTGGGTCTTTGATCGAATAACTGGCACCCATTCGGGCAAAGTCCTTGCCGCAATGGGTTGCCATCACAAGTCCCAATAATGGATGGGTTGTATGCATTTTGAATGAATGTGTTTTGTAGCAACGGAAGCTTGAAGAATATACATAAGATAGGCTCGAGCGCTCTTCGAATTTTCGAGGCCAATGCTCTAGCATTAAGTGCCCGCCATTCTGCCCCAATTCTCACCTTGCTGTGGTACGTGTAGTAGTTGAAGGTCTTGAGATAGGTGCCCAGAGACAGCACGTTGCACTGGGGGCACAAGTCTTTGGTTCGTTGCTGCATCATGGCCAGCAGGTATAAGAAGTCTTCGGCCACATAGTGGTCTTCCTCGAGGAATAGGACCAAGCCTGTAAGCATCAGGGAGTTATTGTCGAGTTATTGTTCCATGACCAACTAGTTTTACCTGTGTGATAGCGGGTCACCTCCAGTTCATTGAACACTCGGTTAGCTTTCCAAATCCAGTGGTGCTTAGTCTGCGTAAACTTTGCCTCCCGATAGTGGCCATAGAGATCGGGATACATGGCATTGTTGCAATTGGTGATCAGAGCTCTTTTGGTAATTGAAATGTCAGAAATAAAGAATTAAGAGTACATAAATATAAGGATTTATTCCTTAAACTTACTGCTCCTTTTTGATATTCCTCGGGCAGTCGTTGGGGTCCACGCCGGGATACTCATTTGGATGCGTCTGAATCGAGTACGGATAGAATATCTGCATCACCTTGCAGAAATCGATCTGCTGAACCAGGTCGTTGATATCGTCGTCGTAAAAGTCGTGCGAGAACACCAGTAGCACCTTAGAGATATCCCTTGCCTGCGCCAGACTGACAATCAAATGGCGCAGATAGGTAATTCTCGTGTGCACCTGAGGTTTTTTAACATTACAGAGGAGTTCTTTTATTGAACAGGTCCACTAACCTGGACTACAATTATCACAGAGTCATTTTGCAGGGGCCCAAAGACGTCCTCGTTAAGCACCGCCTGCATATCATTGTATCGCGCAATCTGACGCTTGATCTCCGTAATATTCGGAGGATGATAGACGTCGAAACTGATTGTAGTGGCAGTCGCAGCTCCGGTACTACTTGTATTCAGGAGCAGGGCTGAAATGTGTATTAATGCCTGTTTAGTAACAATTTATCTTATCATCTGTACGGACTTACCCGCTGCGGAAAGGACTCCTGCACCCGAGGTGGTGTGATTGCGGGAATGGGGTGTTAGATATTTGTGCAGAGTGGCGGGCACCATGGCCAAAATGGCATCATCCGAATCGTTGGTGACCGCATCGCCCAGCACATTGTCCCGCGAGTCCACTGGGAAAAGATTAAAGTACAATTTAGTAATAGTCACCCAGAGTTGCTAGTAGTTATGTACTTACAGTAGTTAAAATTGTGGTACTGCAGCAGGCCAAAGATGCACAAGGCCAGCAGGAAAACACTCCGCATGTAGAAGTTATTGCGCTTGCGACCCATTGCTCCGGTATTGGGCAGTGGGATCAGAATGCGACCTGTTCAACACCAAACGGACTTAGCAAGGCTGTCTTTTTTATTTCTGGGAATCTCGTTTCTATTACCCCTTTTCGACATTTCCGCAAATCGTTCTTCTCTCGGTTACTAGCAAGAATTCACTGGGAGATCGCCGTCATCTCGCCCTCTGAAATGGATTAATTACAATTAACAGCAAGTTCCAAATTAACTTCTACTCCCAAAGTTTTGGAGCTTTCAACAACTCAATAGTGTTGAAAGATGAGAACGATTATGTTTCAATATCGGAGATATTATGATTCATAAGTTATAATTCAACAACACAGAATGTACTTATAAACAACTATATTTTTTGCTGTTGTTCTTTTACACACCGCATTCCAATTTTGATTTAAATTTGATATATTTTCAAGGTAGTTAAGCTCAGCGCACATCTATTTCAATCATTATCTTTTTGGGGGCGCTTTTATAATTAAACCTGTAAGTGCACAGATTCTCCAGGGCTGATCCGCACAATGGGATTCGGAATGGGAATGCTAATCAGAAGAGTAACGAGTACGCCAATTCAATTGCACGCCGGCCTCCAGTGCGCCATGATCTCAGAACCATACTTGGCTCTGGGCACTTGGCACTTGAGTTTAATTAGCAATGGAGGCTCACTGGACTCCGCATGAATGGGGATGGGATGAGGTTGGGGGACGAGGGGGAGCACGTAGTAGCCGCATGGCGCACGCAGTAGAGAGCCTGTAAAGTGGGCGGACCGCCGTCTGAAATCACAAATCTGAAATGCACGGCCTCGCGGCAATTGTCATAAAAATAGATTCGGCAGCGACCGGCTCAGCGAAATATTTCACATGTGAAACGGTTTTGCTTTGAGGAAGCGCAATTTATGTGGCAGAAACAGGAAAGAACTAGATAATGCTCCGCACTAAGATTCGTGTAATAGTCTATTTACTTGGGATTTACGGGGCGTTGCTACAGGCTACGCAACGACCTACATATGTATTTAGAATTCCACTAATTATGCATATTAATGATATTTTTACTGCATCAAAAAATGTATATAAAAATGTACTTCAAATCACTAATATAACATTATGAAGAACTCGATTGTTGATACAGATTTTAATGCAAAGTATGTGAAAGCACAACATATTTATTTTCTCAGGGGAATAACTACTCATAGTTATTGTTTTTTTGGTCAAGGTCCAAAACCAGCTTATTCTAATAAGGTATATAAACATAAAACCCCCGTGAATAGTTTTACACATGTGCTTGCGATAAATATGGTCCAAACTCAAAGCCTTGAAGTAAGCCAAAAATAAATAGAAAAATAAAACATTGGCTTTTCCTTAACGGATTACGCTAATTCCTTCACACTTTTCCCCGGAATTTAAGTTGTTTGTTTTGGCGTCAAGTTGCCGCCAGTCCAAAGTAGTTTCGTTTCACAAGTGGACATCTCGAATCCAAGTCACATGCGAATTTAATTTAGGCGCACAATACAAGTATACATTTGTATATACATACTTTCGGATGGTTTGGCTACTAAAACTATGATGCTAGATAGATTCTTTTAACTATAGTCAACAAAAAATGTAAATGTGGAGTTCTTGATAACTACGAACTCCCTCTCCAGATGAATATCTAATTACGCCCCCAGTGCCAGGCCACTAATTATAATGTTTCCTGGTAACGATAAGCTGACGTACATAAATGAATAAAATCAATGAACCTGCGTCAAAACTTCTGCCCCTATATTAATAAATTGTAAGTGGGGCAATTCACGATTGAATTCGACTTTGAAACTAATAGGGTGAAAGGAGAATGCGGAAAAAAAACTAGAAAAGTCAGTACACCGAAATAAAATGTTCTGCCCATATGTACATGAAGTGATCGGTTAACTATTTAATAAGACAAAGTCTTTTCTTATCGGGAAATTGCAGTTTGTAATTTATTAATGGAAAGGTCTTAATTTAAACTAGTTTCTATTAATGATTTTCAGTTTACACTAAAGATCGTCAACTTTTTTTAAACTTTCTGAATAAAATATTTATAGTTTTGGTTTCTTGCCCACCTAAAAATCAGAAATGGAATTTTGGATTATAAAATCAGGTTTATCAGTGTTACCTCTATAGATATTTAAAAGTATGTAATTGGAAACTAGGATAATCTAAACAAAAAAATTAATAGCTAATGTCAAAAGAAGAATTTGTCTTGAAATTCTAATAAGTACTTTTCTATCTGAGTAGGAACAACCACTACTCGTAAATGCAGAGACTTTTTTTGGGCGGTAGTGTGTGGCGAGGGGCGGAGGGGAGGGGCACAAGGGGCGTGAGGTCGAACAGGTATTTTCGGTTTAGTTGTTACGAAATTAAAACGCAGGCAAATGCGCCGTTTACTTTGCATTGTTTTTATGGGTGGTTTTAACGACCAACTTTAGGGGACTTGGGCATTTTTTTCGGGCGTGTTAATTGTTTGGGGCAAGTGGACGCACCTTTGGTTGATTTTCTGACCAGCTCGGCACCTTCGAAGGACTCGAAATCCTCCATTAGTTTGCGGTAGCCAGTTATTCTGCGTCCAATCGATTTTTCAGACGCCCCGAAGAAGTCCAATTGCAGCGTAACAAATTGCCTGCTTTTGTCTGGATTTTTGAGCATTTCGGGGGTTTATATATTAACTAATTTACCGGGGGATCGAAGGATTTAACTTTTATTCCTGTTTGTCGTTGTTTTTGCTTTTGTTTTTGTGGCATAAGCTCTTGCATTTACGGTACACACACACACTAACAGCTGCTAGGGCTGCCGCTGCACACACACACACGCACAGCGGACAAACGGGCATCTCTATCTCTTTTCATCTCACTGCCCCTCAAAATTTTCACATTTCCCGATTCGTTTTTTCTTTATTTTTATGTAAATTTGTCTCTTCAATTTTCGCTTTCGTTTGGCCAACAACAAACAACTCGCGATCGAGTATCTCAAGTTGGCCGTCCGTTACGAACGAGTATCTCATACGATGTATCTCATAGAGCGCGAATCGAAATCAAAAAGTAACACAAGCAGCTGTTCGGGTAGACATGGGCAGCCATCGATAACAAAAGAGTTAAAGTCGATACATTTTTAGTACAAGAAAATGAAAATTGTCTTATAAAAATAAATCGGTTCTTGAATTCAACTCATGTACTTATAAAATTTAAGAAATATTAAATAAATTTTAGAGCTTATCATTTATTGTGTATAATATTTGCATATTTATTGGCAATAAGGAACTTGAAGTTTAAAAAAAGGTTAATAGGATTCGATTCTGAGGACTGGATTTTAAAAAATGAAAAGCGCTTGCGAAAAGTATAGGGGCATGTGTAGGGGCGCAATTTTTGTAACAGATTTCCAAATATTTAAGAAATATTAAATACATTATAAAACTTAACATTTATTGTTCATTTGATATTTTCATTTTTATTGGCAACAAGGAACTTAAACTTTATGAAGAGGGTGGATAGGATTTGTTGACTTGTGATGCTTTTCTGATTTTATATGTAATTTATATAATTTTCTTTATTTGAGTAAACGATTTTATCAGCACTTCAATATATGAATTAAAATGAATGAATTGTATGTTGACTTCTTAATAATTTTCAGCCGTTAGCGAAGTCTTCTGGCCTCGCGTTCGGATTCCAGGAGCGAAAGGATGTCGCCCTCGCGAACAGGTCCTTTGACGTTGCGAATGATCTGGCGGTCCTGCTCGCCGAGAAACTCTACCTTCACTTGGGTGCATTGGCCCTGGGATTCTGTGCGGTCAAGCACCTTCACAACTCGAACGTACACCGGCCTATCCATAATTGTTCAAAATTTTCGGAATTGAGTTTAAATGTGAACCGGTGAGTGCGGATGCTCTGGTAGCCGGATTTTCACCAGCCCTGAAACTACCGACTGCTGTTATCGATCTAGTTCAATTTTATCTTGTATAGAGTTGTCAATCGATACTACCACCATCGGTATTTTTAAGTTTTTTAGCAAACTATCCATATTATTGCGATAGAACCGTCATCAACTAATTTTTAAAAACAGGGTTTGAAAGTTGAGAATATTTGATCGATATTTCATAAAATTTTAATTTAGCTATCAAATTTTAAAAATTTTCATGTATTACTTTATTTTTATCAGTTAGGGCTTGAAACTGAAAAGGGTATTTTTGAAAGATTTTGTCAATTACTTAAATTTATACTGCAGCTCTCCGACAAACTATTTGCTCATTAAAAAATCGTAAGGATTTAAGAGGCTCTTGGTGGCGATATCATACCGTTGAATGTGCGAGCGCTCCTAACCATCGATACTATCGATATTGTCATCGATAGTTTGACAGCTCTAGCATGTAATTGTTCGTCTCGCCGTCTAACATTTGTGTCGAACTATTTTGTTTTGCCATTCAATAAATCTATTATTTACCACTAAATAAGCGGCGCCCCCGAGCCCGTGAAGTGTCCGCGTTCTAGGGATTCGGATAAGTCGAGGAGTACAACGAATCCGCAACGATACGTCCAAGAAAAACGAAAGGCAGCAGCAGTAGCAGCCAACCTATAGCAGAGGCAACAGCAACAAAATACACAAAATAAAAGAAGCAGCAGACGGAAAAGTGTTTAAATGGTCGAGAACTGAAAGAAGAGGCGATTGTATACGGATTTTCGAGAGTACAAGACCCAGAGACAACGAAAATGCTTTAGAGGGCGGCGGTTCTCGACTATTTTCTCCCTCCGGAGAGACCAGAGTTGCCAGAGGACGAGGATGAGATGAGACTCCTGGCGAACAACCAAGAAGCTAAAGATATATAGTCCATATATTCGGGGAATGCCCTCGGGTAGTCCCGCTGAGATCCCAGTTTGAGGATCCACGAGCTGGGTGCTATATCCTGCAGCCTTGTTTAGCATTTAATCCGGTCACCGTGCCTGCGCCTTGTTAACCACACTCTCTTGTTTACGTTTGCTTGTTTGTTGACCTCCACACAAATCGTCCTTCCATTAATTGTTAGTTACGCATCCCTCTCGTTGAGCACACTAATCAAAATGAAAGCATCATCCTCGTCGAAATCGAAATTGAAATCGAAGCGTCCAGCCGTTAAAGCTACAATCAAATTACTCCCGTCCAAACCCACCTCGTCATCGTCACCGCCATCGAATATTGGAGCCAGGGCCGCCAGGACTTCGCCAGGATTAGTCGTCTGCCATCCCAATTGAGTGAAGCCAAGGATACACGAATCTAAGGGTAAGTCACCTTCATTATTCGGTGTAACGACCTATAATAATGTTCTAATTTCCTTATTTAGTCTGTTGGATCAGCTTTTGATAGAGTTTACCCATCATATCAGGGTGTGAGGATGATAATACGATTTGCATGACATTCGACATATATGCAGTGCAATAGAATGTAAAAAGATGTAAAAGGATGTTAATTATTATTATATGTTTGACTTCCGTAACTCAAGTCACCATCTGACATAAAAAAATTAAATTATTGATTCGATTTTACCTTTCCATTGTAAACTAATTCGACTTATATGCTCTCCTAAATATGGAAGTTGGATTTCTTTTGCTCATCATGTCTCCCAATTACTAATTTTGATTATTTTACCCTAACTAAGTAGCTCTATAAATACTCCGCTTCGAAGTGATATAAAAAAGCTTTTGTATGATTAAAATCGATGGCTTTTACATACATATATCTTAAACATTGTTTATAAAGATTATTTCTGATATGTTTGAAATTTTTTTTTTAAATAATAAAACCCCAACTGCATATTATTATATATTTAATTTTCCATTGCAAGCATTGTCTAATAAATTTAAATATGATCCAATAATAATTAGTTTAAATTGCAAGCCACAGGCAAACTTACTTAAAAAATAAACCATTTTAAAATGTAATGTCAGTATTTACAATTAAACTCATTTACAAATAAGAAGTAACATTTCTGGCACCCTTAAATAAAAAACCTTAGTATTATTCATGCAGTAATTATAGTAACTTTGTAACCTGTTTGATCGCCTATTTATTCAATTTTAAAATGTTATATTTAATTCACCGACAAAATATTATGCCCTTTTTTCAGGTACTGCAGGTACTACATCAACTGTAATATAAGATACATTAATATAAAGTAAAGCCAGTTGGAGTAAAATAAGTAAAACGAAGTTAAACAATTCTAAAAATCGGACATCAATAGATTCAACAATCTTAAAGGACTTGGAGCATTTAAAATTCATATATTCTCAAGCGTTGGCCATTTCTCACTTGAGTTTAATCGGTAAGGTTTTATTTCCTTTTATATTAATACCATCTACACAGAATTCTTTCCATTTATTTAAGCGTAAATTGAACTCATTCGTGCGAGAAATATTCTCCCCCAAAAATGCAATATCAAAGGGTTTTTGAATAAGGCATGTGTTAGGGGAGGTTATAGTCACTTGATTGTTTTAAAGTGCGGCAATATATTAAATACATAAAAATAGTCGAATATCCTCTATTTTATCTAAATACACCTATTTTCTATCTACCATCCTAAAAATAGTATGTTGTTTTATTTTATATTAATCAATATTAAAGAGTTGGATTTAAGAAAAGTGAGAAATAATAATAAAATATTCATCTCAATTTAATTTTCTATTCATTGGTATTAAACATTTAATTTTATTTTAGCTCAAATTTTAATAACTTTTACCCCTTTCAAAATTTAAAAAGTGCTTTTTATCCATTTTTTGTTGCCAAATGATTCTAATTAAGATCGGTCTAGGAAGACATTCCATAAAAATAAATCTGTATTTAAGTAATACTTAAGTTTTCATACCAACTTTTAATAATGGCTATGTAAACTAGATTTTAAAATCAATTTTGCTATTCTTCATTCACTGATTCTTTAAATCAATATTTATTTGTTTCAGGATCTACTGGAATTTTTTCGGAATACCAATATCTTCCCTTGATTTTCATATTGAATTTTTATGCAAATTACATATGTGAGTATATCGCTTAATTTTAAAACTTGTGTTATAATTTTAGATAAAAATGTTTCGATTTTAATATTGACGTTAAAGGATTTTCTTTTTTATCCTGAAATTCTATTAATGAATGCAATTTTATACCAAATTTCATAAGTTACACATTGCAAATCGCCTTCTTTTGTAACAATCGTAATAATCGTTGAAAATATATTTTTAAGTTATATATCTTTTAAATTTACGACTATATCACATTACTTTTCATAACTAAAACTTTTCAGAAAATAGTAACTTTACATTTACAAAATTTAATTACAAGCACGTTTTTTTTTTATTATAAGGATAATGGTTCGGAATATTTTATATGTTATTAATTAGTTGGTTATGTTGTTTCCAAAAAATGTTTTTACTTATTTAATTACTTTGGCCCGCTCGTCTTTAAATAATTGCCTGCTACATAAGTGTTTTGTCACCTTAATCCTTTTATTATGGGTAAATAGGATTCCCTTATGCTGCCTTTTCCAAGCCAAAGTGCATCCACAGCTGGCCTTGCAATGGGCTTTGCACCTGAAAAGTGAGCGCTTCCGTGCTGAACTTTTCTGGCTTTGCTGGCAACTTTTGCCGCGAACAAAGTACCACTATTGACCTTCGGCAATACTCGCAGTCGTAGTGAGTATTTTTCCGTATATTTCCCCCAGTTTGCCGGGCCAACCAAGTCTAGACCGACATCAGACGCCCGTTTCATCAGGTTCGGTTCAGCAATGGCGGTCTTAACCTCATTAGAAATAAACGAGGCTGCCGCCGGTCGCCCCCACCTCCTTTATTGTTTTCAAACTTATTCGAAAATAATTTCCACATTTGTGTTTAGGGGAGGAAATGAAACATGGAGGTGGGTCTTCAAGCTCAACCCTTGCCCCACCCCTCCACGTTTGGATTACAAATAAAATCCAACTCCGCTGCTCTGTTTATGTACAATAAGGACGGGCGTCTGATTTTTCCTTTGCGCTTGGGACTCTGGCAGTGGGCCAGGACCTGGTCTGGGTCTGAATCTGGACCTGCGCATATTGGTTGCACACAATGACTCCTATTCGCCTGCTGCCATCTCGCTTGCACCGCCACAACCACGGACACTTTGAAAAGAACATCCTTTGTGTGTTGTTGTTCAATGTACATGAAGCATCATTATGTTGGAGGTCGTCCCCATGGCCGGTTTTGTACTCCTGCTCCTCGAATGGACAGTCCCATCAACAGCTGGTCGGGACCTTCTAGGGGCAATGGTTCTCCACTCAGAGAAAATAACATCTTAATCGATCAATTAAACAAAGGTTTAATGATTGCGTCGATTTCGAATTTAAGTGTCTAGTAAGAAAAACTAGGTTTGGTAACAATGGGCTTAAGTTTTTAAAAAGCTGCAAGCTCAAAATCCCTGGATTTGCATTCAATTAAATGGTAGCTAGGCATGTCTGTCAGAAAACTGTTGTTATTAATCCACAATTGAATTCAATTCTTTTTTCAAAAATGTGAAGTATAAAAACTAATATAGGCAGAAACCCGAAGAATTATTCGGCAGAAAAAGGTTTCATAAATAATCCTGTTACAAATGAATTCTATTGTCATAAACACTAGTTTGATTTATAGGGACTTCGATATAGTAAGTTTAAGAAGATTGAAGATTGTGCATAAATTTGGCTTAATAAATACAGAGGTATATTTCTTACTTAAAGGTCATTTGCTAAACTAGCCAACTCTTTATTTATTTTTAATTTTTCTCTCTGTGATGTTCCGACTTCGATGTGCTCGCCAATTAAGTTCGATATCCGCACATAAACGGCGTAAGCGCCTTTCTGGATGTCCGCATGCAACAATTGTGAGTGGGAGAGGCTGTGGGTGCGAATGCGGATGAGGATGGGTATAAGGATGGGGAAGCAGAGGGTTGGGCCGGGCAACCCCGAAATGGTTTATGTACTCTGCTTGCTTCGGCATGGGCGCACATACGTGGCTGGCAGCAGGGTGAAATCTGCTATCGCTGTCAACGTTGGATTGAGGATTCAGAACTCGGGACTCGTTCAGTTTGACTTTCCGCTTGTCAAGGCATTGTCACCAAATACTTTGTGCTCCGTGGCTCGTGGCAAAAGATTTGTCAACAATTAGTGGCGATAATAATCCGAAAAGTCGCGCGTCCTGAAGTGAGCAACCTGCCGAGGCATTGTGAGTGCATCAAAGGTGATTTAATGTCATCTCGACTACCGCAGCATACCTGAGGCTTAGGATCCGTAAATAAAAAACTAAATCCTTCGAGTACTCGGGCACCTGGGCAACCGTTTTCAGGGAAACTCTGAGCAGTAGCCTCCGGCTGATGAGGGGATGCCCTCATCTTACGCTAGACTTACCTGCCAATCATCAGAACTCATAACTTGAAAAGAATGGGGAATTATCCGGCGATGCGTACGCAATCTAATAGGGATAGAAAAATCATCATCTGCCCTCGAGAGGGTCTGCTCCTGTTCTATTGTTGTATTTCGGCATTCGCTCACAACAAAATCAATAAGGATTTATTTAATTATTTCATAATTTCCGTTCAACTGCATTTGAACAACAATGAAACAAAATAGTTGTTGGCAATCTTTTACTGGGGGTTAAACCTTGATTGAGAATGCAATCAATGTGTAATTTATTCGTTTATAGTAAAGAATATATTAGGAGCTTTTATACAGGGCGTCTTTCAGCAAAACAAAGTTTCCGGCAGAGGAAAATAAGTTTTTGATGCATTCGTTTCACCGTCGGGATACTTTTTAATGATTTGTGACCAATACTGACCATTTACTTAATAACTATTCATTCGATTAATTATTTCCTTTACATTCGGAAATTAAATACAATTGACAATTAAAATGTAAATTGAGTGAAATCTTGTTTCCAATTTAGTTTTAAATTCAAGGGTAATTTTGAAGGTTTTATCCTAAATCATGTTTACTTTGTTACATTTTTACTGGAAGAATTATAACTCTTTTATTACTGTTTTTCAATCCACTATTGGTAAAAAATTATACAACGAACTTGGCTTATAAATATTTTAATCATGTTATCCGAAGCTTTTCGAATTTAACCATCTTTCCATCCTATATGACAAATATAGAATTTAGTCATATTTCATTAAAAATGTCATGATAAAAGTTTAAAAGTAGATTAGTCATAATTCAAGCATTCAATCCAAAAGATAAAATGATCATGCTAAATTGATCCGATCGTTCCTTTAACAGCTATAAGATTCATGATCTTCCGACTGTTTTAAAAATGGTAGATGGCAAACCGCATAACTATATAGACCCGACTGGTTATCCCGACAATATTTAGTTTTATATAATTGAAGATTTTTCGTTCACTGCTAAAAAAAATCAAAACATCAGACTTGTTTTCAATTTTGCAAGCCTGATTGTTAAATACAATTTTTACTATTTGAATAATATATATTTTTATAACCTTGCTGAGGTATTATAAGTTCTGTAAATAATTAGTTTCTACGCAAACTAGTTTCTTTGTCATAGAGCCATCTGTAAAAACGTTGATTGTTATAAATCAGTCGACTATATCGTCAAAATAAATTTTAAAAAACTATAGCTTGTTTTTAACATGTACGGATATTCTCCGACTTGAAAAAATTTGAAACCATTTTAGAATTATAGTTTCAATGTGACAAAAATCCGACGACTATATAATTGTCAAAGGAATAATCAAACAAGGAAGGAAAGCTAACTTCGGGCGGAGAAGTTACAGAAGTTGCAGAATATTCTCCAAAATTATTCATATGATGCATTCTTAACACTAATCCCAACTTCCTAACTTTAAAAACACCAAAGTTATGGCGATTCCAATCGTTCAGTTATATGGCAGCTATAGAATATAGTCGGCCTATCCTTATAAAATTTGGTAGGTCGGATTAATTGGCCAAATATAAAACCCATAGAAAATCCCAACTTCCTAACTTTACAAACACCAAAGTTAAATGCATTTCCGATCAATTAGTTATATGGCAGCTATAGGATATGGTCCGACTTATATACTGCGTGCAAAGGAAAGAAGGGTGTGTGCAAAGTTTACAATATCTTTAAAACTGAGAGACTAGTTCGCGTAGAAACAGACTGACGGACAGACAGACGGACAGACGGACATGCTTATATCAACTCAGGAGGTGATCCTGATAAAGAATATATATACTTCATAGGGTCGGAGATGTCTCCTTCACTGCGTTCCACACTTTTGACCAAAATTATAATACCCTCTGCAAGGGTATAATAAGTTATTGGAAAATCATTATTTTTAAGTATATACGCATAAAAATCCAAACTTTCTGCAAAAGCTGTCCTTTTAATAGGTCCTGGCCGAATTTCGCTTCTATGCCTTCTTTAAAAAGTGTTTGCGATGAAGTGTCCTTTACTCATTAAAAATGGAACTACAATTTAACCTCTTCATATACATGCAAGATCTTTTACATCATATAACATCCTATTGAAAAATTATATGCGCCAGTATATGATTTTAAAAGGTTAAAGGCTTTCAAAGTTTTTCTTGAGTGATTAAGTATGAGTTTAAATAACCACTTACAGCCGCAGAACGCACCAGTCAAAGGTAATTCCCTCTTCTGTATGTTCCGGGTCTCATTTTACCATCGTGGTGGACTTAAAAAGCGTCAGCAACTAACTTTCTTTGTGACCTGAGAGAAAGCTGCCATGGGGCTTTCAGTAGCAATTATGCCATTAAGGTCGAGCCGAATCTTTGATGTCGGCGATGGCACTTGTTAATCCTGAGATGCGCGGGATGCAAGGATGCAGCGGTGCCAAGATGCACTAAAGAGTTGCCGATTTCCCCTGCTGTTTGGCGTTGTCTTTGTGTATTCCTTGGCCACGGGGGAGACATGGGCCCCAAGTGGCCGGAGGATGTCCTTCTCCTAGAAAACGACGCCATCTCTAGTCCTTTCTAGCCGGCTTTCCTTTGCGGTGCCGAGCGTTTTAATTGTGCCTCTCTTTGTTCTTTTCGCCGTAATGGAGTGCTATGCAAATGGCGTTTTGATGAATTTCCTTGGCTCTCCGGCGGCGCTATCGCTTTGTGGCTGTTCAGTTCCCCAGTTGTCCTGGCCCTGCTAAAACAACGAAAACAAACAACAGCATTCATCCCCTTTCATCGCTGGCTGTGTTTGTGTGTCTGTAAGTCATGGCTGGCAGGGAAGTGCTGCCCAAACCCCTTCCTCCTCGTCGTCCTTCACTCTCTGACAGGCTCTGCTCATGTCCTTTGTGCTTTGTTGTTGTATTTGTCGCTGCTCTGTTGTTGGCGGCAAACTTATCCAGTGCTGCCTGACTCTCACAGGCCAAAAAAGCCAGATAATTTCAAATAACAAAGGTCTGTCAACCTTATTCTAGAATTCAGATCGAAATCATTCGAGATCGGATGTGACAATCAAAAACGCCAACAAAAACGATCTTATATCCGTAATATTTTTCCTTAATGTTTTATGTCTGCAAAACTTCTATCTAAATCGACTCGCTGTTAAATATGATTAAAAATACAAATACGATTTAGGGTTATACTTATAGAAAACACGTTATTAATAGTTCTTGTCAATTTTTTAGGTCATGTTACTTTCGGTGTAGAGGAATTATTGGTTGCTAAAAAAGTACTTAATAACCCATAGTAAATATGTTCCTTTTAGGAGCTTTCTTAAAATGTAAAGTAAAGTAGAATGGAAGTACATAGTTATATATTTATTTTTTTATATTCATAATTAACTTTTGGTTGTATTTCAATTCAAAACCTTTTGGACAGACATAACTGGGAATCCTGAAATGTTAAAAATGGCTTTTAACCAAAAAGAGCTGAAGATGCAGTCCTGTTACGCTCGTTATTGCAAAGGGGAGGGAATGCGGAGCAACGAAGAAAAGGGAATATTTTTGATTTACCAAAAGCGCGACGCGGTGCTTACTTTCTAGTTTTGGCCTGCTCTCGAACGCGTCAGACAGCTCGAGAAATAGCAGAGGCACCAGGATTAAAGAGTCCCCGCCACCATCCCCGGTATTGCGATGGTATTAGGGTGTGTGCCCGACTGAGTGTGTGCGTATTTCGTGTTCAAATTTTGTACATAATGGATTATTGTCCTTTTTTGCCTTTGCCATGCGCCCCGACTGCTGCATTGGTCGATATCGTCAACCAATCAAAAGCGCCCTCAAAATGGCCGCCGTTCGATTCCGCTCCTCATTTTGCGATTTGCTTATGGTTTGCCCGTTGATAAGAAATGCAAAGGAGCCGTCGTGTAAGCGCCGATAAGTGGTCATTCAGCTTCCGCATCCTTGAGGATTTCCCATTACGGTTCCAATTACGAGTGCGTTTTCGATTTCTGCACCGCAAATTGCGCACTAAAGATGGGAAAGTGGGCCACGAGAGTACTCAGTGGATTGGTCTGCATCTATCTGAATCCATTTGTTGTTTAACATGACCTCTAGTCACTTTTGTAATATTAGAAAGAATTCAGTATTTACTGTGGAACTGAATTAGGAAATAGTATTTCCCAATCAAATTAATTTTTTTGATTACAATTCAAAAATAAAAGAAAATAATGATTTGGAAAACGAGAGAATAGAACATGGTTTTTTTGATGCAAACTAATTTGGTTTTCTCATAATCAACGTAGGTTGCACATTATAGAACCAAAAATTAGGTCAAATAAAAAATAAGGAACAATAACACCAAGTCTAATTATATAACTTATATATTGGGAAAAAAGGATTATATAAAATTTTCAAACCTGCAATTGAAGGAATACTAAAAATTATAGACTAGTTTGTGTATAATCATGATAATAATAATAAACGGTCTTAAAAGTATAAAAACAAATTCTATTATAATTCTTCTTGCTTTGATTTTGTTATAGGCCTTGTCTAATTGCCTTCCAAATTCGCAAACGAGCGCATCTTCCATGTCCCAGATATTTGTAAAATACGGGCGTTTGTGATTTGAAACAGAGAACACGTTCGTTAATCATAACTGGTAACTTTAGCGTAGGAATAGGTAAATATTTAGCAGCGATCGCTCGTCCTGGGAAGCCAATTTAGAGTGGCATGAGTGGCCATCCATCAGGACTCCGGAAACATGATGATAATGAGTGTAGTGGGCCACGACCACCTGTACCCGGAGAAGAGAGCCGTGTTAAAAAGGTTGGTAGATAATTAGTGCAGGGGATTCGCTGAAAGCTAACCATCCCATCGAATAGATGACCGAAGGGGTAGCAGAGACCTCGAAGAATTCACCGCCATCCTACCTGAACTGGGCCCGGACGCTGAACCACCTGCTGGAGGACCGCGATGGGGTCGAGCTCTTCAAGAAGTACGTCGAGGAGGAGGCGCCCGCCTACAACGACCACCTCAACTTCTACTTTGCCTGCGAGGGCCTCAAGCAGCAGACGGATCCGGAGAAGATCAAGCAGTTAATCGGAGCCATATATAGGTGGGTGAAGTCGTTAAAAAGTGGCACGACAAACGAACTAATTTATGCCCCACGTGTCTAGATTCCTGCGCAAGAGTCAGCTGTCCATCTCCGATGACCTGCGCGCCCAGATCAAGGCCATCAAGACGAACCCAGAGATTCCGCTTAGCCCGCACATCTTCGATCCCATGCAGCGCCATGTGGAGGTCACCATCCGCGACAACATCTACCCCACGTTTCTCTGCTCGGAAATGTACATCCTGTACATCCAGCAGATGTCCGCCCAGCAGGAGCGGTGCAGCAGCAGCGGCGCCACTGGATCGGGAAGTGCCGGGAGTAGTGGTAGTGGTGGCAGCAGCCTCGTTGGCGCCTGTGCCCTGCCGGCGACCAATGCGCCCACCAAGCAGCATCAGCATCTGCAGCAGCTGGTGCCGCCGGGTGCCTTCATCAATCTGCCGGTGAGCAGCGTGAGCGGGCCGCCAGCTGGCACGTGCAGTGCCAGCGGCAGTGTGTACGGTCCATCGACGTCGGCCAGCTCGAGCGGCTCCATCAGCGCCACCGACACACTGCCCCGCAGCTCCACGCTGCCCACACTGCACGAGGACTCGGTGCTGTCGCTCTGCGAAGACTTCGAGAAGGTGCAGATGCAGGAGGGCGGTGGATCCCTCGGTTCCGGATCCGCGGGCGCAGGTGCGCGGGCTCCCGACTACCCGATCCGACTGACGCGGGACCTACTAATAGCAACTCAAAAAAGAAGACTGGAAATCCGACCTCCCGGGTATGTATGCTCTCTTTTGTAGTTAGTAGCCCTTGCTTGGTTGATAACAAAACTTAGGCTAGGATGTATGTTAGGTAGAATATATTTAGAATCAGTTGCGGTCAAAATAAAAACATATCATAAGCGCTTTAATTATCTTTCCCTCAAAGGACAATATTTACGAAAAGAACTTATAACTTGCTACACCAAAAAGGTCGAAAAACCTTTTTCTAACATTGAAAAAAAGACATAGATATGAAAATCAAACTACTTCAATTATGCCTGTTATTATTCTGACTGCAAATTAAGTATTTAGAACTCGCGGCCAATACCACCAACATTTTGACACCAGACGGGATCCACCTCACTCTTTTGTTTGTCTTAAGTTTTTCTTAAGTGATGATAATTTTTTGTGATTAACTCCTAATTTGATATCTTTGTTTCTTTTACTTTTTACATATGTTGTACATGAACGCTCACAAAAACACGCACGCCAAAAAACACGAACCCACCTGCATACTATATATACCGAATATATGCCCCACAATACTCATTGGGCCTCAAAACACCACCCGCATATGCAATGTACATATGTTTACCGTTACACTACTGACTCGATGAATATATACATTATGTTTACCTTTTTGTTTGAACATTTTTGTTTGTGGATCTTGACGATTCCCCCACTCACATAAACACAATCACACGATTGGGCGCCATTGCATGGAAACTATATGTCCTGGTCCTGTTCCTGTTCATGGTCCGATCTGCATGCGAGTAGTGCCCACGGTTATGTGTACAATCCAAGCACTACCAACACCTCCTATGTGCCGAATTCGCGGGTAGATTCGGAAAGGGGCAGCGTTAGCTCCGGCGGACGCACCGACTCCGACACCATGTCGATCTCCAGCTGTTCCATGTGAGTAGCGGCGTCAAAACAATTGGTCTGCCCTGAAGAGATCCAGAAGAGATGAATACTTCAAACACGGAACAAAAAACCGTCGCAACAACAACGGGTCTGACTTATGATTTCTCGTTTCAGGGACGGTCGCCCGTACATACAACGCAGACACAGCTCCACGGAGAGCAAGGCGATTCGTCAGAGCGCGATGGCGAACAAGGAGACCAACACCTTTCAGGTAAATAAAGATACGATGATGGAAAAGGTCTCTACGACGTGATTATCACTCGTATTTAAAACATACTATCTTATACTGAAAAACAGGTAATACCTCGCACACAACGACTACATTCGAACGAGCACAGACCGCTAAAGGAGGATGAGCTGGTCGCTCTGCTGATACCCAAGTTGGAAGAAGTGAAGCGAAAGCGAGACCTGGAGGAAAGAGCACGCGAGGTAGCACTAGGCTAAGATTGTCTGCAGAACCTTCCATTAAATATTCCTTATCACAGAGAAATCCCGGAGCTCCGCTGCTGACCAACGAAAGATCCAGTGCCAGCGATCGGGCCTTCGCCGAGGCGATACGGGAGAAGTTTGCACTGGACGAAGACAACGACCAAGATATTCTGGACCAGCATGTGTCGCGGGTGTGGAAGGACCAAACGCCGCACCGCTCGCCAGGAACGATGTCGCCCTGCCCACCCATTCCGTCACGCCGACGCACAGCCACCCACGACTCGGGAATGGTCAGCGATGGCGCCATAAGTCTAAGTATGACTGATAAAACCCACGAAAGTAGAGGTGATCTAAACACGAATTTTTTCACAGGCGGGCACTCTATGAAGCACTCGAAGTCCATGCCGGATCACAGTTCCTGCTCGAGGAAGTTGACAAACAAATGGCCTTCCATGAACACTGACAGTGGCATAAGCATGTTCTCGGCCGACACTGTTACCAAGTACAAAGATGCAAGGTATGTCTAGATGGCTTTTATACTAACCCCAACTAACCCACAAACTCTGCTAACTTAAAGCTCTCGATCTGGCTCTAGCACGGCCTCGAAACTGGAGGAGGCGAAACGAAGACTGGAAGACGAGCCGCGGCGCTCTCGTCGAAACGCCCAACCGCCGATGCAGCACCTATCGCAACTGCCACTTGCCTCCTTTAGCAGCAGCAGCAGTGGCGGCAGCATCAGCCTGCCCCACCAGCACCAGCTCCAGAGCACGGCGGCGCCACCGCCTCTGCCGGCAAAGCCGCCGGAGACGATTGTGGTGTTCTCGTTCTGCGAGGAGCCAGTGCCGTACAGAATAAAAATACCCGGTACTCAGCCAACCCTGCGACAGTTCAAGGACTATCTGCCCAGAAGAGGTCACTTTAGGTAACGCTTAGTTAGCACCTTTAAAGACTCAGTTCTTAATTCCTTTTTGAATCCACAGATTCTTCTTCAAGACGCATTGCGAGGACCCGGACAGTCCAGTGATTCAGGAAGAGATTGTTAACGACTCCGACATACTGCCCCTATTCGGAGACAAAGCGATGGGTCTTGTCAAGCCATCCGATTAATAAATAAGCATTTAGCGTAGATTTTGTATTAAGGTAAATAGTGAGTGTGACTTGGTGCACTGATACACTCGGTAAAGTACGATTAACGATAACGAACGCACCAAGTGTACGCATCTTAGAGCTAGCAAACTGGAGAAGCTATTTCCGACAAATCAAAAGCTATATCTGTACGTGCGACCGGCTTTTGTAAGCATCACAAACTACTCTCTGCGGGGCAATGTATTTTTCTGTACAACAAAAACTGAGCTATTCACCGGCCACAGAAGGGTGGTCTAAATTTGTAAATCCATAACGAAATTTGGGAGCTACTAGAGCAGCAGGAAATCATCCTCTTTATGTTAACACCTTGGAGGCCGTACATTAAGTGTCCGAAAAGCGTTTTAGTCCTGCAACTGGGGGCTGAGATTATTAGGAAAACTGCACAAAATCAATTTATTAAGAAGATTTATGGGTTTACCTCGATTGGGATTTGTTTGTTACTTTATACTAACTACGGACTGCCTGCAATAAATTTTGTTAATATTTTTGTAATGTGCATTTTATGATGATATGATGATATTAACAAAGTTCTATTCAACTCGACAAAAATCAAAAGATAATCTGTTTTATTTTTGTATAATCTATAACACAGCATACACACTTAACATTTATGTATTTATACAATGTATTGTAATTGCGTCAATTGCATCTACCGATCTACCATTAGGCACATTTCATTTTTGGTTCGATCAGTCCAGCAGTGACCAATATTGGGTATATCTATCATATTGGAGGCCATCGGCCGAAACGGACGACATCAATCGATTGATTTATTTAAATAAGTTAATGCATACACATACTATACATATTTTTTTAAGAAAACTGAAATAACCGCAGAAATATGCAAATAACGGATAAATTTATTATATCAAACATATTTTATTTGTGAGCAAAATGCATATAGATTTAATAAAAAAGTACATGGATAGAACGTAATGTACCAAATGATTCGATTTCATTTAGCTGGGTGGTGATCACGATGAAGTTAATTCTGCTGGGGTCTGGTCGGGTTTAATTCTTATGAAATTATCTACTATAAATATTCGATTTTGGGCTAAACTGCCGTGCAGTCGTCCCTCTGAACATGCGACACGTAGTTCTGCTCGTTGATGAACGTGTGCGTGCACTTGGGGCAGTGGAAGCGGCGATGGCGATTCGTTCCGGGGCTTTCGTGCTCCCGGAGATGGGCCTTCATGTTGTACATCTGGGAGAAGCGTTTGTTGCACACCGGACAGGCAAAGGGCTTGTCGCCCGTGTGGGAGCGCATGTGTCGCTCCAGGTGGGCCTTGGTTCGGGTCTTGAAGCCGCACACCTGGCACTCCAGCCGCTTTGTCTCATTGTCGTGGATCATCTTGTGCTTATAGAGGGCCACCTTGTGAACGAATCGCTTGGAGCAGACCTCACACTGATAGGGCGTTTCGCCGGTGTGCCAGGCCATGTGGTGCTTCAGCCGGAACTTGCGGCTAAACCGTTCCGGGCAAACGGGACAGGCGAACTGCTTGACCGGTTCATGGTTCTGGAGGTGGCCTATAAATCCAGAGTACGACTGCAGCGTCTTGCCGCACTGATCACAGACATAGCCCGGGAAGTGCTCGCGTTTTGTGTGGGCATTGTAGGCTCGCCGGCTGGTGAACTTCTCCGGGCAGCTGGGGCACTGAATATTGACCGTATAGTCGCCGGAGCTGTCCTGATCCTGCTCCTGGTCGTCGCCATCGGATATAATGTATTCTATGGTACCATCCAGATGGTCGTCAAAGTCGCTCATGGTGTCCTCCTTGAAGAAGTCGGCTTCGCGGGCTTCATGCTTGGCATGCGACACAAGATCTTCCTCCTCGTTGGCCTCCTCCTCGTTTATGATGATCTCGTTGTCGATATCCAGCTCTAGGTCCACGGATTGGTACTCATCATCCTCTTCGGATTCTTTAATGATGAAGGTGTGCTCCTCCTCTGCGACTTCCTCCTCGATAGAAGAAGGATCTATCAGGGTGACGGCCTCCGCAGGATTGTCTAAGTCCTCTAGTTGCTCCTCCTCATCTTCCTGATCCTCTGCCACCTCAATATTCCCATCAAACTTTGCTATTCTCTCTCTATCGACTTCCTCATCCTTCACCGGCGACTGCCTGAAGTCCTTGGGCATGTAGGGGCTGTGTATCAGCTCCAGAATCTCCTGGCGCAGTTTGCGTGCAATCTGAAGGGACTTGTGGTATCTCGTTAGCTTCTCACAGCACTTCTTGCAGATCGTAGTGGATTCCTCTGCGAGGACGTAGTCCGTGCCCCTCGTGCATTGCAGGACGAGATCGCTGATCAGCACCGGCGGATGGCCAACGGTTTCCGTGTGAATATTCTTGGGTACGCGCACAGAAAACTGGCAAATGCAACAATTCATTTTCGACGACTCTCGGCTGAAATTTATTTACAAAATATCTTGGCCAGTGTGACCGTGTGAGGAAAAAGGGGGCTGCCCCTTTGCTGCTATCGGTTAAAGAATCGAACTGGTTCCGTTTAATTATTCGGTTGAATTTTGAATTTAAATATCTACCGGAGATTTAAAACAAATTTTGAATCATTCCATTTATTTCAATTTCAGGCTAAATCAAGATTATTAAATTATAAAAGTTTTTATCATTTATTAGCTTATAAAGCATACCAATGTAATCAAATACAAATTTTAAAAGACTCCCTTATTTCTAATTTATTCTTCATACGCATTTAAATTTTTTTTGGGCAAGATGATATTAAAGTTTTGATATTTGGTCCACGACAGCAATATGTCCTTCGTCCTGCCGTGGGGCGCTTCTCCAAAGGTCTATAGGCAGTCTATGATTATCAGCTCTTTCAAAAGAAATACTATTTACTTACCTTGCAGCAACCATAAATTTTGATAAATTTCTTTTCTTCCTTGTTTTTGATGAACCCTCCACCCAGGCATTTTGTACATATGCCAATTTCGTCCATTTCCTCTTTAGTTTCTTCAAAAATTGTCTCTGTAAGCAGCGTAATTAAAAAATGTTCACTTGTTAGATAATAATCCAACTAACCATGATCCTTGGTGTTCGATCCTCTAACGATAGTTCTCCCGAACCTTGTTAAACCGTGCATGTGGATTACCATCAGGAGGTAGTTATTTTTTCCTTGCGAAATCTGAACTCTAGGAACATTTATTAAAAGGGCGTTAACACGCGAAACACTTTGCCTTCGTAGGGGCTTCACAAAGTGCGAAATGGGAGCCAAAAGGTTTAAATTTTTCATTTTGGGAAATTTTTAAGCAATTTTGATAAAGTGTTCCGAAAAAGTTTGGGTCTGAACTGCAGCACGGCTCTACATAGACTGATATTGTACAAAGCATTCAAGGAGAATGCTAATTCAGATCTGACACTACGATCGGGGCACATTTGATTAATCAGAAGTTGTATTTTTGGGCAGCCACAAGCTTTTAACAAAAGTTATCCAACAAAACGCCAGGTATATAACACTTATCCCCACTTATAATTTTCATTACTTATTGGCAAATAAACATGCAATATTAGCTACCAACTTTTAAACTCTTTATTAGCAAAAAAATAGATTGGATCCAATATAATTTTGGTATTTTAAAATATGTATATAAAGGAAAAGAAATTAATATTTCCTGTGCAATTTGTATTTTAATTAAATTAACATTTTCAATGCGGCGTTATTCCTTAACGGAGATCTTGAAATCCTTGTATGTCGTCCACGAATGCAGTATATTTCTAGTCCGTTTGTGATCAGCACCACCAAATGTCTGAGGATACCATTGAATTAGTTAGCTGTTCTAGGAACTCAGTCGATTCTACTTACTCTAGATGTGCCGTATATCTTGATCTTCTTTTTGTCCTCTTCGTTTAGAATCCTTCCTCCTCCAAGGCATTTTGAACATATTCCCTGTGGTTCCATCTCCTCCAATATTGAATCAAAAATTTCCACTGAAAATAGCTAATGTAAATATACTATGTATAAAATATAATCCCAGCATCTCACACTTACAGTGATTGTCGACATTAGCTCCTCGGACGATAACCCTTCCAAAATTGGTGAATCCGTGGGTATGGATCATCACTAACAAATAACGATTCTCACCTTTTGCTATCTTAACCCTGGGAATTCCTACCAAGCTGATCAAGTCGGTCGAATAACATTTTTCTATGTTTGAACTAGTTATATTTGTATTCTTATATACATAACTTGGATTTATAGCTTACGCAACGGCGAAACACATCGTGGAAGCAAACTCAACGACTTAAGCAATTTCATTTTATTTTTCCAAAGGGTTTAGAAGTTGAATACTTATTCAATTTAAATAATTTAGATCCAAAAAGGTTTAGTATGAGCAGATGCACAGCTACTGAACAACTGTTTTTGAAGGTATATTTTTAAATTGGAAATGCCATTTTCATGAAAATCATGGCACATGGGACCATAGCCAGTAGGTAGTGTTTTTTTTAGGATTTAGAGTTGGTGTCGTCCCACTGATGACAGCTAATATCCATCATCCGATATTTCGATTGTATAATCCGGGTATTTGGTAGCCAGGATTCGTTTGGACTGGGCGTGATCCGCTTTTCCAAAGCCCTAAAATATAAGATCGTGTTAGCAACCTGTCTATAACAATCATGTACTTATATTTGCAAACCAAAATCAATTTACATATGAGTTATTTTAGAGGGGACAGATTACAATTGCAAATCAAAAGATTATAAGATTTTAAAGTACTCAGAGTTCTACTTTAAGGAATGGAAATTAATTTGGGGAGTCATGTAATGGAATTCACAAACTGACAATTTTAGTTTGTGCCCATTAATTGTTTGCTATGGATTTTGTAATCTTCCAAATAGACCCACCTGTGAGTATCCGTACACCTTCAGGTACTTCTTCTCGGGATTGTGCTCTATGCGTCCGCCACCTGGACATTCGGCCCGGAGGCCCAGCTTTTTAAAGACCTTCTCCTCCCGATCGAAGATATCGGCTATAAAAAAGGTTTTCAGGATAACTACTTTTTAGAGATCTGACGAATCGCCCTACCATGCCACTCGCAATCCGCGAAACCTCGAACCACCGCCTTGGAGGCATCGCCGCTATCGATGACATTGATCAGGATGTATTTAAAGATGCCCTCTGGGCTGATGTGCACCGATGGCACGCCTGCAAGTGTTTCCTCGGACATTTTGTGTATCAGTCGTAGTCCTTTGGAGAACAATCGAACACGATTCATTTCGGAAAAGTACTTAAAAATAGAAATTTGTGTCTTACCAACCGGCAATTTTTCCAAAAATGCTCGTTTTACTGTCAGTGTGACCAGCTCGAATCGTTCCAAGGTGACCATCGGTCACCTTATCCTATTGGCATCTGTCCCACTTGGTCACACTGATTTACAACCAACACCAATGCAATTTTGCGTTTACAACAAAATATACACAAATTAAATTGTTAAAGCCGATTTTTTTGGATTGAAAGCGACGATATGAGCGGAACGCGTCCGTTTTGCTTCGTTTGCGGCAAGGAGAAGTCCGTGGGCGTGTTCCAGTTAATAGAAGGTACGGATTGCTACTCGCCAGTTAGAAAAACCTAATAGCCGACCTTTTGCAGGCTGCATTGTGCCAGGAACCTTTAAGCCCATCAAGGATATCCTAAAATACTTTGAGAAGATCATCAACCAGCGCCTAGAACTCTCGCCCAACTCGGCCGCCTGCCGAGATTGCCTGGAGTACCTGTTCAACTACGACAGACTGGTGCGGAATCTCAGCCAGGTGCAGCGCCAGATTGCGGATGCATTGTTGGGTTGCCGGCAGGTGGAGGGCAAACCGGAGGCCAAGCAACAGGCGGCGAAGAGAGCTAAGGTCCAGGTGCCAGCCTTTACGATTATCCATGCCTCCTCGCTGAAGGAGCCGACGCTGCAGCCCTCGAAACAGGAAGTGGAGGAGGAAGAGGAATACATGAAGGAGGAGATGCTGGACGAAGACTTCCGCTTTAGCGAGCCGGATGACAGCATGCCCTCCTCCGAGGAGGAGTTCTTCACCGAAACAACCGAGATACCCTGCCACATCTGCGGCGAGATGTTCTCCAGCCAGGAGGTTCTCGAGCGGCACATCAAGGCGGACAATTGCCAGAAGAGCGAGCACGCCACTTGCAACGTGTGCGGCCTGAAAGTCAAGGACGATGAGGTCCTCGATCTGCACATGAACCTGCACGAAGGCAAGACCGAACTGGAGTGCCGCTACTGTGAAAAGAAGTTCTCCCACAAGCGGAATGTCCTGCGCCACATGGAAGTGCACTGGGACAAAAAGAAATACCAGTGCGACAAGTGCGGCGAGCGCTTCTCCCTTTCTTGGCTCATGTACAACCATCTGATGCGCCACGACGCCGAGGAGAACGCCCTGATCTGTGAGGTGTGTCATCAGCAATTCAAGACGAAACGCACCTACAAGCACCATCTGCGCACCCACCAAACGGATAGACCGCGCTATCCATGTCCCGACTGCGAGAAGTCCTTCGTTGACAAGTACACCCTAAAGGTGCACAAGCGCGTCCACCAGCCGGTCGAGAAACCGGAGACGGAGGAGGCCAAGGAATCCACCACAACGTTCTTTTAGGGTAGTCCTTTGCTAGTTTAATCTAAGTAGCCCAGCTTATGGGTACATAAGTGCGCGTATGTATCATAATATTAAATCTAAACAATCATTGACGGAAATACCACTTTTTGCCTGTTTTCCAAGAACCCAAGCAGGTAAAACCACGTATTTTGACGGAATTCGCGGATTTTCGCCGGCTGAGGTAATAAAGTAGGCAGATGTTTCCAAAATCCCCCGATGATGTCCTTTCTACCTGTTAGTGTTGCATATTTAAAGGCGTGCCACCGCTTGGCAGTACTTAGTCGAAAATTTCCGCTTCAACAGCGCAGATACTTAAGAATATGGAGTCGTTACTGTTTCAATTGAATACTTGCAGTGAGCTGATTGCAGAAGGTTACAGCAGCACGGGCAACATTGGTTGGTTGAACGAATTCTGCGCCACCTTTCTTGACTTCGCCAGCGATTTAAAGGCCAGACTGCCGGAAGTTGCTCCCAGCGGCGCCAACTTGGATGTGGAGACCATCTTTCTCTGCCTCACTCAGGTGGTCACCTGCATTACCCATTTGGAGCGGGCCATCAACATTGAGGCGCCGCAGATGACCAGACAGCATTTTCTCGATCGCTTGGACTGGTGTCTCCGCCGACTGCTCATATCCTTAAAGCAACTGGAAACCAACGTAGCTACAGCCAAGAACCTGGAGGATCACTCGTTTGTGGAGCTAATGGATCTGGCTCTGGATCACCTGGATGATTACATGGAGAAGCTGGCTCAGCGGAGCAATAACTCGCTGCACATTCTGGAGGAGAGTTTCACGGAGGATAGCTACCAGTTGGCCAGCATAGTGAATCACATAGTCCGCCACGCCTTGGCCTTTGCCAATGTGGCGATTAAATCGGACAAGAAGGCCTTGACCGCTCTGTGTGAGACGTTACTCAGCGAATGTGCCACCTTTCATGAGGAGTCGGGAGACCCCAATAGTGGTCATCGTAAGCTGGAGGCCCTCTCCCTGGAACGGGCGCTGTATGCCTTGGAATCCTTCTTAAATGAGGCACTGCTACATCTACTCTTCGTCAGTTTAATAGAGCTGGAGAATACTTCTGTCGAAAGGCTGAAGGAAGACTTTCAAAAGGATCCTGAAGGTGCTCAGGAACTAATCTCCACTTTTGACATCAACATGGATCGCATTCAGCAGATCGGAGTGCTGGCCATCGCCTTCTCGCAGGACATTAAAACCAAGACCATTGTGAGGAGCTGCCTGGCTTCATTGGAATCCCTGGATGCCTGTATCGTCCCAGCTCTTCAGTTACCAGAGTCCGTTTCATTCGCACACCATGCGGACATCCTGCAGGAACATTTCAACCAGGAGCTGCTTCTCTTTCGGAACGTCATCCACGAAATCATTGACAGTTGCTCTCTGATCAATAACTATCTGGATATGCTGGGTAAAAGTATCCAAGTTCAGGAGAAGAGTCATTTAATGGTGATTGTCCAGAGGGGCTGTGTTTTGGTTGAGCACTTCCGGTTGCCGGTTAATTATTCGAGTCTCAGTGAAGATGGCAAGCGGGTCCACAAGGATCTCATCCTGATTTTGCGGGAGTGTCAGGCCGTGGTTAGCCTGGACATTCCAGTGGACCCCAAGCGCGTCGTGAAGCGTCTTAAGATACTGTACTCCGTTCTGGCCAAGCTGAGGGACTTGATAAGCAAGGATAACCTGGAACCCGACTGTTCAGTTGTCACTCAAGGTCAGATTCCCTCCAATGTCACCCGAACTTTTGTGCGAAACAGTCGAACTATATCTAAAAGACATCGATCCTTCGTAAAACAGAGCGGAAATTGCTCAGTTTTTGGTCCGCAGGACACATTTGTCGAATCCCTTAATAATGATAGCGATCTTATAAGCTTTCAGATCACCGAAATTCTCAGATTAAATTAAGCTTGACAAACCATAATATAAATAAGTATGTCATTAAATGAAGATAATCTTTAAATTTGTAAATGCTTCATTAATTTGAAGATTTCTCAAAGTGTAATAACATTTCACAGATCATGACCAATATTCTAAATAAGTACGTCAATAAAAGAGAGTAACTATATAAATAGTTATATGATATATTCGTATAAATTAGAATTTTTAAAATCATTTAACAATAAAAAATCACAAGAAAATTAACATTTGTCGTTTAAAAATAGTTATTAGTTCAAAAAAAATGTTTAAAGTGAGCCAATAATCAATGGTACCCGAAAACCAACGAGGATCATTTTAAAATATCATTATCAAGAACACAACTTAAGATTTATAGACGTTTCTTGAAAACAAAAATTAATTGTTTAAATTATAAACTCATGGAATTTAAATTCGATAAATTATGCTTTAATTTCATTTTCTATTTTCCACCCGGTTTCACTCCCACCATTCCTGCATACGCATCTTTTTTTGCTTTCTCGCCATCCCTGGTCGCACTGATGCCATGGTTGCATTTAACGCGTTTTAGTATAGCTTCCGATATTCATTCGTTTTGCCAACTCTATTAAATTTAATACACAATTGACCGTCTCCTCTCCGAGATTGTAAACAATAAGCCGCTCGATCCGGATCCGGGAATACAATGGACACCTGCTTCTTTTGCGGTGCCGTCGAGCTGAGCGACGCGGGCTCCTCCAGTTCGAGTTCCACACGCTACGAGAAGCTGTCGGCCAAAGTGCCCTCGTCGCAGAAAACAGTGTCTTTGGTGCTCACCCACCTGGCCAACTGCATCCAGACGTCGTTGGACCTGAAGCCCAGTGCCCGCCTGTGCCCACGGTGCTTCTCGGAGCTGTCCGAGTACGACACTATCATGGTCAACCTGATGACCACCCAAAAGCGGCTTACAAATCAGTTAAAAGGCGCTCTGAAATCCGAGTTTGAAGTGCCAGAATCGGGGGAAGACCTCCTAGTAGAGGAGGTGGAGGTGCCCCAAAGCGACACTGAGACAGATGCCGATGCCGAGGCAGAAGCCCTGTTTGTGGAGCTGGTCAAGGATCAGGAGGACTCCGATACGGACATAAAAAGGGAGTTCGGCGACGAGGAGGACGACGAGGATGATGAGGAGTTTGTCTGCGAGGTGGAGGTGCCCGACTCCGAGGGCCAATTCGGCAAGTCCTCCGATGGCGAGGACAGGCCGATGAAGAAACGCGTCAAACAGGAGTGCGCCACCTGCGGCAAGGTCTACAACTCCTGGTATCAGCTTCAGAAGCACACCAGCGAAGAGCACTCCAAGCAGCCCAACCACATCTGTCCTATTTGTGGGGTTATTCGACGCGACGAGGAGTACCTAGAGCTGCACATGAACCTGCACGAGGGAAAGACGGAGAAGCAGTGCCGCTACTGCCCCAAGAGCTTCTCGCGCCCGGTAAACACCCTTCGCCACATGCGCATGCACTGGGACAAAAAGAAGTACCAGTGCGAGAAGTGCGGCCTGCGGTTTTCGCAGGACAACCTGCTCTATAACCATCGGCTGCGGCACGAGGCCGAGGAGAATCCCATTATCTGCAGCATCTGCAATGTGTCCTTCAAGTCGCGCAAGACCTTCAACCATCACACGCTCATCCACAAGGAGAACCGGCCAAGGCACTATTGCTCCGTGTGCCCTAAGTCATTTACCGAGCGCTACACCCTCAAGATGCACATGAAGACCCATGAGGGCGATGTGGTTTACGGCGTGCGGGAAGAAGCGCCTTCTGACGAGCAGCAGGTGGTCGAGGAGCTGCACGTAGATGTCGACGAATCGGAGGCGGCCGTCACCGTCATCATGTCCGATAACGATGAGAACAGCGGCTTCTGCCTCATATGCAACACTAACTTCGAGAACAAGAAGGAGCTGGAACACCATTTGCAATTTGATCACGACGTAGTCTTGAAATAATCTACCATTACCTACACAATAAGTAATTATATCTCCCTAGTTTATTTCCTTTTCTTTGTACTTGAATATATTTTACTGGTATTCGAAGTCGGTCTTTTAACCATTTTGGTTTAAATAACTTCATTCACCACTTTACTTAACTTCAGACTTAAAATATTCGACCACGATAATTCAATTTGAATTAATTTTTTGTTAAAATCTTTCGGGGGATTAAACGTCAAGTAAAAATTTTGGGTTATAGTTTACATATTTTATGTATTAAAGAAATCAATGTGTCTGTCAATAATATTAGCACAATTTATATTGCAGAAGATAACTGAATTAAACTTTACTAAATTTATTTGTAATTATTTCCTATTAAGGGTAGAACTTGTAAAGCATTTTAAAAAATAAATATCACCCAAAAAAAATGGATATAGTACAATTATTAGACAGTATGAAATCCGAAGAACATCCATCCACAGATAAAAAAGTATCCTAAAAGCTACTGGTGATGGACATACACAAAATCAATCCTCGCCCTATATCATATCGGTTGTTAATCCATTATTTATACAAAAACCAATCGGTTTTATCTGAATACAGAAAAGGCATCTGAGATACCAGATAATCACTAATAATCCCAATCTTGAAACAACAGATTTAACTAAAAGACCGCTTTGAACGTTTTCAAATTTGTATTCCGACCACGTTATAAAAACTCGCAAGAATCTTAAGCTTACTCGTTCTCTTGAGAACGCAGGCGACCGTTGGGGTTGGTGAGGCGGATCGACAGCTGCTTGGCGCGCTCAACGATCTCCTTGCGCTTCTTGGAGGACACTCCGTGGGCAATCTCGCCGCAGTAGACGCGGTTCTGCATGAGCAGGACCTCCAGCTCGCGCACGTTGTGCACCAGGAACTTCTTGAATCCGGTGGGCAGCATGTGGCGGGTGAGCTTGTTCGATCCGTAACCGATGTTGGGCATCAGATACTGTCCCTTGAAGCGGCGACGCACTCTGTTGTCGATACCCTTGGGCTTGCGCCATTTGTGCTACAAGGAAATGAATCTATTAGATCCGTTTTGGGGTATAATCGTTTGTAATCCAACTTACCGACAGCTTAGCATAACGATCCGACTGGTGGCGGATGAAGTGCTTGGTGCGCTTCTTCACGATCTTGGGCCTGTACGCTGGGCGGATGGTCATCTTGATGCTGAAAGTGCACAATAAAAACACATTTTAGTACACTTGCCTCAAATAAACACATGTTAACAAATAGGTTTGATCACTAAATATGTAGGTGACCACATAATATGTAGGTTTTCCTCAATGTAGCGCAAGTCAACAAAGTTGGGGTGGCTTTTTAGTTAGATTCCCGCTTTATCCAGAGAATTTCCGGTCTCATTCCTTATGGATTTCCAACACAAACAGTAGCTAATCTTCAGGACTTTACAGGAAATAGTCCAATTTTGGGTGAAATACGAACCGCTAACTTGCAAACAGCACACGGACCAACTCGGTTGAACTTAACACTGCTAAAATTAAGAATTATGGCTAAAAAGTTATTAAAATACACGTGGATCGAAATTCATGTACATACCTTGCCGGAAACCAGAAGCGAAAAGAAAGTGTGGCTGCATCTTGTGCACAAAAGGGGATAAATCAGGCCCGAAAGTGCTGATAACGCGATCTTAGCGTGCTGTTAGGCGCACTGTTATGATTATGTTTTTCATTTAAATAACTTGGAATTTCTTTTATGTTGATTCGTGTTTTCTTCCTTTTAAGTTCTTTTGAAGGCTTCTTTAAATATCCAGCTAACGGAAAAATCCTTTTAAACAAAAGTAAATAAAAGTTATGAACTCCCCGCCATTAAAAAAAAGAAAAACCTACTTTGCTTATTTTTCTTTGGAAAATTTCTGGAATATCGTAACTTAGGCTTTTCGTGATAGTTTTGAATAATTTTTGGTCGTTTTTAATTTTGTTTTGGAAAACATTTATTTTAGTCCTAGTTACTGTGTTACTAATAAAGAAAGTATTAGATTTAAGTGTGTTAAAGCAAAAACTTAAATTATTTCAACAAATACATTAAATATGTCAAACAACAATTTATTAAAAGTAGGGTAAATATTTAAAATATTCACTTAATTTAAGGTAATTTTGATAACAGTAAATTATTTAACTAAGTCCTTTGGTATGCCTCACTAGTCGAGCTGCAGTCACACTGGTGGCCGCCGTCATACCGTGGTTCTTCTTCATTATTATATAATTAAACTCGATGTGAATCAAAACAAACCAGCACAAACCCAGTGTGTGAGTAGTTACAATGGTAACGCGGTGACAAATGCGCACTTCTCCACACAACAGCATTAAAGTTAGGATAATAACAAAATGAAAGACGATGGAGCACCGAATGTCGCGAAAACCACCGACCCACCGCCCCCAAACAAAATTCCATCTGGAAAAATCCCTGACACAGCAAAATCGCGAAATGCAAGCGTATTCTCGGATCGGTTCTTTGGGGCCTTCCAGTGGGAGGAGTTCGCCTGCGGCTGCGGAGCTGCGTTCGTCAACATCGCGGCCACATATCCCATATACAAGATGATCTTCCGCCAAATGCTCCACGGAGTGCCCATCACCTCGGCCTTTGGGCAACTGCGGGAGGAGGGATTGGGCTTCCTATACCGCGGAATGCTTCCACCACTCGCCCAGAAGACCATCTCGCTGTCCATCATGTTTGGCGTGTTCGATGGAACCAGAAGGTACCTGGTGGAGGACTACTCCTTGAACGACTACGGAGCCAAGGTGATCGCCGGTGTGGTTGCCGGCAGCGCCGAGTCCATCCTCCTGCCCTTCGAACGGGTGCAAACCCTGCTGGCCGACTCCAAGTTTCACCAGCACTTCGCCAATACTCCAAACGCATTCAGGTGAGCACTGTCCTGGTCTTGCCCATTCATAGGTCATACAATGGTAACATAGCTTCGGTTCCTCATAGAGGCCTCGGCAACCAAAAGTTTTATAAAAAAAATCGCAGGCTTGTCTTAAAATAAATTCAGATTTGCAAGGGCTTAACAAAGATAAGATTTAACTTTAGGTAGCTATATTATATCTTCGAAGTGGATCCAGTTTTGTTGGCAATCGAAATTAGTGTTATTTAGATTTCTACAGTTTTCCTTACTTTGGTTTTGGATTGTACAATTGTTTATTATTCTAATTACCATGCAAAGTATAATCACTTGATTCAAGAGACAAAAAGTACTTAACATGTATTTCCATAAGTTCATAAGTGCAGCAAAGTATTCTGATAAGCAAAAGTGTTTATGCCGCCAGTCACCATGCAAAATAAATGAATCATACATATGTTTCATTTGGATTCAAAACCAAAGCAGTAAATAGTATTGTGCTTTAAAATATCAGATAATTAGCTTAAGCATTTATTTTATAAATAATTTATGACTTCTTCCTTGGTGCATAAATCTAAAAACAAGCAACTGGCAAATAACCATCTTACCCGCATTTACACTACTTTATTGTCCCCCAGGTATGTGGTGGCCCACCATGGCTATCGGGAGCTCTACAGGGGACTTGAACCAGTATTTTGGCGCAACGGCTTGTCCAACGCGTTGTTCTTCGTGCTGCGGGAGGAGGCCAGCTCTAGTCTGCCCAAGAGAGTGAGTATCCCCTGTCGCGACTCCTGCAGAAACCTCTAAAATATCTTTAAATAACCCACAGCAATCCGTGTCCACCCGCACGGCCCAGGAGTTTATAGCGGGCGCTGTGATCGGAGCGAGCATTAGCACAATATTCTATCCGCTCAACGTGATCAAGGTGTCACTGCAGAGTGAAATGGGTCAGAGGTCAGAGGGCAGCTGGCAGGCGTGCAAGCGAATTTACATTGAGCGCGACTGCCGCATCGCGAACTTCTACCGCGGATGCGCCTTCAACACGGGCCGCTCCTTCATCAGCTGGGGCATCATGAATACGGCCTACGAAAACCTCAAGAAACTGATGCACCAGCAGCCCCAGTTGCCGCTAACGACGGACTAAATGGGGAGTACCAACGACGGTTCGGTATTAGAGTTAAATTAGCTGATTGTACACAAACGGTTACTTCTGCCTTTTAGCTAGCCAATTATTTCATTCGGTTTAAGTCTCGTCTAAGTCGCTTGTGTTGAGATGCTGAATTCTAGGTGTTAATGTACATATACACATCCTAAGCGGGGGATTTCTCCTCCTCCTCATATCTGTATATCAATTCAGTTCGCCCCGCGGATGCCAAAGTTTTTGTATAGCTTGGCGCAAGTACAATACAACGTGAGCATTTACGAGTTACGGTTTAGTTAGCTACTATACGAGTACGTGTAAATAATAATAGACGATATACAATATAATACAAGTGTGTTGTTTGTTCTCTTATGACTTTGTGATTCATTGAAGATACTAAAACTGATTAATTAACGCTGTAAATTCAATGTTCTTAAACGAAAATAAAAGTGTATTTGTAATTACGAAGTTTAAGCATACATCTTTGACTTAGGCAGACTTATGTAAGTTTCAGCATTTCATGGTTATCTATAAGCACATATAATATTAGGATCTAATCTAAGGTCTAGCAGTAGGGGACAAGTATCACAAGTAAGATTAGGTGAAGTTGACTAAGTTTATCGCTTCTTCAGGGAACTGCGGTATCGCTGGTAAAAGTCCTCCATTGCCCTGTACTCCGGCTCTAAGATGTCGGGTATTTCCTTGTCCAATGATGCAAAGTATACCATGGCCACCGAACTGCTGCCTCTTAATTCCTGCTCGTAGCGCCTCAGCTGCTGGAAGAAGCCGGAGTTTGGACGAACCTGCGGCCTGATGGACTGGACATGTTTGTATGCCTCTCGCAGACTCATCCTCGCGTGCTTCATCAGATAGGCGAGACACAAGCTGGCCGATCGGCTGACCCCGGCCACGCAGTGAATCAGGGAGCAGCCTCCACTGAGACGCACCTCCTCGATCAGGTCGGCCACCTCATCGAAATACTTGTACAAATCCACCTCCGATCGATCCTGGGCGTTGATTCGCAGATACAGCGGATTCTTTTGACTTGGCAGTGGTGTGTCGGGAAGTTCGGGGGCCACATTGATGACGCAGCTCACGCCCAGCTTGTCCATATAGGTGGGCACCACCGCTGCCGCTCCACAAAGGATCAGGGATGGAGTAAGTCGGGATAGACCAGGAAACGGTGTGTTATCTTCTGCTTTGGGTGCATTTAGCTTACTGAAAATAACCAATGAAAAAAATATAATTATAATTATTTTCTTGATTTGGTTAATCAGATAACATATCCATTCTTATTGTCTATCTATACTATATAGTTAATAAAATAATATAGTTTCTTATATTATTTTATTGATGATATTAACTAGTTTAATAAATTAATTCATAATATTAATTCATAACATATATTTTTGCTTTTAAATATGTTATGTTCGTTATTATTATCTCATATCAAATGAAGAAATAAATATAAATCTATTATTACTAAAACAGTATTGGTGCAGGTTACGTCATTTAAAGACCATATTTTTCCAAACCTATTCAAAATTTAAAAAGTTTAAGCAACAGGTAGTTTCAGTTTAATTTGCCTAGGGTAAAAAGTTCGGTCTAGCTAAGTAAAACATTTGGTTATGAAATCGAATCCGAGTTACTGGTAAAAATACTGCGTACCATTTTTGGCTGGATACTGTGATGCATTCAAAATATATTAATAGAGGGTGAAAAAACCGATAAAATAAGATTTCTCATGTGAACAAAGGAGAACATTTGGTATTAAGCCAAACACAAATAACCCATAAACAAATGGCAGGTATTTGTGTATTTTTTTGCGTAGTACTGGTAAAGCTCTCAATCTCAACATGAAACAGCTAGGGTAATTTTGTGAATGGAAACTAAAACAACATCGCGCAGAGACCAGCCCCATTCCATTTCCATCCCCATAAGATCCCATCCAATCCCACCAGATCCCATCCCAGCACCTACGTATTTATCAGGCGACGTCATGGTTTTTTGCACTGCGTAGGCACAAACAATAAACATATTGCTAAGATACATATATACGCAAATTTGTATCCGAACACCTCAAAATGTTCTGTTTATAATTAGTTTTGCGGAGTGTATAATAAATGTGTTCGAAATGAAAATAGAATTGGTCTATAACGGTATTTGGCGAATGCGTAAACAAACAGATCAGTCATATTTTAATGGTATATCTATATACCTCTTCGATATTTAAGTTTTAAAGTGTTTGACTAAACAACAATTTAAGTATAATAGATGTGCCATCCAAATCCATTTAGTGCTAAAAAAAAGGTCAGTGATCTCGTTGTTCAAAAAGCCAGCTGGCTTTTACAAAAATTTTTTCATTTTCTTTAAAATTATATGGGATTATAAACTGATATATAATTTATCAACAGAGTAAACAATGGGATTAGTCATTATAGTGTAAGATATTTTGACGGATGACTAAAATAGATCAGTCAACATATTATTCGTTTTATTTTAATAAAGAAACATTCCTATATGGTCACATTCTCATAAATAAAATAAAAACCTGGTAGTGCCATCTGGCTCTTTTACGCCCTATCCATCAGTCCAATCCCCCGGAATCCCCGCTCGTCATCAAAGATCAAATGGAAGGTGTGCAAAACCCCCCTTTTCACCTCCCCGCTTCTGTCATCACTCTCAAAAAGTGCCTGCCACTGAGGAATGTAAATGTAAAATTAAACACCCGACATATTTTTACTACGAAGAATATACACCCTTACATAAATGTGAATATTTTGAAGATTCATTCTGAGTTACAAAAATTCCAACAATAAAAATCCTATTTGTATTGAATATTATAAATCTTTAATTACAATTTGGATTGGGATTTTACTTTAATTTACTTTAAATTCAAACAAAGTCTTCAAAACATTATCTTCTTAAGAGTATTGCGATGTCCTGTGTGTCAAAATAAGATGTTCTTTTTGGTTTTATTATATGTTTACGGCGACTTCGAGTCGTCATTAAATAATAATCACAAATTCCGCTGGCAAGGCGCCAAAATTAATCATCGGTCACTTTCACTAGACCAAACCAGTGGCATCGGCCGAAAATTTTGTGATTTGAAAATAAGTGAAATTAAAATATTTCACACCGCTCGCCTTTATGGATTTTGTTTTTTTTTTATTTTATCACCGTATGCAAAAATAAAAGCAAAAACAAATTGAGATGTTTTCGAATTCCATGACCATTATTTATGTGTTTGCTATATAGTGGATGAATCTGAAAGCCTTGTCGCTGGGCTAGTTTTGCATTGTCAATCACATGATTGCTCTGGGAGAACTGGGTTAATGGGTTGGGAAAAATACTCAGATCTTATTCGCTTATATAATTCGCCATTCTTTTGCATATCTTGTAATTTGCAACAAAAAATTTCAATTCACCGAAAATTCGACAGAGAGAAAATATTAAATTTTACCTCGAGGCCACAAAAATTGTATTTTTCGACTGCCAAAAATTTTGACAGACCTGCAGACAGACCTCCGTCTGCCCCATGATAAATGACTAATTTCATTTTAGCAATTATGATGTCCTTGAATTCAATTGTCAGAGTCAGGGCCTCCGATAAAGAATGCCAAGAATGCGCCGAAAAACTCAAGTATAATTTAAATAAAGCCCCATAAATTTTGCATTTCAATATACAACATTCAGTTCTGAAACGATTTCCGCGTTGAATAAATGGGACATTGGCGAAAAAGCAGGCCATTCTCAAAATGTGCCCACATGTAAATACATTGGAATTCAGGATAGAATTTGGTTCAAACAACAAATAAGATTTGAATATCGCATCTGGGCAAATTGGGTGCATATGCTTGGATCGGACTTTGAAGTAGTGTGCTGGAAAATAGGCCTTTTTATTTATTAACTCAAAAGCTCTTGCTTTTTTAACATTCAACTCTATAAATTATTTGAAATTAAAAAATAATCAATTAACAATTACTAAGGTTACTAAAATCTAAAATAATTATACAAATATTTCGGCCTAGTATAAATCTTGAGGGACTTAAAATCATTTGAAAATGTGTCTAGTAGCCCCATAACAATCGCTAAATTACACAATTTTTTATTTATTTTTATGGGCACAAAACAGATCTGGTATAAGCTAGGCTTTAAATGCTTTAAAAATATTTATAAAAAAAAAGTTTTTGAATGATACTTTTATATCTCTACCATCTTATTGTGCATACACTATGTTATCCTATACTAAAAATAATTTAAAATAATAACATAGGAAGTAAATTAAATTAGATTTGAGCGCCGTAATTACATTAATTAATTTGAAATTAGCCCCATCCAATTGTCAGGCAACAACAAAGGTCCGCTTGAGGTGACATCAGCGCGACCTTGATTATATGTGTTAGTATAGCGCCCCTTTCATTCTAGCCGTTAACAAAAACGGGCTCAAATGGCGACCGCAAACATTAGTATTAGGCAAGAACCTACGGATATATATGCGTGCAGGTGACTCACTTTTGGCGATTTTCGTTCTCGACATTCTCATTTACATATGGGACGTTCTGCAACACACCGCCGATTCCGCCGGCGCCGACTATTAACTCCTGCATGTTTATGTTCTCAAGAATTCGCGCCACTTAATCAAGAATTTACGCTCCGCAATAAACAAATTCTTCGGATTCCAGGCCACGAATGAAAACTATTTTCCGCCTTGATATCTCCGGCGATTTGGTAAACAAACTGAAGTTCTTTGTGAATTCTGGGGAGAACGAGATACTATTCTTTTTGGCAAACCAACGTCGACTGAGCGACGGCGAACAGAAATGCTTTCGAAAAATGTTTTCCGTTGATGTGGTGAGTTTGTGCCCCTTGGTGCGTAAAGGTGTTTTGTGTGGGTGAGCGGAGGTGGGAATCGGCTGCCAACGAACTTACACCTGTGGGAGCATTGCCAACAAATGAATTATGGTTCGTAATTATGTAGTAAGTCGGATACACTGCGTATACTTGACAAATATATGCCAATTTTATACCCTGACCGAGAGATTTGCGATTTTGGTCGTTAGGAAGCGAAAGATAATAAAATATAAGATAACCAACAAGTTAGTTGTAAATATGTATTAATAACCAGAGAACCTTCTGCTCGAAAATAATTTAAGAAAAAATTAATCAAATTTAACACACAAGTTTTTGAAAAGAAATATTTTGAACCTTAATACAAAATAAAACATTAATTGAAGTCAAAACTTAAAAACGAACGCACAGAAACGAAAAGTGAAATTCGAATTATTACAATTAAGACGAATTAATAACCGACCAACAATTGAATAATAATATAAAAAGGGTCGAAATTACATTTTGACAAAATTATAAAGTACATAGATGGGAGGACTAAGACTACTTGACGAAATAAATAAACTATTTAAATAACTATTTTTAAATTTGATAAAAAAAATTGCGCAGTCTAAGTACTTACCGCATTTTATTGTTTTTTCCAAAATGAATAAATTGTTTGCATCTACTCCAAAATACTTTGTAAAGTCACCAATATATTAACATTTTTTAAAGATAATATTTTAGAATTTCTTCTATAATTTTTGAAAATCCTCTGCAATATTGGAAACGGTTGATAACAAACCAAGACTTTGGAAATGTTGCACAGTGTAGTAAGTGGCTGGACTGGCCACACTGCACGCACATTGGAGCCCGAAAACGCCGTCTCCCTGCGCTTCGGTCACACTGGCAGCAACCAAAGCGCGAGACGAGTACCCAGACGCCACAAAATTTGGGTGAAAACAATTGGAATTGCAAGCCATCCAATCAATCTAAACGAAAACTAAAATGGGCAAGGAAAAGGCTGCCAAATCCTACAGCATTGGCGACCTGGTGTTCGCCAAGGTGAAAGGTTACCCGCCATGGCCGGCGAAGATAACCAAGATTAACAACAACAAGAAGTATAATGTTTACTTTTACGGAACTGGGGAGACGGCCAACATCAAGGTGGAGGATCTCTTCCCGTATGTGGATAACAAGGAGAAGTTCGCCACCGAGAAGATAATGAAGCGGGCCAAGTTCATTGAGGCCATCGATCAGATTGAGAGCGCCCTGCGCGGCGAGGATTCGGCGCCCATCGATTTGTCCGGCGCCGAGGAGCCAGTTGCTCCGCCCACCGCCGCCGAACCTGTCAAGAAAGAGGAACCCAAGGTGCCAGAGGACACCACTGCTGCACCGGCTCCAGCTCCTCCTGCGGTGGCGGATAAACCCAAAAAGAGCGGGAACCGGAAGTCAAAAGCACCACCACGCCATGTGGACGGTGACAGCGAGGGCGGAGCTGACGCCGCTGGAGGACCCTCCTCATCTGAGCCAGCACCCCCTCCACCCAAGCGACGTGTCCCTGCCGAGGGTCTCAGTTCCGCCCCGGCCATCCCGGCACCCAATCCCGCACCGTCTGTAGCGGCCACCACATCCACCAAGAAATCCGTGAAGAAATCCAAGCCCACGGCAGCAGTTACTCCCATCCAGAAGAGGGCAAGGCCAATCAATGTGAGTATGGGTAAATTAAATAGGTCACGGTCTCGCATGGAAGCTAGGAACATGTTTTTAGGAGGTTTTACCTTAGTAAGGTTATATTCCCGACCGATTCATTGAGCAGCAGTGGAATTTGAAGACGAGTTATTCTATTTTTTGTTGAATAAGAATTGTAAGAATTGTTTCAAAAATCATTTGCATTTACAAATTCTGGTAGGTTGAAGATTACTTTAGAAAATTTCAACCACTTTAAAATTTTTCCTCTCTTTATTAAGATCAAATTTTCAAAGAATGGGAATCACGCTACAATTCTACCCTTACAGAACATCCGGAACGAAATGCTAATGGTGTACATGCCCACTGCTAAGTGCCTGGGCATTGATATTAACTACAACAAGCCGGACATCTTCGAGAGCGCCTCTGCTGAAGAGGCTTGGGTGGAGAAGGCTCGCAAGGAGGCCATGGAGCTCAAGCTAAAGCTGGAAAGCGGTCAACTCGAGCCGGAGAGCATGCCGGAGAGGATAGTGGTGGAACCAACGCGCAGCGAGATTCCCAAGCAGGAGGCCTTGCGGTTTATCGAGGAGCTAATTGAGCACGAGGATGCTCTGTTCATGGAACGCGACTTTATTCAACTCTCCCAGCAGCTGCGCGAATGTTTGGGACTGCGACGGGCCAATGTGGGCAAGTGCTTGGAGATCCTTGATCAGTTCAAGGAGGTGGAGTTCACCAAGTTGATGCTGCTGCGCAATCCGGAGTGCGTTGACATCATGCGACGGCTTCGACGATATGTGGGCAATCTAGAGCTCTGGAAGATGGACCTATCCGACGAAGTTGAGTTCAAGGAAAAAGCCCAGGTCATTCGCAAGGTGTCCTCTGGTATATACGATGGCTTCAAGGGCCTCTTCAACCCAGAGCCGGAGAGTGAGGATAATTTTTGGATAGACTTTTGCGAGAAGGTTAAAATCTACAAGACCTACACGAAAAATATGAATGAAAACCTTCGCGTCGGGATGAACGAGCGCGGCTACAACAACCTCGTTGTGGCCAAGGAAGGCTCCGCTTCCGCAGAGCCCGTTCCGCAGTAGATCAGTGTTTTTGTGGGCCAGTTCTGCTGGTCCAACTGTACGATAAGGTAGGTGAAAAACCAAATGTTTTCGGCTCCAGGACTTACCCTCCTTTTTTTTAGTTACTCCTAAGCGTTGGTTACCGGGCAATTTGAAAACCTTGCCCTAGACGACGAAGTTTCGATAAGCCTTGTGCTTTTGCTTAATTTCTAGGATTAAAATTCATTTATTGTCCTTATACGAAATCCAATTTTTTATCGTTTGCATACCAGGTGCGTATCAGTGCAGCTCTTTGAGATGGGATCCTGCAGCACCCGCTTAATAGACATTAAAAAAGCTTCTCAGCTTCAAACCCGTAATTAATTACTAAGTGTGTAGATGTTTTGATTAATATTGAATTAAATATAGATGGTACATACTCTCAAGCAATTGTTTTATTGCCCTACTTCGAAGAAATTCCCGAATGGTTTTCTAAACAAATTAGCGGTTAGTGTTTAGTTAAATAGCTTACTCATTATAATGAACTACATACTTTGTAGTCATTCTTATTGACAAGCATTCTTAACAAACGTTAAGCACAATGAACATCATGAATAGTGTAAACTTATTCGGGGGAGTTACTTAAGCTTAAACATTAAAAAGTGAAGCATTCATTAGTCGCATTAACATAAGTGTCAGTTTCCCTCTTTGACGTCTCCTATTCCATCCGGCAAAATGGCGAACATGGCCTCCGACTCCGGCAGACAGGGTGAGTCGTAGATCTTGCAGATGCGGGTTTCGCCCTTCCCCTTCCGGAGATACAGCCGCGTGGTGGAGGAGTGAGCCATTATGTGGCCCCCGATGGGCTTCTTGGCATCGCCGGCAAACATCCCCGGCCCGCCGTCCAGCGAGGCAGTCACCTGGTTGGTAATGACCACCGCCACTCCAAACTCATCCGCTAGGCGTTGAAGCATGCGCAGGAACAAACCCAAATGGTTTTGCCTGGCGGCCAGCTCACCACGTCCAATGTAATCGGATCGGTAGAGAGCCATGGCACTGTCCACAATGACCACGGCGTATCTGAAAGAGCAGCAGTCATAAAATCTGTTAAGTTGTGGGGCACCTTAGCACACCTGGATTCGAAGAGCATGCCCGCTGCCATTTGGATGAGTCTTGTCTGCTGATCCGAGTTGTAGGCCCGTGAGCAAGCAACATTGTCCAGTACCTCGGCCTCGTTCAGCTTGAATCTCTGCGCAATGGCGGACAACCGCTCCGGCCGAAAAGTGTTTTCCGTATCAATGTACAGGCACTTGCCTTCGCCGCCTTTCTGGCTGATGGGCAGTTGGCAGGTGACCGCCAAAGTGTGACATATTTGGGTCTTGCCACAGCGGAACTCCCCGAAGATCTCTGTGATGGAACCGGTCTCAATGCCGCCACCCAGCAGTTTGTCCAGCTCCTTGGAACCAGTGCTCAGTTGCACCACATCCGCTCGCATTTGATGAAAAGTCTTGGCGCTGAGGAAGCCCAAAGGTACCAGTTTATTGGCTTCCGTGATGATCTGCTCCACTTTGCCGCCACCCAAGCCGGGAATGGCCATCAGTTGCTTCTTGGTGGCATTGGCCACCGCTTCCACAGTATGTAGACTGGCCTGCTGGAGCAGTTTTATGTCCTTAGCCGTAATGCTGCCGCCCTGGATGAATGAAATTCATGAACATTAGAATTCTGGACGAGATCGTTGGATACTCACCATTAATTTGGCCACGCTGAGTGGACCTTCCTCTTCTTCCTCCTGGACATTTGTAAGCTTATCCATTTGACAGTTCCGAAGTAAGTGTTATTTATTTGTTACAATTTGAGTTTTGTTTTTAAAATTCGACGTTTTCCATGAGAGAATTTCGTCAAAAGATTGGCGCCGCGCAGTTCATCAAAACAATCAGTCGATTGCCATTCACCCCGCTCGCAGAGGCATTTGATTATCACTACAGTGGGCATCACAAGATCATTATGGCGGCTTATTACTATTTCGACATTAAACTGTGAGTAGAGGAGGATTTTTAATGAAGAAGAATCCGTAAAGAAAACCCATATTTTAATACAAAAAATGTATTAATTTTCTAAAGCAAACTAAGAGATCCGGACTCAGTGGTTTTGACTCCCTCCCTATTTCGTAATTGCATTCTCGAAGCCTTGGATAGTTTCTTCTGTGAGGAAAAGCCCACAATGGAGATTGTTAAGTTTTGCGCTCTGCAGCAACGCGTTATTTTCCGAGTACCAGAAGAGCTGTACGAAATGACACGCATATCCCTTGAACTAATAGGTCACTATCAGGAAACGCCATGTCATTTTCAGATCCTACAAACCTCAAAATCAACACTAGACTTTGAAAAAGACATTGAAAAGAATTTCGTGGGACTGCCCAATAGCGAGGACTAGCAAATTGACCGCTGAGTAATTCCTAGAAAAACTGTTATGTTTACTTTATATGAATTTCTTAATTTTGGTGCTTATATAAAAAATATACAGTAAACGTTATGAAAATTTGAATATTTGATTATTAAACTGTTTTTAATGTGATCTTATTTGCCATTCACTAGGAAGTATATTGGTAATAGTGTTGTCATTTAAGATGAGATGGAATAAACTACATTATGATTGAAAGGGTTTTTATTTATTCTTTGTTTTAATATGCAGAATTTGTGGCAGAACAAATTAAACATGGTATGGTATGGATGGTATAAATATGTATTTATATCAAAGTAGCTAAATTTGTGTTAGCTGTTTTTCGCCATCTTTTAGTGTAAAAAGCCATCTCTGCTGCGCACAGCTGTTCGCATAGCAGAAAGAAACAGAGAAAGGGAATAATTACATAAAAAAACACACTGACCGGCAATTTTTAGACAACTTCCCGAAGTTTCCGCCGAAAATAGGTCCCGAGCAGAATTACCGGGAGCGGGAGTTGCACTTGGCGTAACCAAAGCATGAGTGGTTACCAATATCTGGACGTGAAGCTGTGAGTTCCATTCTATCCAGTCAATAGTTCTACACGTGCAAAGGTAGTGGATAATGAAATAAAGCATGTTTTGATCCACCAGGAAACTCCGTGATCCAGACTCCGTGACTTTGACGCCCGTTTTCCTTTGTGGCTGCATCCTCAACTCCTTGACGAATATTTTTGGCGAAATTGGTGGCCAAACTACGCTAGAAATCGTGAAATTCAGCTCAACCGACAAACGCTTTATTTTCCGGGTGTCCGAGGATTTTCTGAAACGCGTCCGCATAGCTATATCCCTGATAGGATACTACCAAGAGGTGCCCTGCCATTTCCAGGTGCTCAGCACATCCCAAAAACCTTTGGATTTCGAGGACTCTGCCGAGGAATTTATAGCATTTAACTAAAGAAACTCAAACAGTATGTCATTTTCTTTCTGCAAGGAGTACGGCAAGGACAAGGTGATCTTTGTCACCAAGGAAGACCATGCCACGCCCAGCACCATCGAGCTGCCGCCGCCGGAACAACCGGAGGGCGTGATTACCAAGGATGGGAAGATCAACTGGAGTTGTCCTTGTCTTGGCGGAATGGCCACTGGTCCATGCGGCGTCGAATTCCGTGAGGCTTTCTCCTGCTTCCAGGACAGCACGGGCGAACCCAAGGGTTCCGATTGCTACGAGGCCTTCACCAAGATGCGCGACTGCTTCCAGAAGTATCCCACCGTGTACAACAAATCCGGCGGAGATGACGACGACGATGATGGATTGGGTGATGCCCTGGACACGGATGCGGGTTCAGTTGGTGGCCCGAAAGCAGATCCGCTGGCGGATGTCGGCAATCCAGGAGGCGGCGATGAGGCGGTGACCCACAAAAGCAACTCGGTGGTGCCCAAGGCCTAAATGGGAATAGTTCGTACAAAATAAATAAAGCTTGTCATAGTTTGAGGCCTGTCGGCTTCCAATAATATTTACCATCTATCATGACTTGAAAACACTTACCTGCTATTACTAATAAGAGTAAACTTATACAAAAGTAGTAAATCATACTAAAGTAAACATTAAAATTCAGTTTTTTCTTTATTGTACAAGTGAAGGAACAGAATATTAAAAAATGTTGAACAATTCAAATTCAGAGCAGTAGCCGACTCATTGGTGTAAACAGAACCCACAAATATTTAATAATTACATATTATAATATTATTAGTTCCATTAACTATGCACATTTTCAAATTGCCCGTTACTGGTATACACTGTTCCCAACAGGACGTTTCGTTTGGTAATTTTCTGGTATTTTTGAGCAATTTTCCCTATGCGTTAGCATGGTATTGTGGTATTTTTGACACCCCGCTGACACACTGTTTACGAAGAAGCAACCAAAAAGGAAAATAAAAATAAAAGCGTATTAAGATTTCGTGAGGAAAAAATGCTGTAGGCGCAGTGTAAAATGCATATAGTGCAGATAAATCGCGTTTGTGAGATGCTACAACGCGAGTTCAACATCAAATCGGTACAGAACTTCAAAGTGCAATAATATTAATACTTGAATTATCGAATATACCAAAGTGCAATTGGCCAGTTGAGACTACAGCCACAACAACAACAAAAACAACGGCAGTGAAATAATATAATAACCTTGTGGCAGTTGTTTTTTTTGTTTATTTAAATCAGAAATATACAAAAGTAATCAAGGTAAAAGGAGGCAAATTGGTTAAATAATACAAGTTAATTAGGAAAACACAGTGCTTGAGTGTGAGTGTGTGTGAGTAGTGCCAACAATACAAACGCAATACAACCGATACAAGCGCACAGCCATAGTTTTTCATAGAAATAACGAAAGTAACAGCGATAAATAATACAAAACAACAACACCGAAGAGTCTCAAAAAGTGCTGGAAAAACTTGCGATAAGAAGAACGATAGTGAAAAACAAAAAGAGAAAAAAACAGGAACCTCCACATCGACAGATCTTTGAATGCTGCTGCGTTTTGAAATCCGGCGACAAAATGGTTTCGTTAATTAAAACAATCGAAGCGGCCGCGGAGAAACAGAAGCAATCGGTGGCCGCCACCGACTCCTCCTCTTCTTATTCCACCTCCCCACCCTCTTCGTCTTCTGGCTCTCTTTCATCATCCCCTGCCGCCCCAACATCCAATCTCACGGCTAGCGGTAAACCGAAGGAGAAACGAAGGTGAGTCGGACAGATAAACATGCCATCCAAAAATCAGATCCCCATATCAATACACCCATCCAATAATCCGATCCGTAGTGCTCCATTGGATCTGCTCAGATCACTTGCTTGCCCATTGCATAAGCTTTTGCTTTCTTTTTCGCCCTCTTCTTTCGCCTCGCAGCGCTTGTGGCGGCTTTTGTTGCTATCCGTCGATTTCTGTGGGTTTTCTCTGATTTCTGGGCGCTATTTCATATATTTTTTTGATTTGGGATCATTTTTATCACATAGGATCCTCAATGAATATGATTTTTTGACTTTTGTTTGTTTTCAGGCGACAGTTGTTATTCCTAGTTGCTAGTTAAACAAGAAATTTACTTAAACTTCAATTAAGAGCCCTTTTTCCTGCTTTTTGAGTTAATATCAATAATTTTCCTTATTTACTTCCCTATTGTCAGTTCCTGCTGTAACCTTTTTCAAGAGAAGTAATGATTAGCATTATTCCCTTTTTCTAGTTTTTCCAAAACCTAGATTTCATAAATATATGTAGCTAAATTGTTTTTTTCTTCTATTATTGTGTAATTTTCGAATTCTTTTAATGAAAATATAAAATATTTTCTTTATCAAGCCATTTTGTTTTGGAAATTTATTTATCCTAATATGATCGCAAATCACAGATTTAATGTTCATTGATGTGATTTTTGCTTTACTATAAGTAAGCTAACTCAGTTGATATTCTTTTCTTTTATGCGTAACGTTTAATATTTGCTCGGTGATCGGCGGTAAAAGCTTGTTGGTAACTAATATTTTCCCCAATAAACTCAATAAAATCTTTCCGGGAGGAAATTTTGTATTTTCTTTTAATGAATTTTAATGCATTGCATACCTTGCTTAATTTTATGAACTCCCCTTATTGGGCGTCACTGGTTGACGAAATAAAACGGACGATAGAGAACTGACGAGGGGGACTAGAAAATATCGAAAAGTCAATCATTAATCACGCGTTCAACTAATTTTTGCATTCGCGGTAATTATTATACGATCTAGTGACGGAGGCAAAGCGAAAGGGAAGAAAAACCCAACGACCGAGACCCACGACCTTCAGACATTCAAAGACAAAAGTCGAGACGAACTGAAATCGTTCGGTTTGCATATGCATGATTGGTTTCCGTAGTGGAATACGATATCTATGGGTACATAAAGACAAATGCACACAAATAAGTGCACTTTGTTTCGGAAATGAGTCTTGAAAGCACCTGTTGTTGATCTCTAGAGATGCATACTTCAAGGATTGACATCCTGTTTATAAGGCCAAGCCCCCATTATTTTATTTTTAGTCGAGTGCATTGTTCTGCTTCTTTGTTACGCACAGTGGGTTATTTTTAAGTAAGGTAAAATAAAAAGCAATGAGGAAAACCTGTTATGTTCGATTATGTTTGCCCCTCCGCTCCAAAAACAACCTGTTTTTTTTTCCCTCGTGCTTCGTTTTATCAGCTTTGTTTTGTTTTCGATTCCGTTTTTTTTGGCCCACGCCCCTCCGAAAACGTAAATTTATTTTTTTATAAGCATATAAACCGCCTAGTTTATGTTTCACTCAAGACATTAACATTAAATTGAAACAAAGTTTTGCATTGGCCTACGTGACATTTATAAAACTAAAGTAACAAAAATGTGGAAAAGCGGTTCTATAACCATTTTCATAATGTGTTCGCTCTGGTTTTCAATAGACACACTAACCGACTATCGGGAGTAGTTTTTCCATTTGCTTCGAACTGGTTTCAATATATTTTTGTGTGAAGCATTGGTGAAAGCTTTGCACAGAAGAGTATTTGTAATAAATTTAAAAATAAAAGTCTGTTAGGTTTTTAATGCAGAGTTCAAAAAAAAGGAAAAAATCTACTTTATTTACATTTTTTATTTTGGAGTTTTTCCGGCTCGAGGTCGCTAACAAACAAAATTAAATTTTTTATCGGTTAATAAAAAAATATATTTTTCCTGTAAGATCTCTAACTTTTCCCAAAAGTACGATTAATTGTAATAAATAAATAATTCTTGTCCATCGGACGATTGTTCAGCAGTTTTTTTTTTCTTAACCGATTATTCCGATTGCAGCTGAGAGATCTCAAACATATCGTAACTGCAGCTACAGTGTGACCTCAATAAAAATGAATTATTACAACTTGAGGGTGTACATATATGGGGGAGACCAAAATCTTAATTAAAATTATGGTTTTTTTAAAATTAGTTTTATAAGCTCTCAGACCTGTGCCAAGGCGCTCAGAAAATGAGGAAAAAATACGCAGAAGCCAATGAAAAAAAATTAAAAAACAACTCGGCAATATAAAAATTTCAATACCAACGCAAACAAACGCACAAAAGTGAAACACGCTTACACACATTTCCACATGTGTGTATTGTAAAATATTTAAATGATATGCCCAGTTGTTGTTTTTTTTTTGTCTGGCCACGACGACCTACTTTTTGCGCAATCGAACTAAAAATGTGACGGGACGGGGAGGATGGAGAGGCCCGAGGGGAGTTTTATTGTAAAGGGAGAAAGAGAAGGAGAAAAGGTATTGTATTTTAGTATTAGGTCTTGGAGTTAATGTTAGTTTTTCTTTCTCTCTTTATTTATACACATAAACACTTGGGTTTTGATACTGGTGCACAGAAAAAAAACTGGTATATGTTAATCTATACAAAAAAAAAACATTTTATTGTCGCCTTTAACAAGAAAATATTTATTAAACCAGAAAATTTTTATGTTGTCTCATATTCGATATGTTTAAAAATGTTTGATTTGAAGGTGTCTCTAAAACTTAACTAAATTAAAATATTAAGAAAATAACATTAACATATATGTATATGCAAGAAATATTTTTTGTGTGTGTAAAATTGAACTTGGTTCAACGAAAGAGACAGAAATGACAAAGGTGAGGGAGACAGACTAAAGGTAACGCAGCTTCCGATCTTTTTTCAGCCGTTTAGTTCAATGGTCTTAATACGCGTTCGGTGTTATTTATGAATTGTTTCTGGTTTTGTGATTATATTTTTCTGTGGAAAATACGGAGTTCTACATTATTACTTGCCAGGAACAAAGTAACGTATTATTGATTTAAGGATGAAAATGCTTTCAATGAGGAGGATATTATATTTTAGTCAAAAGATTGCTTAAAAAAATTTGTTTAGAAGATTATAAAAATTCATTCACTCATATTTTATTAATAATGAAACAATCCGAAGTTGATTATTTAAAAACAAAATTTAAACATCATTTTTTAAGTTAATATTTAAATGTATTGGTCGTCCTGCGAACGTCGAGTCCTTCTCAGAGTTCGATGTAGTGGTTGTAGTGGTTAGAGGCACAGATTCTGATGTAGTGGTTAGAGGCACAGATTCTGATGTAGTGGTTGGAGGCACTGATTTTGATGAAGTAGTCGGAAGCACTGATTTTTTCTGCTTCCTATAGATTCCTAGGTTATTGGCAAAGCAGCAAGAAAATATGAATAAGGTCAGTTCAATAACTAACAGGCCGATTATCATAAACTGGTACTCCTTAGTGTTATCCTTTAGGAATTCGATCGATTTGCCATGGCATCCTTTATACAAGTTGGAAGAACCATTGTAGCAGCTTGCAGGAATGGAGAGATCCTTAATAATATAGTCTACGGAAGAGTTTTGTCCGCAGCATTTAAACAGTTTCTGGATGACATCGAAGGAATCTATATCCAAATGTTTCCAAGCGCTGTCGATTGCGATGCCCAAGAGTTTTGAAAAGTGCTCGTTATTGGTGAGGATCAGTGTAAATAGTGTCAGCTGCCAGATCATGTGTATCAGCATGATTGCAGCATACCTTTTGGTCAACCAGATAGAATTGAATGTGGCACCGCAGCATCCAAGAATCGATGTGAAGATCGTAATCGATCCCAATATGATCACCGCAATCTCTTTGACGGGGAATTCACTTTCAATATTTCCGATGTTTGTCAGGATATTTACCAAAGGAATGATGCCATAAATGGTGACAGCCACCACAATTATGTTGACTATTAAGAGGAGGCATTTCACCACTGATGTCCCGTTGTCCATGTCTTTTAAGCTTAAATTACTTCCACGAGACCTCCGTTCGAGTCCAGCTACTTTGATTGTTTAACTAATTCCTATGGGACTGCTATTTCTTTTTAGTTATCTCCCTGGTAATTACAGTAGAATCCGGTTATAACGACTCCGCTTATAGTGTCCGTCCGGTTATTGCGACGAAAACTCTATGTCTTGGTTGGTCCCTATACAAACTTATATGATACAAACTTATATGGTTAGTGCGTCCTCTGGGTATAACGACGTAAAATCATCGGTCCCTTGAAAGTCGCTATAACCGGATTCTACTGTACTTTTATTTTCCATTGAACACATTAAACATATATATTTGAATTCCTCGGTTAATTACAACTTTTGCGTCATAAAAGCTTATTCCCTCTTTTCAGACTCAAATTTCTTATCTCGTTATACCCTTGCAGAGGGTATTATAATTTTGGTCAAAAGTGTGCAACGCAGTGAAGGAGACATCTCCGACCCTATAAAGTATATATATTCTTGATTAGGATCGCGTCCTGAGTTGATATAACCATGTCCGTCTGTCCGTCTCTCCGTCCGTCTTTCACTTTTTACGCGAACTAGTCTCTCAGTTTTAAAGATATCGAATTGAAACTTTGCGCACACCCTTCGTTCCTTTGCACGCAGTATATAAGTCAGAACGGCCGGGGTCGACCGACTATATCATATAGCCGCGATATAAACTGATTGATTGGAAATGTCATAACTTTGGTGTTTGTAAATTTTATTTTTGATCAATCATTCCGACCTACCAAATTTCATAAGCCGACTATAGCTGCCATACAACTGAACTATTGGAAATACAATAACTTACAGAATATTCTGCAAGGGTATATCAACTTCGGCTCCGCCCGAATTTAGTTTTCCTTTCTTGTTTTACTTATAATATTCATTGAACACATTAAACATATATATATACTTATTTAAATTTGGTTAGTGACAGACTTTTGGGTCATAAAAGGTTATTTATTCCCTCTTTCTCAGACTTCCGATTAAAATTTCTTATGTCGTTAAAGCAAACCAGATGACTAACTTTAAATAATTATTATTGTTTATTTATAATTGAACGACTGCAACAGTTACAGAGTATGGGTGTGTCTTCCTGGATGTCGGTGTGGTCAAAGGGAGCATGTGTGTTTTCTGGCGCTTGTAGATTACTAGATTGTTGGCCAAACAGCATGAAAATATCAAGAACATCAGTTCAAAACCAATCAGGCCGAAAACGAAAAATTTGGTATTGGGAGTGCTATCATACACAAAGTCTATCAACTTGCCATGACATCCTTCGAAAACGTTAGACGAGGGGTAGGTACCATTGTAGCAGCTGGCGGGCTTGGTGTGTCCTTCGTCAATATAGTCCTTGAAAGAGTCCCGACCGCAGCAGCTAAACAATTTCTGGATGGCATCGAAGGTACCTCCCTGCGCATGGTTCGATTTCCAAGCAAAGTCGATAACGTCGCCTATAGCCTTTCCAAACTGCTCCTTGTTAAAGGCCATTAGCCAAAGCAGTGTCGGCTGCAGGATCAGTTGTATTAGTATTATAAAAGCATAGCTTCTAGTTATGAAGACAGATTGGTTAGCGGCACCCCAGCATCCCAGGCCCGAAATAAAAACCGCAATCAATCCCACGATGATCACCGCTATCGCATTCATGGCCTCTCCATTACCTTCAAGTTTTCCGATAGTGATTAGGATCACCATGCAAAAAAAGATGCTCAAAATGCTAATAAGCATCACTACTATGTTGAACAAGAAAAGGATATATTTGACCAGTGATGTTCCACAGTCCATGATAGTGTTATTTTATTGTACCGGTTTCGCTGATAAGTTATTTCTACACAAATTTCCAAGAAAATACGCGTCCGTTTGAGTCGAGCACTTTTTATGAATATTTTTATAAAAAAAAATTAATTATTGGTTTTTTGTTGTATGGTATTTCTGAAACAATTTTATTACATTTTTTATGTCATATATTTAAAATCACGCGCGATTAGCAAATGGCTACGACTTAGAAATAATTTCTAATCACTTTCAAAATTATTTTCGCTTTAATTCCATATTTGTAATGGATTTAACCACTATTCAATGAATACAATGCATTAAATGGAGAGTGAATGCGAATTATAGTAGCCCATTAAGCTTAAATAACTAAAAAGTTGGACTGATGATAGGCATTTGTAGCATAAAAAGGTAAACAAGGGGTTATCAACTCCCATGGGCGGTGATTTAATTTGACCCCGACTGTGCATTGCCAACTTCTCAGTTTCTTAGAGTTGATTACATTGTGGTTAGATTATTTCCAGTTGGGAAGCCAAGTTTTCTTATCTCGTTTCACTTTCTGTGCTTGTTTACTGAAATAATCTAAATATTTAACTGTTATGCTATAGTTCTTATCGGGGCGCTCGTCTGACTAGTAAAATCTTTGAGAAGGGTAATTTCGGTGGCAAAATATTTAGTCATCTAAATCCACAGCCATCTAAATCTAGCACAGAAAGAAACTATCAAGTCTTAACAGACATTAAATGTTTTCTAGAAATTTGTTTGCTTTTTTCACTAATTTTTTTTTTTAATTTTGCAAAGTCGTTTGGATGAAAGTGACCCTAACCTACATTTCTGGAGCTCTAAAACTTAACTTAGGTTTCTTACTTTAACACGTTAAGAACGGCGTGACCCACCGGTGGGTCACGAATTAATGTTTCATCTGGTTTTATTCAGAACTATTTTTTGTTAAATAAAAAAAAAGCTATTTGGTATCAAAACAACTTTTTAAATACATTTATTAATATTTATGAGTTCTTTAAAAATATTTTAAACAAAGTGGTGGTTTGTTTTAGCAAAACTGCGCCGTCCTCAACGTGTTAATGATGTGCTTATTCAGGACGTTTTCTAAAATTTTCAAGAAATAGTACATTTTTGTAGAACATTTTCTTTTAATGTTAAATTTTGCTTTGAATTAATTTGAATGTTAGAAAAAGTTAAATATTTTTCGTATAAGTAGGGAACATTTTATGGCAGCGGATTAATTTGGTATTGTTTTTAATTATTTAATATATAAAATGACGGCACTGAGCACTACAGTTGGTGCGTCAGGGAAATGGGCGGAAAATGAAATCCTGGACGTGCGGTAATTTTCCGGGGGCACTGCAAAGTATGCTATATTATCCAGCGCAATTATCGGCAGAAGTGGAGCGTACCGACATAATTTATATGCCTCTAATTTGAATCTGCCACTCACTCGAGTCCCCGTTATCGCCCCGATTGGGTAGTACCGAACCGTTAGCTCCCTGCCAACTGAATGTTTTCGAGGCGTGCGGACTTTATCTTATCACTCCGGTCCGGAGCGCACTTGTCCGGATAGGCAAACTTGTCTGATATCACTCGGAATCTGACGTTAATGTCTGCTGCTCTCTCGCTCCCTCTCTTGGCCATTTTTTTGGGGTCCTCGGGTATAAATATGATGGCTTCGAGGGTATGGAACCTTTCGCGCATTTACCGTTCGAACTCCCGTACGTCGTGTTCTGAATGCAGCAGTAAATTTATAGCCAAATCAAAATAGTCTTAAACCCGTTCGCCACTATCAGCCGTTATCGGGACGCGTGTGTGTGTTCATCATCGATGGGCTTAGCCGTATTCCAGCGAAAGAAACGGCGCAATCAATGTTTAATACCTTTGAGAGCTGTGACTTCTCGTGTCCCGGCGATAGTTCCTTCTACGGCGAGGATGTGACTTCTACCACAAGTTTCAACGAGTGCGATCTGAAGCCGCCGCAAGAACAGCTAAACAATGGCTCTGTTTTTGGGCGTACGCCCATTAATGAACCCACCGTGAACTTTAACAACGGGTCATTCTATAATGCCCCAATTCCCAGAGCCCAACCCTTTGTGGGTGCCATTCTGGGGCCCAATGCATCCTCCGCCGGGATGCAAAGGTATCATCCGTATCAGCAGCAGCAGCATCCGGATGCCTTCTATCAGCAACGGGGCAGTCTTTTGAACGTGGTTACGCCCTGTCGCGAAAGCCGCCCCTGGAGTTACGCCTACTGCTATGGCTATGCCCCCAGCAACACCCAACCCTGTCAGTTCTCCCAGTTCGTAGACATCGAGGACTTTATGTGAGTGCACCCAGAAATCGTTGTGTTATTCAAAATTAAAATACTAAAGAAGATACTGTTTATTTTGTTTTGATAATCAACAAGGCTGTAATTGATAATACAGCGAGGAAAAAATTATTTTGTTTTTCTGGTTGGAAATTATTTGTGAAAGTATTTTTTTTTTTTTTTTTATAATTAACTTTATGTATTTATATACCAACATTTAAAAATATCAGAAAAACTGAAATTACACTCAGAGATTTAGATACTTTGAATGTAAAATGTAATACGGACCCGATTATTTTAAATAAAATTAAAATTTTAATAATTTATTTTAGGAGTTTTTGTACAGAAAAACATATTTTTAATTTACCAGACTTTTTCTTAATGATTGGTCGCACAACTATAAACAGTTCATCTAAACAAATATAAATATAATTTATTTAAATCGGCTTGTAGAATACCACTAATGATCGAATTATTTTCTGACCACTGAAAACAGCATTTAAAAATTCGTTGAGTCCTATTGTAAAACCCGAAGCCGAAAGCAAACGGCGGGGCTCTTATCTATGCTTATTTGTGGATCGCTTTGTATAATAATATTTAGATACGCAGGAAAAGATAGGGAATGGGGTACGGAGATATGGCGCGAGAGAGGTAATAAATGAGTCAAGGTTCATTGGGTTTCTCCAAAGAGAAATGCCCTTTATTCAGACTTTAACAGCACTGAGAAACACTTTCCCTCTTTTATCAATTTTTAAACAGAAATTATTTAATATCGCAATCTAGTTAATATAACTTAAAAATAGTTTGTTGACGTAATGTTGTGTAATTGTTATCTGACACCGATGACTTTATATTGGGTATTTCCCAAAGATTTATCATCACGTGGCGCGTGCGGTGAAGGTCTTCTGGATGGGGTTCCTCCATCAATTCTGTTGATCTACGATTCCCCAACGATTGACGCAGGTTATGGCCCCTTTTTCCCTGGATTTCTCCCTAAAACTTTGCAGGCAACGTGCACGGAAATCAAATGGATTTGGAATGGTCGCCAGTTTTCTCGTTTATTTACGTTTTGCACACGTTTAAGCCAAATTTGTACTTGCCCGTCTCCATGCTAATGAGCCAAATCCAAACTGACGCACTTGCAGAAGGCATACGCTACCTAAAAAACCTCCTCCAACTTTATGCTGCTCCCATCCAAACATCCCTGACCCCATGTTGGCTCGATTTACTGCCCCATGAACTTGGCATTAACACCTTGAGATGTATTTTATGTGCTTTTGCTGATATCTCGCAAAGAGATACGGCGAATTTGGTGGAGCATTTCGCAATGCTAGCAATTCAAACTCAAACAAATGCGGGTCAGTATCCTAAGGCGTCGTAGGATTATCTAAGATTTGGTTGTCCACGTGGTTTGATCGTGGTTGTTTTATTTGGAACTTTACGGTTTTTATTTCTTCAAGAAAAATATTAATCACATTTGTTAATAGCGAGTTAATCTTGGGTTTATATAAATTTTTTATTTTTTTTTTGTTTATTGTTCCTATAAAATTTCGTACTTAATGAAAAGTTTAAACTAATTAATTAAAAACATTTGGAATATAAAGAAAATTCGGGTTTCATTTAAAGCTGATAATAACAAGGATTATTTAAAGCAGGAGTTTTCTTTTAACCTTTGTTTTAAAGTGTTTTTAACTGTTTTGGAATTTGCTTTTCTCTTTGAAAAGTTATATATTAACTTTTTAAAAATATTCAAATCATAGTTTAATTTTTTTGTCAGTGTTTGAGTTGCGTTTTGGAGCGGAAATACTTAGCAACAACAACAGCAGCGACAGCGGCAATAACAAGGCAATTCTGCTGGCACAGACAGAATATTTAAAAGGCTGTTCTTGCTACTGTTCTAATGAACAGACAATAGCCCGCCCGATCGCAAATACCTCCCCCGCGAAAACCCCCCGAATATCACTCCATTTAAGCAGGCCATTAGCATGCAATTCAAAGCCACTCGATGCCGCTTTCTATGCACTACGACTATCGATTTTCTGTTTATAAATGAACACATATATATTTTTTTCTAGATACATATATAGAAACCCACGAGCCCACGAGTCAATATATTCGATGTGCTTGCCCATTGCATTAGTTTGCACTTTGATAATAATAATATATAATAATTATCTAAGCGGCCATTTGAATTCTATTTCAAACTTTTGCTGGTCTTCATCAATCGGCCGATTGATTGACAATGAAAACCCCTCTTATCTTTGCTTATTTCTGTTTCATTTACTTAGCTTTCTTTCGTTTTATCAATCTTACGAAGTTTTATCTTGGAAGCCTGAATACTCTTTACACATCAAATATATAAAATGATAAAGATTGCAATTTTCTTGTAATGATTGTAAACCTTGTGTTGTTTATTTTTAGATTTTCTTGTTTACTTTCAATCGATTAATGAGGGTCTTATCTCATATTCAAAGATGTCATAATTAAATATTATTTAAAATTCTTATCAGTCAACGATTAATTTAACATTTGTTTCTTGATTACAATTCGAATATTTAGTGTTTAATTTCTTTAAAAATAAGTGATTTGATTGCTAGTGTGCCTAAAGGCAAACAAAGAGGAATGCCTTTTTTAAAATAGGTATTTAATCATTAATAAGACAGTCAGTTCGTTGACTGACATATGCATCACAGTACAGAGAGCTCAGATTCCACTGTCTTTTGTGGCTGATATAATGGGCTTTTCTTCATTTTAGGTGACAGGTGATACTTAACGCTTGTTAACTGAAAAGTTTTAAATTTTCGTGATGTTGCCAAGCGGATTTTCCGAATAAAACACCTTACGTGGGCAGCACCTTTTCCTTCCCCAATAGTCAATAAAGCAGCGTTGGCAATTTTTGTCAAAAACAAAGGCAACTATTGTACGTGCAAAAATTGACGTATTCCATGGATTATACAAGTTCTGCCTGTATTTCAATAATAAATAAAATATTAAGAAGGCACAAGCTATGTTATTGCCGCGGATGAATTCCTGAATTAGTTTCCTAGCATGCGGCAGCTCACGAGATTTTCTTGGCAAACTTTTTATAATTCTCCCCCAGTCCCGAGGGAGGGCCATCCGTCTTTTCTTAGAATTTCCCAAAATATATAGGAATACATATTAATAGTGCCCGTATGTGAGAGGTCAGTGCTCTGCCTTATAAATGTACATATAAATGATTTGACTGCTTGTTTACTGATTAAAACTTGTCGCCAATATTGACGAGTCAAAACCCCCTGCCTAAATGGGGCTTGCTCATACCACCAAAGACAACTCTGCTGAGTCGCTAATTGCCAACTCATCGGGCAGGTGAGATCTTTCGTCAATCCCCTGGCGAAATATTCCACATTTACCAAGAGTCCACCGTTGGGGAATTGGTGCCAAGGTAGCAGGGGTGGTCTTTATCAGTCGAACGTGTGACTGCTGGCTACTCTCGGAATCCGAATCTGACATTATAAACTATCTAAAGCCCCCGGGGTTCTTTTGTCAGCTCTCCCAAGGGGGCGCCGTTGTAGGTCAGGATCCTTCAGATAATACAAATGAAAAATGTGTTTCTTCTAAATAGTTTTGAAGATTTTTATATAAAGGAATTCTAAAGACATCCACATTTATTTTCGTTGCTATGTGAAATTATTGTAAACTGTGGCAAGGGTTCGTCTCAATTTTTTCACATTATGAATTTTGTTTTAGTTTAAAGAAGATTTACTGTTCAAAATAACATTTGTATTGAAATTAATGTACTTATGTAAATTATAGTATAAGGAGCTAGCTGGAATAGTTGGCGTGAACTTTGGGGCCGTGTCGATCGGCTTCGCTTTTTTTCGCTTGGCCTGGCAACAAACGCGAACATTAGAAGCGTTTTGCTTAATTGAAAAATTGCGAGCTCTGGCCGCGTGAATTGAATCACAAGCAATCAAACGGGAATAAAAGTGCAGCAATTGAAATGCACGCATATTTCAGACAGCCTCCCCCCTCTATTCCCGCGCTTTTTTCCCCCAGATCAGTGGCGTACGTGATTGCTTTGAGCTTATGCTAATTTTTCATCTCATCGATCTTTGTAGGAATAATGAAAAGCGCAAGGAAAAGTCTCGCGATGCGGCCAGATGCCGTCGATCCAAGGAGACGGAGATTTTCATGGAACTCTCGTCGGCTTTGCCATTGAAAACCGACGATGTCAATCAACTTGATAAGGCCTCCGTGATGAGGATCACCATTGCATGCCTCAAGATTCGTGAGATGCTGCAGTTTGGTAAGTTCCTCTGATAGTTATTTTCTTTTTAAACGCTTTTTAACATATAATTATTTTCAGTTCCCAGCGATGCCATTAAGCAGGACATCGATGCTGTTGAGGAGCAAGTGGAGATCAAACCCAAAATGGAAATTGGTAACGAGGATTGGCTTAAGGGACCCGAGGCCAGAGAACTCTTGAAACTGACCATGGACGGATTCCTGCTGGTCTTGTCCCACGAGGGGGATATCACCTATGTGTCCGAGAATGTCGTCGAGTATCTGGGAATTACCAAGGTGAGTGTTTCCATAGAATAAAATATAAGTAGATTTTTATTCTAATACAATTCCCACAGATTGACACTTTGGGCCAGCAAATCTGGGAGTACTCGCACCAGTGCGACCACGCCGAGATCAAGGAGGCTCTCAGCCTGAAGCGCGAAATTGCCGAGAAGGTCAAGGATGAACAGAGGCAGGACTCCGGAGTGAGCACCCATCACCGCGACCTATTTGTGCGCTTGAAGTGCACCTTGACCAGTCGAGGACGCAGTATCAACATCAAAAGCGCCTCCTACAAGGTGAGATAACATTAACACACAAATGGCTACTTTATTAGCGAAATCTAAAGCTGTAGCTTATTCCTGATCGATACCTAACTAATTAATTTTTGCTCGTGTTTTAAGGTCATTCACATCACTGGACACTTGGTGGTCAACGCCAAGGGCGAGCGCCTGTTGATGGCCATTGGTCGACCCATTCCGCATCCCTCGAATATTGAGATACCGTTGGGTACCAGCACTTTCCTTACAAAACACTCCCTGGACATGCGTTTCACCTATGTGGACGACAAGTGAGATAAATATTATCAGTCGTGAACCCTTTTTTAGCCAGTTTGCGTATTTATTTAGTATGCGGTTTTTATTAGACAATTTAAAGATTCGAAAGGTAGTTTTACTCAGAAAACATTTATTAAAAAGCGGTGTGATTGAATAATTGTTGGCCAAAAGCGGCTAATAAATGTCGTTTATTTAATAAATCATTCGTTTTTTGTTGATGCCATTAAGCAATTTTCTCTTGTAAAAAGTAGTTAGTACTATAAACATATTTTAAAGTGATCTCTGTTAGTAAATCATCAATTTTTGCTGTGGCAATTAAGTATTTAAATATGAGAGGTTACTTACTTTTAAATTAAAAACTAACAAGCTATAATTTTCCTGTTTGAAACGTCAACAACAGTTTAATATTCCAATTGTTCTGCTATAGCCATCGATTACGGCTTAGAGACACTCAAGTTATTTTTGATGCCGCTATCTAAAATAAAGACTTAAAGTTAATTACACTAATCAGAAATAACATAAAATTGGATCACGGCTGTATTTATTTCATTGTTGAAGTTTATTATAATGATGTAACTTTGGTCTTTCAGGATGCATGGCTTGTTGGGATATTCGCCCAGAGATCTGCTCGACACTTCGTTATTCGTCTGCCAGCATGGAGCTGATTCCGAACGCCTGATGGCCACCTTCAAGAGCGGTAAGTGGTGTCCAACTCTCTCAAAATTCGCGACTCATTAAAACAAACTGCAGCCAACTAATGCTAAACTAATTACTTTAATGTGCAAATTAAAATGCGTTCGTCGTTAGTTGGTGGAATGAGAGGAAGGGCACAGGAAGGATGCCGGAAGCGTCCGGCACATCAAAACGAAGTTGTCACTCGTCCGCCGGCGTTACCTGTCCTCTATCCAGACTCCTTGGAGCCCCTAGTTTCTCTTCACGTCCAGCAGTTGCCATAGCTTATTGCATTTAATTAGTTGTAGCACCTTCCTCTTGTTCGCACCCTCCTCTCTTTTTTTTGAACACAAAGACCATTAGTCGTTGGCTTGACTTGGCTCTGCTTTAATTTCACTTTAGTTGCTAATTAGTTTTTGCGCAACTAAATGAATTGGTCAGGCAGCAAGACAGCTGAAATCTCTGTTCATTCCGTATCTATCCCTTTCATATCTCTATCTTTTGCCTTTAACAACTTTTTTGTTGATTCAATTATGCTTGTGCGTTGTATTTGCTTGTTTGTTTATTTGGCAGTGACATTTTTTTTTTTTGCCTAAGTCGGTGAATCTATATAATCTAGATATGCCTTATTGCTGCCCCATCTGGAATGCCCCATAAGAATCATTCCCACCCATCTTGCTTAACAATCGAAGCCCGAAAGCCGAAAAGCCACCAGCTTATTTGCAATCAATTTTCATAAGACAAAGTATTATCATCGCAGAGAAATATTCCACTCGATCGATAAATGGGCCTGCTCAAAGAAAAAACTTGGGTTCTTTTTGTTATAAATAAAACTAAATAGCTTACAAGGATTAGATTTGTTTAATTTGTTATAAAACATCGCTCACTTTGATATATTATTGAATGTCATAATAATCTTCTAAAGTCATGTTTTTATGATTCACTATCTCTAACTATACATACATTTTGTAATAAGTGAATTCAAAGAGAACAATATCATTTTGGTAATAAATACAATATCATTCAGATATTTTAAAGTCATGCCAATAAAATTAGAATATCATCAATTTTGATGATGCTCGAGATAGGAGGTAGATGGAGAAGAATCATTAGTTTTATATTTTCCCCCCTGCAGTAAATTTATATTATATTCGATTTAAAAGTGTAAGATGGAAGTGTTTCTCACTCGCAGCCAGCTTAAGCATTTTTCTTAATTTCTCCCCAGCTCATTGGGGCGCGGCTTCTTGTTATTGTTTGCTTATTTGTTGCTCTTAATGGCCGCGTCATGTCGTCTACATTGACCAAATAATGTTGCCACTGCCGATGCTGCTGCTCCGCTGGCTGGTGCACTTAAAATGCCAACGCTGGGCAATAAAAAGTCCGCCGTTGTCGTTGCCGCTGCCGCTGCTCTTCTGCTGACCATTGTTCGGGGTACATTGTACCCAAAAGTGCCCAAAAGAGCGCATCCTTGCAGCCAAGGAATAGAAAATTGTCACTGCACTACAATTGGAATTATTATTGGCTGCGATGACTTTGGCTTCTTGGCCGGACATTTGCCCGTCCTCCGGTTTTTCGTGTAGACACGTTCTGCGCGAAATGACTTTCGGTTTTATGATGCGACGTATCCATTTGACCAGGACGCAGCAGCAGTCCTTGGATGCAGCTGCCGATCCTGGGTTCTCCTCCGGCTCTCTGTGTGCATCTCGCATATCGTTAGCAAAACTTGCCAGCAAGTTGTAAAAATGTCTTCGAAAGTCGTAAAAGTATTTCATACATTTTTGTTTTTATTAAGTTGCTTCACTTCTCGAGTGAAGTTTTCTTCCTTCTTTCCTAAAAGTTTCCTTTTGAAAGCTTGTTCGCCATATTATTGTTTATGAGTGCTGTCCGTTTTTATTTCCATTTGATTTTCATCAAGTTTACATGGCTTTGTAATAAGGGGGTCAGCTGGTGGTTCTCCCTTAAAAGCTGCATCTATCCACCCCTTTCATTATATGAAAATTCGATGATGATAATGGTCTGAAGTACAGTGAAATTTTAAAAAATTTGTCTATACAAATTTATACAAATGTGTTATGCATATTTATTTAGTTTTTGCAAGTTTTACCAAAATGATTTATGTTTGTAATTACAAACTATATACTCAAAATTATTAAATGTTATCGGATTGTTACAGAAAGGTAATCCATAAAGAACTTTGGGTTATATAAGTTTAAACTTCACGATTTGGGCAAACATTTACCTCATATGTAATTGTTTTTCAAGTAGGCTTTAGTTTAAAACTTAAGGAAGTTCAAGTTATGGAAGTTCGTCTGTGCCTCGTGAGACCCTATTTCTTAGCTGATTTTCCCCGTTTCCATTCTGTCCATATGCACATGTGTGGTTGTTCGCCTGCAGCTGGCGCAGCTCGCAAAATACTAAACGTCATGTGACAAACAGTTCAATAAAGTACAAAATGTGCGGAAAATCGCAAATGTCATGCGGGAAAATCTCGCATCGGGTGTGTAGTGGAATGGAAATGGAAATGGGAAATTGCGTTCGAGCATTTCCATGCTGCAAATAAAGACGACAATTTGGCCGCGAGGCGAAAAATTATGAAAAGAGCGGGTGGAAAAGCGAGGAATGGAGAATGAGAGAAGTGGCAGTGGATTGAAGGGGGTCCAAAGTAAACTTAACGTGCCAGATAAATATCCTCTGACAGACAGACAGCGAGGAGATAAAGCCAGCATCGTTTTGCTATTTTCGGGAGGTGGAGGATTGGAGCTCCAGCGAGTGTTGCAATAAATTTTGAAAAGCAACAAAAAACAATACCGAAAAGTGGCTTTGGCAGATTTGGCGCTGCGTGTGAAAAGTTCCCCTTTGGAAAATGCATTTTGCACTGGATGCATTCGAAGGGCATTGCCGCGGCATTTGCCAGACATTCAACTTTCAACTCTTGCCACAAGCTAGTTTCCCGCTGTTTGTTTCTGTTTGAGTTTCCTCCTTCTGGTTCGGTGTGTTTCCTTTTCAGCTTTTCCGAAGGGCAGCTGACAGTTGTTTTGGGTGTTGTTGTGGGTTAAAATGGGGCCTCACTGGCACGTACTAAGGGGGCGTGGTGCCAAGTGTTGCATACTTTTCGGCGATGGCCTACGCGAGGTGACTTTAAAACGCTTCCCACGAACGCCATAAACAAAAATGGCAGCAGTCCTTGCTGCAAAAAGATAACTATTTGAAAAAGTAGCAAACTTTCCATGCTGTCTTTATTAAAACGTTGCATCAACATCTCGGAGTTTCGGTTTAAAGTTACTTATCTTTGTAATTTGTGTATACCTACTGTGCATATTATTAATTTTTGAGCTGTTAACAAAATAATCTAAAAAGCACGATATAAAATAAATGATCGATCTATTTCCAATACCCTTTGACCCAAGTGGCTCACAGTTTTCCAAAGTTTAAGATACAAAAATAACAACATTTTAAATATTAAAGAAAACAATTTTTTTTAAATTTAATAATCTCTAAATTCAGTTTTGCACTCGTGGATTTCTAGTGCTTGTTTGGCTGGTAATTTTATTTTCATTTGCTCCCACGCTCACGCGGGTTGTGTAATCAACATAACAAGCAACTGCCAGTTTACGAGTCTGTTAATGTCTCACACACTCCGGAGACTCGCAGCCAGACGAGTTTCCTGGCCATGTCCTGTACTGCGTACTATATAAACTATATGTCTGAGCCCGGCCCGCGAAAGCTTCCTGCCAAAAGTGTCGATGATGCTGACGCTTAGCGCTGCTGCCAAGTCGTTGCACTCATCAGAGCAACTGGAACTCCCCTTTTTAGGAGACCTCAAACCCCAAAAGTGTTTCAACCAAAAGTTTATTTATCTTGGTTAACATGCACAGTGGGATGGGGGATTGCGATATAAAACTGATAGATTCTCGTAATTAATAGATCTAGTAATAAAAAGTCAAATATTTTTTCAAATTACTGTTAATTTTAAAAAAGTATAAAAAACCATTTTAATTTATTGCTGAACCTGAATTTCATTTATTTAACATCCGTTTTTGTTCTTTTAGAATGAGAACTTAACTAACCTCTACCTTACCTTTGCAAATCTTACAAAATATTCTATTATACATCTTTACTGCGTTAAAATATTATTTATTTTTTAAATTTGAAATATTATTGAACACAACTGCCACTGTAGTTTAAGCGCTTTATGTTAATGCACTTAAATTTAGTTCGCGGCGAGAGTGGGCGTGTGTGGGCGTGGTCAGGCACGGGTTGTTGCAGTTGCCGCCAATGCCGCCGCATTTTATTACATGCATAATTCCGCCAGGGGATCTTCGCTGGTCCGCCTCGGTCCACTCGCCCTTGTGTGGGAACTCCGGAACCACCGCCTCTACTTCCACTATATTTCTATCTCCATCTGCGACCCGCTGCTCGTCTCTTATTTATTCGTCTGCATCGTCTGGGCCATGAAAGCGCCAAACTAATGCCGTCGAAACTAATGGTCCAATTCGAGTGGCTCGTGGCATCCTCATTTCGGCAGCGGACTGCCTTTGACTCCTGCTGCATTGTGCCCTGTACCATGTCCTTCTCTGTAATCCTGCCTCGCCTCGCCAGGATTGTAAAATTTTCCAGTTAATTTTAGCATCCTCCACGTTCTCATCGCGTCGCTTGCATTTGACAAATTAAAATTGCATGAGCGGAAATGCGGCTTAAAGTTGCGCCGGATGTGGCTGACTGACTTGGCTGAAACAAGAGTTGGCGGCTTCCTGTGGGAGCTGCCAAATAAATTACTTTTCCAGCTGCCCCTCCCCGCTGCAGTTTTCCTTTTGAGTTCTTCACATTGCCAACAGGTGGCTTAAAGTTCAACTCAGAAGTCCATCATCACATTATTACATAGGCTTAAGGTTATACCTATTTTTGTTGTTCTGAAGAATACTTTAAGCTTACAAAAAAAGGAAATATAAATTAATTCTATTGAGTACTGTCTTAAAATACTACATGAAATATAAGTTTTAAGTAAAAGTTTAAATTTTAAAGTAATGTGATCAAAAATCGCCAAATAGCTTAGAACGACAATTAAACTTGCTCTTGATTTTACCAAGATTAATGAGAATAATTGGCACTCATTCCATGAACTCTTTTATAATGGCAAGAAATGAAATATAATACCGCAATAATTACAACCAATATTTATTTATAGCCAAGCAAAGGGCTTATGAATCTGGTTACAAAGATTTGGTTTCCCCAAATTAAACCAATATATGCCCCGGTCCTTTCACCTTTATGCTTTATGCCTTGAACATTTTGGGTTTGGCTAATGTTAATGAACTGCAATGTTGCCTCCCAGGTGGACGCACGCTCCTCTTACCTGTTGATTTATGGCATCCTCCATCCATTGCCGCTTAATTTGCGAGAGTTTATTAAATATGCCGGAGCAGGAGCTGTTCTACGTGAGTGCCGCGTTGCATCCTGCGAGTCCTGTGAGTCCTGCGGAGGATGCCATTAGTTGGGGAAGTGAAAATTCCTGCTCTGCCCGATCCCGATCCCCGGAGGATGCACTTTGTTGTGTTGCTGGCTTAGCTGAATGGCTCTATTTAAGGATGGCGCCCTCATCCAGCAACCGAAAAATATCCTGGACTATCCTGGCACCTCTGCAAATATTTCATTTCATTTGTGTCCGGGCAGTGACTTATGATGATGAATGTAAATGCTGCACCTTCAGGCAGTTTGGCCGTTTGGCTGCAGGATTTCACGCTTTAAAGTTGCAGCTCCTTTGGTGAATTTTCCGCTACGTGTTTGAGTCAATTGTCACGTCACAATCATGGGGATTTTCGTTCTCTTTTTCTGAGAATTGTGGCAACAATTGCATGACACCAAGCTTCTCGCACTTTATCCTCGCTCCTTTTTACCCAGCATATCAAATTAGATAACTATTCCATTGAACTGCTGGTGCAACAAAAGCGAATGCGTTAATAACATTTAATGTGCCTGCCACGCCTCTCCCCTCGCTAATGACATTTGGCTAAGTTCATTTCGATTCCTTCAACACTTTTATGGCCGCCATTCAGAGTCCGGGGGCTGGCTAATTGAGTTTATAGTCGCTTCAATCGCTTTGGCATCCCGACCGCTCTTGATCTTTCCCCTCAGGCAATGCTCACAGTGGTAAATACTTGAATTTTGTAATTTAAAAATAAATTAAGGAATGATTTTTACGGTGAAATTTACCAGTATCTGTTTTGATTAGGCTGTTTCCATTTAAATTAAATCTGAAATCTCAACAAAAGTCAAAATTAAAACAATTTTTTTTGATAAAATATAAAGCCATAATATGAATATCCCCATTTACATATAGTTAAACAAATTTCAAAGTATAAAAGTATTTAACGAATGGTTATTTTACTTACTTGTTCTTAGCATTACCATTTGAAAAATGCAGTTTAAAAATAAATTATATTTATGGATGCCATTCAATTTGACCTTTGATGCAGTGTGCACTGTATGTCCTCTTTATCGGGGGCCTTGCATTGCATACTTTTGTGCGCTTGGGTGGAAGCAAAGTTTTGCCGCCTTTGCAAGTTTTTCGCAAGTCTTGCAGAAAATTATACAAAAGGCGAAGGCAAAGCTTAAGGGTTTTGCGGAGGTTGGTGGCATGCAAATATGCATTTGATTACACGCTCCAAACAAAGGCAAAATGATAAAAGTTGCGCGCCAGCCGCCGCAGAGTGTGCAGCGACTTTTCGCCTTTTTCCCTATCCACTCCACAAAATTTTCCCACCCATTTCCATTTTCCCACCCAAAAGCTAAGTAAATTTGTGTGTTTATTTGGCAAAACCTCAGAGGAAACTTTGCTTGCAACACCCACGAAATTCGCGTGCGGGAGGTAAAAGTAAAACGACAAAGAACAGAAAATGTCAATCGACCAAGTGGAAAATTTTCATTAAATTAAAAAAGCGCACAATTTTCCCACTACTGGAAAATTGTCGCAATAGAAAGAGGAAAACTAAAAAATGTAAAAGAAAAAGCAGCGAACCCAATGAATGTGCAAAGTTTTATGTTTTTGGCTGCCGGGCGGAGATTTTCCTTTTTGCATTGAGGTTTTCTTGTGTGGGTGCTGATGATAGTCGTTCCCAATTTTCCCTTCACCTCAGCCTTCATTTTCCGAAAGGTTGTCAGACAAAACGAATAAATGTGCTAAGGCAAGCGAAAAAAAAGTAAGATAGACAGCACAGAAATTGCATGCAAAATTCTTATCGATAAAGGAGTGATGAGGCTGAAACTGTGCAACAGTTTTTGGCAGATGGTTTGGTGAGACCTGACTTCAAGAAACTTACCATACATTATAGCTTTATGTTTTTAAAAGGGAAAGGCTATTGTTTAAACTTTAAATATTAATAAATCAACAATGCCAGTTAGTTTTAATTTTTATAACATAAATGGACAAACAGTAGAGTAAATGTTTAGTACTAATACTTTTATTAAATAAGTTTTTTATACAAAAAAGAAGCCGGTCTTGATCGAATCGTGTTGCCCATTTCCTAATTTTTTGCTGCCACTGCAAATCTCCCAACAAATCCTTCAACAATCAAAAACAAAATGTCAAGCCTTTGCCCCAGCCACTGTGAAAACCTTTCACAATGCCAGCCACAATTTGCTTAACAAAAAACCTTTTGACTTGGGGCTTTTGGGCTCCATTCCGTCCTCCTTTCTTGGGTTTCTGGTCCCCGGGGCTCTGCTCAATCAATCAAAAGACGCTTGTGACTTTGGACCCCCTTTGATCCGCTGCTGCTAAATAAGTCGTGTAAACTGGCAAAATATTTGCGGTCCTTGGCGAGGGATTCCCTTTTCGTCAATGGCCTGGGCGCTCGCCTTGATGGCTCTAATGAAGTGTTGAACGCTGTTCCTGGCCCTTTGCCATCGGCCAATGGCAACGTTGACAGGTCAGCATGTTGAAATTATGCCAAAGTCTTCGTCTGTTTCCATCAATATCAATTTCGGGTTTTGTTTAATTTGCTGGTATTCTGGGATTTTGTTTTCTGTGAGTTGGAAATTGCTTAAAAGGACGCATTTGTAACCACAAAGAGAATTTATTTTTATACGTGTTTATTTATATTTTGAATTGGATTTGAAACCTTTTATTCTCTCTTATTTAAATAATATTGCATACATTCATATCAGATATTAAAGTCGCATTACTAATTTTCATATTTAAAATGTATTTTTTTGCCTTGTAATTTGCCATTATTACTGTGTCAATATTTTTCCACATAATTTTCCCGCGTACCAGGGAAAAGTCGAGCTCTCTTTTCGTTTTGACTTTTAAGGTGGATATCTTTGACAGATTGATGGGGACTTGCCCACCTTTCCGCCCCTCGTTGATTTCTGGCCTGTCGCTCGACACGAGAATGATTTTAAATTTGTTGTTTCTGGCGCTGGTTTTTTGGCGCGCTCCGTCATTGTCAATTATTTATGGCGGGGGCGGATCAGGGAAACCGCCTCGGGCTTTGGTCTTCTAGAATCCCTCTCCTCCGGTCATGGAGTCCTCCCTTCAGACCCCCTCCCTGTTTAAGAATTGCGTGTCAGCTACACTGTGTGCCTTCCTTTTTTCCGCGTCATTTTCTGAAATTGGCATTTAGTTGGCGACGAACGGGATTTACACAAAACTCACCCGCAAAGGCACACACAGACAAACACTCAGAAATTCACACATACACTGAAACAAATTAATTAATGAAATTCAAAACTTCTTTTTATTTTGAAATAAAAATCTGTTTTCCCCAAGAATCATTCTTATTTAAATGTGCTTAAAAACCAGGCAGTACTTATATATACATATATATATAAATATATAAATATATAAATATATTTATATATTATTCTTTTCACTAGATTAATTCGTAAAAATAAAAAACAATTCAATTTGGTTTTAATATCTAAATACAAGTTTTTTTTTGGTTATGGTAACTTTAGCTATAAAATTTTCAAGATTATAGAAAGATTTTGTGGAGTGTAGCTGCATATCTGTTAAACTTGTCTGCCTTGCGATGGTTTTAGTTATACAATGGGTGCATTCACCTACGCGATGTCCCGCTGTGAAATAGCCCTCTTCCTCTCCCCCAGACCCATTCTCCCTCTCCTTTCTCTTTCCCCCTCTTCCCGCCTGTCGCTCCGCATTTGGTTTTTCTCCAGGCTGCCGCACTTCCTTTACATGTGTGTGTTCTCTTTCTATTTTCCCACTCTCCGTCTTTTTCTCTTCCCACGTCTGTGGGAAAAGTGTTGCCAATATCTGTTACTGCATCGCTGCGTTTGTCTGTCTGTCCATCTCTCTTTGCCGCCCACTTGCCGTCTCTTTTTCTTTTTCTTTCTCCATCTCACATTTCGTTTATTAAATGACAGCACGATATCTGCAAATGAAATTTTCCTTCAACGCATTTAGCCTCTGCCGACGTCGCCGCTGCAATTGCTGAAATTGACAGTCAGACAGATAGATTGACATTTAAGCAACACTCTGCTGTTCTGTCTCTTTCGATTTGGATCGCCCGCCTTTTTCTCGGTCGCATTTGGATGCATCATAAAATTTTGTTCGCGCAGTTTTTTATGACCCGCAGCACTTCACCTCGAGAGTGTTGCATATTTTTCGGCTTCCTGACTTCGCATTTTTCACTTTTATTTGTTATTATCACTAGGGATTTTAATCCTAAGACATATAACGTAATATAACTTTAAATATTAAGCTGAAGTAATTAACTATTTATTTGTAAAATAAAAACGTAATATTAGACCCTTTAACTTTGCGACATACATTTGTAAGAATAAGTTTTTTAGTTTAGTTAAGTTTAGTTATACTCTTTGTTATATTATACTTTCAAACTAACTGAATTCCTAACACGGTTCATTGACAATAAGCCGCATGAAAGGATTTGGGATCCTTCAATATTGATTGGTTGCCTGACCAGTGGCGAAAGTAATTCCATTATGAATGAAAGCCCTTTCTTTCCCTAAATTATTAATAAAGCCAAACAAAATTAAGTAGAGAAGAGAATTGGCACGAGAATGGGGAAAAAAGGAAGGCATTTCCAACCAGCATTTATTATTAGCCAGAAAAAAGAACAGGGAGTGCCAAAGAAAGAAAAAACTTGCCCCAAATCTCTGTAGAAATCTTTAGCAAGTCCAATTAGACGTTTGGCAAATGGACACAACAGCAGCGAGCCCGGAAAAGTCCAGTCAAACTAATTGTTCAACATGAAGCGGCAAAAAAAGAAATAGCGGAGAAAACGGAAAATATTGCAGCCAAAGTTTTGCGAATTTGTTGTTTGTGCAACAATTGTTGCAAGTCAGTTGGCGCCGCTAATGAAAAACGACAGGAGTCGAGAAGGGAAAATAGTTTAAGGGGCGTGCCAAAGAAACCGCCATTAAATTTTGCTTAATAAAGTTGCAGCTGCTCCTCGACAAGAAAGTCGAGAAAAAATTACCAACCATCAGCACTTAATTGTTTGAGCAAACTGAGGAGTGTAGGGGTTTTTACTCTAACTCCTTCTACATATATTACAGGATCGCAAATTCAGAACACCTGGAGGCAGTTCCCAATCCCAGTTTCTCCCTCTTGATATCTTGATGATGTCTTTCCTTTCGCTCAAATTGAGTTAATTAAATGAATGCGGGAGGCAGAGAGATGTGTTTTTTCCCGGTGAATGGAATTAATGAGCATAATGGCGGGGGACTGTGGGCAAGGGGAGAAAGTTTTCAATTACCCAGCATCTATTTTTGTTAAATTGTAATTAATGCAAAACAAAGAAATCGCAAAGGAGAGATGCTGAAAATCTCATAGCCCCGCTGCACTTTAGTTTTCTTCTGCTTCGTCAGCTTTTAAGTCATTTAAATTTTCCGCACGCATAAATAAATATTGACTTGTGCCTTGTGTCAAAGTCTGAGGCTGTGTGGCAAATAAATATGCAAATTCTTTGACTTTTGTTTTCAATTAACTTTTTTCTCAACTTCCGTTGTTTCCTTCTCCGCTTTTCTTTGTTTTTTACGCCGTTTTTCACCGGCAATGGTTTACACACAGAGAAAAGGGTTTTTACTTGATTGTAATTTGCAATTCAGTTGTGAAATTTATTTTTTATAATTATTTACGCCCTTTTTTTTTAATATTGAATAATATTATTTCTCAATAATTGTTTAACAGTGTTATTTTAGAATGATAAATACATATTTCTTCCTGTGAAGCATATTTCACTGCTGTTTTTCTTGAGTTGAACATAAAACTGTATTTCAGGACGGCAAATTAAGCAAATTTGTTACATTTTGTGGCTCGTCCTTTTCCACATCCCCCGTGTGGTTTATATTCCCGCTGACATTTTGAGTAGTTTTTAATGGGCTCCATCGAACCCGACAAACTTGTCGACTTTCCTCGCTGCGGGCGGTCCAGAAAAACCGGAGAATGTCCTTTCATTTGCCCAGCTGCCCCACACATGTGAAGGATCCTTGAAATATTCGCCCCTTCAACCACAAAACTTGGCCTATACTGTGTTCATTGTCCGCCCTCAAGTAAAACTTGTCCTGCTCATTGGAAAAGTAGAGAGGGGATAAGAGGTCCTGGAACATTCATTAACCCATTTATGGGCACTGCAGGCAACGCAAACTTATAATGGCCAGCTTTAAGTCTCTATTTCTTGGCAGTAAGTTTGCATTATGCCTGAAACCCTTTCAAGTCATTGGCCACTAACTGGGATTTGCAGTCCCTGCTCCTTGTTCGCCTCGTCCTTTGTAATGTCCTGTCTTGGCTGCCAAAGAAAAGGTGGTAAAATGCAATTTTCCACACGACTGGCGGGTTATGAAGACACTGGAAGTGTACACATCCACCCCAGCTACTTTTCAATAAGCCGGAGTAAAAAAGAAATAGAGAGCGAAATTTGCATAAATTCCTCAGCACATATTGACTTTAAGCCCGCTTGCCTGGTGGATCGGGGATTATGTCACGGCTTAATTCAATTAGGACAGATTACGCATACGCCACGTGGCTGCCCTAAGCGAAGGCCAAAAGGTCAATGCTATGTCTAAATTTAAGACGCTCCAAGTCAACTACCTTTGGGCTGCGGAGAATGGTCGAAACAATCCGCAAACAAATCCTTGATTTATGCGCACATCCTTGGGCAGCCAAAGCCAAACATTTATTTCCTTATCCACTTGTGCCAATGTGATTTCGACCCGCACTCTTTATTCCTTGCTCTCAACTCTGGACTCTGGTCAGCAATCAGGATGAGCAAACGAATGGGGTACAGTAAACTCTGACTTGGGACGAGCGAATCAACCAGAAAAATAAAGGATTTATTTTAAATAAGTTAACATTTTTAACAAGAGTGTTATTTCAATAGGTTAATTAAATCCGGTATTTATATGAGCAACAATGCAGTTTTAATCTTTTTAAACATTTTAATAATATATTTTGACGATGTAATCCTATAAGTAAACCGTCAAACTGACCAGCCGAAAGATTCACCTTATTAAGGACCTGCTGCACCTGTTCCTCTCGCAAGTCTCGGTTCGTGCGCTGCGTTGATGATGATTTACTGTTGTGTTGCTGCCAGGATTTACCCGTGTACTCGAGCGTGTCTGAGCATGCATTGTGTGTGCGCATCGTACATCCTGTGCGTCCTGCATCCTTCGAATCACCAGCATGCAGCATTCAGCATCCAGGGTATTCCGTGCTCATCCCGCTTGATACATAACCTTGAATGCGGTTTTGATGTTTGTCTTGCATTCGACTCGAATAGAGTCTGGTTTTATCCCTTTTACCAACTTCTCTGTTTGATTATTTGTAAAAATGACCAGTTTCCTTCCTTACTTCCCTCCCTCCCTCCTTTTGCCCTTACCCATATCCTGGCAATTCCACTGCCATGGCCATGGCCATTGCCATGCGAAAAGCGGATTGCATTCGTGTTCATAAATTGTGGAAGCGGCAATGGCTCCAAATGGCAGCCAAGGAATGCTGCTAAAAAATTGCTGATAAATGATCTTTGCTGCCGCGCGTAGATATTTTAATATTTTTCCGTCTCAAGCTCAAGCTCAAAATGCCGGCAAAAGTCCGGGAAAAGTCCTTGGCTAAGGGCAAATCAAGTTCACTGCTGCAGCTGCCGCAACTGCAGTTGCTTTTCCTTCTGCTGCTGCTGCTTTTCTGTCTGCTCACTTTACTAATTCCACATAAACACTGCCAAATGGCAATCGTCTGAGCTCTGGGGCGGTGTTGTTTGTCTTAGCTATTTTCTGGTTAGATTTAGGTTTATTAAAGGACTAAAACTAGCAAGTTTTCAAATTCCTAAAACTAGAGCTACTTAAAAAAATGTCTAGAGTTATACAATGGTATTATAACTAAATGTTGAAAGATTTTCGAAGCATTTTGCAATCTTATAAAGTATTAAATAAAGTAATATTTTTCTCTATCTAATTATTTGTATACTTCCGGTAAAAGATCTCCTTACATAAAATAAACAAAATAAATATTTATTTATTAGGAATAGTGAGAAAGCATAATTTTTAGTTCATTCTTAGCACCTCTAAAGGAACAGGATGTGGTTGTCACTTCTTTGTAGCATACTTCCTAGGGGCATTTTCATTTTCCTCAACCCATGGATTTAACTTGACTAGCTTCCTCATATGTCCTGCTCGCATCAATCTCACTGAGCTGTCAGCTGAATTTAAGAGCTTCAAGGCGGCAATGGCTCGGCCTCCCTAGATCTTGTCTTATTAATGACCCCGCATAATTACCTCACCCGATTTCCCGCTATTCTCTTTTTCTATTTTTTGGGATAAACACACGACCACTAAGCCAGTTCTGCGAAGAAAAGGAAAAACTAATTTTCTGCTGCTGATTTCGAATTAACTGAATAAATAAACGAAAGAACGAATTAGAGTAAGAGGAAGGACGTTTTGTTTGAGGTTTAGCCTGGGCAACAGTGGGTTTCATGTAGAAATGAGTCTTGATTTTTTTTTTTATAATTTTAGAAAGTGTTGTAAAGTATGGTCATATTTATGCGGTCTCCCTACCTATATACAACCCACTGTAATTACAATTTGGCGCTTAATTGTAAACAAAAGTCGATCGAAACTTTCAAACTTTATTAATTCATTTAACTTTTGTGGTTTTCACACCCTTGCAGAGAGTATTATACTTTCAGCCAATAATTATGGACCCTAGAAAGTATATTTATCCTTGATCAGCTTCACCAGTCGAGTCATAGAAACAAAGTTATCTTTAAGTTTCTGATGACTTGTAGAAAGGTGACCCAAAATTGAACTTAAGTCGATTTAACATTTAATTTTTGTGGGAGCTACAAGGGCATTTAAACTACGACTTGCCAAGAATGGTATATGGTAATTTATTTTTATTGCTGCGACTTAAACAGGATATGACCCTGTTTCGAGCACCTGTGACCTACAACACTCCAGCTAATCCTAAAAGCTGGACCTAGACTGAAAGCATCCATGAATTTCAATTGCTTTTCCAAAATTCCCATGAATTTTCATCATTTATTTAATGTTTTTGTCGCATTCAGTGGCGTACATAAAAATTTGATTGAAATGATTTCGGGCCAAGACGGCTGTCACAAAAACACAGATAAAAGCTTTACCTACGCGTGTGTGTGGTCGGTTCTTTTATATTTATTTTATTCCTGTTTCTTTCAGGTTTGGGAGTCGCTTTTAATTAAAATCGAGTTTATGGGACGTCCTCGTTGAGCCAAATTACTTGGCAACGTTTTTTGGCCAGCTGTCTCTTTTCTTCGCACAGGCAAAGGCTCAATCAAATGCCTAAGACCCTCCTGCCCAATCCACTTATTTCGCCCTACGTTTTCCACGCAGAGAGTTGCTATTATTTAATTTTTATGCCCCAGCGCTTTTGGCGCCGTAATTTGAGACTTGACAATTTGCCAACCCGCAGAAAAAACACTGGTGGGAAAAATGTCTCTACTTGGTATACATTTCTTGATTATAGTTAATTTTTCTACTAAAATATGGGTGAAAATTTAAATTAAGCGATTTTAATTCATATAAATGAACAAGTAATTCTAATTCACATTTCAAAAGAATTATTTTGCTTTCAACTGACATAAAAACTTCAATTAATTCAAAACCAAATTTATTTCGATTGCCAAAATATATAAAAAATCCTAGGATAGCTTCGTTTAAACTCTATTTTAAAATTCTAAAACTTTAAGAACATTTTTCTCCGTGCAGCACAACTACCACCCTTACTGGTAACCATGGCAATACTTCCTGGCTATCTATTTAGGCAAAAAGATCTCCGGAGTACCAGAAATCTGCCAAACTGTAACTGATTCGGGTTGTATCTAGTTCAAGAGCTTCGTGGCTCGATTATGACACATTTAATGGGCGAGGCGGTAGACCGCAGAAGATTTTGTTTATTGTTTTTGTGGTGGCGGTTATTATGCGATTGTAATATGATTTCTCTGCCAAGAGCACATAAAGCAAACTTAAACCAGAACTTGAACTACATTTATTGGTGGCTTTTCACTAATTTATTACAATTATTTTTTCTGACTAATTCCTTGATTTATGTATCTTTGTATCTTTATAGTACTGAGCAAGGGCCAGGGTGAGACCTGTCGCTACCGATTTCTGGGAAAATATGGCGGCTATTGCTGGATTCTTAGCCAGGCCACGATTGTCTACGATAAACTAAAGCCACAGAGCGTCGTTTGCGTTAACTACGTCATAAGGTGAGTCAATCAGATTTCATATTTCCTATATAAAACTTAAGTAAACTAATAGTAGAACGTGTCCCAAAGAGACCGAATTGAGCCAATTTGGGGCGGGATTATTGCATTGAACCGGAACAGTGCCGGATATTTGCTCATTACATTTTGTGTGGAAATTTCGTTTTTTATCTTTTAATTAAGCCGCCCAGCGGGAAGTGAAATTCTCTTTATTCCTGCCATTTTTAATCGACCGAATTTAATTTCCCTTCTCGAAATATTTGAACAACCTTGTACGGGGGGCAATTTGGGAGTGGGTTGAGGTGCGTGCGCTCGACATTTGCATAAAGAATTCTGCGCCTCAGTTGGCGGTTTATGTAAGCTTTTCCTCTCTTTTTCGCATCGATTTGGTTTTCTAATCCGCCATTTATTGAATTGTCACCGAATGTCTGGGCTTTGGCCCAGATTTTTTCATTTGATAACAGTGCCAAATTAGCATCCCGCAATCGATTTTTTCCCTTAATTTCCATATTCATAATCCATTCGATATTTTCTCCGTCTGTCGAGAAAACCACTCCGTTTCGTGCCTTATCCGTTTGCGTTTTTATTTTCATGTTTTCCATATAACACATTTTATTTTTACGAACCTTGCGTGAGTCCACGTGCGGGTCAACAATGAATAATAAATTAACAATGTCTCTAATGAAGAAGCACCGCTGCCCTCGTAAACCCCCCAGTTACCCCTCATACAAACCCCCTTTTTCAGCTCGACTGGTAAGTACCCCGCACGATTTTGTATTTACTTAATTTAAGCGTGTATGAGCAAATATTTGTGCATTGTTCCGTTTCTCTTCCTTTTATTTTATTTTTTTTTCGAGTTTTACACTTGCCTGCCTTTCAAATAAATCAACAAAAAACGTTAGAGTGGTTGTGTATAGTTGTTTTACCAAAAATACAAATTCATTTTTAATTGTGCACCTTGTTGTGTGTTTAAAGCCTCGTGTCTGTTTTCATATAAATTTGTAAAGCCGGTTGATTGTGGGATTTAGCATCATCGGAATCATCAGAAAATTTGTTCGTCCAAATGAAATTTAGTTAATGACATGCCCTCTTTTTTCTGCACAGGAAAAATAGGTTTCCAATGAAATAAAATAAATGTATCTATATATTTTGAAATCTTTAAGAAGAGTTTAAACAAGTTTTTAAGAAAATCATTACATTCTACAAATAGGTTAGTCTTTTTATTAATTTAAAAAAATCAAATAATTTGTTTCTGTGTACCCTTTACCCCGCCCCTTACCCGCAGATGATGACGAGCGCACTGATGCGGTGCAAATGAATGCTGACAATTTGCTTTTAATTCACACAACATGTGATTAGCCTCCCCTCTTGTGCCTCATTTTTATACATTTCTCTCGTGGGTTTATTGTTCTTTTAACTGCGTCAATCAAGTTGATTCAATTGTTCAATTCTTGATTAAACTTTTTACAAATCGATTGTGTAACTACGCAATGCGTGTGCGCTACACATAAATTTATTCAGAGCAAAATATATTTAATGATGATGATGAAAATTGATAATCTGAGTAAATGATAATTCGAGAGACATATTGAACGATATTTTAAAATGGGACACTCCCAAGAAACATTAAGGTATCTTCTTCCTTTTAAGGAAATTTAGTATTACATTTCATGCAGAGTTGACATTTTCTTTGATCCTTTTCACTTTGATGTTGAGGATTAGTGTGTCAAGTATTCGACTATTTTCTGCACTTATTTGCTATCCGTTTTCCACTCGTGTGCATTTAAATGACAACAAATATATTGGTTTGCCTGTAGTAGACCTATTTGTTGTTGCTGCTTTTGTAATTGCTGTTTGCCTAATTGAATAAAAACAATATTACACAAGCAAAGAGAGTGAGAGAACCTCTGACAAACTGCCAACTAAAGAATCTCTTTGAACTTTGTTTACCTTTCTGGTTTCACTCTTTATATGGATGTTGTTTTGATTTTCTCTGGGGCTTGGCTTGATTTATTAACTATGTGATAACAGTTTCTCACAACGCAACAGTCATGTGTTAATTGGGACACGGGAAATAATAATAACTAAAGATATTTTAGAGATTTATTAAACAATTTTAATTTAATGATTTTTTTTAATTGAAAATTTAAATTATTAATATTCAATAATATTATTCTTACTTTTTTTTATACTTCAAAAGATCATAGAATATTTATCTTGTAGGTTTTTATATAAAGGTTTTTTATAATACTGCTTTGCCTCTACAAGATTTGTAATCCAAAATAAATTTGAACATAAAAGATCATTAATATTTATCTGATGATAACAAGAAAATAAATTAAATATTATATTTATTAAATTTTTTTAAAAATATTTTTGTGTAGCTTTTCAATATACAATTGTTTTCAGTGCTTCTTTCGTTCTTTCGTCTCTTTCTGGCCGCTCTCGCTTAATGAGCTTGTCACTCTGTTGGCAGCTGGCTCAAGGTCGCTTATCTTTGGGAGCGGTGCAATCTGTTTCAGATGCGTAATTGCCGCTGCATATTTATAGATTCCTACATTTTTGCGAAGCCAAGAAAAGCGGCGGCGAGTAACTTGCAAACATTTCCCACGCCAATCCAATTAACATTGATTAGTTGGTGTTTCTTTTGGGTCTGGGCCTGTGTTGTCCTGGAAGAAATTTGCATTTTTATAGCTTATAGCCCGGCATAATTCCACCCACGCGTTGCTTTTAATTATAAAATTTCTCTCACTCTGTCGCCGCTGCTTTGTCTTGTAGATGCCATTTTGCCCATGCCTTTTCTGATTTATCGCACTTGACAGAGCCTTTGCCTGGAATCGCATCCCCCTTTCTTCGTTGCCTGAAACTTTTTAGGCCTAATGGAATTTGCACGAGTTCTTAACACTTTCCCCGAAAGTTTCACCGGTTCTTTGGGCTCAGGACGCCATTTTGTGGCCGTGCGACTAAAAATTAAAACAATAAATTAAGGCCAGTAAGGAGGTGGCTTGGATAAAAATCATTACAGGCCGAAAAATGTGTTGCATACTTTGTGGCAATAAAATGGGATTTCATTATGATTGCCCGACCTGCCTGCCATAAAATGAACTGGAAAATGGCCAGATGACTTTAAAGCGAATTAAAGACGGGCCCTTTGTGTTTTCCATCCATTATTCATGCCTCTTAGGTGACCACTTTCCTAGAGGAATTCCATTTGCAGACCACAGCATAAATATTTCATATACACATGCTCTAATCGGGATTATTGACGGCTTTTCTTCTATTTTGGAAAGGGTTCCTTGAGTTTATGTTTCCCCAACCAAAAGTTTTTTTTTGCCTTTTCCTTTTACTTCCTTTCGGGGTTTGATGTTTGCGTGGTCGTAATTTTGATTTTGATTTCTTCCGAGCGATAACTTGGGTCACCTGGCTAATTGAAAAAGTTGAAGGCAGTTTCACCGCTTTTTCTTTTACTCCGACGACCTTAATTGCCATGGATCGATTTTCCACTCAATCCGCACCTGCACATCCATTCCCATCCCTGACTCCGGTGTCTCTTTAATGGAATGGTATTTGGCAGCAACACCCGGACAGGCGTTAAATTGCCCCGGAGTCAGTGCAGTAAGCCAAAGGAGAGATTTATGGCCACACAATTACCTAAAGGCCGTTACCATGGGCTGTAGATATGGGGAGTGGGAGAACTATTCTTGGTTGCTCAACAAAATACCTACACAGAGCCAAAACGTTGGCTTAAACTATCATTTAAAATAAGAATTTACGTTTTTTTTTAATGAATGGATAAGTAAATTTTAATCTTATGATTTCATGTATTTAAATGCATATAATGCATATTTAAAATGCACATAAATCTAGTTTTTCAACTCCTTCAAAAAAACAAAAACGGTGATAAAGCAGGATCCTAGATTTTCGTTTCTCTCTATGTAGTACCAAATGAAGAATAACGTTCCTTATACATTTCCCCTACTTTTCCCCCAACGATAAGGCTTAGTTATCTGGTCACGTAGTCGGCACCAGTTCGATGGTGGAATCCTTGGCCAAGTCCTTATTAAAGCCGCGTTATTAATGCGGCTAAGCGATGAAGTTATTCACTCGCATTCGATAAACCAGACTGGGCCAATTTATTATGCTAATGTTGCTCTTTTGGGCTGCAATTCCAAAAACTGAGCGGAAATGTTTGTTGATTTCCGGCGGACTCAAGTGGACGCTCTGACGTCAGGATAATTAACTGCGAATGGGGCAACACTTTAACTTGGGAAACACTCGGGGGATGCTCGAAAATACCAGCAGGAGGAAAAACATTTTACACACGTGTAAGCCCATCAAATTTTAGGCGTACAGAAAAGAGAGGAAAGGCGGAATTTTCAACCATTTGACGTTGATGTAGAGGATTTTTTGTCTCTCCTTGAGGAATTTAATTTGTAAGGCAACAAGAAAAGCCAGTTTATGGATGAGTTTTTCGTATCCTTGGGCAATTGTTTGCTTATCGCACAGCCTTGCAGCTGATTCTGTTTTGATGAAGTCGCTGGCTCTTTATCTTTATCTTTATAACTGTGCTGTGACCCCATCAACGTCAACATTGCGTATACGCAACGAGTGCCGCCCAACCATTATTTGTATAAATATTTTCATCATTCTTGCGGATGCGCCAACAAAATGACAAATTCATAGTCACAGCTGAGCCCGCTGAATCAACTTGTTTGCATATTTATTATTTGTACCTTGATGGAAATGGCGAAGGAAATCATCGTGGAAAAGAGGGGAAAAGCGGGTGAACACCCTGTTACAGCTCCACATGTGTGTCGTAAATTATGTCCTGTGTACGAGTGGAAATTGCATTTTGATTGGCTTGTTGCTGCCGCTGATAGGACAGCATCTTGAGCTCCTTCCTTATTTATTTTGCTCCCTTTTTCCACGCGAAGAGTTGGGTTTGATTGCACATGAAAACGTTTTTATGCGTCGCATAAAATTTGCGTTGGAAAAGCCAAGCTCTTTCGGACAAACGGAACGTAAACGTTGTAAATTTGCCAGCATCAAAAATGGATCTTCAGCGTTATCGAATTGGAAAGCAATCGTTTGGGTGAATCACTGAAAAAAAATGGATCAGAAAAATGAGTAAATATTTGCAATCTTTATGAAGTTCAAATGTATAAAAATATTTCAAAACTACTCTAAAATGTAGTAATACAACTAATACAGCTAATTAATTTATGTTTTTTTTAATTACTATTATCCGTTTTTTTTGAAATCGAGTTAACGTTTAATTAATTTTCCAATATATGAGAAGCGTTTTTAAATGTGACTAACTTTTTAAATTCCAAATTTAATATATCATGTGTTTCACATCAGTTTAGTTTAGCTAATTTTTATGAAAAATTCATAAACAAAAAACTTTAATAACGATCTCATGCGATACAAAATTCATATTAAGTTTTATCCTGGGCTTTTAGCTAAATTACAGCTACCCTTCCCAGTAAAATCTAACTTTCATCTCTATTGTAAGCCTTTTTGGATGGCCTTACAGTCTCGTTTTCAGAAGCAGTTCATAATTTGATTGGAAGCCGCTTTAAGAGTAGGCTTTAAAAGTTGATGGAGTGCTCGCTTTTGGCCCGCTGTGAGGATGGTGGTAGAGGGTTGAGGGCGGGGGAAAGTGCCGGATTACCATATTAACATATATCTGCGGCAAATGCCAAGGCAAGGCCCTGTGTGATACGCACAATAAAACCTGATAAATCCGCCCGAAATCACAAAATGTTACCAACTTGAAGACTTTTTCACACGCAAAGAGGTGACTTTTTCCGGCAGAGTGAGGGAGACTCACGGGGCATTTCCTGCCTTCTCCTACTATCTCCCTTTCACTTTAGTGCTTTGTATACGCATTGGAATTATTTTCCTTTTCCTTCCTTACTTTCTTTTTCTAATGTCGAGTATTCCTAGCCGTGCGTTGCATATTTGAATAAACGTCAATGTAATTGACACTTAGCGGAGAAATGCGAGTGGGCCTTGAAAGGGAGGAGAATGTGGAAAACGTTGGGGGAACAAAGATGAGCGAAAGAAAATGAGAGGGGGCTTTTTTTGGGTGGCCAATCTTCCGAGGGTTCCAATTTTCCCTCGCAAGCGGAAGTCAACGAACTGAACGCGTGTCTCCTGTGTGTGCGTGTGCTTACCTGTTTATTTCCGGTTCCACCTGATTTTGACAGGACGTTACGTCCCTCGTCCAGCAAATTGCGTAATTTAGCTCACGAAATGTATTTTCTTTTTCCATAATTTTAAAGTTGGCCAAGGCAGTAAAGTCGGCCCATAACCATCAGCATTATTCATCTGGCCCATTTGCTTTTTCATCGCCTGCCTTCCCAACCGCTCAATTCTGGTAGATTTAATACGTTGTTTTCCCACATTCCCTCCTACACAAAGAGAAAATATCCTTTAACTGTTAGTCAGAAATCAGTTTTCTTTAAATATTTAATGCAGAGCTATTTGTAATGAGTATTCTTCATTCTGAAATCAATAGACTTTTTCTTAAAATTATTGCCTAAAAACTTATGATGACAGTTTTTCTCAACATGTAACTATCAAGAAAATGGTATTTTAAAAAGGGTAAGACTTAAACTTTCTGTGTACGAAATACTGTTTTTTCTGTTCCTATTTTCGGTCACTTATTAAGGACAGGGAAATCCCTGGTTCCATCACTGCTATATATACACGTGCTGTACGATTTAGGCAACAATGTACCAGGACTACCCCTTCCTATAAACCTTACAAACAAACCCCACTCCACTTGCTTATGATGTGACAATTACCTAGCATACTTTTTCGGGGCTGTCCCTGACATTTGTTGGACAATAAAAACCTAAGCAAAAGGCAAATCAATTTCACCTCCTCGCCGCCTATTACAAAATTTATTTGTTTGTTCGCTGAGCTTTTTTATGGCACTTCGATTTAACAGGAAAAACAAGGGGAAAATAACAACAACGGCAACATCATCATATGTTTTGTTGTTCTCGCAAATATTTTTGCGTCGCATTTGTGTTTGCCTTTTATTTTTTTCTGTACCCTAAACGTTCTTCTGTTTTTTCCATCGTCACTTTCTCTCTCTTTGTGTGAGTATGTGTGTGCCGTTGACTGGTGAAAGTGAAAGTTTTTCTCATTTTCCATGCCATTGCACGAGCCTAAATGGTGCTCTCTTGTTTGCTCTTTCTCGCTCTCCCCGGAGCATTACATAATGCGGCGAAAGCGAAAGTGAAAGCCGAAACGTTCTGGAAAAAATTCGAGTTCAAGGTCTCTCGTAGGCCGCATGCTCAAGAGAAATTTTAACGATTAAGAGAGAATAATGTCAGAAGCCTGGCTGACTTTCTCTCTTCTTGAGCCTAAAAGTAGGCCGCATTGGAGTGAAATGGAGCTGTGTAAATTTTTCCAGACTCGCCTCCATATTTTCCCACCCACTTTTTTCCCGGGGCGTGGGTAACAAGTTCCTGCTTGCACCAGAAAATCAGAAAACAGCTGAGCTGAGACTTTTGGAGGTGTTGGATTTGTGGAGGGGGCGGCACGTGTACCGTTATGCGAAATGTGTAGAGCGATTACAGGTAGCACTGCTATCTGGTAAATTGTCTCCAGGTGGCGGCGTCTTCTTTTATGCCAGGTTTTCGCTTTGTTGTTTTCACTCCTGTTTTCAGCGATAAAAAACAAAGAAGAGATTGTGGGAGTAAGAGTTTCATAAGAGACTGTTCGCCCACTTGAACTTTCTTATCTTAATCGCAGAATTTTATTTCGTCTAAAAAAAAAAAGAGAAGTCCTTTTTTTAATTTTGTAATTTTCATATGTTGAAAACCATTGGCAAAAATCTCATAAAATCTCTTGTAGTATTGCAACAAATGTATCTTTAATTACTAGGAAAAATTGGTTATAGGATTAGTTTCGATAAATTCAAATATTTAATTAAATAAATTAATCGATAACTAACTACATTATTAAAGAAATTACGATTATTTCAAAATTAACTCAGTAACGTATAAACTTTCTTAATTAGTGAAATTAAAAATAAGACTGTGTCTGATAAAAAGAGAGAAATGAAAAGAAGTGGAAAGGAGCGACAAGCATCTTATCGGGCTCAAGCATTTGGCATTGCATAATTTGGGCCGCAAACGGCTGACAAATATTCGAGTACACAGAGCCTCAGCCTGAATTTTGGTAAGCAGAAAAGCCGGAGGGGGTGGGAAAAGTTTCCCATCGTAATTGCAAATTACGCAAGTGGAGAACAAAACGGCGAAACTCAGAGACAGAACCGAGTTAACAGAATGGAAATGTTCTTTGACATTTTGGGGGCGTCAAAGCGTCGGCCCTGAAAACAGACAAGAAAGTGAGGAAAACACGCCAACTACGCATAAAACTAAAGAACTTTTGGTCCCAAAGTTGACACAAGCCGCTGTCGCAGACAATAAAGAAGACAAACAGCGACTTGATAGATAGAGAAATAAGAGGTTTTAGAAAAAGGGCTACTAGAATGATAGAAAACATTGCAAAACATTTTTACAGCCGTCTTAAAGAAAGTAGAAGAAAATAGTTAGAGTCCCTCACTAGTATCGATCGATATCGATAGTAGATTAATCTAATGACTTTTTTTAATTGCCACTAATTTCGTTTAACATTTTTTTAAATATTTAGATGTTAATACAACATTTTAAATATGTATGTATTGTAGTTTTGATGAAGGACTATTTTTTATTGAAAAACTGAAGAGTTTTTAAGATTACATTTTTCAAACTAAACTATAAATAAATTTCCATATATTCAAAGTATATAATAACATCATGTTTTTCTAAGCCTTAATGACACTTTAATAAAATGTTTTCTCAATTTTTGTATATTTTTGGAACCATATATTAAACAGCTAATTCTCAAATCTTATGGTGAAACGATGACGACACAAATACTTTCCTACACACATATCCTTTCCCCTTCCGATGGAAGGTCAGCTCTTCGTCTCCCCCTTATTTTGCCTACGTGAGCTGGAGCAATGCCAAGGCCTCAAATTTTTAAAATTAATGTTTTAAGATCTTACAGAGAGCTGAGCACCAGATAAACAAATTCCGGGCGATCTAGCTATTTATATTAATGATAATTTGCCGTGCTCGACATCGGGCGACAAACCGCTTGAATATAATCGGATCAGGGGAAAGCATAAATCTTTGGACGTTTCTCTTTTTCATTAATTCTTTTATTTATTTCTTTGCTTTCTGCTTCTTGCTCCACTTGCAACATGTGACCCGATGAGTATGGTGGAATATCCCACGCAATTTGCTTTAAATCTAATATTATTTTAATATTTGATAGCCCCTTGTTTTTTGTCATCGTCCCATTCCACTCTTTTCCAACCGATTCCGCTCTGTTTCGCCTAATTCAATAAAAAATTGTTTACACAAAGCCTCGGGGGAATTGGCGGAATCAAGTGAATAGGTTGTGTGAGGTCTACTTTCATTTGCCTGGGATACCCTGTTCAAAAGAGATATTTAGGAGTATGCATAGAGAATTTTTATGTTATTTTCAAGAGAAATTTTTATTGAGAAATATTAAACAAATTGTTTTGGAATTTCTTAAAATTATACAATTTTATGGGTTACAGAGTTAATGCGAATACGCTTAAAATCAAAAAATTCAGCCAGGAAATCAAAGTAAAATTTCAGTTATATATGTCCATAGTGTATATTTTGACTCTACAGGGTATCCCCAAGTCGTAGGTTAATTAAGGCCAGCTGATCGCGAGTCACATGAATTTTGTCGCCGTGTCTAGATTGATTCGAATGCTTCGCGGTCTCGTCGATGCTGAAAGCCATTTTCATTTTCATTTTCACTTTCGGTTTCATGCGGCTAGCGTGTGCTCACACAGAGAAAAATAAGATCACATTCAACGTGATATAAACGGTTTTAAAAACGCATACACATTTATACGTATATTTACTTTTTATGATTTTCCTTGTAAAATTGTTGTATATCTAATTCCCATTTATTAGATAGAGTTTTTATTTTAAATAAAAACCCATTTAATGAATTTGTTGCTGTGCAGCGAGGAATTGGATTGGAAATATAAGTGGGAGGCATTGAAACAGCGCGTGGCATGAGAATTTCCAAAATAGCCGAAATAAAAAAATATAGAATAGAATTCTGGTCACATGCAGAACGATGAAAATAATGGCGGGAGTCGAGGGGGAAAACTGAGGCACGTGGGTTGGTTCCATCGCAGAGAAAAACTGGAGAAAGAGAAGGCGAATGGAAGAGCGAAAGAAAAGAGGCTGGAGCATCTGATACACATGTTCCTGAGTGACTTTTGATGGATGCCACGCCTCGGCTATATCCTGCAGGACCCTCGCATTCGACTGCCTTTTTTATTTGTTTTCCTTTTCCTTCCTGTTTTGACCGTTACCCAAGCCATTGTCCTTTTTTTAAGGCCGTTTTCTTCTTATCAATTTGCGAGCAAGTTTATTAATTTTCCTGGCCCAAACTAGATTTATATTTTTCCCTCATAATGCCGGACATAAATCTGTTGGACACATGCGAAATTTGTATTATGAGAAGTATTTGGAGTTTTATGAAAAGATTGCGAAAGTTTTATAAGCAACGTAGTTAGCTTTTTAGATACCAAATAACTTTGGTTTATTTCTATTCTACTTTAGGAAACGGCTGAACTTTAAAATATAATGTGTTAAAGATAAATACTATTTGTATTTTGAAAAGTTTTTACTCATGTTTCTTACTCTCATGCTTAATAAAACAAAATTGGTTCATAAAATAACAGCTGATCCAAACCACTTCCCATCCCGATTATATGTGGACCTTTGACCGTCGCGTGCCATTTGGTCATTATTAGTGGACTCCTTTTTATTTTGGCCAGACATTGTTTGGACAGCCGACCAAGTTTAATATTAATTCGTGACTGAACGCCCCCTAAAATACACGCCCACCGGAAGGCGAGCAATCAATGGCCCAGTCTTTTTCGACTGGCTAACTAACCGAATGAATAAATGAGTGAGACCAAATGAAAATGGGAAAATGGCTTTTCCTTTGATGACTTCGTTTCGAGGGCAGCTCGCCTGCATTGATGGAGCCAATTTCCTTGACCGCCGCCAACATTCAATTGCGGCGCTTTTGGCCTTTTTATTAGCGATTCGCAGTACTATAGAAGTACTCATCATCATCATCATCATCTCCGCCATGCCAGCCATCAATCATGCCACGCCAAATTGTTTAGAACAAATGTTGTTTTAGCTTATTATTATTATTGTTGGTCTTGCGTGTCAGCTGTCTGGAATCATTCTCGCTGTTGTTACCAGTGGCTTGTTATTTTAATTAAGCGTTTCATTATGTCGCTAATTTGTTGAAATTAAACCAAAAGAAAAAAGCGAAACCGAAAAACACATGACAAACAATCGGCAGCAGGAAAGCTCCAAAAAGTGTGACACAAATTTTGTTATTTTCACAATTATTCGATTGTGATACAATCTTCATTAACATTTAAACAAACAGATGGAAAGATAACCTTTCATCATAAGCGGGTACACTGACGAAAATTGTGGTATATCTTAAGCAGCTTAAAATTAATTATTTCGTTTATAAAGTAACATATTTTTGTTGACAAATAAAATATCTCTTTAAAACAAGCTTTTAAAATGGTTTTCAGTTATAACTTTCCACTCCACCCTGAGCTACAAATTCTCAAAAAGACTTGAAAAGTTTAATATAAAATATTGTAATAAAAAACTAAAAAAAATTCGTTCTGCGCATCAGTGCCCATATCAATCTTCCGCTTAGTTTGTTGCCACTTTTTCGCTCGTTCCGCTAACATATCATAATTGTTTATTTGTGTTCTCAGTGTTCCGTTCACACATTCATCATTATCGGCGTTGCTGTATCTCCAGCTATAACTCATCTGCAACCTTTCGGTGAATCCCCCCTCTCACTTATGCTCCATCTTTTTTTTGCGGTGGCTTTTGTAGCTCTTGTTGGCTTTATTGCTCGGCGCTTAGACAAACACATACCGACTTAGATACAGAGATACGAAACGCGGATACAGATATGGATACGGATACAAATACAGGGCAGCAGGACGTTTTTGGCCTATGTTGGCTGAGAGCACACAAAAAGTGTGATATATAATAGCCAGCTGTCTGCTCCCATTCCACACTTTTTTCCCTGACAGTTGTCAACGCTTGAGTGGCGTGTTGTTGTCCTTCGTCCTGCAAAAAACATAAAATCCATGGCTCGTCACAAAGGATAAATCAATATTGGTCGAACACTGCGATTTGGCCTTTGATTCGCTGTTGATTCGGTTGCTCGTAAATCGTGGATTATCCAATTCCCTCCCCCACGAAGCTTTCCGATCGATTTGCGTCAGCTTTAATAATCTTATCTGAGGCCCCCAGTCCGCAATTAGCTTCTGGTCAACTTATGGCCCATTTATAAAGTATTTACTAACCCATTAATGGGAGTACAATGTGCACTGTAGAAAAATTTGTTACTCAAAGTTAAATGAAAAAGTTTGCGTTTCAATAGAACTTTAATCAGGATAGATTTTTGGTATAATAAATGGTACATGCTTAAAATGTATATACGAAAAATATAATATTATATTTTCTGAGTTGAAATGAAACTTTCTTCAAGAAGCCGAACTATTTATAAACCATTTAAACCCTTTCAAACACCTGTTTGCCAAAGCATTTAAGACCATAACCGGTTGACTGATCATTTATCAGGTCGATTATCCAGCATCATCAAAGCGAAACCCCAGAAACAGTAGCTGTTTAGGTAGATTGAAAAAAAGGAGGATATAGGAAGCGAACCCCCAAATTATCTGGAGAACTTCCTTCTTTTTTTTCTCATTTTTCGTTACTTCTTTTTGTTAATGCTTTGTCATTCCCTATTGTTTTTGCTTCGTTTTTTGGGCCATTCGTTCACACAAAACTTGATTTGGTTTTTGGGCTTCTTGTTTTTCTTCTTTTTCTCCGACCCACTCTTCATCACTCCCTCAGTACGTGTCTGCCTTATCATATGTTTTCTGTCTGTGCATTGCCAAATCTTATTTCGCCGATTTTTTTTCGCTTTCGAAGTGAGTTGCTTGATTTTTTTTTCATTTTTGCAAAGTGCTTGGAGAGACGCCCGTCGATATAACCAGTTCCACCAGATGCCGGCCGGCACACAAACAGAAACAGAGAAACACAGACAGCGGCACACATTCGATTCTGCCTGCTCACTTTTTGCACATATTCGAGTCTCCAATATATCTGAACACCCCATTCAACTCGCGATCGGTAAAACAATACTCAACTCTTTGACTCACTCTCTCTGACTCACTTTTTCGAGCGATTTTGGAGTAGTTTATGCTCGGCTTGGCACGTATGCCAGATTTTAAAATCCTAAAGCCAGACTAGCCTCAGACCAAGACCCACAATCGCTTGGGGTATTTCTGCGGAATTCCAAAACACAGTCTGCACTTGCTGCCCCATGAGACTCTGCACAGCTATGGGTGAAAAAATATAACCGGTGGTAAAAGGTGTTTAAAACTTATCAAAATGAAATTGAAACATGTTATCCAAATTATTGTATTAAAAAAAAAAAACTTAAAAGTTTTAAAAAAATTTTAAGTTGCCAAAAAAAACTCTTGAATTATAATAGATATTATCAAATAATAATAATTCTTTAATTCTATTCGTGGCTTTTAAATAAGTTCATCATTTTTAAAGCGATGAATTTGGTCAATATAACCAATACTTGGTCAAAGTGCGTCGAAGAAAATCATCTTTTTTTATATGGGCTAATATATTTCATGTTATTATTTTAACCTGGCCTGTATCTATCTGTATTTCTACGTATCCAATAGACGCGACGTGAGTGAAACGGCATCGCCCCTTTCGATTTCACGAGTTCGCCTTCCATTGAGTATGTTTCGCAAAATGTTGTCAAAATTACGTGGCAGCAGAAAAAAAAAGCAATGCGCTGTAACTGCCGGCGGAACTTATGAAATAATTCTCCAGATGCCTTGCATGCTAAAGGTGAGGTTTGCGGGGGGCTAAGGGGGCAGGCAATATGTATCTGACCGATTTGCAACTGCGCAAATGATTTACTCACTAGAGTCTAGACCCGGTGCTCTCTATATGGACATGGATTTGGATGTGGTTCTCGTCACAATGCATGTGGGCAGATGTGCAATAGGTATCTACGCACATAAGTCAACTTGAGTTCTGTTTTATTGTCGGATGCGAGCAAAGTATTAAGCATTTAATCAGAAATAAATTGTAAATAAATGAATATATGTATATATCGCATAACACGTGAGTTTTAGTTATGATTTCCTTTGTGCCTAAATTTATAAATGATTGAATGGGCAAAACCACAAACGTTCGCAATAAATCATTGTTTGATAAGTTTAGTGCAAAACTTATTCATACAAAAATTTTTAAAAAAATGTGAAGACCTTTTTTTAAGTTCTTGACGCACACAAATTGATACCATATTTGTTAATCTCTCTTATGTATCTAAATTTCGCTTCAATAAAAGCCAAAAAAATAATAATATTTTAAAGCTTGTACTCTTTAAAATGATATAATTCTTTCAATTTCTTCCCATAGTAACAAAATTCTGATTCAACATTTGACATAACGCAGTGCTGAGATTTCAACAGCTTTAAATAAAACTGGGAATTTTTGTATGTTATTACGTTAAGGCTTCCCCCGTTCTTTGCTTATAAATTTGTATATGTAAAAAATCCAACCAGATAAGTGAGCTCCGATTCCGAGACTGGAGTATTTTATTTTGCGGTCGAATTCCGTCAAAGATAAGGTTTCCCCGCACCGATTTTGTCCAAACCCAGTGTCATCGTCTTGAGTCATCATGGGATTGTTATGCTTACGGGTATCTTCTAGACGGCGACTTTTTGGGGGCTTGTCATTCCGTGCGGCGACGGAGCATGATGTAGCACTTTGCGATCTGACAGTTGGATTGCATATTGCCGTATAGTAAATGTGTATTTTCAAGTATATAATATATAGACCGGTTTATCTGGGCGCCTGATTTATTTGGGTCATACATTGTGGAGTTCCTGGATGCATGCTTTTAATGTGATTGAAGTCCGACAGTTGATTTGTATTGTGGCCAACAGAGTTGCAGAACATCAGCTTGTCTGCGGTGGCATCCAGTCTTGTTTCCCTTTTTTCCCGTCCCAAAATCCCCTAGATGCCACTGCAGCATCCGAAAATAAACTCAAAAGGGGTGAAAATTCCTTTCCAGCTAGCTAAAGATGTCTTTTTTGTCCGGTTTTTATATTTTTCGTTTTCCTCCCCGATTTTTTTTTTTGCTTTTGGCACACTTTAAGTTTATTTTTAAAACAATTTCCACTGCTGTTTGCATTGGGTTCGTTTATGGCTCGCGAAATATTCCCATAAAAGATGCGGAAAATGTTGGCACTGACAAGGTGATAACTGCTCGATCTTGTCCAGTCATCAAGATTAATAATAATCGATTCATTAAAGAGCCGCTAATGGATTGAATGGGCATGGGAATTTGAGGCGTTGAGCCATATTCCAGATAACTCTACTACACTTATATGTATATTATGTATTCCTTAAAAAAATTGTAATAGTGTTTAATTTGAAGAATAATTGCTTTTTAGAAATGTCTAATCTTGATCATGGGATCCTAGTACTTTCTCTGAATGTGAAATGTTTTCGAATTGGTGTTGGACAACTTGTGATATTTGCAATGTGCAATAATTTGTTGCATTATGTATCTTTGTCTGCTTCCAATTATTTATTGTTCGCCTTGCTGTGGAAAATGTTTGGCCCGAATTAATTTGAATTTATTTCTGTCCTCCCCAGCAACAAAAACTGCATAAACATTTGGAATTTATTTGCCTTCGTTCCGACTTTAATACGGTGTTTGCCATGTTCTTTTCTTCTCTCTATCGGATTTGTTTGCTCTGGTTTGGGGAACACATTTCGGCGGGTATTCTGACATTTTTGAGTGACAAGTGGGAGGTGGAATCACTTTTTAGCCGCCCACTGTTTTTTCACCTTTTCCATTCCACACTTTAAGTGAGCTTTTAACGAAGAGGCTCACGAGATTTCATCAGCGAGTTGTGTAAAATTGATGCACTCGAAAAGTGAGAAGACAAATACCACTAAAGAGGATATAGATATACACACACACACACACACACACACACACACGCACTTACGCACACGTTCGCACTTACCTACACACTTAAACGCTTTATTTCGTTTTCAAGGCAAATCGTAAAATTTCTGCAAATACTTGGCTCGTGCCTTGTCTCTTTCACTCACTCGTGCGCTCTCTTTTTCGCTTCGTTTTCGTCCTGGCAGGCCTATTATTTATCCTTCTCTCTCTGAGCCTGTGTTCGTGTGTCCTTTTTTATGCCTATCACGCAATGGCTTTAGTTTTATGGCGAAATTAGCGAATGTCGACTCGGGCAATGCCAGCTCATATTTGTGAAATATAGGATTATGGTTTGATATACAGAGAAAAAAAAGATTATTAATTTCATAAGGATATCACAGTTTAGAGGAAAATCTAAAACAAAGTCTTCGTCATTAATTTTACCACTTTTCCTGCTGCTAGGGACATTTTAACTTTAAATAAATAAAATCAAGTTTATATAAACTTAGAACAAATTAATTTAATATAACAAATATTATTCATCCGCCATGTGGGTTGTATGCTGAAAGTAATGAAAATATACTGAAAAATGTTGATACTTGATTATTATTTATAATACGGCCTGAACAATTTGTAAAATAGTATTTTTTCTCAGAATGCTGCATTCGCTTGAACAGAAAACCCTTTCATGTGGCAGCTGCTTCTGAGTTTTTACTGTACAGGAAATTTGAAAAGCAATAAGTTCTTGTTTCTAAGTGATAAACATGAATATTTTTGGGGTCTTTTTTATGACTTTTTTTTTGGGAATGGGAAGGCGATTTCTACTGCCCACGCATCGATTTCCGTTTGCCCATTTACGACTTTTTTCCTTTTCATTATTTCTGTCATACTTTTAGGCGCCTATGCGGTAATATAAAAATACAATAGAAATACCTGGATAAACTCGATTTAACGTTATCATGACTATCAGCTGAAATTTGGGGTTCAACGGGTAATTGCTAGATTTGGTTGACAAAAAAATAGATTAGCTGTAGAAAAGATATTTTTCTTTACACCCAAACTATTTCGTGGAGAAAAGGGAGAGTGAGAGGGTTTTTGCAGCGCTCAGCTGATTTGTTTGGAATAAAAACAATAATAAATCGCTAGTAAATATGAGAGAAATATTTCCGCTCCCTCTTTTCACTCAAAAATACCTTATAGAACGAGTACTTTTGAGCGGAAAAAACTCAAATCGCAGTGCGCCGGCGTTGCTCTCCCCACTCAGAATTGGATTCTCTGTCGGAATGTAGTAGCTCTCTTTTTTTTGGCGTCGCTGCCGCTTTGAAAAAAGCCATCGCCGTCGAATTTCCACTCATTCGTCTCTCAAATTTCGCAGCGCTCACTTCACTTTTTCTGTGCACTGCTCCCTGAAAAAAATTAAAATTAAAACTTGAACCGAAAAAACAGAGAGGCGCACTAAAAAAAAAAACTATTAACTAAACTCTGCCGCCGCCGTTGCTATCTCGTTCGCACCTCTCGATCGCCGCGTCGTGCTTAAAAACAATCGCCGATTGACGTTTTGTTTTACTTCGCCAGCTGCCGTCGAGTTGAGTCGAAGTGCGAAAAAAGTTAAACAAAATGCTTAATATAAGCTCAAAGAAATATACTAACTAATCAAACCAAAACGGAACTGTAAATATTTAAATACAACTACTCAAAAAACCAATGAAAAAGCGCTGAACAAGTAACGTTCAAAAGGTAAAAGATCAACAAAAATAGAAACCCCTCAAAAAGTTAATAAATTATATAAAAAGCCTAAAGTTTTTTTGTACCCAGTGAACCTCGTGAAAATTAATAAAAAGTCAGCAAAAAAAAGTAAAACAAGCAAAAAAGAAAAACAAAAAAATTGACAAAAATAAACTTAATCACACACACAAGCGGAGGACTATATATTAAAAAAAAACATATAATTGCTATTTTAATCAGCCGATGCCTGTGTGTGAGCGATTATCAAAATCCGAAACGGTCCAGTACAAAAATAAAAATTAAAAAAAAATTAGCTTATAACAACCACCAATAAAACCAGAAACTCATTAGAAAAGTGTGCAAATGTTTGTTACACGCGAAAAGGAGAAAAGCGGTCAAAAATGAATAAATGATGATAAGATACAAATTTAAATTATAATCAAAATCAAAAAGTAATCTCAAAAGAGACAAAGTTTTACACAACACTCGGTCCTAACCTGTAAAATACTCAGCTGCTGCGCTGCGACTGCGACGTCGACTGCAACAAATTGCAATCTGCGTGCATTGTCCAAAAAAAAGGAAAGGAAAGAAAGAAAAGAAAGAAAGAGTTGCTCTCTCTGCTCTCTTTCTTCGGCTCGCTGTTCGCCACATTGCAATTGCAAATTTGCATTACATAAATTTGCCAAGCTTTTGCATTTGTTTATTACATTTTAATACGCTATTTTATGGCCAAGAGTGCGTGTAATCAAAGAGATATATGTATTTTTGTGCAATCGATTACACAACTCTCAGTAAACATAAATTACAATTCTCAATTCTCCCTCTTCTGATCTCTTTTTTACTGTCTTTTTCGTTCATTCAATTTACTGCACAGACACACTCAAAAGTAGGCAATTACTGCTTTTTTAGGGGTCTGATAAAGAGAAGGGGGCGGATCAGGGGATACCCGTTATTGCCCTGCAATTGAAAGAGGGGCAAAAATGGAGAGCAAATTTACAGCCTCTCGCTTTTCAGACAATTTGTGTTTGTTGTCGTCCGCTTGTTTTGTTCCTCTCTTTTTATGGTCGCCGATTTCTTGTATCTCTTCCCCTGTTTTTCGTTTCTCGACGCAATTTGTTACACAATAAGAAAATGTGTTTGGTTGCATCAAAACTCGAATAAAGAAATTTTGCAATCCCCAAAATCCAATCGTAAGTCATAAAACCATGTTTCAAAAGAAAGTAATCAGAATAGAGCAATATACAGGATCAATATTTCTCATATACTAATAACATTGATATCGAAAAATTGTCTAAAATATTAATTACATTTTCCAAATCCAATTCCTACTAAATTTTACGAAATCGTAAACGAGAACCGTTTAAATAGATCTCTTTGCCATTGTTACGCTTTATTTGTTTTACTTTTTACTCAACTGAAGCTTGTTTAGTTGCGCTGGGTAATTAATTTGTGCATTTGCGAAAATCGTGGGGAAAAGGGGCGCGGCAAAACATCAGGCGATCGAGCAGCGCTGCTGACTTCGCACTTCGAAGTCTCGCACTCCAAATCCATCAGAACACTCGAAGATTCGCAATCCGCGTTTCACGTTCCACATTCCACTCGAGTTGCACAGTTCAAGAGTTGAGAGGAAAGATCGCGGGTGCAGTTTCTATCTGTATCTCTTATCAGTCGCTGCAGACGTTCTCGAACATTTCATCAACTCATCAGCACTTCAATAGCCTGGAGTGTTTGTTGCCAGTGCCTGTTACACACAGCAGCGGTCGTAATAATAGCACATTAACCCAAGTTCAAGTATTCTGTAGTATAACCAACTTTCCCCATGAGGTGCTCAGTGAAATAATCTAAAAATCAGTTGTTAAATAACCATTCTATAAGAGATTCAGTTTAAAATTTTGAAATCAGCTAAGTAGTTGTTATTTGTTGTACATTATTTATGCAATTAAAAATTGTTTCCATTTTCTTCAACTAAGACATAAGTAGTAATAATGGCAGTGATATATCATCTCTTAATTGAAAATATGTGAGGGTAGATAGCTTAGAAACGCAAATGCATAAAAAACACTTCTAGACATTAAGAATGAAAAGCTCTAAAGTTTTAGAATTGTATTCACCTCGTATAGGTATAACGCTTGCTAGTTCATTTATAAGATCCTACTGATTACTTCTAGCCACTTTAATCATGGTTTTTACTTCTAGCCACTTTAATCATGGTTTTTTTTTAAGGGCACTCCAGGTTATATATCTATTAGTCCAATACAAATTCCGAAAATAGCCTCGATTCCTATGGTTTATAATGACCTCTCTCCAATTCAAAAGTAGCATTGTTAGGTTTATCATTTCAACCGTAGCTGTATGTATTTACTTCTCTATTTTTGGGGTCTTTTAATTAATAATGTGATGTAAGCCTCCTTCATTTCGGGGGGCCTGAACCTAATCACCACCGGTAACGATCGCCGGTTCTAACTGGTTGCAACTGGCCCGTGTCAGACGACAGGCGGGCCCAACAATTGGCGAGCTCAACAATGAAGATGAAGCAATTATTTAAGTGTAGCAGTAGTTCGCTGTGTAGCTACAACATATCGGTATCGGCTGGGAGGTTGTATCTTTTGTTGTCCACTCAGTGCCTTCCGGTATTACGGTGTGTGCCTGTCTGGCCAGGTGGGTGTGTATTCCATGGGCGTATATTCTGCGTATATTTCTCAATCGTCTTAATCAATCGATGGGGCCTATTATGCAACCGAAATTTCGTGTGACATTGAGCCCCTTTCCGCTCAAAAGTGGGCTGGTCACCTTTAAAAGAGACGTAGATCTTTGATTGTCCAGTGAAGACCCTTCACTTCAATGTCGAGCTGCCCCCATAACTACTTCTCAACCGACGTATTTCTACTATTTCACCAGAGGGACGAGCCCCCAAAAAGCTCGCTGTTGTTGTTTTTTCTACCACTGGAAATTATTAATAATACTCGGCTGTTTGTTTTGGCGCTGGCGTTGGTGATATTCCGCCAAATCATTCTCCGGGCACAAATATAGCGCTGCTATCGTGCGATGGCGCCTTTATCAGCAGATCAGTCCCAGCACGCATTCCACGGGGGTTTCACGGGGGCCCCACGGGGGCTTCACGCGCTTTCCGTCTGACTTTCAGCCACTCCGTGCATGCACAGTCGTTTACGGGCGTTAAAGGCCGTAAAGCGTAGCAGTCCGGCCGGAGACGCCGCGCCCGCAGATCATTTCAGGCTGAGTCGGCCGATCGCTCGAATGCTATATCTTATCGGAGGAGAGCTGAAAGGTTTCTGCACCAGTTGCTGGGTTTCTCTTAGGATTTTGGGTCTGGGTTCCATCGGATTACTGATTACACCGCCCGGCTTATCAATCTGGGTCTGGTCCCGCTGTTGTTCTTGTCACTTTGCCTTGTCGCCGGACACACCCACCTAGTTCTGTGCTATCTATCACGACTAAGCGAATACATGAGCTATGCCCAGCCGTCGTTTGATTTTGCTTGGATAATTGATAAGGCATAGGCGGTGATTCTCGAACATCGGTCTGGCATTGGGGAAACGTGACTTATCGGCGGGCGAAAATTTTCCATGGCAATTGCGAAATCTAGGAAAGCGCCCAGAAATAGCTAATGCGAAATAGGAATGGTCGGTGATCACGTTTGACCCACCATTTACGGACTTTTACCTGTCATAAAGGTGCACAGAAAATAGTTATTTGATATTTTTATATTGGTAGATGAATAATAATGAAAAATAGAGTAGCTGGTTAATACGATAATTTTGCATATAATAAAAGAATATTATCATTAAAACCGTTAGTAAAATCAGAAAGCAGACAAACAGGTGAACATTCTTATCAAATACAGCTTGTGATAAGTGACTAAAATTAACCTTTGTATAAAACGAAATCGTTTTCTGTTACGTATACTCATACGAGTGGGATATAAAATCTGCTAGCTGTACTCAGGAAATTCCGGCTCAATTCGGCTCATTAGGGGACCCGTAGAGTTAATTAAGACTGGTTAATTGGTATTTACTAATCCAGAACAAGTGTCAAGCAGTTGTGGCAGCTGATTGCTTGAAAAGCATTATTTGCATTATTTGTGAGATACAATGCAATTATATTGCTCAGTTACTTTCAAACGAAACCGCGAATCGCTTTTCTCGCCGTGGTGTAACAAACAAGTGCAACGCGAATAAGTTACCGAAAAAAGCATTTCAATTAAACCAATTCGAAACGCGTTTTGTGCATCTTCATCTTGCAGTAATCTTGAGAATAAACATGAGATATACTCACTCGCTCAACAAACGGCGGCAAGTGAGCAAAAGGAACACCAACCAACTGAAACCGAGAAGGAGCCTGAAAAAGCAGCAAGTCCCGAAGTCGTCCTTCAGGAATCAAAGGAAACAGGAAACAAGTCTACTCCATTAGAGATCGAGTATAAACCGCAGGCAATTGAGAGCAAGGAAACAGAAAAAATCAACAAGGAAATACCTTTAGAACTACCAGAAACCAAAATAACTGCAACTGCAACTGCAACAAACCCACCAGTAGTAACTGCAACTTCTCCGGCTGATCAGATAAAACAACTTCCCGAGAACAATCCCTTCAAGCAGATCCTCCAAGCGGAGCTGCTGATCAAGCGGGAGAACCACTCGCCAGGACCGCGTACCATTACCGCCCAGCTGCTCAGCGGCAACAGCGGTGGTCTGCGCCCCGAGGAGAAGCGTCCCAAGTCGGTGACCGCTTCGGTCTTTCGCCCGAGTTCCGCTCCACCATTGACCCCACCGCCGGCGGTCCTCTGCAAGAAGACACCGCTCAGCCTGGAGCCCACACTGCCGCCCACAACCACCACCACGGCAGCCATAATCTCCTCGAGCAACCAGCAACAGCAGATCCAACAACCAGCTCAAGATATGAATAAAGGATTCTGTTCGCTGTTCGCTGATGATGGAAGAGGTCTGACAAGTAAGTAGAAAAAAGCTATAGCATTATATTCCTGATTACTAACAGGGTGTTACAGAAATCTTTGCCAATTACTGAGTTTAAAATATCATGAAGATATCCTAACTGTAACGATATTTCATTCGAAATTCTTTACTTTTTAGGATCTTACTCTAAAGCTTTAGCTCTTATATCATTATCATAAAGAGTATACATTACAATCTAATCAAAAGGTTTTATAATTAATTAACAAAGATCACCGCTATAGCACAATTAGCTTTTTGATTGATAGAGATTTCTGTTGCACCCTTTTAGCTATATAAATCAATTCGGTTGTTAGGGAAGGTATAGTTGAATCAGCTGATAAGTGTAGAAAATAATACAAAAACAGGAAAGATTTGCGAATCGCTTTGGAATAGTTTTCTTATTGTTTTTGTAAAGTGCATCAGGTGTGGTGTTCTGCGTTCAAGGCCAAAGTCAACGTTTTTCAGCGACAAAACAGCGCCAACTTATACAAATGCATTCCGGTTGGCTTATTTATAAATTCTATGGACAAATAGGCAACAACAAGGGGCAGGGAACTTAGTGACGCGCGCTATTTGATGTGATTTGACGCATTGTGCTATTTGATTGGTCAGTCAGTCACGCAGTCGGACGGTCTGTCCGTCAGGCAATCTGGCAATCTGGCAATCATTCAGTCAGCTAGATGGTCAGTCATTCTGACGATCGTCGCTTGGCTTGCTTATCTGTGGCCGCAATTTGCGCAAATAAAACTATTTATTTGTAAAGACAACAACAGCAAGAACCAACAAATGCCCCGCCAACCCGCCGTTGAAAAAGTGCATTAGTAAACAATGTTCAGTTCGCTCGCCTGATAAGTGCATACTATATGGGTATATAAGAGCACTGTCATATTTGGAGGGCTATATGGTGCATCATATATATGGTCAGGGTCTGGGTAGGGGGGCGGATTTCCATCCGTACTTAACCGCAAGCCGGTTGCCGATGCAAGTGCCCGGCTCTTATGTCACATTTGCCGGCATTACGCATACGCAGGGTAGTGCACATGGAGCCCCGGGGGATCGTTTATTGAAAGATTAGAGTTTGTCGGTGTTGGGTGTTGTTTTTGAGTAAAGATCGCGGTTATGGAATTGGTCAATATATGACACTGTAAAGTGGGTTACTTAGGTAATCAGTGGGGTCGTTCTAAATTTTGAATTATTGTGTATACGCAAGGTGTTACATCGAACTGTAGAAGTTAGAAATACTGTTAATTGCTGACTGTGATTATATATAGTAGGGTTTATTAAAATTCTAAACTAGCAATGAGTAATTTATTAAGAAAAGTTATAGCTTTGCCTTAATTGTTTAATGTTTGTCATTTAGGGAAGTAGATTTTATAGCTTTTTATAGTAAGACAATACTTTCTTTTCATAGGACCTATAAACAAAGTGATAATAATTTTTGTTTATGGATATATACAAGATATATTTTTCTTCTTGTATTTTTCACTAGAAATCATATGATTAAATTGTTTTGAAAAATCGTCACTGATTGCTTGGCCCACTCTTTTTCTTTCTCTATGTGACTAGTTGTGTATCTCAAATGATTTTTTTCCGACATCGAGTGAATTTTTCCGCTTTTTTTATCGTTTGCTGGCAGGCTTCTGCCGCCTGGTGACAAAAACAGAAATATGAATATTAACTTGAGCCAATTAATATGCTAAGCGATGTGGCTGTCATCGGGGGGAGAAGGGACTAAAAAAGAGTGAAAACGGGGGAGAAGAGAGCTGAATTTTTGGCGCGTGTGCCAAGGTCCGGCGATGGATCAAGCGGTGCTGTCTCGCATATGTCGCTTGTTGTGCCCCTCTCCAAAACCATCCACCCCTCCAAATTTCTAGAGTATTTTCGACACTCAAGGGGACCTGCAGCCTCTAATCGCTTTCGTTTTCGTTTAGTTTCGGCCCCTTTATGTTGACATTTTGCCGTGCCTGCGGACTCAGTTAGAGATACTTTACTTCACTTTATTTTCTTCCCACCGCGGCGTCGTCTATATTTATTTTCGTTGTGTGGAACGTAAATAAACAGGGAAACGCCTCGGCTTTATTTTCGTCTCAAATCGGTTTGCCTTAAGGGGAAGGCGATGAGTATAGCCAGTGTTTTTATGTAATTCTTGTCACCGCTGTTGTGTTGGTATTTTTCCAAACACCTCAAATATTCCATTCCATCAGCCTAATCAGTTAGTTGTAACACTCGATCGCTTTCGATTGCCGGCTGTCGAGATACTCGGATTTTCAAGGCGTTACACCACAGATACAGATAATCAGGGGGGCTCGTGGTGCGGGAAAAGAGGCTTCTTGATGGCCAAACAAAAGTAACCCGTTGACAAACAAAAACAAGTTCCCCACTGTAATTACCTTATGCTGTTATCCACACACAATCTACAAAAGCAAATATTTGTAACGATAACAGGGAACACTCTTGGCCATAAATATCAATTGGGCAATTGGTCCGATACGTTTATGGGTGCATAGTCAGTGGCTGGGCAATTATGCTATGAATCGAAAGAGAGTTCGAAGGGGAATGTGGACAACGCACTTCTATCGTGATTAGCACGCGTGATAAGCACGCCCATCACGACCAGAAGCGCAAATAATGAATAAAAAACAGACGGTTGGCTTGGATTCTCTGCTCTAATCACCCGAGTTCAGGTTCACAGCTGATATGATGAGTTCAAGTCCGATTCGAAGTCTGAGGCTGCTGTGTAAATCGTCAATATTTTCGGGCTCTTACATAAAACTCTATAGCTTCGGCATCACGCCCTGTCCCCGTTTTGTCTCCGTCTTCTCATCTCTGCGGGTTCTTAAGTGACCGTGTCCGTTGTTTACATATTCCGATTCTGATTTGGAACTACGTCACATCACGAGTCGTCGTCTTCAATTGCAGATGATGACATAAATTTATTTAAATTGAAGCCGTTTTGCGCCCGGGTTCTCCAACTGCCCCGAAGATTCCTCGCAGTCACGCGTTGAGCACGAATTATTGGTGTGTGTGCTAATGCGGCAACCTGTTCCCTTGAAAACTTTCGAATAAAATAGATACGCCTCAAGTGCACCGAATGTGGCTCAAGTGCAGAGATGCCTTTCACAAGTGTCTCACGACCAACCTCTCAACGGTTGCACAGGCGAAAATATTGGGTTCTGCTTAAGATATACAAAAATACCATTTAAACATCGAAAAATCATTTGAAAACTACTTAAGAATATATATCTTCATAGTTCAGAGTTCTTAGGCCATTTAAGTCGCTTTGTAATGTGGTGTCACGATGATTCGTATTGATTCGTCAATATTTTAGGAATCTAAAGGTTTCCCTATTGTTCCGTAATTTGACGTAGTTGTGTTTGCTTTTCAATGACATTTCTGTTCAATGAGAAAACCTTTAATCGGTCCACAATGTAATATTTTTTTCTGTGTGACTGGGTTACTTATTGACCGGGTGACTCGATGACTAGGTGACTGGATCACTGGGTGATGGTCAAGCCCCAGCTACAGCTGCTCTGTTCTCCCAGCCTTGCGCGTAGGCCCAGTTAGCCAGTTAGCCGCTAAATGCAATTCCCGGCCTTGCACTTTGGCGAAAAACAACACATTCCATGAGCTGTAATATATAGAAGCACTTTGCAAACATCTCATAAAATGCACTCCTCGATTCCGATATAGATAGACCCCCAATGGGCACTGAGTAGAAGGCTCTGTTTTCTGTTCTGTGTGTGTTGTATTATCATGCGCCATAATTTCTGTTGTTTTTCCGCAAAAGCTTTGGCAGCGTCGAGTAGCACTCGAGTGCCATAATTACAAGTCACACTGCCGGGTAGGTGCCTCCAGGGAGAAAGGGTGGGGTCTGCGGGGGTTAGACCTTTGGGCGTGCATTGTTAATTAATTTGTTTGTGTCGAATGCAACGACCGCAAGAGCAAGCAGATGCCAGGGGAGCTCTAGCTTCAAGCTGTGCAAATCCCTTACACACCGCTAATCTGATCTTTATTGTTTCTGCCATGAAAATGGCATTGGAATATGTTCTGCACGAAGAAAAAATATCCCCTGAATTGGTTATAAAATCGCTTTTATTTAGGATCAAAAAATACTTTGGCTTAAACAAGAATTATATCTTGACAAGACTAATGATCCTTACTTAGCAGAACAAACTTCCTTAGGTAATTGTTTATTTGTATAAGATGTTTTAGCTAAAAATACAAATTAGCATATTATTACTGTGAAAAAAGATTACCATGTAATTGATATGATAGTGTTTTCTCCGTGCAAAATGCATTTGCTAATCCAAGTGTGGGCTGCTGAAGAGCTGCGAACCCATTCCAGGCAATCTGCTTACTATATTGTGGCTTATATGGCTGCCCGGTGGCAGATGCCGCAGTTGGGATTTGTCCGTATTATATATGGCTCTTTGATAGAAATAAGCAGCTGAGCCAAAGGCAAACACTGCACTCACACTCACATCACGAACTTGGACTTGCATTTGAAATTCTATTTGGCTTGCGGTCTCCGTTGTTTTAGTTAGCTTTTCATTTCCATTTTGCAACTTAATAGTCGGCACACACAGGCGGTTGGGACCAGTTTTATTAGCATACCATCTAGTATAGCGGACCCCATGACGGGAATCGGGTTGGAATGGGATGATAACTGAGGCTCGGCATCGATGTTTAGGAATTTCTGAGTGGGCTCAGATGACGCACAGCCCAATCTCCCAGGAAGATCACGCCTGGTTCAAGACCTCGGCTGATAAGCAGCCTTGCACCTGATCTGGAGCGATGCACCCGATAGCTATTTAATTCCGTAAAAATAGCCTATTCCAGCGATCATAGCGATCTTTGTGATATTGAGTTCCTGCTTCAGGAATGTTTGTTTTTCGCCTGCTTCGCTTGCACTTATTCCGCGTACGTCAATAGGCCCAAAATGCTGATTAATGAGACGACCGGCCATAAAAATCATGGCTCTGGTTCGATTCCAGTGCGAAGGCAATTGGAGCGACTAATTCACGAGGGGAGGAGCACGTTGCCTTCAATTAGATTCAATTGAGAGCTGTCAATTAGGGGCGACTACGGCGAGCGATAATTGAAATTTCGGCAGCAGAAGCCAAGGGTTTTATTCAGAGCAGAGTTAATTAACAGTAGGCAAAACCGAATTGAGATGTAGCACTCTACCGCGAACTAGGTGAAACCGCCACTAACTGCAACTTTTTCTATTCCGTTTCAGTGCTTAAAGAGGAACCCGACGATCTGTCCCACCACCTGGCCTCCACCAACTGCATTCAGCTGGACGAGATGACTCCATTCAGCGACATGCTGGTTGGCCTCATGGGCTCCTGTCTGCTGCCCGAGGACATTAACTCCCTGGACTCGACCACCTGCTCGACGACGGCCAGTGGCCAGCACTACCAGAGTCCCAGCAGCACCAGCAATTCTGCAACTAGCAACACCAGCAGCAGTAGCAATAGCTATGCCAACAGTCCGCTCAGCCCGCTCACACCCACTCCCACGGCAACTCCCAGTCATCAGCAGCAACACCAGCAGCAGCAGCAACAACACAACCAGCAGCAGCAGCAACAACACAACCAGCAACATCAGCAGCAGCAACATCACCCTCAGCACCACGACAACAGCAATAGCAGCAGCAATATTGATCCTCTATTCAACTACCGCGAGGAGTCAAACGACACAAGTTGCTCACAGCACCTGCATTCGCCCAGCATAACATCAAAAGTATGTTAATCATAAATCTTCTTAACCTAAGGTACCCTTAATAATTAATATTTACCCTTTTATATAACAGAGTCCCGAGGACAGCAGCTTGCCTTCGCTGTGCAGTCCCAATTCGCTGACCCAGGAGGATGAGTTCTCCTTCGAGGACTTTGCAATGCGTGCTCCCTACATCCCGATTGGTGATGATATGCCCCTGTTAACGGAGACTGATCTCATGTGGTGTCCACCAGAGGATCTGCACACCATGGTGCCCAAGGAGATCGATGCCATACAGCAGCAGTTGCAGCAGCTGCAGCAGCAACATCACCAGCAGTACGCAAGCAATACTGGTTACCAGCAACAGCAGCAGCAACACCAGCAGCAGCATTTCTCTAACTCCTTGTGCTCATCGCCTGCTTCAACGGTCTCTTCGTTGTCGCCATCGCCAGTACAGCAGCAACATCAGCAGCAACAGGCGGCGGTCTTCACCAGCGATTCAAGCGAACTGGCAGCATTGCTGTGCGGATCCGGAAATGGAACCCTTTCGATCCTGGGAGGAAGTGGTGTAACCGTGGCGGAGGAGTGCAACGAGCGACTCCAGCAACATCAACAGCAGCAGGGTGGCAACGAGTTCAGGACTTTCCAGCAGTTGCAGCAGGAGTTGCAGTTGCAGGAGGAGCAGCAACAACGTCAGCAGCAGCAACAGCAACAACAGCAGCAGCAGCAGCAGTTGCTCAGCCTCAGCATCGAGTGCAAAAAGGAGAAATACGATGTGCAAATGGGAGCAAGTTTATGTCATCCAATGGAGGATGCATTCGAGAATGACTACAGCAAGGACTGTAAGTATCATAAGGCAAACATTGGTGTTCAAATATGCAGTTTAGTTTGTGATAAACGAATCTTAGGAACAACAATAAGGGAATATTAGAGACCTTCTTTTAACAGCAAACATTTATAGAGGCTATTATATAAATTTTCTGAGTCTTTAAGATCAACATAAATTATAGAAAATTAAAAGAATGATTTAAATGTGGGAGGGGTTAAAAAGGTGAAATTCATTAATAGAATTTTTATTACGATTTCTTGTTAAAATAATGTCTTTGAGGATTGTAGACAGCAAAGTAGCCAATAACCAAAAATATCTGAGCAATTGATAGTTAATTACGGAGTGGAAATTTTACGACGCTTTTGTTTTTTAATAGAAAGAGACTTTTGATAGATTTAACGGAGCTGAATAGATTGATTTACGGCCCCTTGGGACTTTCCATTCCACAGAGGCTTTTGAAATATTCCACAATGTCGCCTCCTGCATTTGGAGAGGCCTAATTTTATGGCAGTTCCTCGGCTAAAAATATCCGTGGAAACTTGCTTTATTTTTTATGATATGCTGCCAACGCACACGCACGCACTCCAACGCCTACATGTAAAAATAGAGGGAAATATGAAGAAAATTTCGGAATTTTTTGTTGCGTGTCGCGGAAGATGTCACTTGGTTTTGGGTTGGGCTCTTTTTTAATGATTAGGGGAGTACTGCGGGAGAGCTAATTGATGTGGGTCTACGGCTCGTTTCCAGTGGCTTGTAAGCGATTTGCGTAATTTTCACACATTGCTCTCTCACCTCTGACACATGTCACGGCACGAGGTCTGTGATTGATGCCCAGAAAGTGGTGGAATCGGTGACACCACCTCCTGGCCCTGTCAATTGTATTGACTTCAAGTGCTGGGCCTTATGACAGGCAGTAAATCGGGGGTATCTATTGACAGATGACTATAGGCCTTTATGAATTTTCCATTTCAAGCTAATCGCGGATGATTTATGTCGCACACACCAGGCGAAAGAAAATGAAACAAACTGTAGATATTAGCTGCTTAATGTATAGATATAAAGATTCAGAGACAAAGACTGGCCGAAATACAGATAGATATATTGTATAGAATGTAGCCACTTATTTATATGCAAAATGTTTGTGGCAGCCAAATATTATTGTTTTAAATTAGCACCAATGTCATGGGCAAAGGAATTAATTTTTGGCTGGCATTCGGTTCAATAAATTTGAGGATTATTCTGCAATTTTCTTTGAAAACTTTCTTAATTTTGTAATAACTTTATTTGGAATTGCTTTTATTTTAGCCACAAATCTGGATTGCTGGGACCTGCTGCAGATGCACGTGTCCGAGGCGGCTCCCGTGAGTCCTTCAGCCTCATCACCTGCTCCATGCAAAGTGACCACCATTCAGTTGCTCCAGCAACAGCAGCAATTGCAACAGCAGCAGCAGCAGCAAAACATCATCTTGAATGCAGTGCCATTAATTACCATTCAGAATAACAAGGGATTAATGCAGCAGCAGCAGCAGGAGCAGCTGCAGCAGCCGGCTTTAAAGATCCTGAATGGAGCCAGCATTGCGCCGGTGACCACCAAGGCCACCATTCGCCTGGTGGAGAGCAAGCCCCTCACCGCGACGCAGCAGCGAGTGGCCAAGGTGAACCTCGTCCAGCCCCAGCAGCAGCAACATGGAAACAAGCGACACCTGAACAGCGCGACAGGTGCAGGAAACCCCGTGGAATCGAAGCGCTTGAAGAGCGGCACAATCTGCCTGGATGTGCAGTCGCCGCAGCTCCTGCAGCAGCTGATTGGCAAGGATCAGGCCCAGCAGCAGACCCAAGCAGCCAAGCGAGCAGCCAGTGAACGCTGGTCGCAGTCCGCGGAGAGCAAGCAGCAAAAGCAGCAGCAACAGCAGTCGAACTCGGTCCTGAAGAACCTGCTGGTCAGCGGACGCGATGTAAGTGCCGGTTACTGCATTGTGCCCATGCGGCCAAAGAAGCAGCTGGCCAAGGTCTAGAATCCATCGATTAGAGACCTTCACCCGCCTCTCAATTAGCTAATGGAAGCACCCACAGCCGGCTATGATTAAAAAACCCAAGGATTGTTAAGCTAAGCGAATGGACAAGCCCATTTCTACAATTTGTCTTTGTAAATGGATCGATTTTATATTGCTAAAAACTAGAAAATACGACTACCACTGCAAGAGCTAAATTGTAAACTGTAAACTGTAACCAACAAAGCAACCTCCTCCCGCTGCGAGAGGAAGGCGGGCCTAGTTTTAGTCCGTTTTTGTAGTCCCTAGACCTTAGTCGTTAGATATATATGATATAGCGGATAGCTCTAGTCTAGATGTGTAAGAGAGCTGCAGTTGCAGCTGCAGCGTGGACTTTAAAATTATAAATTTGTAGACTATTTAAAATAGTACTAACCGAACCGATCCAATCCAATCCGAAGCGAACCAGAGCGATTGATGATCGATAATATTAAGATGTAGCTTGGCGCGATTTGTTGATTTCTTTTTAAGTTACAGACCCTAAGCCATAAGCCGTACGCCTAAGCGAGTTGTTAAAAATCTTCTGTTCTGTTGAGCAAATTCTGTTGTACATAAACGAGGAGCGATAGGATTATACTATTCGAGTAGTTATAGCGAGTGATCACCGCGCCGTAGAAGAGAATCATCACAGCGGATCGCAGACGCACACTCCGGACGTAGTTTTTTAGCGATGTAGAAGATGAGTGGAAGGAATGCGAATCAGAGAACGATTGCAATAAAATTGTAAACTATATAAATTCAAATACGGCAACTTTAAGTTTTTTACTGTGATAGCATTTGCTTTTGTTGTTTGAGTTACCGGCATCCAACAGGTTTATTTTCTAGACCTTATCCCTATGATTTCTGTTAACTTATTCGAGCAATTTGTTAGATGTGTAAGCTTTGACTGAGCAAAAAGCAGCAGCAGCAGCAGCAGTGCAGGATTACGGATATAAAAGATATGATTCAAAGACAGGAAGCGTTTGTTTTCGAGTTCATTTTTGGCCTTTTTGTTGTTGTGTTTAAAAAAACCACGAAGGAGCACAAGCAAAACCCATGTAAATTGTCAAAATTTGTGAACGAAAAGTAGCAAAATTGAAAACTGAAATTCGAGCGCTGAAGGTACAAAAAAAGAGAAAAGGAAAACCCTATAGGAAAGTTAAAAGAAACAGCAACTTTAAGCTAGGCAAATATGCACACTAGTTCTAGTGAAAAGTCAAAACTAAAAAAACCACAACACATATACATAGAGAAACTATTAGCAATTAAAGAACAATCCTCGTGTTGTCAGCGTTTTCTATCGCAATGTGGAAACGCCAACGCACAAACACGCATAAACATATATATATATATATATATATAGAGATATACTTAGATATAGTTGTATAGATATAGTGCGTATATAGAACAAAACCTCGGGTCGCCACTGAAGCTTTAACCTGGCAGGAGATTTCGTTTCTTATTAGTTGTCGTTTTAATTTAGTTTGTAGTTCCTTTGTTTTGTTTTTATTAGCGTTAAATACACCTAAACGAAGGAGAAGTCAATTTTCCAAAAACGAAAGAAAAACCAAAAAACATTATCCAACGTTGTGTTTGTTTTGATTTGCTTATTATTTATGCTTTGGGGCCCTTGAATATTTAAAAACCGCTATTGATTTTCCATCCTGTACTGACCTACATACTTGAAGTGGGTGGTGGAGGATTCTTTGTGTGTATCCCAACCAATTTCTCATTGTGTCGCCTGGTAGCTTAATTAACTTTCTGAGACTTCTAACATAGCGTGTCTGACGCACATCGACGGCAATACGAAACCGAAATCATAAATATCCAGCTGGCAAATACATATACAGCTAAAGCAGGCAAACAAATTTACACGCAACTAACCCCTACTTCGGATGGGAATTTAAAATGCCAAGAGTCCCACTATTGACACTGCTTTAGTCGGGCCATTGAATTGGGATTTCTGCCTTAGCCAAAGGACTTTCCCCCCACCCATCCACATCCTTTGACATGCCGATAAGACCCGGAGGCAGCGCGTGCCGCATTGCAGCCTATGTTTGGGCTTCCCATTCGTATTGATTTTGCACCTCCAACTTGGGTGGAAGTCCTCCCAGAAACCAAATAACCCACCCAACCGGGTCTATCCTTTGCCTGTTTTACTTTCCTTTCCGCTGCGCACAGCTGACGCTCTTCTCTGCGACACAACTTTCACTCTCACTCTCACTTTGACTTTCACTTTCCGTTTTCGTTTTTGTCTCTCTTATTCCCCGACTCTCTCTTTTGTTCCACCGCACGTGTCTCTTATGTACTGAAAAACCCCCGGGTTTTGGGTTTACTACTCGGCTCGGTTTTATGGCCTACACGAGCTTCCCACTCTGGGCGGACTTTCTGCGTCACGGCTGGCACTTTTCCGTGGTCCCTGCATTAATGAGTCGCCCCGACGACTCCGTAATTGGCTGCAGCTTCGCCGGAACCGGAGACCCAATTTGCATTATTCTCGGGCGACACATGTGTGTACGTGGCCAAATATTTGCTCCCTACTTAGGAACCTCCTATGTCCCGTTTACTTTATTTACTTTGCTACTTATGTTTTTGGTCAGGCAGAAAAGCTTCTCTGGTTAAATAGAACAATTCATAGGAGAAATTGCCAGATAGATCAGATCGTAACCGCATCTACCTCGTGTGGCAAAATCGAACAAATGAAACTGAAACCGAAACTACCTCCGGATCAGCCATCAAAATAGTAACCTCAACGAAACGAAGGCCAAAAAAAAAAAACAGAGGGATATAGAAGAAACCCAGGCGCCCTACTAGTAAATTTTACTGTTAGCAAATTGACAAGCAATCCTCGAGATATTAACTAGACAAATACCAGATAACTTAGCATATATTCCTCTCGATAATCATTTAGTCAGAGCTCCAAAGTGGGGTCTTGAGAACATTTGAATAATTATTATAGCCCGAAAAGACTGCGAGCCGAAAACTCTGAAAAATTATATACACATAGCGCGGAACTTATACATAGATCTAAGCAGGGATGTAAATAAACAAAAGTTATAGAACGAGGCAAACACCAGAAAAGCTAGTAAGCTAGGAAAACTCTCAAAATTAATCGATGTGGCTTTAACTAAACTTAAACTCTAGGTCTCCGAGCATGGGAGTAGCCAGTAATCTGCCTAATATTTAGCTATGATATCGAGATAGTATTAACTAAACCCCGCGCAAGTCAAATTCAAATCGACTAACGATAACAATAACATTAACGACTTGGTAGTAGACGATCATAAATCCCAATCATCACATTTAGTTGAAATTTTTCGCGTTACGTATGACAGAGAGAGAGAGAGAGATAGGATAGGATATCGGAGGGAATCGAAGTTGGGGCAGATGGGTAGCTTTATCGCGACGGAGTGCAAAATCGGGAACGAGAATCGAACAGAAAGTACATACAATACCACAAATATACCACATATACCTCAGTACATGCATAAGTACGATTGTGTAGGTCGTTCGGGGCAAATCCTCCGATCGGCGCTTACTTACATACCTCGTGTATACATATAACATTAACTAAAATATACATACATATACCTATCCTAAAAACATATGCCTATTCCGACTTTTGATAGTTCAATACACCTTAGTGAATGTTGTGCGACCCTTTGATAACGAGCGTTTTTTACTACCTCCAATTCTTGTTGTATGTGTCTCGCATTTATAGCAATGAATTAACTAGAGCCCCAGAAACCTAAGCCTAAACTAAAACCTAAACTAAACTAAACTAAACTAAACTAAATTAAAGCTAAAGCAAGTCTAGAGCAAGTAAATTAAAGTAAACTAAACTAAATGTTGTGTAATTTTTATAGCCTACTTATGTGCGTCGAATACCTCGGAGAAAGCTTCAGTAAAGTAACGAAAAGTAAAGTAAATTTAGTGAAATTTTGTGAGTCACCTCAACACACAGACAGCCTCCTCCAAAATACAGATTTATTGTGCAACTTTATTAGCTGTAATTTCGGGCCAGCAAATGAAGACAGAACATGCGAGCATACAAAGCCCCTTAATAGTATACACAAACCCATACACTCTTGACATATCCGTTTACTGTAGCTCCCGTTTTGGCCAACTCATCATAATTCAAAGGGAGAAGTCAAGGTGACAAGCACTTTGTGTGCGTTGCAATTGATTTGGCGGCTGGCTGATTTTGATTAATGTCCCTGCTCTCGTGGATTGAGAGTCATCTTGGCTTCCTTATCCGAGCAGTCAATTTGAAGTTCATTTTGAGCTGTTCTCGCCCTCGTTTTGGCTTGATTAATTGTGCAGGCATTATGCAAAATTATATTATGATTGCCCGACATCAACAGGTCGCAGTTGTATCTACAAAAGTAACCTTTGCCCCGAGACTCATTTGTCAGAAGTGGCGAACAAATGAAGAGTCATTTTTATGGGGCATTTGCTTTTATTTGCCATGCCAACAAATCTCTTCAACCTCCTCCGGTTAATTTGCAACAATTACTTGTGTTTGTAGACAGACTAAGCTGCTTATGTGAGAACCAAAAGCTGGAACCCTATCCCACACGAAAACACCACACAAAGAACACCGAGAATACCTCCAGTCCCACAAGATGTTAGCGTAATTTGAAAGCGTAGAGCGAAACTAGCCTTGAATTAGACTCGAATCGAATCGATCCGCTATGTAAGGCAAAAACTAGTGTGTAAACGCCGCAAAGTATGCAATATTATACATATATACACCTATATACATAAATTATATATATACAAGATGTCAAGCAACTTATACATATACAAGCGAATGTAGTACGATACGATATGGCATATGATATGATATCTGGATTATAAAGTATTTTAATAAACTTTTAATAAATATTTTAGTAAATCCAATAAAACAATAAAGCCGAATAAAACCCCCAGCGAATCAACTGATACAGCAGATAAGAGGAAAACATCTCGGAGAAAAGCAGGCGAACTGTGTTTTTCTTTGGAGAAAGTATGATGTGGTGGAATGGGCGTCGCCGATGTTTACAACTTTTCCCTTCGATTTATGTGCATACATTGGCCCTCGAGCATATTTGTATTGACAGGCCGGCCTGGGAATTGATTAATCTCAATTCAGCATTGTGTATTTGCCTGCTCCACCAGTCGCTCCAGTGACTGGCAATTTATTAAAATCTTTTGATTGGAATAAATGATGCTGCCAGCTAATCAAGTTGCCGAAACTTATCCTGTGTCTGGAATTGAATTCCATTTCCTTCTATTGTCTTGCGTCTTCAAGTCAAACACTTAAGTATGCCGAGCACACAGATAACTTTTCTCTCTTATCTTGAGATTTTCGTTTTACTTTCTGGCCAAATTTAAATCTTTCGCTTCGTTTGCCTGTAAATAAATGACGAATTTTCGTCACACACGAGCGCTGTGTCGAAATTAAATTCCACACAACCTTCTAGCGACCGAAATTCCACCCCCTGCTTTGGGAAATATGCCTGGCGACAATTGCATTACGTATACGCCACATTGTCTCCTTGGCCGAAATGGCTGCATGAGTTATTCAAGTTTATTGCTTATTGATTTCGGGCCCCAGTTTTCAATTTCAATTTTACCTCGTTATGGAAGGTCTGGGAAATAAGGAGGGCAATCCTTTCGAGCGTTTTCCCAGGAGTCTTTTGATGCGTAGAATTACGCAATAAGAGTCGAGTTCAAGAAAATGTTACTGTAGTCCTTAAGTACATTTGCTGCCTACTTTTACTTTTTATTATGCGGTGACAGCAGATTTTTCTGCAGAAACTTGGAAGCAGCGCAGGCCCAAAGTGAAAGTAAAGTTTCCCTTTAATTGCTTTTGTTTTTCTATTGGACTTTCGTGGGCCATGTGGGCGTGGCACGTGGCAGGGCGTCGATGAAATGCGATGCCATAAAAAGGAAAAATCCAATTAGACGGCTTTAAACGCAAAGGACTAGAGGACTATACGACTGCAAAGCCAACTCAGCAGAACACTGGGGAAATCCGCCATAAAGTCGGCGCAAAGCTGCTGCCTAAGACATCAAAATGAAGGAGCGGAGAAGGACTGCCAATTATTGTAATGCCTTGGCATTTCCGGAAACCTTTCACGCGGACAATGCCGTCTTCATCTAATAGTTTTGCCTTTTGCGTGGCAGCAATTGCCTTTAATAATTTATTAGAGCATATTAGACCAATGCCCGAGTCCTGGCAGGCATGCCACACAATATATCAAACAATAAACCTATTACACGGCTCCTACTTTTTCCATCGATGTCCTGGGGGGCATTGCGCGTGCCACTGGAGTTCCTCATCTTTTCGTTACGCATACGCCCTGTCAGCCGTGGACAGGGAAACATGTTCTTGGGTGTTTCCCATTCGCTTCTGATGACAAACACAATGCCCGACGGCGTGAGTTCTCTCTGGGACAGATGTCACTGCTCCAACTTTCACTTTCTTTGTCCGCTGTTTTGTTTGTCCATCGCTCAACTTACAGCACTTTCGCTTTCATTCCTTAATTGCTGCAATTAGCACTAGCTGCAATCGAAGACTAACAATCCACGATGAAAGCATGGCAAACAGAGGGCAGGGGTGCGGTTCAATGGACTGCAGTTGAACCCTTGCCGAATGTACATCATCACACCCGTCGGGGTAATGTTTGGCACTTTATCTTCGTCATTGGCTGTTGTCAAAGTCTGCAGAGATACAAAATACGTCTTTAATCGGTATTCCATTTGATTTTTGTTCAATCTTGTAAAGGATGTTACAGATTTTAAACTCGACTAACGAAATTATCAAAGAACATCGCCATTATTTTGTCTTTATATGTGTAAACTAGGATTTATTTTGTAAGGATTCATATTTTAAACATTCCAATTTCCAAATATCTGAGAATAAATATTCCCTAAATTATGATTATCAATATTAAAATTTGACGTCATGAAATGCTAATCATGATCGAAATTATTATGTTATTTTATCTGTATGTAAAGTTCAGAGGGCGGATTGGCAGCGGTCGAAAGTGATATGCTACCCACTTCCTGTCAGTCTGACTGGCGGGAATGGAAATGTGCACTGACTGGTGGCTCTTAAAGTGAAAGTGGGGGCGTTCTTTGTGTCAATCCAAAATCCAGAGCATAATAATGTCCCGCCGCTGGATTCTGTTTCAATGCGAGCAGCAGGACCCATTCCCAACCATCATTAAAATATGATTTATTGCGGGCTTGTCAGCCCCTGCCGCCCACTGTTGTGTGGACTTTCCCGCTTGGCTTTTCCCTGGCTGAGAGCTTCCCGCTGTTGCCCGTTTTTCCGGGGGCTTTTCCACAGGGACTAGGGCTTGAGCCTGTTTGAGCGAGTGACTTTAAACATCTTCATGACTCCGACTTAGACCAGTTTTTCCGCTCGATTTTCGTTTAACTGTCAAGGTATCAAAACCTCCTCCCTACAGGTCTCATCGAGTTAATAGCCGGCATTTGCATAGGAATAGGCATGAAACTCAGTCAAAAGTTGCGTTCTCCAGGGAGTCGGTTGCTGGGGGATTCGGGGAGTAATTTGGCTGCAAATTGGTTAATTTAAATTAATTTACGCGCAGATTGCGGTACTTAAATAATAAGTGTAATTTCAATTGTAAGCTATTAGTTATGAATACCAATAAGTTAAGATTAAGTAGGGCAATTAAGAAAATCGATCCATTTACCACAACAAATTTGTAATAACGAATCCTTGCGTAATTAAGAGAAACCCTTTTCAGCTGTGGAGTGCTTCCTACACAGAAAGAAACTCATGTTAAATAAAAGGCATTACATTTTCATTATGAATTCCATTTTCAGAAACCCATAAACAAAAATTAATCTTAAATTTCTGTGTTATCGAGTTTCTTTCTGTTTTTTTTAGTATATCAAAGGAAAACCCTTTTACTAATTTATTGTTTTATTTTCTTTCCCGTTTTCTGCCCCATAAAACAGGATAGCGAAACCGAACCAATGATGATCGATGATGACAACTCCCTGGGCCAGTCAGTTCCTCTGGGCAAATATGGATTGCCCCTGCATTGCCACACTTCCACGACGGCGGTGTTGCGGGACTTTCACCACAATCCGCTGATCAGCGGCACCAACTTCCAGCTGTCTCCGGTCTTTGGAGGCTCAGATGCTGGAGGAGGTGATTGTGATGCCGGGTCAGTGGTCTCCCTGGATGATTCAGTGCCTCCGGGCTTGACGGCTTGCGATACGGATGCCTCCAGCGACAGTGGCATCGATGAGAACAGCCTGGTGGATGGGGCATCGGGGTCACCACGTAAGCGGGTGCCCTTAACTACCACCATCTGTGAGCAGGCACCACCTCCACTAGATGTGGTGACCCCAGTGATCCAGCAATCGGAGGAAGAGGAGCTCGAGGGATGTAACGCCCCCAGTAGCCGGAAGACCTCCATATCCTTCCTGGACAGCAGCAATCCCTTGCTGCACACGCCGGCGATGATGGACCTGTGCAACGATGACTACATCATGGGCGAGGGTGGCTTCGAGTTCAGCGAGAACCAGTTGGAGCAGGTCCTGGGTTGGTCAGAAATCGCCTAGAACGGATACCTTTGCATGCATTGCATTTGTGAGAGCGCATTTGAGGAGAAAACATTGAAATTAAACTGAGCATCGATGAGGAAGCTAACCAAAAGATTGATTTTGAGCCTTGCGTAGGATCCCGCACCAACATTTTGACAACCCCTTTCGCCTTTCCCCACCCAACCACGCCAACCCCCCGACCGACCTCTTGACCCCTGACCCCAAGCTAACCGACAAATTTACAAACAGGAAGGGTTAATCACACTTGAATAGTTTTGTAGCCATGTTAACTGCCTAGAACAGAAGAATATACACGTATGTAATTTAGTCTTAATGATTTTCTATATGCAAAACGTTTACACAACAAAAGGATGAGGAGCAATTTAGCAGAGTAAAAGGAGTACCAGTCGATAAATAACAATAAAACGATAAACTAAACAAAAAGAAAATATCTTAAAAAAATGTTCATAGTTTTTTGCTAGAAGGCTCAAACAAGTTTTTTGGTGATGGTTGTATTCTGTTTTATGACTTTCAAGTGAAGAAGCTGTGACGAAAAAAAAAAGTTTTTAAATATGTTTTACAATAAAATAGAAAAAATGAAAAAAAAACGCAAAAAAAAAATAATGTAATTTTTAGTTTAAGTCCTTAATTTCAATGTTTTCAAAAGCTACAATGAAAGTTTGTAGGAATTATATTATATTAACTATAATTATTTGAACTAAGTAAATATCTACCCAATTCAGTCGATCTTAACTTCAGGCTATACTTTGTGCATTTCTATAAATTAACGTTGTGTCAATCATTTTCAGTTATATCTCGATTTCTATTATCCCTTGATCACCGATTCTTTATGTAAATTAGTTTTAATTCTGTTTAAGGCGCATCATACAATACAAACTGTTTGCTTGCTCTAATCCAAATTGAATCAATGTTCAGTGTTTTTAAACTTGTTTTAATATTAATTGGCAAAATAAATATAGAATTCATTTCGATGAAAGTTGCATGCAGAAAACCTGTGCTTAACTTTTTCATTGGGGAGGAAAATGGATCACGTTTTCAGCATTTTGGGTAAGTTATTTAATGGTAAACAAATGATGTGCACAAATTTCTAAACTGAATTCGCCGTTGAAAGTAAATTCGCCACAACTTTTTATCAAAGACACAAACCATGGAACCCGCGAATAAAATATGTAATATTCATGTATAGTTATGTATGTTTCAAACATGAACATAAAATGTAGAAGTCTTTCAATTTTAATAAAAATAGTATTTTATTATATAATATCTCTATAATAAAATAAATAAAAGCCTATTTGAACTGCACATTATTACGGAATAGCTGCAGGATTTGTTCTTCAGGCGCCGTCCATTTGCATTCCGGATACTTGATGGTGCAGTGATTGGTCGAAGTTACTTTCCCTGCTTCGATGGCCTCGCGAAAAGCGGATTGCTCCAGCCACGCCATTAGCCAGGACCACTTGGTGGCTCCATCCAGTAGGTGTTCCATATCCGTGGCCTCACCCCTCATCACTTTTTGTCCTGCACTGTGAGTTAAAGTGCAAATGGATTTTAGGAGGCAGACGGAGAGATCCACGTCGTTCTTGAGAAACGTTCGCTCAACGACGCCCAAAATATTGGGAAGACTAGTAGCTAAAGGATGAAAGTTGGATTACTCGGATAAAAGGTAACAATGTTAATTATCAACCCAAATAGGTAACACAAAATTCATATTAGATCCTTAGTATTTTCTGAACATACCCACACGATCTCCAGTTTCGTTTCGGTAGATCAGCTTAAAGTTGTCAAAAATTCCTGGAAAGCTCAAGTTTTCGTCGTAAAGTGCTCTGGAGGTGGCATTGGTTGCATTAGGTGCTGGTGGTTTAAGTATAGAAGAATTTCCGAATATGGGACGAGTTTCATCTGATGTGATGGCCTCCAATCCCAGGCTCCGTATCAGGTGTCCCACAAGTACTCCGCCTGCAACCACAAGTCCACAGCTGACGACTGCAGCAGTATTAACTATAACCAGTGCCTAAAAACGGAGACAATGTATGTACAAGGAAGTACGTATGTATATATGTAAAAGCTATTCAAATTCTAATCGAAACATTCATTATTTAAACTTAGCTAAGGCAAATAGTCAAAGAAATCAAATCCAATATTTTGTAAGCCAAGTAGTGGGTCCAGGAAAACCTACCTTCGGTGGAGCATTTCGCTTTCTTTTGACAGGAACCTCCAGAAAAGGCACTAGGTAATCCAAGCCCAGGGCGATGTGTTTGCCCACTGCATCGAAGGATATAAGCTTAAATCCCTGGCCTGGATTGCTTTTCGAGCTGTGCTGCTTGGGAAGTTTAACAGGTCCTTGCTCCTCCTTCTGATCCTCCTCACCACTGGCGGCCCAAGTAACGGCACTGCTGGCCAGGAGAGCGCAGGTGAGGTACAAAAGCTTCATCTTTCCGCTGACAGATCCGTCTGGGTGGGTGGTTGCCGAACATTTGAATCAATTTCCCAGACGGTGTCACCAGCAAACTTTTCAACCACCACCGCCGATCTGCCTCGATGCCTTGCCTATGCACTGAACAAAATTAAACGATTTCTGTAAAAAGATAATTTAAAAGTTTTGTATATTTGTGTTAATAGTAATATTTCATTAACATTTCTGCCACATCAACATTTTTATTAAAATTATTTAGTATACATATTTATTTTCAAATATATTCTGCTAATTTTTGTTTCCAATTTTTGGAAAATGTGTATATTATAATATCTGAAGTATTGATAGGATGGTGCCATTTATTACTTTTTGATCAATACATTTCCAAAAGAAAGGAGTTAAGTACTTTATGGTATGGTATGGTATGTTTTTTAAATATTGCTTTCAAAGTTTTTTCCGTGTGGTTACGCGTGGCTGCCTCCTGGTTGCTATAATTTTAGATTGTGACTCCAGTTCCCACTCGTGTCTTGAACACAAAATGGAACAAAGTGGGGAGTGTGACATAACCGGCACGGAGGTGCGAAAACGATTAGCCAGAGGAAATGCCGGGCCAGATGAAAGCGGCTATCTTCTCTAATTGGCAGAGAAGTGGTAGACATTAGTCCAATTTCCCGGTATTTCCATTACATAACAAAACATTCAGGGAAAAAAACGGTGTTAAGTTTTTGATAATTCATTTTATTCAAGTAGTTTTTCTTTATAGCTATGGAAACTAATTTAATCTCAGTATCTTAAGGTCTTAGAACGTTATTCTATTTTCTATATCTATAAACAAATAAATAAGTAACTTTAATTAAATTTAAATTAATTGTCATGGTAGTTATCCATTGAAGAATTTAAGGACATTTGGTAAGCCTCCAGATTTCCAGTTGAAGTGGTTGGGCCATCGACAGCTGTGATATGTGTGGGTACAACTGCGACTGCTCCTAGCGGATTGGATGGCATTGAAAACTGCAGTTCCATCAACAAACGATTGAACCCAGGGAGAACTGGAAAGGAAATACATTATAAATTCTGCTTTTAAACATTGTTTTTTTGTATACCTGGCTAAAACATTTAGAGCCCTGGCATATCCTGAGGAAAGATTCCTCTGCAGGTACTGGCAGATCATTCTCTGTACGCAAACGGACATGTCGATGTTGTGCTCCTCCAATTGTGATTCCACCACATCAGTGAGTCGTCGCACTGAAAGAAAGTGCATAGGTTAGAATGACATTGAGATGTATTTCCATCTACTTACTGCCTCTATCTGAATCCGATTTGTAGCCATATCCATTGCCAATAGAGGTGATTACTAGAGGGGCTATAAGTAATCGCACTACTGCTGCAATCACCGTTCCTGCAGCCACCACAACTGCTGTGTTTATTATCGCTCCGGTACGCAAATTTAAGATGTTCTGAATGGCATCACGGGCCAGATTCATGCTCCTTTGCACAGGTACTTTCAGGAACGGAACGATGAACTCCAGTTCCACACTGACATCCTCGCCGCTGGCATGGAAATGGAAGCCACGACCCTCGCGTTCTAATCCTGGGCTTTCCCCTTTCCTCCAAACTTAGATCCATTCTACCACTTTGCTGCCGAGGCTCGAAGTCGCGGAATCGCAGAATTCTGGCACTGGCATTGCCGTAATAGCCACCGTAGCTGAGATCACTCCCATCAACACTTTCTCCAAAGTAGCCCAATAGTGGAAATAGGGCCATTATACCCAGCAAATGGATGATCCGCACCAACCACATGTTGTCGCCCCAGCGGTTGGAATTCGTCTGATCGACACTCCAAGACTCGGGGCACGCTTTGTAAGCTCCACGAAGTTGGAGAATTACATGCCCCTCGTTCCGGCAATCATGATATGATATTCAGTTAGTTGGAAAACTAAGGCGTAAGACGGAGGCGCGACTTTAACGCTTTGTGAGCTTCGAGTTAAAAGATTCGCAATGGCAGATGGGCAACGATTGATTGAATAACGATAACTGATTCGCAAAGGATAAGAAAAGAAAACGTGCAAACTTAAAGAAGTGGTTCAACAAATTTAAATTGGAAAAGATGGTGCTTTTGATAGAGCAACAGTCCGCGACGCAAGCAACACGTTGAAAAACGATTTTATTTTTCTACTTTAATCAAGATAGAAACAATGCATTTTATGATTCACCTTAAAAAAAATCTATTAAATCTTATAAATACATTTTAAAACGGTAAGGCTAAAACAATATAAGCTGAATTCTAATTCTTTTTAAAGGTAAGGCTAAAACAATATAAGCTGAATTCTAATTTTATCTGATCATAACATGGTTTAGCCAACGTAGATTACAAAATGTACTCCCTAAATGGTTATGTTTTATAGTTATATAGTATATATATGAATATTCAGTTATTCAGTTTTTTCCCTAAGCACATTTGAATTTGTCTCTGTGCAGTGGAATTCACTGGTAAACTGAACTTATTAGAAAGACATTTGTGGGCAACTGTGGACCGGAAAATTTGCATATTCCGCGAAGTGTACTCGCTCGTGGGCGGCAGTTATGTCACCAGCAGTGTCACAAAGGTTAGGTAAACAAATCCGGATTGAGCAAGTGCTCCATGGGAATTACTTGAGACTTCTTTGGTTCCTCATTGCTCCCGCAATTTTAGCTGGTAAAAATGTGTAAACGTGTTAAGGTTAGATAAACAAAACAGCGTTGGATTAACCACCTCAATTGGGAACTTACAGGCATAAAATGAATGTAAGGGTTAAATAAACAACAGATTTATAAAAAATGATAGCAGAGATATGATCTGTGGAGTATTAAGTGTGGGTTAGAAACCAGGTAGGTTAAGGCTAGATAAACAAAAACAATCTCATGTAATAACTGCAAGTATGTAATTTTTAGGGATTTTAATTAAGTGTTACTTTGGGAATGGAACCCACTATTAGTCTGTGATGTATGTAATTTAAATCTGAAATGGTTTTAAATGAAATTAAGTACTTCGTTTGTTTTATTGATAACCAATTTGTTTTTACTCCTAACTTAAAAATACATCCTACCCTCTCCATTAGTAAAAAAAGTTGTTTTTCAATTTTCCTGTTTATTAAAACTTACAATTTTACGCGGTTGAGTGTTATCGGAACATTGGTGGGTTGGTTAAAATCGTATGTTGAAAGGGGGTATTGGGGGATGTGGATAATGTAAAAGCGACCCGGTTAAACGAAATTAAGCGATATAACTATCGGAGGAGTGAGCACCGATGGTGGGATCGAATCGCACCAGCTTTTTCGTCCTTCGTTTGACCTTTTGACGATGCTTTTCCTTGTCCATTTCCCAGGACCAAGGTTCCTTCCTTTGCGGAGCAGTGGGTGGATACGCCGCTTGATCCAGGAGCCTCATGTGTTGGCCAGTCAGCGGCAGCTCCGAGTCCGTAGAGTAATTCGGAGGATTGTGAATGGGTCCAATAGATTGCGTCCGAGTTTGGGTTTGAACCGAGTTATTGTTGACTCGGCTGTAAATGCTGGAATCCTGGAATTCCTGCCCCGCAAATCCTCCAGCCACGCGTCCCGGCACCGGCTTCTTTTTCTTCTGCTTCTTCGGAATATTCCTCATCTTGGGCGGCTTGGGCTCCTCCTGGATGACGCCCTTGCCGTAGATCCAGTTGAACGGCTTCTGCCGCTCGCCCATCACACAGCTCTCGTACTGAACTGTGGCATCGGGCATGTGGGGATACAGGCTGGGATTCACCCAGTCACTCTCGTCGTACTGCACAGCGGTGTTCGTCACATGGGTGGTCTTTAGTCGCTCCGGATGCATCAAGCCCGCCGGTGGGGTGACCCCGAAGTCAAACTCCGCCTCGCTGTCGGAGGTGTCAGTCAGCACCAGTTCATCCTCGCAGGACTTTATTTGCCGACGCTCGCACTCCTTCCGGACATGGTACAACAGCCGCTTTTTGTCCACGAAACTGCGGCAGAAGCACGTCATCAGGGGCCTGTGGCACTTGCACTTGCTGAAACCCATTCCCTTGAGACAGCGCTTCAAGTCCCGCAGCTCCTTCAGCAGCGGATTCTTCACGATCCGGAACTGCACGGGTTTCATGTTCACGTAGGGATTGGCGGAGCGCGAGAGCGTCTTGGCGTCCTTTAGAGGACGCAGGGTGATGGTGTACACATCGTTCTTCTTTTCTATGTGCAGCGTGGGCACTTGCACCAAATCCTCCGGCTTCTCACCTGGCGGAGACTCCGGCGACTTCTTGTGTTTGTAGAACGACATGTACTTCGATACGGGCACGCTGTCCACGGGAAAGTCCTTGAGGAAGTAGCGCATCAGGCTGCGAATGGAGCGGCGGATGGCACCGGGTCTCCAGCCGGGTTTGGAGGCCAGTGGATGGGCAGTCCACAACCAGCCCATGTGCCCGGGCACCTTATTGTCGGCACATTCCAACGTGACCTTGGGCCTCACCCGGGGGCAATACATGGAGTAGTACCTGGACTTGAAGGGACGCTTGCTCTTTGGGCGCCGCTTCTTTGGTTTCGCGACATCACAGGCATTATCTGAGGCATTGGCCTTACCACCCTTGTTCTTTTCCGAACGACCCTTCTTCTGCGACTTGGCCAGGTTACAGGCCTCCGTGCAAATGTCCTGGATCTTCTGGTGCTCATCGGGAGTTTTAACGTTGAAGAGGTCTCTCAGCTCTGCGAAAACCTTCGCCAAATCTTGGGGCTTTGTTTCGCCCTCTTGATCTGCTGCCTTTTTGGTGGCCGACTGGGCGGCCTTGGTCGTGGAGGATTCGCGAATGCTGCGCCGCAGCAGCTGGTAGTCCCGCACTATCGCTTCAAAGGCCTCCGAAGTGCGTCCTGGCTCCCCATGCTCCCCATCCGCCGAGCATCCCTCCACCGATCCCAGGTCAAAGCTGAGATCCTCCACGGGGTTATCCAAGTGGTCCAGCAGGATCTGTTGCGCAGTAGCCTCCTCGTCGTAGGTGCGCTCCTTGAACTCCGGCACGGGCTTGTAGCCACAGCAAGGACAGGCGGCCACTTTGGGCAGCCAGGACACGTCCTCGCCGCAAAGGACACAGGATCGGGTATTGCTGATGTGCATCTGCCGGAGCTTCGGCGAGGAAAACTGTTGGCACAGTCGGTTGGTGTTCCCCTCACCCAGAATGTTTTTTTGACAGGGGGAGAACTGTGCGGCAGGTGCCTCTGGTGGTTCAAAGGTCAAACAACCGTCGTCCACATTTGGACAGGTGTAGACGGGATAGGGTCCCGCCATGTCCACCAGCCGAGGTGGGGATTCCTAAGGGTGTACATTTAGAAATTAACAGGGATTACAATAAATTTGCCCACCTGACATCCGGCGAAATCCTGGCATTTATCTTCGCTGCAAGAGGGCACCTCCGTGGGCTCATCCATGTCGCTGGGCATGAAGCCCGTACAGGGATCAATGGAAGAGGACGACTGGTTGCCACCCGACATATAGGAGACGTCCTGCGGATTCACATTCATGTCCTTGGAACAACATCCCCGCTCCTGGCCGCCCGCCAAACGTCCGTCCGCAACTCTATTGAAGTTCAGGTGCTATCGCAATCAGGATCAGGTCCTTGGTGGCGTTACTTACTCTTTCAGGATCTGGCAGCGCATCTGCATCGCGAAGCGGATGCTGACCAGGCCGACGGTGCAGCCCTTGCAGGTCAGCTCTATATTGGCATCGTGCACGATCTCGGAGAACTCGTTGATCATGCGGTTGATCACCGCCGCAGGTGGAAAGTAGCAGCCGCGTGCTGGAAGGCAGGGATTAGTCCAATTATAGCAGGTCCTGTGGCCACTCACCGATCTCCTTGCGCAGATAGATCACGGAAATAGGGATGCCCTCGGTCAGCTGCCTCTGCAAACACTCGGGTTCCATTTGGAAGGTCTTGTCGGGATTGAGGGGCAGACAGTTGACGTTGATGCGACTGTCGTCCAGACAAATCTTGCATCCCCGACACACATTAGCCTTGATTTTCAACTTGTCCCGGCACTCGAAATCCCTGCCAGGCATGTCGAGTCTCTGGACAATCAACTTGGCGGCAAAGCAGCGCATATAAGCCCTGTTGGGCTTGCCCTTCTGACCAGGAGCTGGACACCTCGGTTCGTAGACCTGCTCTCGGTTTTTAACTGGACACGAGGAGCAGCAGCACGAGTTCTTTTTCTTGTCCTTTTTGTCCTTCGGGTCCTTTTCCTGGTTCTTGCCCTTCTCCTGATAGGTGGAGCAGTGCATGTAGTCCGCCTTGCAACTGGCCAAGCGGGTGCTGATCATCCCGCGGTGCTTGTAGTAGTTGTCCCAGTCCATCAGCTCCTCCACCGGCTTCACCTCCTTCTTTTCTGGCGGCGCCGGCCTGCAGTCTAAGGTCGCCATTCTGGACGGATATTAATCGAACCCGGGTCGTCCACGAGCTTAAAAATTTCCTTGCACAAATAATTTAAAAAAGCGCACGAGGAATGCACGAAAATTCACATAAAATTATACAATTTAAATAGGACTTGAGCCTGAAGCGATCGACCTGAATTATCAATAGAGAATGAATTGGGTTGTCATATCAGTTCGGGAAGTTTAAGCAAGGCAAAATTCATGGCATCCTGAGTCATTTGTATCTCTCTTGAGTTAACATCCAAAATAGGTTAATAGATTTAATTTACAGGCGCTTTAAGCATTATTAATTGATAGGATTAGCTAATATATTTATCGAATATATTAACATTTTCGTTGTGTGAATGCCTACACTTCAATTGTTTTACATCTAACAAAATTCTTAAAATATAGCTTTGTAAAGTAATTCAAACATGCATTTCTGCGGTCGATTACTTGATCTATTTAATCCCAAATATTAAGTTTCTTGCCTTTGAAATTATATTTTAATCTGATAGGTTTTTCATTACTTTGTCATAACTTCCAGACCTACAGAATCTGATAAACCTCTAATTAAGCATCAAACAATCAACCAAAATGTTTTTAAAATAATTTTACAAGCTTTATTTGGAAAGCCTAAAAGGTCATTCATTTAGAGATTTAAAAGTGGTTCGTCTGAAGATCAATACATTTGCGTGCGACCCGGGGAATTCGACCGATGCCAAGGTCTGTTCAGCGGAGTGGGATCATTAAAGCGGCTCGGGTCATCGAAGCCGCCAACATTTCGGAATGGCAGCTTCTTGCGCGGCTTCTTCTTCGGTGGATTCTTCATTCGGGGCTTGGGGGGATCGGCATGGATGTTACCCTTTCCGTAGAGCCAGGGGAACTTCTTCTTGCGCTCGCCCATCACACAGGCGCCGTACTGGACCAGCATGTTGGCCGGATGGGGATACATGGTGGGTGCGGCCCAGTCGTGGTCCACATACTGGGTCTCCACATGCGCCAGGTCCGGTTTCCTTCTGCGCTCCGGCTTTATAACGCCTGCGGGTGGGGTGACCCCAAACTCGTACTCCCGATCACTGTCGTCGTCATCGCTGTTCGGGGAGTACACAAAGGAATCAGAGTTGTTTGGCCATCCGCGCTGACGACACAGGCTCTCCAACTCGTACTGGATGCGCTTCTTGTCGTTGTGACTGCGGCAGAAGCAACTGGCCACTGGACGACGACAAGTGCACGGAGCGAATCCCTTGTCCTGCAGAGCCACCCTCATCTGGCGCAGTCCTGCCGCCATGGGATCCTTGGTAATGCGGAAGACCACAGGTTTCATGTCCGCATACGGATTGGCACTGGTGGCCAGGGACTTGGGGTCCTTCAAAGGACGCAGTGTGATTATGTACTCATCACCTTTGCGAACTATGTGCAGTGTGGGATGCTGCACCAACGGCTCCTCCTCCTTGTTCTTGTGGCACTTGCGACGGCGGTAGTGGTAACGCGACAGGCAAAGATTGTCCACTGGATAGTCTTTTAAGAAGTACTTCATCATCTGGCGAATGGGTCGGGCAATGGCTCCCGGACGCCAGGACTTATACCGCGCCATTTCGCCCTTGGTCCACATCCAACCCATGTGGCAGGGAATTTTACAATAGCCCGTATATTTGCTGTCCGAAATGCAGTCGAGGTGTCCTATACGGGCATCCTTTGGCTGCTTCTTCAAATTCAGGAAGGTGTAGCTGTGGATGGGAGGGGGTGAATCTTCTGATTCAATATAAAGGATAAATCAATTCACCATCTGGACTTCTTGTGGTGAACGGGCTTCTTTTTAGCCCGTATTTTTGGTGGCTTGGGATAGGCCTTGTCAATCTCGTTTAGGGCCTTCTGCAGTGACTTACGGGCCTTTCTGCGCGCCCTGGCGGTCTTGGTGTTCCGGCAGACTGCATCACATTCCTTGCGCAGCTCCTGGGCCACTGCCTCCGCCTCATCGGCACCCTTCTTCTTCCCATACATGTTGCGCATCTCCGTGAAGATGGAGATCAGTTGGGCCCGTCGTTGTGAGATATCCGAGTTGCTCTTCCTGACCCGATTTTCTTCCGGCAAGGACTTGGTCACAGATGCACGTTCTGTTTGAGCCTGTGGCAGAGCAATTGGCTCCATTTTGCACTCATTATCCTTGAAGAAGTTCTCGCAGAGTTTACGGATGCGACAGCGGGTGCAGGGTTTTCCGTCCAAGCAGGTGCATTGTTTGGGAACATTGGGATCGTCGCTCATCCTGTGTTTCCTGAGCCTGTCACCCAATGCCTCATCATCCTCGGAGGAGTCGGAGGAGCCCAGTTCACAGGTATCCTTGCGCAGGGAATCCCTAAGCAGTTGCTGAGCTGTTGCCGTGAGATCATAGGGCTCCTCGCTAGGATGTATGTCCTCGAAAGTCTTGTAGCCGCAGTAAGGACAAGCGGCGATCTTGGGCAGCCAACTGATGTCCGATTGACAGAGCTGGCAGAGATTCGGTGGCTTATAGGCCTGATTTATTAGTTCAGGTTGTTTCACGGGACACGAGCCAATAATCCTGCGACGAGCCTGTTGCTCCCGGGAGGCGGTCAAGGACAACGCCTTCCGCTTTCTAGGTGGCTTCTCCGCTTCGAACTCATTGATGTCACAAGAGGAAGTCTCCGTGGTGGAGTGTGCTGACCTGCACTGGCAATGCCAGCGTCGGGACTTCTCGTGTGATCCCGGCGCATTGGGCACTTTGATTTGATCCAGTCCCAGTTCATCAATGAGCTTTTTGAGAGCGGCCCGGTCCCTCTTCTTCGCCTCCTTGTCATCCGGAGGCACTTGCATTCCTGACAAGTAGCAGCCACATCTTGTCGTCGCACCACCTTCGTTATCCTCGATCTCGGTGGGCATATGTGGACACAGGAAGGGCGCTCCGGCATGCGACATCAGACGCTCATCCGTGATGCAGGTGTTCGTGGGACATTTCCCAGAGCGTCCCAGGGTGAAGATAATGTCCTTTTTGTTGATCGAATTGTCCACAGGCTTGCACACGTCGTAGCAGCCAAATGGAACCAGTCCGTGGCTGGAAAGGATCATAGCATTAGACTTGGAACGGAGATATTTACGAAATATAACTATGAAAATGAATTCAAAATTCAAATGGGTTCAAAGTTATCTCTAGTAATTATAATTTTAATTCTAACAGGTGACCTTTGTTCACCACCCCAATTAGTACCAACTACTCACTTGATGTCCGGAGAATCGGCACTGATTTTCAAGAGAAGCTCCACCTCTCCAACAGTGTTCTTGCCCTTGGTCAGCTGCACCACAATTTTCTGGGTAACCGAGAAGAAGGGATCTGTCAGCTGGCGCAGGATCGAGGATTCCAGCATGCCCGTGCCCGATCCTATTAGCTCGTCGTTCTCCTTGAGAGTTACGCCTACGCCCCTGGAGGTCAGGGAACCGATTACATCGCAGGGACTGGCCGTGAAGCTACCCAACGCGTCCGCTGGAAACTGATCCACGAACAGGCGCTCAATGGACAACTCCTCGAAGTCCTCGAATAGCCGGACTGAGTAGATGGCTCTTCCACCTTCGCTAAAACTTGCCGATTTCCGTGGAATCGGCAGACTGGAGTTCACCAGAATGACGTCGAAGACATAGCACTGAGCCATCGTTTTGCATTTAAGAAAATATCGCTAAAAGTTAAGAATTTTCTTTACTGTCTACGGATTTAGCTAAAACTTGGGTAAATTTTTAAAAATATAAAAATCTAGTCTGAATAAAATCGATGTGTTCAGAAAGGGATATTGTAAATATAGTGAAAGTGAAACGATGTGTTAGTTGACTGTCAGTTTGATAACTTCACAGAGGTCACTTTGTTTAAAAATCTTGCATAAAGTGCTAACTTTAACCTTTGCATTAAAAACTTACATAGTACAATTGTACTGCAAAATTATTTATCTCATATGGTAATTGCCAAATTATACATGCTTATCTAAAAACACACAGATAAGCAATGAACTCTAACCAAAAGTATAAGCTCCTTTCTTTACTTATCTCATCTCAAATTAAGCTAACAATACATTGATAATAAATAAAAGCTTTTTAATATAAACAATATATAAAAAAAAATTTCTTTTCATCGTTATATGTTTAAAAATGATTTTTACATATAAATAAATAACATGATATGTGCTTCGCTTGCTAAAAAAATGTTTTGCTATTGCGTATTCTTATCAAAAATTGAGTAATAAGTTTCCCAGTTTAAGGTCCACAGAAGCGACATATAAACTTTGTCCACCTTGTTGCCAAACCACTTGCTCTATAAATAAATTCTCTCAAAAATAAAACAATCGTTTGGTATATGAGTATATATGAGTAGCGTATAATTATTGCCAGAATAATTTAAGATTTACACAATGGACTATACGTTTAACAACAGGGATGTGTGTAGCTTTTCTCGCAAGGTAACTATGAATTTTGGAACTGCTCTGGTGATGACAACAACGCGGTGTGTGTGTGTGCGTAATGCAAGTGCGGCTTCTAGTCCTTTTGCAGGTCCTTTTCCGCGGGCAGTTCGCCAGTTGCAAACGATGGGAAGCTTGGAGATCGAACTGCTTATTGCCGGGCATTGATGATGTCCACGAACTCGGGCTTCAGGGAGGCACCTCCCACCAGGAAGCCATCGATGTCGGGCTTCTTGGCCAGCTCCTTGGCATTGGCAGCGGTCACGGAGCCTCCGTACTGGATGCGCAGGGCGGCGGAGACCTCCTTGGAGATGTTGTCGCTCAGCCACTGACGCAGGAAGGCGTGGACTTCCTGGGCCTGCAAAGGAGATTTAGATATTAGTCCTGCAGATTATTAGGGGCAAAAAATCATAACCCACCTGATCGGGAGTGGCGGTCTTGCCGGTGCCAATGGCCCAGACGGGCTCGTAGGCCACCACCACGTTCTTCCAGTCCTTGATCTTCTGGGCATAGGCGCACATCTGGCGGGCTACCACTTCGTTGGTCTTGCCGGCCTCGCGCTCCTCCAGAGTCTCACCAATGCAGGCGATGACCTTGAGGCCCTCGGCCAGGGCGTGCTCGGCCTTCTCGGCGATCAAAGCATCGGACTCGTTGAAAATGGCACGACGCTCCGAGTGGCCCAGGATCACCCAGTCGGCGCCGATGTCCTTCAGCATCGCCGGCGAGATCTCGCCGGTGAAGGCGCCCTTGGCCACCTTGTAGGCATTCTGGCCGGCCAGTCCCAGTTCGCAGGGCAGCAGGTTGCGGGCGTACATCAGGTAGATGGCCGGGCAGCCGATGACCACCTCGGTGTTGGGGTCCAGGGAGGCCGAGCTCAGGGTCTTGGCAATCTCAGCGATCGACTTCTGGTCGCCGTTCATCTTCCAGTTTCCACCCACGCAGAATTTTCGGGCGCTCATGTTGCTGTTGTTGTCGATACAGTCGGTGCTGAAATTGGCGTAGAACTGCGAGGTCGAGGGATAAAATAGTAAAGTTAGTTGAGTGATCGGAACTGATAATTTTAAGTGGGGAGATTCGATGAATGGAGGCTCGCCGTCAACTTTTCCTTTTAATTTTTGCCTAATTTCGAGAGAAATTACCGGCACACACCCACCTCGAAGTTCGTCTGCTGATGTACTAACCTTCTTTTGACCTTCGTAAGTCTTCCACTGGCACTTGAAAAGCTTTGGGAAAACAGCTGTGAATTTGCCCAGAAGAGCTTGCGAAACGACGCCTTTTAGTACCTCGGCCGTAACACCACCCACTGTGGGTTGGTTCTGTTCCATGATGAGGTGGTGGTTCAGACGGAACTGGTGGTGCTGGAGGAGCGTTATGGGTGAAATGCGCTGGACACTGTTACTGTAGACTTTGCTAATAACTGTCGAATGCATTTCTACTTTGGCTACAACGCCTCCAAGGGACTCCCACAAATATGTGTTTTTGTCAGAGGTAATAAAACTATTTTTATTCTAACATTATATAAGCGGCTTGCTGGCATTTTCAAATTTATTTCGGGTCTCAGCTTAGCAGATATTTGAACCCACTGATGGGGGAGTTTGGGGCTTTGGCGTCACTTCCAAAAAGCTTTGGAAAAGCTTTATAAATATAAATATACTTGCCTCATCTTTCCACCAAAAAAATATACTAACCAAGAAAGCAAGCAAACTTCGGCAAGCCAAACTTTGTATACCCTTACAGCTTACTATTCTATAAATTTGATTTTGATATTAATAACAATAAAGATTTTTGTATACATTTTTAGATCGTTTTTATGGCAGCTATGTGATATAGACGTCCGAGTTTTATAAAAGTGAAACGGTATTTTTAAAATTGCTAAATAATACAATTCAAATACAACTCATACAAAATTATGAAAAGTGACCCAAAACTTCAAACCTAGAGTTAAATTCAGATTTATTAGAGAATTAACCTAGAATCATTTTGACGTATGACTCTTTGAAATCGGATGTCTGTAAGAAAAGTTATAGACCTATAGCTGCAGGTTTTGGACACTTTTCTGAAAGGCCATTTTCCGAAAATTTGGAAAGGGGTTACATTGTCAAAATGACGAAAAATCTACCCAAAAAAACAAACAAATGTTTGAACACAGATTTTTAGAGAATCAACCCACAAAAATTTTAAAGTATACCACTTTGAAATCGGATGTCTATAAGAAAAGTTATGGGTTTAGAAGTGGGGTTTTTGGACACTTTTCCGAAAGGCCATTTTCCGAAAATTTGGAAAGGGGTTACATTGTCAAAATGACGAAAAATCTACCCAAAAAAACAAACAAATGTTTGAACACAGATTTTTAGAGAATCAACCCACAAAAATTTTAAAGTATACCACTTTGAAATCGGATGTCTATAAGAAAAGTTATGGGTTTAGAAGTGGGGTTTTGGACACTTTTCCGAAAGGCCATTTTCCGAAAATTTGGAAAGGGGTTACATTGCCAAAATGACGAAAAATCGACCCCAAAATACAAACAAATGTTTGAACACAGATTTTCTGAGAATCAACCCACAAACATTTTGAAGTATACCACTTTGAAATCGGATGTCTATAAGAAAAGTTATGGGTTTAGAAGTGGGGTTTTTGGACACTTTTCTGAAAGGCCATTTTCCGCAAATTTGGAAAGGGGTTACATTGTCAAAATGACGGAAAATCGACCCCAAAATACGAACAAATGTTTGAACACAGATTTTTAGAGACTCAACCTAAAAACATTTTAAAGTATACCACTTTCAAATCGGATGTCTATAAGAAAAGTTATGGGCTCTGAAATGGGGTTTTTGGGCACTTTTCTGAAAGGCCGGAAAAATCACCTTCAAAATTTAAAGCACTTTCCCGCATTCAAGAACACTATAATTATATGTGATTGCTTACATTTTTTTAGATTATTAAAAATCTATTATCATTAAAATCTATTAAATGATACAATACATTAGTATACTTTTATTTTAATCGCTTTATTTAACTTCAACTTTTAAATTCATGTCGCATGGCTTAACTTGGTTTTCACAGACGTTCAGGTATACATAAGCAGACATATACACATAAATATACTCTAACAACATTAAACATATGTACATAATTAACTACTCCATAGAAACGTATTTGACCATACACTCAAAATAAATGCGAGTAGCTCCTAATCTCTATATTTATCTGTCACTACCAACTAATTGATCTAGATCCGATAGAATTTGACAACGTTTTACTAAGTCAAAGAGCTTGAGATAGAGTGCTAATGAGAGCTTGGGAAGTACTTAATGTAAAAGCTTTGACTTGCGAGTATTTCCTCAGGGGTCACCTTGTGCCCCTTCCTTGTCCTTGGGATCCTTTTCTTGTGGATCCTCCGGCGAAACTTGCTCTTCCTCCACCAAAGAAGGTCAACTTTCCGCACTGGCCGCCAGAAGAGATGGCGAGGAAGTGGTTAGACCCACTGGAATTGATTCCTCCTGGACCATGGGCGGTGGCGAGGGGGTGGGCGTGGAGGCCGAGGACGAGGCCGTCGATGAGGTGGGACGGATGGGATGAGGTTGGAGGAAGTGGAACAGGTTGGAATGCTGCATGAAGCTGCCCACCGATCTCAAAGGACTGAAGAAGTTTTCTGTGGGCTGGTTTTTTGGTTGCTGCGACTCCTGGTGATCCTGCTGATCTTGCTGTTCCTTGCTGAGATTTTTGCTGTGCTCCTCGTGAGTCCCTTTGGCTCCTTTAGTTAGGGAACTACAGTTGCAGGATCTGCTCTTCTTCAGCGAGCTCCTGGTCAAAGCGGTGCCCTTTCGGTACTTTGGCTTGTGTCCATTGGAGCCAGGACTCGCCTCACTGTCGATCACAAAGACACCGGATTCCTTGGGAGCAGCAGGACTCGCAGTGGATCCTGGCAGGCAGTGTGCACTATTGGAGTTCCCAGCAAATAGCTTGGCCCTCAGAAGCGCTGGAAGTGGACCGTTTGTGGGCGATGTTTGAATAGACAGAGGTCTATCCCTGGACTCCCCATCCACAGGAATCTCCTGAATGTTTCCCATTGGCCTGGAATCGGTGTCATCCGATCGCAGTTTCTCCCTCATCACCAGAGCCAAGGAGCGACGAAGCTCTACAGGATCTATGCCAGGCTGAGAGGGATTGGGCACTGAGCTGGGTGGCACGAAGACATCTTCGAACTCCAGATCATCATCGTCGTCATCTTCATCCTGGCTGAAACTGAAGTTGTGGTTGTCATAGGAGGAGGACGGAAGTGATGGCTTGACAGGCTGAGCAGCATGGGCAGGAGGAGCAGGTGGCACCGTGGAGCTGCTGTTCCGCTCACTGCTGCCCTGGGAAGCCGGAGCAGGTGAGGGGAACTCGTAACTGGTCTCACCCAACTCAGCGCCACTGGAGGCCTCCACTATGTTCCACATTTCCCGTTCGATCTCTGTGGTAACTGAAGCCACAGCGGCCACCGTTTGATTGATGTTGTTGAAACAGGGAGACACCACTCCACACTTGGGCAAAAGTTGGGAGTTCTTCAGGGCCTCCTGCTGCTGCCTCAGCCAGATCGGGTGAATCTACAGGCGGAAGGAATCGGAGTTAAAGGGGTTTTTCCAAGGATCCCAGAAGACAACGCGCACTCACACTCACCCACATAGAGGCGCGGCTGCGTGGAGCGCATATTGGAGTCCATGGACTGAAGGCGATGCTGACTGGCCACCGAGAATCGGTGGATGGCCTCCGCCTGCTGATCAATGTCCACGCCCATCATCTTCAGCAGTAAGTTCTTCAAGGCTGCCCGAAAGTCCTTCAGGTGATACGCATACAGCACTGGATTCACGGCAGAGTTCAGATGCGAAAGAATGATGCAGAATAGGGTGAGCTTGGGATGCACATAGCAGCTGGGACAGAAGGCCTTGATGCAGTTGATCGTGTACAGCGGTATCCAGCAGATCATGAAGAACAGCACTATGATGGACAGATTCTGGGTGGCCTTGACGTCCCGCTTCCTGGCGGCACCCAAAACCCGCAACATGGTTCCCGTATGTCCGCTCCTTCCGGGCGTGGTTATCTGCACCACTGCCGCCGAGGAGCGACGACTGAGATCGGAGGCGGGGTTCATCGTAACGATCTGACGCACCTATAAATTAGAAAGTTTATTTAACAGATAAAAAGAGTCTTAAGATCTATGCCGGTAATCAAAATAATAGTGCACTTAGATAGGGAATTGGAGCACAATCTACTTTATATTATTTCCCAGTTTCTTTAAAGGATTCCTCCACTCACCTGTTTTATAATGACGCGATAGATGTGCGTGTAGAAGGCCAGCATCAGCAGGGCCGGAGTGATGATAGTGGCAAAGTAGAGGAAGACGAGGTAGTTGTAATCCATTACCTCAACGAAGAGGCACTCCTGGTTGTGGTGCACGTCCGCGTGCCAGCCAAAAAGGGGCAGGAAGCCCACTATCGTCCCGGCCACCCAGCACATCGAGATGATGACTGCAAGGGAAGATGGACAAGGGTTTGAGAAAGGGTCATCAACCGAAGCCCTTCAAGAGGAGCTTCCCCAGACGACGCAAGAGAAGATTGCAAATGCGTGGCCTTGCCTGGTATTAACTTTTATCGAACTTCGGGATACTGAATTGAAGAAAATAATGATTGCTGACCAAATGACGCAAATAATGTGCTCTTAGTCACTCATCTTGTGAACATGCCATTCAACTCTTAAAACTATATTGATTTGTTGTTTTATTTGTATAGAAGATTACAATGCAATAGTGCATTATCATCAATGGTTATTGTGCTTTGCTTAGGTCCTATAGTTCTAAGAATAAAAGCAATATAAATGTTCTATTTTTAAGCTTGAGAAGATAATTTCTGTTTCCGGACAGCGATTGAAAATATCTGAAATGGAAATTCTCTGGCTTTATTGCCAATAGAAATTGCATTAAGTGTTATTTGAAAAGTCTGTTATGTGTATTTAGTTGTATTTAAAATTCTTCAGAATAAAATATCGTCCATCAAGGTCTAATACATTTTAGTTTGGGATTATTATTAAACGTTCTAATGAACTGTTATGTACTGTTTCTCTGGCATCTGTTCAATTGCAGTCCGGATGGGCAGCCCTTTGTCTTAGCCAAGCCACAACTCAAACATGGTCGATGGCAGGAAAGAAGAACAATGTGGCGTATATTAGCCATCCAGAGTCATTAGCATCCCAGCAACAAAGGCGCAATACTAAACAAAGGCCACTACAAAAGCAAGAATGGTTTGACAATATCCTGGCAAAGTGGTGAACCCAGAAAACATTTTCAAGGGGTCTTTTTTAAAGGAATTTAGAAAAAGGCTTAGCACCCTTTAAAACATCCTTTCCAGTTTTTGAGTTTTATTTCTACATTATTATTTTATATTAAACAAATTAATTGTTGTCCCTTACATATGTCACTAGCTTCGGAGTATATTGGAATTATTTATCTCATTTTCAGAAGCGACTTTCACCTTCCCAAACTACTTCCTCAAAATATACTTACATATCGCCGTCCGGGTGCGGACATTCCTTGAGTAGGCCATTGGATAAAGGATGGCCCAGTAGCGATCCACGGAGACGGCCACCAGGCAAAATATGGAGATGGTGCATAGAACCACTAGCAGAGAGACAGTGAAGAGGCAGGCGTGAAGATTTCGTGGTAGTCCAATGGAGGCCAGGATGGCGAAGGGTATGCCCAAGCTGCCCACCAGAAGATCGGCCATGGCCAGCGATACTATATAGTAGTTGGTGCGGCGACGCAACTTTCGTTCCCGGCGGAAGACGATGATCACGAGGACGTTGCCGATAATGCTCACGATGGCAACCAGGACCTTTCCAAAGTACAAGCAAATTAAGTTAATATTTTCTGTTTAAAGGTAGGAAAACTAAATAAAGACCTCGAAAACGGTGTAGGGTATGTTCAGCTCCGAACTGGGACTGTCCTTGGCATCCTTGCTCGCCGCGGCCTCGTGCAGCGGAAGCAGGGGTCCTTCGAAGGAGAAGTCCGTGATCGAATAATAGCGGAAGGCGGACATTTTGGAGGATGTTCGTGGGGATTCCCCTTCCCGATCGAGTATTTAAGGATAGTACCAAGCTAATGCAGGGTGAACAAGGTGTGGGTTTCAATTACAGTGCCCGCTGGCGTGTGAATTCCTTAATTGACTCGAGGTGGCCGTGGCAGTAGCAGCGATAGTAATAGCACATGCTGCGCATTGCGTATACGCCATGCCCGCCGCCCTGCGACTGCTCCTTTTCCCGCTTCGCTTTCGCTTTTGCTTTTGCTTTTGCTTTGGCGTTTGCTTTCTCTTTTCTTTTTCCTTTCAGTTGATGTATTTGTTTTTCTGCTGTCGACGTACTGTATTTAGCTGGGGAAAAAAAAGGAAAACTTAATCATCGTTCGGCACGTTTGTTACACACACGCATCAACTTAATTGTAGCAATTTTTTAGTGCAATAAATTGATAAATATTTGCCAAAAATATATGTCGATACCGATAACGTGTGCGGCGAGCAAAGCAACAATATGTAATACCCCAACTATGAAATACTCTAGATAATCAAATAGTACTCCAGTCTATTATTCGCCAGAGGCCATCAATTTCAGGACTCTCTTGAAGTATGTTCAAGGATTACATTGAAAAATGTTGAAACTTCCAAGGCTTTTATGATAATAGTGGTTTATGGGGTATCTGTACCCACAACCCTGCGAGTACACACAGCTATCTGATTCGTGTGCAGCAAATACAAAGCTCGAAAAGCAAACAAGTCCCGACCAGCAACAAAATCAATTGCCAGACAATCGAACGGGGTGCTCCAGAACATAATAAAAATGTATAAAAAAGAACGGAACCACTAGAACAAAACAGAAACAGACGTCCCATAAATAAAAGAGCATAATACATTTAGAAAAATATATATATACAAAAATGTATTTGTAATAAAAATGTAATAAAAAAGAAAATTCAATGTGTAATAGCACCCTGCACAATTAAATACTTCAAAACAATTTCATAAGGTTTGTATTTGTTAAAAATGTATAAAAATTTGGATTTGTCATCATAAAAGCCAGAAATTATTGGCATAATTAAAAAATATATATATATTAACTTATAAATTGTAATTTATGAAACGATTGTTGTAGAAGCTTTCAGAAATATTTTTGAGATTAATTCCCAGAAATACGAAAAACAATTCCCAAATGAACAACCAACATTATTTTATTATTATTCCTTTCTTATAGGGTGATTTTTCTAGGTGCACTTTCTATATCTCCGGGAGGATTTCCCTTGTTTACCGCAACTCGAGCGCGGAGCGATGAGGCTGAAAGAGGTTCTGGGATTTGTCCTGCAGGAAGTCGTGGTGCGATATCAAAAAGCGTCTGAACTGTTGGCTTAATTCACGCGGTTACCAACCGGAAGCCGTCACTCAGAAGCAAAAAATCCGGCGGAGAAATAATGGAAAAGGGGATCTGGAGGGGAGCTGACTGCTCCATCGAGTGTTTTGGCGGCGAGAGTGCATCCATCAAGAGCCACGACAACAATTCGCGGGACATGAAAACGTTTTCCATTTAATTGGCCGCCCTTTCCCACCTTGCGATTCATCAACTGAAAAGCGGAAAAGTGGAAAAGTGGAAAGTGAAAGCGAACGATGGCTGGTGAATGGAGGTGGTTATTGTACTTCATCAACGGAGAGCACTTAGAGTCGGGCACTAAAACCCGGGGAAAGGGCTTGTCGAATTAACGCCGTTATTTAGCCAGTCCTTATGGGAGACACCCACTTATTGCCCAACTTATTGGCTATGGAATTTATGCTGCCACTCCGCCGGAGAGGAGGTCAGAGGTCAGGGGTCATGGGTCAGTGGAGGAGAACCACAACTCCCGGCGGACCCTGTTTGCGTGCTGAGTCGCTGGCCGACATTCGGAGCTGGTCGATTCGCTTAATTGCCTTTTGCCTAATTAATTCAATCGCGAGGGGCAGCAACAGGCAGCGACATTTGCATACCTCCACCTCCAACACTTCCATTCCCATTCTATTCCCGTTTCAGTTAAAAACTCAATCAACAAATGGCACTACGATTGACCGATTTAATTAATTTGGCAAACGCAATTAGCGATCGTGGCCGTGGAATTCAATGGTAAAATAGCCGCCCTCAAAGACAAGCTTCAGGTCAGTGCACCTGACACCTCGCAACTCAATCAGTGCACAGAAAAAAATTAGGGGGGTTTCAACAAATTTAATAATTTAATATAGAATTCTAAGTCTCTTTACATATAAAATTACTAAGTTTCCACAAAGTTTAAAGAGGGTGTATACCTATTTTTAATTTTTAAGGTTGCTAAAATGATTTGGCATATATTTTCAGTTTAAAAAGCTTTTAGCTATCCATAAAGCAAACAGTTCTTAAACGACCCACAAAAGTTAAATATAGTATAGCTTCTCATGAACAAATAACTTGGAATAAATTGGCATTTCCTTCAAGTAAATCAAATTTTACTAACCTGGAGGAAAATTAGGGTCTGCCTTGTATTTATTTTTCTTTTACAACATAACCAAAACTAACTAACTCAAAATGTAATTTAATTTATTTTTTCAAATACACCTTTAACATTTTTAATTTTAAAAATTTAAATATTTAAAAAAAAATCAGTTTTATTCAAACCTATGATTTGTTTGAATTTATTTCGTGATCAATTTCTGCATCTCCCTCGCATTCCTTTATGACCGACGTCTCTTGTTTTCTTCAACAAACCAACTAACCAAAGTAATTTTTTTTTTTCAGTACACATATGTAATTTATTTGTAATCATTAACACCCTCAAATGACAACATAGCTCAATCACGAGCTGCGACTGAAGCTCTAACGCGTTCATAATTTGAATCGGTCTCTAGGACAAGTTTATGGAATGCCTGGTTGGTGGGCGTACGTGACTGGGAATCGGAATCTATAGCGGATTTAAGTGGCCAGAGGAAGCAGTGCTCCAGTTCAAGGCAGTCCCGCTCCTTGGGCACATCGCATAACATAACTCATACGCCCCGAGGTTCGCAATCTCCCAAACAAGTGTTCAAACTTTTCGCGCATTTGTCAGGCTCATGAAAGGGGATGGCCGGGGTTGAGTTTTCCCAAGGCCTTGCTCTGCCTAATCCCAGCTGCTTTCCTCATCCTAAACGTTAGTGCAGGGCTGTCAAAATCAGTTGGCATTAAGTTTATTACCATGTCGCCATCGAATTGGCCACATTCTTGGCCTTGCCAGCGGAATAGCAGCCAGAAAAGTGTTTCCAGCTCGCTGCATCTGCAGTGCACACTTGCGCTTTCCCCTTGATAACTCTTTTACACTGAGGAAAAATTCGGTTACGTTTACTGCTATACACACTTCTTTATAAGAGACGATATAATTTGTATTTTAGAAATCCAAAGTATTATTTAAATGCGCATAACATATATTTCAACTTAGGCTTTTGTTATCCAGTAAAAACAATAAAAAAGACGAAGAAATAATTGTCAATAATCGACAATACTGAGACCTCTTAACATATTTTGGAAAGAGTTTAACCAACCAATTCCGACACTATCATTATGAATTTAAAAAAAAAAAACTATTTAAAAACATTAAATCCTCAGTGTGATTGCTATTTGAGCTGGTTGGCAGGAGATAAAGTGCGTTTCTATTACAAGATGCTATCTGAGAGGGGGTGCTGAAAAATGACGGCGGTGATAAGGAGGGAAGGACCACCAAGGACCCTTCATGCATGCCCTTGCTAAAAGTTGAGATAAGTTGCCGATAGCTTTGAACTTGTAACAAACACGTTCTCCATCTGCTGGCTCAGATTCAAATGTATCTCGAATGAGGGAAACTGAATCTTCCTGCGGCTGCTCGAACTTTAAGCTGGCTCTTTATATTTTTTTTCGCATTTTATATTTTCCCCAGGCCATTTGTCTTCGTTGCGTTTTTTGTGCGTGGTCATCCTGCGTCGCTTCACACGTTTAATTACGGCAAAACGAGTAGCTGCAGCTGGAAAACCAGCATTGCCTGCTATATTGCTACCCATTTCCACCCAAAATGATTTTCAATTTTTTCTGCTTTGTAGAGCTCGCAAATTAATTGGCGAAAAGTTCTTCCTGCTGGCCTGAGCTGATTGCACTTTGCATACTTTCTTGTTGTAATTGCGAATCCTTCTAAATGGAGTGAAATACGTCCATCAGGGCAATCGACTGAAAATGCAATATATATTCCGGCTCTAACCGGTTCCGAATGAAAACGATGTACTAAATATATATTGGATATCTCCAGTGGCTGGAATGAAACCATAAATAGCTCAAGTCTCCACACGTCACAGGTGGCTTATCGGCCAGTCATCATTACCAATATCGGATTGGGTGCTCGATTGCCCGATTCCGGACTGGATTGCATTGTTCAAGAGATTGCACGTTGACATCACGTGCAGTCCTTTATTGCAACTGAACATTGAATATCGAAAATGGTTAATGGGAATAAGGGATCTTCGCAGAGGGACTTTTACTGAGCTCACTGGCAGTTTAACATAGTTGCAAAACAATAGCTACACCCTCCGCGTGGATGCCTCCATTGTCTCCGGGGAACAAGTGACGAGTTTCCCATGTCAGGGTGCTGGCAGGTTGATAGATAACTACATAGTACGAGGGGTCTGGCCGGGCAGATAAATACGCCAGACCAGCAAAAGTCCTACGGTGAATAATCACCCGTCAGTGCGGGTCACAGTGGATCGGGAAGAGGCAGGAAAAACATGTCAAAGGGCCTCTTATAACCAAAGTTCGGTGCCATTTAAAAATATTAGCTTCACAACATTCAAAACTACTAAGATTAGAGTATGGAACACTTAAAACTTTCTAGTTGAACTAGACCCATTTATATATGGACATATATCCAAGCACAAAACTCTTTAAATAATATAAAGCAACTTTTATACTTAAGTTAACGAGCAATGTACATTATTTTACATCAATATTTTATAACTATAACTCTTTCTTTTGTATCCTACAAAACACTTAAAGGTCAACCCACTGTGCGTCAAAGAAGGAAAGGTGGGATATTTGGCCTTCCAATTCGTCAGTTGACAATTGGCAATCGGCCTAAGAGTTTATGGCAGAGGAACACGAGTAAAGTCCGGCGGCTACCGCATTGCCCGGTGACAATCGCAATCAGAATTACAGTCACAGTGACAGTTATGGCGATAGTGATAGTGACACCTCCACACAACCTCATCCTCCACCGAGAACCCAACCAAAAACCGACAGCCTTTTGTCCTGAGGTGAGCAATCGCTAATGAAGCAGCTACAAGTGCGAGATCAGCCTTTTGGCCCGCTTATCATTTCTCATTTTTTTGGGCGGTGTAAACATGTGAGTAAATTGTACCTAATTAAATGTTATGAGTTTGTTATCTGCGTGCCTTGTTTTCGAGGCGCTTTTTGCGGGCATTCAGGTCCCAGGCTGTCTCCCAATTATTTGGCATCCGTATGTGGGTCACATGGTCTCTGGGGGGTTTTATTTTTCGGGGCTGGACAGTCAAATCAATCAAGCTGGCGACAGTATTTCACCATACAAAGCAACGCCATATAAAGCAACGCTGCGTATGCGTAATATTTCATACGACTCGTATTCCCGAGTTGCAGCCCCTCCCCGGCGACAGCTGCCATCTTAATTTCATTTTCTATTTCAGTGGAAACCATAAAGGAGCCAGAGCCACCGCCCGAAAAGCCACCAGCCATCCCCCAAGGACTCCCCAGCCCTTTCTAGCCTTGCCAGCCCATTAAGAGGTCCTGTGATTGAATTCGGCTTACGCATGAAGAGTCAGAAAGAGTCTGCAGCCGCATCCATCAGATTGCCCCACTCCAGTCCGAAGTTTTAAAGCGGCTTAAGACGTCCGCTGCCAAGGACAAATGTCAGCCTGCCAATCCCTGGCTTTGCATAAGTAACCCTATGCCTATGCCCCTTTAAAGAAATCAAAAATTCAGGGGAAGTTGGCCAACGGCCCGCAAGAGGTGGTGCACAAATATTTATGGAGCCAATAAAGATTCTATTGATGTTTGCTTGTTCTACACCACGTCCTGACCACTCCAGCACATCCCACGGCTTGGCAGATTGGCATTTCATTGTCAACAGGAGAGGACCCCCGTTTCATGGGTTTCCCAAGGAGCAGGAGGAGGAGGAGGCGGAGCAGGAGGAGTGGGCAGCATCCCTGTCCACATATCTGTCGACCGGCGACAGCACACATCGTTTCGTCGTTTGCATTTCTGTTGATTTTGGCGCAATGACACGCAGCTCGTTACAGTTGCCGGCTCACTGGTCCTAGCCAGTTGTCCATTCCACCCCAATCCCTGACCCCTGACCCCTAACGCATGACCCGAGAAGAGAATTTGCGCAGCAGTTCTGTCTACACTTCGAAAATAATGGTTTAACAATGACCACTGAATTTTGCCTTTTTTTGGATTTAAAAAAACAAATTCTATCAGTCTAAGCCCTTAAGAGTGTCTATTTGGGGACTTAAAGATTAAGGGCTAAGCTTACATTCAGAATAAATACTCGATTTTCAAATCAAATAAATATATGTTTGGAGTATGTAATCAAATATGATAAGCAGCAGTTTAAGTTCTTATTCGGGGGCATTTCAATTCGCTTTTTTATAATACTGACCACATTCTCTAGATAACAGGACTTACAGAATAAAGTGATTGCAGAATCTAGTTCATTATTTCACCAACTTTTTGATTTGGCAACCTTCCTCAGAATTGCTTTAAATTTGTTGCATTTTTCGGCGAGTGTAAGAGTCACCGAAGTCGGGAGCTTACGTCCTGTCAGCTCTGCATTCCGAATGCCATTTAGAGGGCGACCCGGAGGATGTATGTCAGGAATAGACTGAGCAGGGAAGCCAGTCAGGAAGGCATTCGCATGGGTGTTAATGGCGCATTATCCCTGCCAAGGCTGGAAGGATCTCCTGGAACGCAGTTTCTTTTCAACTAGTTGTCAGCTTACTGGAAAGTTTGTCTCCATCATGGCCGGCAGTTAAATTTAATTACACTGCCCGAAAAGCTGACCCCCAGCCCCAATGGGAAGGCCCTTGTAACCGGAGTCGCAGGAGGAGTCGTAGGCCGCCGCTAATGATGTGTGGAGCTGTTCATTAGGACGTGACCATCGGGTGCCATCCATTATCCCTCCGAATGAAAGAGGAACTTGGCCAACTTTGTATACTATAGTCGCACTTAGTTGAAACTTAATAACTTGGCCGCCAGCAACTCCAAGTTGGCTTAGCCGTCTCCAACAGAAGTTGCCCATTTCCGGCGGATGTGATTCGCATTGTCCGCGATTCCACAAAGTTGCAAGTAAATTAATGCAGCCTGCGTGCTGGATCACCCACATCGCATCCCCGCTGGCCATTAAAATACATTTTAATGCCAGCGGCGTTTGCATTTAAACGATCTCTGATTCTCTGTCTATCGAACCGAACCCAAAACAGCATTGACAACAAAAATTGTCGACTATTGTCGTTTAGGGATGCGCAGTTATAAAAATTTATTACATTCTGATTTGTTTTCAGCCGTTTTGGGTGGTCTGTGACTTCGCCAGAAAGGATTGTCGCGTGTCGACGTGCACCACCCAAAAAAACGACCGGATGCGAGTGTGATCAAGAGCTTTAATGGGATATAGATGGCTGATGAAACGGATTGGTGCTGCCTCTAGACCTTTCGAGTGCCTTAATCGCCTTTAAAAATTGCAATGAATTCGGATTCGAAAAAGTCAACAAATATATTGAGCTTAAATAGATTTAAGGTCCAAGCTTTTGAGTTCAATAGATAAGTTCAATAGATATTTTAAAACTTTAAAGAACGAAAAAAAATATCGATCATTTTGAAGTTTATTTATATATAATAATGCTGCATTATTTTCAGTAATGTGTAAGATTTATTTCCAATATTACAAAATTAAGATAATAAGTTTAATTCGTATATTTATTGTTATTTTAAAAGGGGGTATTTTTGGATGTGTTTAAAAATATTTTCAGCTGCTACAATAGTTATTTGTATTCTTTTGAATTATTTAATAACTATTTCACATAAAGAAAAGCAAATAAACAGTTTTACGATCCCTAAATACTTAAAAATGTTGTTGCGTCAATTTAGCTAAATGTATGCACTGTGCTTCAAAACAAATAAATATGAAAACAAATTCAATACTGGTTGAAGCCAGCATTAAATTGATCACGGTGAGTCATCAATTAGAGGCAAACTTTCTGGCTGGGAGTCTAATGGCATAAGTCAACAAAAGATGTGCCGGTATCCAAGGGGCTTATGGGTGCCAAAAGGGGGAATTATCACTTGCAACATTTGCCCAGATGACTGTTACGCCGATTTAATTCTAGCATAATTAATGCAAAGCCAGCGAAGCCTCCACTTGTTAATTATGCAGGCAGACAAATGCCATAACTGACCAGCTGACTGAACCCGAACATGAATCCGAATCAGAGCCGCAACTAATGTGCATTTCATGGCGACTTTCGACTGGTATTCCGCCATTCGCACAGTCCATTGGGTGCCACCTCAGCTCCTCTGTCCCAACCCCCCTCCCCAATTATTTCCCATCACGTGCTGGCCCTGAATCATGCCACGATGCTCGGTTCTATTTTGGTATTATGTAAAATTTTCAAATATAATAATTTCTCATTTCTCGGGCAGGCGACGATGGCTGGTGGTGGGTGGTTGGTTGGAATACACTGGGAGCAATCCACTTTGATCCCCCCCATTGGTAATGGCCTCATGCAGGGCATCAGTTGAGTGAACTAATCCACGCCAAAGAAGCTGCATCTGCACTATGAAAGTTTATTCGCTCCAAAGGACTAGTTGGGCTCTATCTCTGATCAATGCAAATTTAATGCCATCGGAATATGTTTCATTCACCCGGGGAGTTGACTTCTTCTTCTGCCTTTCCCGCTCCAACAACTGTTGCTGTTGAACCCGCCATCAATTCAAGGCAGGATAAATGTAATTGAAGGGGTACGACCATGTGACTGGGTAACAATCGAGGACAATGCGATGGCGATTGCCGGATGGAAGGAAGAGGGAGAGGGGTATCCAATATAAATGTTCACACAGCGAACAAATATTCAAGCCAAGTGGCCATTCACAAACTGTTTCTTATGGAAGAATATAATTTAGTTATTTTTAGGTGAAATTTTTTTTTAAACGGTCTTTTGATATAAACAGATTGTGTATATGGAGTATTAGTACAGAAAGTATGAGATCAAGTTTAATTTAAAAATAATACCGAAAAACAATGTTGAGAAGTATTATTTAATACAAATATTTTGCTAATAAAACTGTTGTGCCAGATATAAACAAAATCATGTGATCATTTTCTAGTCTCTAGTTCCCAAATAAATTCATATTTTCTTCAAGAACCTGTTTTTCTGTCTGCACAGAGCTCGGGCTCAAAAAGCCGCGCTAAATTGGCCATCAATTGGAGTCCACTCAAGGGCGCCTCACTTTTCTCCGGTTCAGTTGGGTTCACTTCGTTCTTGCGCTTTATCATCAGGTTGTAAAGGCAGCCATAAAGGCTGCCATTAAATGGGCAAGTGATGTCAACATTAGGTGAGCCACGCCCACCCCCACACCCGCACATGACCACCGCCCCCACCCACACATTACACACGTGGGTCGAACTCATCCACTGGGATTTGCAATATGTCGCCAACATATTCATCATCGGACCCACCCCTCGTAACTTTTGATGGGGGGTGGCTGTCAAAATATTGACAATTGGTCTTTAGTTGGCGTGAAGGTCGACTGCACATTAACTGCAGGCACTCAAGGACACCCATTTTGGGGGGACCAGGGGGGTCATTACAGGGTAAGGGCGTGGCCGAAGCACCGTAAATCTGCGACACTTTTGGGCCATCTTTTCGCGGGCAGTTTACACAGGGAATTAACGCGCGATTATCTTCTAATTAGATGCTAATTCCCAACAGCAACCCATTTATGTATATGTATCCCCTAATCCACCGATTTTAGGGTCAGGGGGGAACTGCTAAAACCGCTGCGTGACTTACTTTAAATTCGTATAATCGAATCGAAATCAGATTTGGCCAAGCTGTTGACTTTGCCACAACAGTGAGCAGTTTGGAAATCGCCTGCGTCGCGCTTTGAATTTTGGCAAGTGCTGACGTTTTAGTCCGGAGGTTGTTGATGTGTCTACGGGAATATTTATACAAGCAATTGGGAGGGACTCAACCGAAAACAGGGTACCAGGCGGTGTCGGGAGGAGCCTAATGAATCTGTCTCTGGACTCGACTTTCTTCACTCACTGCACACGTTTCCCAGCGGGACGAAGGGTTTTCGCAGGGAAAGGATTGCCAGCCAAATGAGAGAGCTACGGGGAGCCTTGGGCCTTCGAAACGTGCTTGAAATAGCCATTTAGTTACACAGAAAAAGTATATGCTATAGTTAATCGGGATTCTGCGAAATTTTGAATCTCACTGGCATGAATTAGTCAGTTGATCAAGCATGTATACTTAGTTTCAATGATAATGCGCCCTTGATTTGAATTGTTATTGAAGAAACACCATATGATTTACTTAAACCATTTGTTATTATGTGCGCTATATTTGATAGGAAAACAATTAGTTATTTAAAAATAAATTAGTAATGAGTAACTTGAATAAAAAGGGATATGACTCACTCTGGGTAACGCTAAGTAATGTAATCACTCTTTATAATCATTTGTATTCCTAGTAATTTTCCTATAACTATCTCTTTATCAGAGCAAATACATATCCCTTTTAATTGGTTACATTTAAAAGATTTGACAATAGAATTTTCAACATAATCATATTTTTATATTTTTATGTCCTCATCAGAGTTGTATCACTGCATTTTGTAATTTTTTGCATGTATCTGTTTAGAGGCGCAGTTCATTGGACGGGCTTAAGTTTGTGATAAGAGGACACCATTGCAATCAAACACTCGATGTTGAATCAGGGAAAGCCCCCGAGCTTGTTGACTTAATCGGCGCATATTCATGCACTAAATATTCGCATCGTCTGGGTTTGTTTTATTTAATTTTTATCAGACCAAAAAGTAGGGTGCGAATATCAGCTGCTCCTCCAAGTGGCAACTCCAAGTGCATCAGGTCGGGTCTTCTGCAATTTCGAATGCAATTGCTGCCGAATGCGCGCGTTTGTCGGCGTTTGGAGGTTTAACCGGAAACTTTTAATTTAATTAATTTATACACAAAGGCGCAATCAAGAGCACTGGCGACTTGAGGCGGTCGAAGGACCGTGGACGGGGGAAGGGGGACGAGGGACAGGGGACACCATGCGAATTGCGGTTACAAGCGCCGTGTGCATCTGATAGATAGATAGATACAACCGCCCTCCCACCTCCAACTATAGCTATAGCTATCCAACCCGTTGCGATAAAGCGCTTTTGATGTTCACTCGCCCGGTTCGGTTCATTTCGCTTTATTTCGCTTTGTTTCCCATCGAGCGCAATTCCAAAAATCCGCCGTAAGTCAGAGGCTGCGGACCAAAAGATACAAGATGTATCTCTAAATGTAAACTACAAGTGCAGATGTCTTTTGGGACAACAGGGGGGCAACAGGTGAACTTTGTTTATTGATGCACTCATTGCGCTAATTTGTTTGTTCGGGATGATTTAATGTGCTGCCCGCTGGCAGGGTCAAGGGTCGATTTATACGCGGATAAATGCATGGATAGAGATATGGATGGATATGGATGGATGGACATGTGGATGGATATACGACTGATGGATGATGACCGGAACTGGATGTTTTCAATTAGCCAATCAACAGGACACTCGATACGCGCAACAGGTGAAGACTTTCCCCGCTGCCAAAGGCAAATGTTTAGTTGCTTTTGCGTTTAGCATAAACATTAATGCTGTGTCCGAATTTTATTGATTTTTTTGGGGGGTTCTAACATATGTTGCTTTCTCGTTTATTAACATTAGCCGCAAACATACATTTGAATAAACTGCTTAATCAAATAGTGTACTTACCTGGAATCCAAATAGGATCGTTGGGGGGTGGCTTTACAATTTTTTGAGGAGGAGCCACAGGTGGTTTTTGTTTTAAACGCAACACCACTAAAGATTTTTTATCTGCGATCCAATCACCTGTTGCGCCTTAACAATCTCTCTTTTGCTCTTTATTTTTTGGCCTCCGAGACGCTAATTCAATTGACACTTTTTTGGGCTCCGCTGGATGCCATAAAAACTGGATGGAAAACTTTTCCAAGCTTATTTAGTTTGGCATTTCATTGAGACAAAGCACACAAACACTGGCACGCACACTGGATTTGTTTATTAATTCTTCTCTTTTTATGGCAGTCGAAATTCAAAACTCGATACCGTTCCGAAACTAACGATTCTGCGGATTCGATAAGCGGATATGCGAAATATCCACCGCGCTGGCCAACGCTCGACGGCAAAATGCGCGAACGCTTCGCACGGACTAAAACTGAAGCGGTTCGGATTCGGGTCGGAATCGGAATGGGAATCGCAATCGGGTGCGACTTGCGGGGCCTTCGGGTAAATGTTGGTGGGGACAGGCCCCCGAACCTCGAACCGCCCCACCACGGACGCCTGTTGAGCGCTGGGAAAAGTGTGGTGAGTTGCAGTCCTACGGCTTGCACTCCGTCCGGATATAATCGTAAATTAAATATGCTGGCTCTTATTCTTTATAGCTTATGACTTGTGGCTGTCGCCGCCGAGATTTCACTCTATTTCTGTAAATATTTCCTACACTTTCAGGGGCACACACATATAATTGAGACGTTAACCGCAATGGGCAATATGTACTTCTTGGACTAACTTATAAATTTGAGTGGCCGCAAGAATTGACGGGTCTCTCAATCAATCGACTCATTTAAATTGATGGCCCAGCTGGTTGATCCTTGGCTTTGCGAGGGGGGATGGAGGTGTTTTGGGGAGGCTTTCGAGGCGGATGTGCCGAAGAGCACGCAACCCCCGAAATAATCGTTTGGCCAAAATCAATTTGTGCCATTTTGTTGCTTTATGGGCTGCCATCTCAGTGCCCGTATAGAAGCCCCCATAAAACCGCCGTATCCATCGGCTTGTTAGCAGTTCATCAAAATTGTTTGCCGCATATTAATTGCCCGATGTTACGGCTGCTACTGTTCCGCGGAGTGCGATCGTATTGTTTGAGTATTGTTATTAATGCCTCCATGCCCAACCATCGACTGGGAATATCGTTTTATTGACATTTGGCGCACGTGACCGGCCTGCAGAGATGTTTGCCTACTGTCGAGTAGTCGACTAGTCACTGCTTTAAATGTGCAAACAAAATTGCGATGCTCGCTGCAGCCCATCCGGCGTATACGTAATAAAGTGAGCAGCACTTTTCGGCCGGATTTGTGGCATCTGTAGGATTTTTGAGCCATCTATATTTCCACGTGCTGGCCATTTGCACGCACATCTTGGGTTTTAGAAGCAGATTAGCCTGCAATCGATTCGGAACGACGTCAACTTGTACAATTTACGGCCGCACTTTAATTGCTTTTGAATTTTTAAAAATTTCAAAAGCGTGCGAGGGAGAAAGTGGGTGCTCGGGGGAAAGGGACAGAGACAGAGCTTCACCACAGAAGTCTTTTCCTATTTTTGTTGTGTGGTGTAAGCTTGTGACAAACTTTTCAAGGTTCGTGTCTTAGCTGGCCAACTAAAAAATATAGCTTTGATTGTTTTAAAATTTCGATGAACTTAAAATTTATTTCACTATTTATTTATATTAGCTTTGAATGCCAGTTGATTGGAAATTTTATTACGAGTTTAACGAGGTACGACATTCCAATTTTACCATGTTTTCCCTTTTTTTTGTGCCAAACTCGGATTATTTGTTTTAGTGTTTTTAAGTTAGTATTTGTCCCATTATTTTATCAAAACACTATATTTTCAGGTTAAATTTACCATATTATGGCCAAATTGGGGCTAACAACCACATCAATGACTGAGTTAGGCAGCTAAGGACCCAATCACTTTGCGAAAAAAAAAACTTTTTGTCCAGTTTATGCATTTTTCATAATTTTTTGCAAGTTTTTGAGAGTTTTTGCGCTAGTACTGTCAGCAATCAATTTAGTTCAGCAAAAAATATCTTTACTCAAATGTATGCACTATTATTGAAACTCAAAAGCATATGTTGGCCACTCGGCTCCATTTGGTCTCTGTTATGTAGTGTCAACCGAAATGCGATATAGGGAACTAACCCCTATCCCGTCGAAAATTGCAGCCCCACTCAATAAAATCCGCAGTCAAGCTAAAGATCGGTAGAAGAATTAAGGGGAAGAGAAATTCATGAGTGCAAAACGTTTATTAATTGTCGCTGCAAATACACTGGAAATTACAAATTGATTTAATAATAAAATAATTGGTTGGTTTACTCTACTTTACCACATAAGATGTATCAAAGCACAACATAAATATACGAATCGTTACCAACGTGTAAATACATTAAAACATTAAATAAATTAAGCCAAATTATCAAGTAGTTATTTGATTTTTAGATTCAAATTATTCCTAATTTAAAAAACCGATTTTTTTAAACTCACAACTCGTGACAAATTTCTCATCCTGTATTGTAACGATCTGCACTGGTTGCACTCCTCAGCACTTAAAGTATCGACTTACTATCCCCACCCCTTTGGAATGTGAATTTTGTTTACCAGCCATATCCATATCTTATTTACATATGGGCAATTGCTGCCCCACAAGCGCGCATTAAACACATTTTAATTAAGACGCTGCGCCAGACGAGCCGGGTTTGCTTCGGCTTCTGTTCCGTTCCAGTTTCGGGTTCTGAGTTCTGGGTTCTGGTCGTGGTCCCATGTCTATTTCTGGTTACTCAGTATTCAGTCCTCCGCGTAGCGCAAAAGATGTGCGCCGGGAGTGGCGATCCCATCGGTTTCAATCCATCCAAGTCAAGGTCGCGTGGATAAGTCGCCTTGATTGTTTCGACACCATGTGCTGCTGGTGTGCATGTCCACGTGTCTACTGGACGGTTCTGCACAATCTTCTGGTCCGCCTGCTAGACAACCTGAGGGAGCTAAGATCACCCATCTGTTGTGGCTGCTGTTTTGGTTATCAGAGGCAGCAGAGTAGTGAAGATGGTGACGTCGCAGTCGCCGAACGGGTTTCCAGCACCGATGACGATCCACATCAGCAGCCCCACCGAGATTACGTCATTGTGGGTGAGTTCTCGATGATCTCTCAGTTCCAAAACAAAACTAAATCCACACAGTGCAAAAATATAAACAAAAACAGTCAACAAGACAGAAACGGCTAGATCTAAAGCGGTGTAAATTAATATGGTTATCAATTAAAAATGTTAAGTTTTTCTGATTGCTGAAATTACAATGATAACAGTGATTTTCCTGGAAACAAGTTTGACTGCCTAATTAAATTTATGACGTTGAATGGCTGAATATAAAATTAAAAGCAAACTAAACTAATATTATTATTTTTATAAACAAGCTCCTAATTGATATTTTGAATCATGTAATATAAACGTAAAATGCAATTGCTCTTATAATTTAAATTATAAAGCTTATGCCTCTTGCACTGTGTTGGTAAACAAATAATTAAAAATCTAAATAAAATGCAATTAAAGAGGATGCCGATGCCAACTACGTGGAGATCGAAGAGCGGCACGTGGAAAAGGAGCAGTACTACTTCACAGTGGATCGACCCACGGCGGAACGCATGCTCTATGGAAGGGAGGATGGCTCGTGCCTGGTTCGTCCTTTCAAGGCAGCCGACCAGTGCATCCGCTACATAGTGAGCATCTGGGCAGCAGATCAGTTCTATCATCTGTTTGTGCGGCAAGTGGACAGGAGGCAGCGTTATGCCATAGGTCAGCAGAAGTCTCGGGAGCGCTGCTTCGGATCCCCCTCGGAGATTGTGGAGTTCTACTCGACGCACCCCCTTCTCTGCACCAACAAAGTCCGGAGTCAGTGCGTCCAGCTCCGACCCATCAGTTACGCTTAGCTACGGGTAAATCTTTATTCATAAGAGAGGGGCATATGTACAAATGGGGTTAGCTTAAGACGATCCTCAGGTGGCCACCACCGCCTTGAAGACGCACTGGTTGTTCTGCATCAAGGCGGGCCAAAGGAAGGCTTTTATTAGATCCGATCGCCGATCTGCTTGTGGATGCCGTTCGTGTTTCTCGGGCCGCAAAAAGCCTGCATTGGATAGAATTTAAATTTAAGATTGTAAATCGATTAGAGAGAATTAAAAAACCCACCCAGATTAAAGTCCATGTCCAGGTAATAGGGTGACTTTTGGTTAATCATCCTCCAGGCCAGACGAACACAGGCACTCACGTAGTGCGTCAATGGGGGGCAGGACTCCAGGCAGGGATACTCGTGCAAGGTGGAGAGCACCTGGTTGAAGACCGACCGCTCGATCTCGCCCAAGGGAAAATTATCGGCGGTCTCAAAAAGATGCTGACGAACAGATCTATCCAGGGATAAAGTGGTCTCGCTGCTACTGTCCAAAGGAGAGTTGAGAATGCGCCGGACTTCCAGGACCTTCCGTTCCCGCATTCCGTGGCACAAGCGGAAGGAGAGCTGTCGACGAAAAATATTGTAAATATAAAGAAACAAATAAAATGAAACTAAATCATTTAAAACATTTGAACCTAATGTGAAGAATAAAGCACTGTCTTCTTTAAATAAATATTACTTTATTACATTTAAACATTACATTTCAATTTGGATTAAAGTACTTAACTGACCCATTTAATAAACCAATGCTGTGCTCTAAGGTCGACTTTGTATTACTGACAAAAAGTTGGAAAACCACTGAATTGCTTTAACAAAAGTTTCTGTAAATTGAAAACGCATACTGAGATCTAAATAAAATGCTACGATTGTAAGTCAAATTTCAAATTTGACTTTTCATTTATTGCAGATCTTTGTGTAGATAATTATTTTCCCAGGGAAAGTGTCATTCATCTCCGATCGAAAGTGATTCGATTAGTACAGGTTTGATTCCCAGCGCCTACGTAATTTCTGGCACCCCGGGGCTCCACTTTCCCTCACATTTTCACTGCCACAACGGTTAATCATCCTCAAACGCGATTTCGATCTGGCCAAATTGATATTTTGCAATCGCAATTTGCGGTCTGACAGGATCTGAAGCATTAGAGCCCAGGGGTCTAAGTAATTGATGACCAAGCACTTGAAAATTGAAAGCAATCTTCGTTAACGGCTTTGGTCTTACAGTTTGAGAGGCATTGAGCCTAAGTATGAGCAAGCAGTGTAAGCAGTGAATCCGTTTCGGTAGTTTATAAAGCAGTTTATAACAAAAGCATTATTCCATCTATTGTTTATTAAATGGCTCCGTCTAAATGGGCATTCTTGGAATTAATTTGCATAAAGGAAGTTTAGAGATTCATTATTCATTATTGACCTTTTGACAGCTATTGTCTTACTAAATGACAAAAGGAAAGCGATCGCCCCATTTTTTATAACAATCGTTCTTACTTTTTATATGATTGGGAGCTTCTTCAAATTCAATAGCTTAAATAAACTCACAGAAAAAAATCTCTATGCCTTTGATAAGTTAAAATGTTATTGACTTGAAATTGGCACTTAAACAGATTATGAACGCCCATAACAAATTGACTCCATTCATCACAAATAACTCTGCGTTGTCTTGACAAGTGAAAACGGGGGAATAGTTACAAGGGTAAAAATCTGTTGTTGGCGATTTATATTCCATCGACAAGTGAGTGATTGACTATGTAATTGGCAAAAATTTCTCCGCTTGCCTTATTTTTTAATTATTTTTCCAGTTTTTTAATCAGCTAAAGGCTTAGAAGAAAATCAAAATACCAACATATCTAAATGTTAATAAATTTTAGACACACCCAATAAGAAATGTTGTTAGCTTCCCAAAAAAAAAGTGAAAACATTGTTTGAGCCGCAATTGGCACTCATTTTCGGGCCCCTTTTAACAAGCCATTATTGAATGCTCGACCATATCTTCCAGCGGCAATCTGCAACCCATCCCAAAGCAAGTGGGCACTCCAGACTCACCACGATCATCGAGAAGAGTATCTTCCCCTTGAGGCTGTGCGCGTGTTTTATCTGGGGAAGACTGTCCAACGCCTCCAAGGCATCCGCTCGGTTCTCGACGTAGAGATTCCGATAGAGCGACACCATTTCGCTGTGGAGAAATAGCAGTGGAAATAGAAATAGAAATGGGAGATGAGCGACAGTATGGGATGGTGTGGTATGGTATGTGGGCAAGTGAGAGTTGGATGCGGTCTCGATCTGATTTGACTGAGATTGTAATGTGGGCGTTACACCTTATTGGAACTGGGTCAAGTGCTGGAATCGGGTACAATAACATAGTTAAAATATTCCAGCACTATGTATTTTTGGGTTCGTTATTAAAAACCATAAGTCACTTTAAGACCTTTTAAAATTTGACCTCATCGAAAGCCATAGATTAATGCATATAAATTTCGTTTATTAAAAATTAAAGTATTTATGTATATGCTCACCTGCCGTCATCGCTGCCGGAGTCATCCGAGTGGTAGCCATCGCTGCAGCTGCTCGTACTGGCTCCGCCGGGGGGCGTGGCCTTGCCCATGGAAAGAGAGGATCCGGGTGGGCCTCCCTCGGGACCCATCATGTGGAGCACCACCTCGCAGCCGCGGGAGAAGTTCATCAGGAGGCCGGCGGCAGGACGCTTCTCCACGAGGGCCTGCGAATCTAGCCGACGCACCTGACCCACACAAGTCAGCACCTCCTTGTCGTTCTCCACCCGTGTGCTGAGATTCTCCACCAGCGTTTGCAACTGCTTCAGAGCCGGCTTGTCCAGCATGGTGAGCAGGGTCTTGTTGTCAATCAGTCGCTGCTGAATGTCCCCGTAATTAATGGCCAACAATCGTTGGTGGGAGGAGTGGGCAGGATCCTGGTTCACCGTGACCATGCTCAGCTCCTCCAGCTTTGTGAATGGCCATCTTATAGGTGTCCACATGGCGTTGCAGTTCTGTTTTCAATGCTACATGCAGTGAGATGAGCTGACCGGAGGCATCGGTGGTCAGTCCATGGACTCCGAGTCCCTGGACAGCATTATCGAAGCTGCGCCTCCTTTCCCTCACAGTTTGTCGGAGAGCAGGTTCATACTGAGCCAAAGCCTGCAGGAGCCGGGTGCATCTTTGCCGCAGTCCTGATTCGTGGGGATTGGCAAACAGACGCACCAATTGCCAGGCCACCGTTTCACTGGGCACTTCGGGCTTTGGAGTGGTGTTCAAGGTGGTTAATCTGGGGAAATAAAATAAATGTCGTCTAATAAATTCATATAAGGATAGTACAGTCAAAGTTCCATAACTGAAACTGCAGTTCCATATACAACATAACAATGTTTATACTCTCTAATGCTTAAACTACATTGCTTGACTTAAAGTGATTTCGAATTTAAGTTCTATATGTACATGTTTCTTCAAAATGTATATTATTATAATAATAATGAATAAATATTTATGTATATATAATATTATTGAAACTCACCTGGTAAAGAATGACTCCAGCAGGTAGGCACTGTGAGGGAGGTGCTCCAGTAGTAGATCCAGAGGGAGTTCGGCAATGACTGATCTCAGAACTGAGGGCCCCAATCTGCCCACTACCCCAGCAGCTTCCCTGTACTGTCTTCCCTCCGAGAGCAACATCAGTCGTCTTAGGACCTGCCTGGGACTGGTCAGGAACTCCCGACCATCCCTGGAGGGTCCGCGTATCCGTTCCCTGCTATCCGCCATCGAAGCGGCGCAGAAAGAGAGAGGAGGCGATGGAGAATTCCCCTGGAGCTGGAGAATGGCGTCCTGGTGATTCTTCAGCAGCAGCTGCTTCCTGGAGGCGTTGAAGATTACTCGGATTACTCGGGCTACTCGGTTGTGGGTTAATGGAATGGCTTTGTACAGATGCAGATGCGAAGTCAGTGAGATGCAGATGCGGATGCGGAGTCTGAGAGATGCAGATGCAGATGCAAGTTCAGTGGGACTGCTTACAGCATATTGGGCGTGGGTTCCATGACGATGCGTTTGGTGTCTGGATTGCGAACTTCGAGGGAGGGCTCTGAAAAATGGCCAGACACAATGCCACAATTAATAACGAATAGGAAATCTCTTGAACAAGAATTCGCGCACGAAACAATTGGCACTTTCACCGGTGCAACAACACCAGCCAACATAATTTATCATAAGTTAGGGCTCCACGCATAACCAGACTCTATAATACAATCGCCAGAGTTGTCAGTTAGTTGTGGGAGTTTCCACCTCAACTATGACAACTAGGAAAATGTTTAGCCCCCGCACAAAAGGCAACTTTCCTTGAGGCAATATCTCGTATGCCAGCTATTTCCCAGGTGCCTAGGAAAATGCCTTTTAACCCCCACAACAAATGCATTTAATTGAAATTTTAGTTTTGGAGTGGGTAATACACTGTTAGGTGGGGCTAATAAATAAACAAACATACGAAGAGTTAGAACCTTGCGCACCTGCAGCTGGGTTATTGGCTTCCATTCTCTCCGCATTTTCTAAAATCTGAGTACTTAGTTGGAGCAGCAGGGAATCGGACACTGGGGCAACCAACCCGAACCGAAATACCTGACCATGTTTGCCTTCCCGGGAATTGAGCAGAAAAAAACATTAAGTGTTTACCAACAAGCCGAAAAGTCCGGAAAAGCAGCCATCCAAAGCGGTTAGGTAAGTGGATATCATATGTTTACACAGGGAAAAACTTTACTTTCAAGAATTGTAAATAGAAAAAGTGGTATTATTTGACTATTTTATTTTATTTTTTATAATAGATAAAATGTGTTTTAATAATTATATACATGGGAGGCAATATATCAGTGGACCCTATTTTAAAACTATCGACATGGGCTCAGCATTTCAATCAACTTCTATAGCAGAGTTTATAAAATACATCTAAGTCTTCAAAAAACTCTGCAGTAAGTAAATGATACCCCATTTTTCAGTATATCCAAAATGGTTTTAAATTGTAAACTTTATTTCATAATGGTTTTGAAGTGGCAGGTACTGGTCGTACTCCTCGTTCGAGTAGTTATTCCAGCTAAAAGCCGACTTGGAGATGGAGGTGACAGTGACCCACCTCGGAAAGGTCAGACCAGACGTCGTGCATTAGCGGACTGAACCGGCTTAACGGACAGGTAGACGCCTTAATTGAAGGCCCTGTAAGTGCGCTTTGGCAATACTTTCCGTTACCAGCTGGCGAGGAAGGTGTGTCTGTTTCGGCCACAAAAGAATGTTCCACTCGAGGGCGTGGCACTGTGGGAAACAAAACATATCACATGGCATTGCGGGTTTTCCAAACTGCGTACGTGTTGCCAAAATAGCGTGCAGGATCATCTGTTGATCTGCAATCTCAGCTTCTCACCAAATGCAGTGTGCGAAATACGGGAGATAAACAAAAGTTACCGCATTTCGCTGAGATCATGTAGCGAGAATCCAGACATGACGGACACAAAGAAAGGGCCCCTGGATTACCAGACAATTATGACTACACGGGCGACAAATTGAAAGATTCCATCGTGCGGAGCTGGGAAAGCCATAGAAATGTGGCCATGACACTCGGGATGCGCTTCGTTGGGTCCACAGTGTGTTGTGTGTTATGTAAGCTAGTGACAAATGAGCGGGCTGAGAACGGAAGCCAAACTTGTCGCCACAACTCGAGATCCCCACTCATTCTATCTACCATCCACCATCCACCATCTCCATCTGTATCTATATCTGTATCTTTGGTTGCGGCTTTTAGTTACACTCCGGGTCTCAGTTGGTTTAATGAACCCAGCGAAAATAGAAATGTGGCGATGTGAAATGATTTGCTGTGCCGACCAAAAGGCAAACATAACTCCCTGGGCTCGCCATTATTGTTATTACAACAATTCGTTATGAAGTTGCTGGCTCTGATAGCTTCGCAGGCCAACAAACTTCTAATTGCCCCGACCCCATGCTCTGCATGCAATCGAGAGGGTTTTCATTTCGCCACATTTTGTTACCCCTTTTGATATGGATTATGAGAGGTATTTTTATGAAAATTTCAAATAGAAGAAATTAGAAATAAGTAAGAAGAAATTAAAGAATTTTGATCTAAGAAACATTTTAAGCTGATGTTGTTTAAGATCCATCTGAATAGCCAGTAAATACAGCTCAATTTTTAAAAACTCTACCAGCTAGTATTTTTATTATAGAAAAACAATTTTTGTTTTGTTTGCCTTAAAGGCAACTCTCTATCTAAATACCCAAGGTCAAATACAAAATCAATAAAATATTAAAAACTGAAAGAAATTGCCCCACATTTTAAAGGCAAACTCATATCCTATCTATTTTTATTATAGCAACAAGGTCAAAATACAAAATCAATAAAATATTAAAAAACTGAAAGAAAATGCCCCACATTTTAAAGTAAATACTGAGTATGGCCTAGTGTATTCCCAGGCACCGCAAGTCCCATTTCTATTTCCTGGCTTCCTCGATTGGTGGCTTTGTCATAATGGTATCCATAACGATCTCAGAATGAAGTTGGAGCTTGGAGCTACAGTTGGCGTGCGGCTGCCATTAAGATTTGATGGCGATCAACTATCTGTGGCATGCTGGGGATCCATCAGACACCTGTACCTGTGGCAATTAGCCGCCAGACGGGAACTGCCAAAAAAGGGCACGAAGCGCGGACAGACAGTCCACAGTCCAGTCCAGTCCAGTCCGCTAGTCGTTAATCAACGAGAGCGACCCAATCAAGTTGACCTCAAAATCCGGGGAGCAGACAAAAAGCGGAGCGAATTTATTGTCGTAAGACAAACGCACAATGTTCTGCATGGCGAAAAAAGAAACTTGTTTGTGGAACGATCGCTAACTGTTACTCGCACCTATTATTCCACAAAGGGAAGAACGGCCCTCATTCAGTTCCCATGTCTCGCGATCGGCTGAAAATTAGCATGTCTATATTCTCTTATGCTGATTGATTCCATCATAAAGCATAAATAGTCCGCGGCTAAAACAAAAGTCCCCCGCGGCTTGGCCCCCGAACTACAGCTCACCTAGTTAGTTCGTTTTGTTGGTCTGAAGTCCGACTCATCAAAGTTTGACAGCTTCCCCAACAATCTAATTCGTATTAACTTTTTCTGACTGCCTCTTGGCCAGCACCTCAATTAAGGTGGGAACAAGTCGAGGGGCCGAAAGTGGGTTAATTCCATTCATTCAATTAGAATAGGAACAGAGGCGAGTTTTATGGCCAAGTTGCAAGTTGGCTCGCTAATTGGCGTCGCCTGCCGCAGTCTCTGTTTCTGGGAATGATCTTTTCTATCTGCTGGCGGTGAAACGAGCCTCTAAATCTGCATAATTTAGCATGGACCAGCCCTTGACTAAGCAGCCATAATGAGGGACTAAGCATCCAATTTGAAGAAAGTATCTCATTATGCGCAGATTCTCACTCGCTGCAGTATCACATTATTTAGGACTGTCATTTTTATTTGGGAGAATCAACATGAGTTTATGGCTGGAAGTGGGAATTTTAGGCAATCATTAAGAGCTCAGAAGAGAAAATTAAAAAGGCACACAGTTTTAATGACAGATTATGCTCCTAATTATGGTTATTAAGATATTTACTATGTTCGTATGGGTGTGGTCAAACCTATAAATCTCTCTTACTTTTTACTGCTCAATAAAATTGGGATATTTGCATTTATTGATTTAATTGCAATTCTCTTAGAAAGTAATGAAACTAATTTGAACTAACACGAGCGGAATTACAATTCAAATCATCATCATTTAATTTTTGCTTTATGTATTTAAGACAGAAGAAAATGTTGTATTTTAACTACCAATCCTACCTAAAAATGTAAAAATTTCCAAAAAAGAATGTGATAGTAATTTTCGGCATTCAAAAAAGTAATTGAAACAATTAATATGAGCTATCCACCTCCAATAATCATAAAACCTGTATTTGACTAAAGATAGCCCCTCGTTAACTTCTTCTTTAATCACATTCAGTTATGATGCTCAACCGATTGAGGAAAGTTAGTAATGCGCTTCGCTTCCCACTAAATACGTGAAGATTTCTTGTAATGTTTCTATCCGAGGAGCGTTCAACTCTATTGGCGGTGGTGGCATGCATTCTCCACTCCATTCACACCCCCACACAGTGGGTTTGAGATGTTTTCGTGCCACTTACATGGTTTTCAGCGGTGCTGGTTGTGGGTAAGTGTGCCACTAATCCACAGGAGATTCGCCAGGTCGTCTTCTCACTTGACACCAAAGAAGTCGCAGAAGTCTCCGTTTTCCTCGGCTGCCGAGCAATTTTCACTTTGCTGCCGAAAGCGACAGGGTCAAATACTACGGACTGTCTCTCTGGGGTCTTGAGATTGTACTTTTCAGCTTGTAGCCTGAGCTTGTATCTGGTAGAATGCAACCGCAAATCACAAAGTCGACGGCGCCTTCGTGTTCATTTGGCAGCAGCAACAACTCCGTCTACAAACATTTTTGCACTTCATTAACTCGTCTAACATTTGGGTGGCAAATGCCACGGGAAATTCCTCGACTTCGCGAAGAAACTGTCAGTCTTCTTCACCCGTCTTCACCACTCTTCTCCGCCCGATTCTTCCCACAGTTTACCGTTTGAGCACGCGCCTCCAGCGGAGGAAAATCGAAAATTGGGCAATGGAAAATCGCGAGGAGCGGAACACGACCGCTCGCGGTAAAAGTCCAAAGCAGACTGAAACTGAACGAATGTCATGACCAAAGCGGTACGATCAGCCACTACTAACGGGAGCGAAAGAGAGCCCAGGGAGAGACAGAGAGAGCTCAGCTCAAAGTCGGCTCAAAAAGCGGAGATCAAGGCAGCTGAGAGGTCCAAAAGAGCTCCACGAAGTCCCATCGAGATTAACTCCTCTGCAGAAGCATTTTGGACAAGTTAAGATGTACACAGAAACCAATAACAACTTTAAATTTTGTATTAGTGGATAAATATCTATGCAATCTTTTTATTTAAGGAAGATTAACCTTTATCAAAAAGAGCCATGAAAATCGACTTAAAATAAAATGCTTATAAAGGTACAGTTATATGATATAAAGGTGCAATTGATAAAACTTCACTTGAATTAGAAAAAAAATTTTATAAAAAACAAGAAACACAAATAACTCCATAATAAAATTAGAAAAACTTCAACAAAATTGATTTATTATTTTATATTATTTAATATTATACGATATATCGCATATTACTCTTTTAAGTGTAGCAGCAATAGTGGCAGCTGCTGCCGCCGCCCGTCGGCCGATTTGAATTGAGCCAACTAATGGCCGATGTTTGTTTGTTTTTGGCCAAGTTAAAGCGTTCGCCGCTTCGAGCGGAAAGTGCAAGCCCCCGGTGCAGATGCAGCTGCTGCTCTTTTACCATATACCATTTACCATTTACCGATTGTTAGTTTAATTGCAATAATGGACGACTCTGCGGGGGGCACTCCGCATCATGGGATTGGGGAATTTGGGTTAGTGTGTGCGGTTTTGGTCTCAACAAGTTGGGGAGGAAATCGCACAAAAGGCGAGCTTTCTACTGATGCTGGGTCCAAACACCAAAGTTCCAATCCAAGAACCACCAATCGGTGGCTGTGATTTTATGACTTTGGATGATGCAACTGTGGGAAAGGCCTTAGAAAATTTCTGCTTCAGTTTTGCATACATATCCATGGGGTGGGCTGCACTTCGGGTTTCAGCCCAGTCTCAGCTAATTAGCTTAATTACCCAATGCCAGAGGCGGATTAATTTCACTGGCGGCAAACGGTGAAAAATGTTAGTTCAAAAACAAAAGCGAGCAAGTGTTGACTCCACTCCCATCGCTTGCCATGCACAGTAAAAAATAGCTAATTGATTTTATTGACCTATCCTTTGCGAAATCGTTTATTTCTGATGTTTTCACATATGTAAGGAGTACCAAATTAATAAATATTATCTAAAATGCACAAAAACAAAGAACATTTAAATATATTTCGATTTTTCTAGAGCTTTGTAATATAATTTTTTATTTAGTTTAACAGGTAAACAGCACTGACTAAAAAAGTGTCTTCAAAAAGGTTTTAAGTCGTTATTTCTAATCAAAATCATGTTTGATTATAATTATTTCGCTGAAAGTTTTGCTTAGTAATATTGTAAGTCAAGATTTAATGAATTAATCATTGGATTTTATCTGACAAAAATCATAATTATTGTTCACGGTGTGTGGGGAAAATGAGCCAGAATGAGCCGAGATCGACGGGAACTGATTGGAGCCCATTGCCAGCGCCTTGGCCAAAAGATTCGGCCTCGGGCCAAACGGTCTATCTGCATGCATGTAGACCAAAAGCCGGAGCTCCGAGGGCCCGAAAATTGCGCCACCTTCATGTGTTGCGCGCAATTGGAAGACGCTCCACAAACTGTAACCAAAGCGGAGCAATTAACGAAGCTCCCACAAAGGTGAGTGGTATTCAAAATACAGGGGGACGGATCGAGCCCATTTATTCGCGGTAGGTCTGTATGCGGCATTTGCATTTAGCCGGCTTAACAGGGCGTTAAGTTTGCGACATGGCCATAAAAATACTGGTACATCTCCGCGGAGTTAAGGGTACTTATCTGCGGTAATCCAAAATACCTAGGATTGGGTGTTAATAAGTCAAGGTCTCCGGCAATGGAGCGGACCATCTCCAAGATCTCTGGGGAATGAGTAGTCCCAACTGAAACGTACATAGATCTTCCTTTTCCTTTCCAAACGCATTTCACTTTTCGCCAACGCAGCGGCAGACAGGTGTGCAAATATTTGCGAGAAATTGTTAAATGGGGGACTGAAAACAGAGGCATTGGGAAATCGCTTACCAAATCAAGTAATTAACGGTTTGATTTACTAAACACATCGGATTGTCGCCGGTTGGTTAATGGTTAATGGTAATGGTTGTTGTTCGACGCTCCACACTTCATGTTCATGTGCGAAAAGTCGCCAATTTGTTGTTTGTTTTTGGGTTTTTTTACTTGTTCGCTTTTCCATTTCATTTCGAGTGCGCCTGCGCACTTTTCACTGCGTTATTTGTCAGGTCTCTGAGGCAACTGTTTATGCCTCGAAACGCGACATTTTCCCCCGCCAGAGACATCTGCCAATCCTGCCAATTGGCGATTTCTCTTTCGCTGGAAAAATGCGGCAATAATCGTAAAACTTTAACACAAATATTGAGCGGAGTAATTATGAGACCCACAACTATCCACTTGGAAACTGCAAACTCGACTCCTAAGTGACTCGGGATGACTGCAACTTTCAGCGACTGGATTGATCGTTAGGATTGATCGCTTGGCCCGATTTCTGAGCCATGACGACCAGATAGAGGTAGACAGGAGAAGTTGGTCAAACTGGGGAGAAATTACTCGGCTACATCCCATGGTCTGGCTTCTGATCATCCCCATGATGCACTCGCAATCCTCATGAATTGCATTACCTCATCACCAAGTGCACGAATCTCTCAGATAAACATCACTGCAATCGTCGCAGATACAAAGATACAGATACAAAGCCCATTTCCGTTGCAGGCAGCCCTTTGAATTGATTAAGCCCCCCTTTTTAAGCCACTCCATTGTGGTGCATCCGCGGCTCAAATCTCTCACCTCGAGCTTCCGTGAAAATAATTCAATTTCATGCCGCATTATCAGGGGTACCCTATGAATTGAGTTCTTATATAAGGCCCTCGAGGAATGCGCTCGATTTGGCTCTATTGCATTGCGGTTGCAACCTGCAATTAAAACTCTGAGTGGGCAATGCATACATCACTTCCATGAGGGAGAAATTAGCCCCTCTTCTTAGACTTGGGCGCAATTCTCCATCACAATAACAATATCTCCGGAAAAACCTTCTATCCCATATCTATCTCTAAAAATCTAGCCAACCGATATCTAAAGAGATTTTTAAAGAACCGTGTTTTTAGACTTTTACTAAATAGTTAAATAGGTTTAAATATTATTTTACTTATTTCAAAGTTTTTCAGTCATTTAAGTTCTAAGTAATACATTTCTCGCCTTCAACGTAATCTTATAGTAGGTATTAAACTGTAAATTTCCGACACAATATAGTATTTATATTCTTGATCAAAATCACCAAGCGAGTTTAAGAATCCATAACTTTACCAAATTGAAACCGTTTTTAAAGTGACATACCTCTTAAGACTTGTTGTTTGATTCTCTAATAAACTGCATTCAAATTTGTTATTTGTACGTTGACCCATTTTTTGATCCATTTTCATGTTAGTAATTATAAAATTAGTAAGTTGGATCACAAATTCAAATTCATAAAAATATAGATCAAAACAATAATATTGTTAACCTCAAAAGTGTATAAATACAAATAAAAATGCATTATAAGATACAATAGTTTTCTCTCAGTGAACCCACTCGGTGGTTCGGCACATCATGTGGCTGATATGCGCTGCTCCTTGACAGGCGGTTTGGTTCGTTTTGGTTTGGTTTGGCCAGCCGTTTGACAACAACTTTCACAAACTTTTGCCAGCCTGGTCGCGCGATCGCGATTCTTATTACAGAATCAGGTGCGGGACTCTCACTCTCTCTTTGAGTCACTGAACTGGCCACTTCCACTTGCAACTTGCAACTTAAGGCACGTTTGGTTGACAGTAAAAGTAAAGCCGCGCGGGAAAAGTGAACGCAATCGAAGGCGACCCACTTCCCGACCCAGCAATAATTCGCCCGATCTTTATCTTCATCTCTCTCTTTATACTTTTTTAGCTGGTGGGGGGGAGATGCTGCACACATATATTTTGGAAAATCTGTCGAGAAAAGTGGGTGGCCCACAGCCAGCAGCGGCTGTCTTCTGTCCACTGTCTTCTGTCTGGTGTCGAGTGTCAGTCGTAGAAACAGAAATTGAGCCGAAAAACTGGCCGGACAAACGCATACGCAAAATAAACCAAAGTGGTCCAAACGAGCCATTGGCGTGACTTAATGATGCATAAATAAGCGAGGCTCCAGCTTCCAGACTGGGCTTGGCTCGGGGTCCAGCCAAAGATATAGATACTTCTACACCGGGAAATTGATTCAGGAAAATGCTAATTAAGATTAATAAAAACTGCTATACAGAAATGGGAAACTAATTTAAATTCTTTAATAAGGTAATAAGACTAACAGTTAAGAAGTTGCGGCTTAGTTTCAGTTTAGTTTAAAGAGCTGTTTAAAACACACCATTTCCCTCTCCATAAACTTACCATAACTTATTTAACCGAGGAGTAAATCAAATATGTATGATATGTCCTGTATAATTTTTAATCATAATAACTGTTTTTCTGAGTGTAGCTCCCGCACGCACCTCTATCGTTCAAAGCGGCTTAATTGCGCACACTGCCGCTGCGGGACCAATGAAAGTGAGCTGCTGATCGGGGGAAAAGAAATGGGTAAAAACAAAAGTGAGCCGCCGCCAAGATAACCAGAATTTCCAGCCAGACTCCTCTCATCCTTTTTTGGCAGACTGTGCAGAATTTCATCGCTTTTCACTTTTTCCTGTGGGCTGAACTTTGGCTTGAGATCAAAGAGAGAGGCTGGCGCGTTTGTAAATATACCGATATATCTATAGAAAGCTTTAGGGGCCCAATAAATAAATATATTTTATTACTAACATTTCCCATTACTGATCGGATATTATTTCCTGTTTACAAAACATATATAAGAGATAATATACTTTATTATTTTCAAATATCATTTACCCTCATTGATTATTTTAATAGGAGTTTAATTTCGATTTCTTTACTAGTTTGTAACAGTATTTAAAGCCCATTAAATATTATATTTTTCGATTACTATTTAAACAAAATTATCTGTTTTGAAAGTACTTGGCAGATACATTTAATATTCTTCTTGACAAATCTGTTTTATTATTAAACACTTTATTTCAACCACTTTTAAGAAAACTTCACTTGCTTTGGCTTTCATTGCATATTTATATATTTTAAATTGTTTATATCAATTGCGGACTTGATTTTAGTAATACCATAGCACATACACATAGAGCACGATCAGCACAAAAAGCAGGTGGATGAGGAAGAGCTCGATGGCCAGGGTGAGCAAGGCCAGGGGCTTGAAAGCCACATAGGTGATCTGGATAAACATGGCTCCACCGCGATCTGTTGGGTCATTAGAGATGCAGTTCTCAATGGACCATTTACTCCTGTATGGTGAAGGTCAACTGCTTGCTGCGCGAACTCTCGAATCGATTGGGCGTGTGCATGCTGAGCATGGCGGAGATTCCGAGTCCCAGGATGCCGAGGAGCAGGGTCACGACGAAGAGTCCTGCCAGGATTGGGGCCGAGATGAATCCCACGCAGTCGTAGACCTCTCCATACTCCTGACGTCCATTCAGCCACGGTTGCACCTGGTAATCCTTGAGGAGCAGGCTCTGAATGGTCTCATTCCGAGCGGGATTCACGAATTTTAAATTCTCCGCCGAGCAGCGGTACGAGAATCCCAGTGGAGCCGAGGGCAGGGTGTACTCATCTCCCCGGGCCACCAGCACACTCTTTAGCTCCCGGTACTCCACCTCCACATTGCGCAACGTCCAGGATCCCCGGATCAGCGTGAACTTAAAACGCAGCGCACACTTCTCCCCGTTGCACATGAAGGTTATGCTCAATCGACCATATCCCTTGGTTCGCTGATCGTCGAAGGTGATCTGCTTGATGTGCTCCTCCAGCTTCAGGGTCTCATTAGTCAGCCGGAGTTCCAATGCTTCACTGAGACTTAGCACCGCCTTGTTGCCCTCGGCCACGTAGATGAAACTGGCCTCGGTCTCCTCCGGACCCTCGGGTGCCTTGGGTTTCTCCTCCTCCTCGCCAGCGGTAGCAGCCTCTCGCTTGGCCAGGAAGTGCGCCTCCTCCTCGCGGCTTCCCAGGATTCCCAGCACTTCACCTCGGCCGTAGGTGCTTAAGGCTTCGTTGTAGACCGTCAGAATCTCCGCGTCGTCCTCTTCTCCGTGTCCCGAAAGGCTTACCACCTAAAAAATTACAGTGGATTAATATTAGCCCGATAAAAAGTAATAAAATATTAAAAAGCCAATAATATCATTCAAACAATCAGTTTCTTTAATATTCTTAATAACAAGTAAATATATAGAGTAACTATAAATAACTCATATCACTTTCTGTGTTTATAAAAAGATCATTTTGTTTACCTTATACCATGCACAAGCATTTTATTCTACTATAAATGATATGAACTTCAAAAGAATTTGATTGACTTTACAATTATTTTCTATTAATAGCTAACATCAACAACTAACCTCAATGTTGGCATTCAGACCGAAGGGCTCCGCTGCGAGACTTCTTTGCGGCATGTAAGTCCAAGCTCCACTCTTCACCAGATTCTCGAATCTGGGATACTTGGTTCCCTCCAGTCGACCGGTTGAGTTCCGCACAAAGACCACAATTGCCTTGGCCTCCGTGAAGAGTTGCGTCAGTGGGAGTTCCCTGCTGCTCGAGTCCACCAAAGCCTGGGGCTGCAGGTCAGATACCCTGGAGTGGCCCCACAAGATAAACGGTCCACTTATGGACGCAGTGCAGCTGCTAAATGCCAGGCACAGCAAGGTCGCAACGGGAATCAGCTGCATTCTGGAGTTAAATGGAAATGTGCGTCTTCACTAGGGTCTCTAACACCAAAGACTGCCTGCGTCTTTTGAATGAGGGATGTATGTATGTAGTGAAAAATCGATTGGACACACTCATGCGCAGAAATAAATCCAAAGTGGTGGGTCTTGCTGAGTGGTGAGATATGCTCGAAATCCCAAGATGTACATAGGTCAGTTCTGAGTTATATGGGCCAGGTAAATCCACCACCATGTTGAGCACTATGTGTTTATATATCGTATCTTTAACTCAAAAACTTTAAGAAAACCACATGTATAGCTATTTTGGAGCGAAGAAGTATATACATAAAATAATAAAAGAACTGCTATAATAAAAACCGTACAGTTTAAAAAAATTTATTAATTGAGTATTTACAGTCATAAATAAATTATTTTTTCTAAAATATAAGCCCTCAAATTTACAGACATCTAGAAGCTAAGCTAGTGACTACAATGATATTCAAACTCGATTTGAGTATTAAGTACAAAATATACTGACAGATTTTCAATAAAATGCTATACAATTTACAGGAACCTAAGGGCTAAGCCGATGACTACGAAAGCTAATAAGAAAGGCTTTGGTTCGGTTGGAGCTGAGCTTGTAGAGTAAAAACCGCCCCTGAAGTTTTTGGTGCCTGTTGAATAGATGGAATTAGTTAATCGGGATCAATCCCGGACTTGAACTCGAGACCACTTACGCTTCTCATTGGTATCCCTAACTCCGCAGGTCCGATATGATATGGTGGCCTTTCGCTTTTGGTTCACGTACCCTGGAATGAATAAACTAGGGGCATCCAATCTACCGGCGGCTATCAAACGGGACATGTCCAACTCCAGGCGATGCGCCAGAGGCCCCTTGAAGTGGATAATCATCTGTATGCAGGCGCCGCCATGCAGTTCCTTGGTCTTTCGGGCATCCACATCCAACATCCACTCTGGGATTCCCATCACGGATCGCAATTCCTCCAGAAACTGGGCACTTAGTATATCAATTTAAAATTAGTTAAGGTAAATTAAAGATAAATATCGATATACTTACACAACGAAGCGAGGTGGTTTTTGCAGGTTTATGTATTTAATGACATTGTGGTCGGGCTCAATATTCGCACAGGCAAATCGCTCGTGGGAGTGATCGGGTCCAAATATCACAATGGACCGTCCAATCGCTCCCACAGGTGCCTCCAAAGGAAAGTTGGAGTCGGTTAGGACTACGCGTTCACCTCCAAGATCTGATTCGAAACATATTTTAAAAATATTTGGTTATAAAATTATTTTTTAGATGGCAATTTATTATTTATGGAGTTTAAAATACTCTCTTACCAATAGTTCCCAAACGAGCGCCTACATCGCCCACGTAGCAACGCAAAGGATTATCCGGACTGCACTCCTGCTCATACAGATCCAGCTAAGAAATAAATCTTTATTAGATTAAAATGCACTCCTCAAGCATTTTTAGATAACTCACATTTAAAGGATCCGCCAGCTGTGTATAGTAAGGATTCCAGACGTATCCCCCAGCCACACAACGTGTGTTTGTGGGCTTTACGGCTGCATCCACTCCCACAGGATTAACGAAGATCTGCCAATTGTGGTTCCTCGTGGAGTTCCGATCGTTCTTTCCCGGATGCCGTAACTTCACCTCGATTACCGTCTCAGACTGGCTACCATCATTGTGGATCAGCTGCGTCATCTTAATGTAACCATAGGCATAGCCCGTGGGATGATGGAATGAGGCGATGGCTCTGAGTTCTCTTGCCTCGCTAGGACTATATCCACGCTCCAGGGTACTACAATTAGAGATTAAAATATGTGAATATCTTAACAAGAAGAGGGTTCCTTACCTGCAGGCCCATCTTGCATTTTTCTCTTTCTTCTGAATAACCACAGATCGTCCAATAATGCTGTTGTAACCGAATAGAGGAAGATTCGTGTCATTGTAAGCATCCTCGAACTGGGTGACTCCTTCCAGACCGCCAAACTTTCCACTCAGATCTCCCATCTCGTACTGGTCAGTGGTGCCCCTTCTAGACGGAGGTGATGACTTTGGACTAACGTCGAAGGGATTCCAGTGGCCATATAAAGTGGAGAACTCGCAGGGAAAGGCTAAATTGGCTTCCACGGGAGTCTGCAATAGATTTGAATTTAATAAGAATAATGAAGGTCTATTTAATGGAATTAATACCCTGTGAATGTGATAGCCAGTGTTATCTTGCAGTCCCTTAAGTTGCACTTCCACATTGCTGACATCATACTCCGATTGCTGGGTGATCTCTACCCGACCACTGACAGTCAAAGGATCTCCGTTGGCGTACCACTCCTTGGCCACCACCTTTCTCCGGAAGTGTCCAATTACCGCGGAGCAGGCCAATCGTTCGCCCCTGGCTTTTGGCCCACTATCCTCATAAATGACCAGGGATTTCCCCAGGATGCCATGCCGTCCAGAGAGTGGAAGATTTCCATCCACAAACATCCTCCTGCTAATTTTCTGGGCAACCCTTCTTCCTCCGGCGATGGTAAGTGTGCCCGACCTCGCATCCATGGCACCCACTCGGCACATCGAGGGTAAATTGGGTTGGCAGAAGTCATCCACACTACGATTGCCCCAATCGACTCGGAATGGATTAAAGACGGGTCCTGCGGAGATGCAGCGCTGCTGCCAATCGTAAAAGTCCTTCCCAGGCGCATTACTGTGGATTGCCCAGCGGTGTTCGTAGGTCGTATTCTGAGTGGATCCATCCGCCTGGATTAGGTACTCAAAGAGCACAGTGGTGTCCTGCCAAGGCTGCTCCGCCGGCTGTCGGAAGATCACACGACCCACAACAGGGTAACGGAAAAGAACCTAAGCGTAATACATAAATAGTTAAATAGATTAAGAAAAGAATGTAGTAACATATCTATTAACCTGAGCAGTAACCATGTTCTGTTGATACACCCCATTCCGTTGATATTGCCCCAAGCTGGAACAGCCCCATATACTCTTTGTGATATTCGAGACATCAGTTCTATTGAAGGTGTATATGACAAGACTCCTATGATCAATGCTATGACGTCCTTGAAGAGGCAGAAAGACATCCCAGTAGAGACCATTTAACTCGGAACTCGTTCCGGGCAAAACGTACTGATGCCAGTAACCCTTGTTGCGACCCTGTAGCTTGCCAGAGAGATCGCCCAAGGGATACTGCTCTTGGGTTCCATAACCGGGAGGCGGTATATTGTCAGTTATCTCGCGGGGATTATGCATGTCTCCAGTGGTCAGGCAGTAGTCCTCGTGACCCATCCTTTGTGGCACTGGCGGCAGACTGTGAATCCGGAAGGCGGCCACATCTTCGGCAAACTTTCGACTGACATGCTGGGAAAGTGGTGCTCCCAAGGTGAAATTTAGGAAAGTGGGGTCGAATTTGGAGCGCTGCATGAAGGTTACTTCTCCCTTGACACCACCGGAGTTGATGAAAGTTCTGCGTTTAAAAATGGAGTAATAATTGTATTGTATGGAAAATATGGAACTTAAAATCCCACTCACTTGTATGTCAGTGGTTGCACATGCCGAATCTTTGTACAAGCGAGATACGAATCCGGATGCTGGTTATCAAAAAGCACCAGGTACAGGGTCCTGTGGGGAATAGTGAGGTCTGAAGGCAGCAGAGCCAGCTGAGCATCCCTAAAAACACTGCGCTGGGGCGAACGAAGAGCATTTTTAGCCACACCAATCCTTCCAAGACGCACATCTAGATCACCAATGCCATTTCCTGCTCCACCACCCTGAGGATCAAAAACCAGCTGCAGGAAGTTGCAGTTATCCTCGGTACGGTGGTGGTCATGCTTGAAAATGTCCGTCACATAGATCTTCCAGTGGTGCTGGGTGAAAGATGCCGCTTGTCTTTTATCCTCCTCCAAAGCCGGTGGTTGTTCCCTGATATGATACAGATCGGAGTAAATCAACGTATCCCCAACAGCTCCTTCCGCCGGAGCCAACCAACGGAAGTGAACGGATCCGGCTACGGGTGTGTTGAAACGAGCCTCCGCCATATGCTCTACGGAACTTTGGATGGTGGTGATGGTAGCGCAAATCCTGGCATTGGAATTGATCTCTGTTAGGACCAACGACTTGCCCCAGATTCCTCGATCTCCAATCAACTGCATGTTCCGCTCCCACGTGGAAGTTTCATTTCCAGGGAGCACCAGGTATTCCAGATCCTCATCAAAGCTAACAACTTGGGAACCCAAGCGATTCAGTTCGCAACGATCTTCGGGATCGACATTTGTGTAATCCACTGGGAATCGGCGTACTCCCCAACTCCATACTTGATCGGGATACTGCAGAGTGGCCTCTAGACTAGTCTTGATTTCGACCGTGGTGGCATTCACTTGCCGGAAAGTAATCTCTCCATGCAGACCCCTTTGTGAGATATATGCGATCAGATGCTGTGCATCAGCTGAGTGATGAAAAATAAGAGTGAGAGTGTTTGATCGAGAGTGTGGTGAGTTATCACAAGGCTACACAAAGAAAAATTAGATCACCTAAAAATTAGATCACACCTAAAGATAAATTTATATAAATATTTTTTTTTTTAATTCCGGCTTTTTAAATATTTGATTTCCTATTTTGTTAAAAAAAACTTGAATCTACAATTTAAAAAATAAAAAAGGCAAGTTCAATAAAACAACTATTTGCATTAGATTAAATTTCACTTGTACGTTGCAATATTTTATAGTTAAATAGGTAAAAAACTATCTGATAGAACTCCAATTTTGATAATTATTATACCCGTTACTCGTAGAGTAAAAGGGTATATTGTATTCGTGCAAAAGTATGTAACAGGTAGAAGGAAGCGTTTCCGACCCTATAAAGTATATATATCTTGTTCAGGATCACTAGCCGAGCGATCAGCCATGTCCGTCTGTCCGTCTGTCCGTCGTCCGTCTGTCCGTCGTCCGTCCGTATGAACGCTGAGATCTCGGAAACTATAAAAGCTAGAAGATGGCATTTTGCATGCAGATTTTAGGAGTTCCTACGCAGCGCAAGTTTGTTCAAACAGGTGCCACGCCCCCTTTAACGCCCACAATCGCTATATACGATTTTATTTAAATATAAATTTAAATATTTCGGAAAAGTAAAAATCAGTTTTATTGTGTTTATCAATACCTATCGAAATGTAGAAGAAATTTTTCAAATCGGACCATTCGTTTGAAAGTTATGCGTGATCAAAGTTTCTATCTCCATCTCCCTCGCACTCCTTTTACCTGAGTAACGGGTATCTGATAGTCGGGGCACCCGACTATAGCGTTCTCTCTTGTTTTTCCCTGTGCACTTGAGTGCGTGGTGAGATGTTGCAGACACAGCCTGAGATACTTTCAATTTCCTCAGCCACGCAAGATTAGCATACAATGCGATCGATTCCCAGCACTTACCGCCACTTAAAGATGAAGTAATCCAACAGGCTGCCGTGAACCACAAAAGGTGTCCCACTTGAGCCATAGTTCTGGTTTTCCCTCCCGGAATAACCAGATTACTGCAAAAAGTAATTTTCAATGGGATGTGGCAATCGTGGCTGACTTTCACATCGTATTGCGCATGCGTGCGCCTCGAAACTCGACTGAAAACTGAAAACGAAGGTTTCGGCTTTGGCCATCGACTTGGCCAAGTGTGGGGAGTTTGCCACTGCGCTCCGCTTTGTTGGCTCCCCAGCTTTATCGGTGGTTTTGTTTTGACCTGTAACTGGTTTCCGGCACGGCTCAGCTGAGTCAGATATTTCGAGGTCCATACCCCCGAGAGCCCCCTCCCCTGAGAAAGTCAAACTGCAATTGATTAGTTGTTTTTTCAAGACGACTCGCTTATGCTTTATTCCAAGACTTCGTCATCGTATCATCATCTTGTTATGTTGTATAAAAACAGTTACTTGTTTACTATTTTTGTAGATAGTTTTTTTTGTTAATATTTCTGACCGGGTTATAATTTTTTAGAATTCTTCATTTTGCCGTGTATAGCTTAATTTATACTGAAGTAAAGATTCGATTCGCATTTAACAACTTGTTGCATGTTGCATTTTGAAATGGATTGGTGTGTGCTCGTGTCGAGTGTTGAGTGTTGAGTGTAAGTAACATACATGGTATAAAGTGTGGCTTCTTCCGATCAGCCTAGGTACTAGTGGTTATGGGTACCTTATTCAAACTAAATCATCCAAACCCCCCCATCCCCACCCTGGGGGGGAAGAGGATCCTCCTCGAAGCTTCGAAACGCATTAACTAGAAACACTGGGTTGGTTGTTTGATCGTTTCTTCATATTTCAGATATCATATTGGGTTGTTCTTTTCTTTGTTTTGGGTGGTTTATAACGCTGATAGTTCATAAGCAGAAAGTTGTGGTAGTGGTGGTGATTAAGTTATGTAAATTCGCATTAAACAATTTGAGTGAATGAACTTAATGTTTCTTTGTTATTAGCCTAACTCTCGATAACTTGCAATAATATTGATAACTCATAACTGATAATCGTAATTGATATTGAAATTGAAACTGAATAACGAACGATAGATATGCATAACGATAAATATTGTGTTTATAGAAGGATAAATAATTGGCTCTCAGTTAAATGTCCCTAACAATAGTTTGCTATAGGTTTGCCTCTCTCTCTCCAGGTCCTGCGAGATTTAACGAACGAAAAAAGAACATCAAAACTCACAAAACTCGTTTAAAAACTCATATTCATATTCAAATTCAACTCGCGGGTCCAGGCCTAACGAATCCAGCCTGGCTACCCATCAACATCATCTTCATATTCGTCTGCGTCTTCGACCTCGTCCTCCCTACATCATCACATCCTCATTTTCATTATCATTTCGACCTCGATCTCGATCTGGTATTCATCTCTCTCTGGGATTCTTCAACGGACAGCGATTAAAATAGACACGGCTTGGTTGTTGTTTTTAAGTTTTTTTTGTTGATTTTATAGGTGTTTTTAAATAAAATAGATAGCATTTGTTTTATAAATTTTACGTGTAAAATTTAACAGTAAATCAACTAGAAAACTAACGCGTCAGTTCTTGCCGTGACAGTGAACGTGATCGTAAGTATCCCTAACTAAGATGGACAGATACATGGTAAATGGTTCTGATCGCTACCAAAAGTTGCTGAAGAAGTTCAGTTTCAGTTGTGATCGGATGTTGCTGATCTTGTTGGTGGTGTTGGTTGTTCTTGGTGGTGGTGGTTAACAAAAAGAGATTACAAGATACTGAGAATCTACATATGTAAACGAGCGTTTCTTTTAATTACGTTTATTATTACTGATTTGACTGATTGATTTAACGTTCTGATTCTGGCTGTAAGATGGATGCTGAGTTAGAAGTTAGGATGTGATCTCGGGTGCCTTAGGCGGCCTCCTCCTCCTCATCTTCACCCTTGCCGGTGAGCATCTCGATCAGGGCGGCGGTATCGATCTGGTTCTTGTCGTCGATCACCATCTGATCGTAGGCATCATCGACCTCCTTCATGGTGAACTTGTCACCGAAGTTCATGAGCATTTCGCGGAATTTGTCACCGTCGATGAGACCATCGTTATCGAATGTTTTGAAGGCAGCAATAACAACTTCGTCTTCATCGTTGGCACCGGAGGTGGCCATGCGGTTGGCGAACAGGGTCAGCAACTGGGTGAAGTTGATGGGACCCGAGGCCTCGCCCAGCATAGCGTCCAACTCCTTGTCGTTGGCGATCTTGCCGACGGAGTCGAAGGCAGCGCGCAGATCGTTCTTGCCAATAATACCGTCCTTGTCGGCATCCATGAGTTGGAAGGCCTAATCGATCCCGCACAGAGAGACAGAGAGATAGAAAGAAAGAGTGGGTTGGTGACTTGGTCCTTGACAAGTGCGAAAGATGCTTGTACGATGGGTGATTGGATGGGTTCGGGATCGGAGTGGAATGATAGATGTGGGTTGATAGATGCGCCCAACACTCACCTCCTTGAACTCGGCGATCTGCTTCTGCGAGAACACAGAGAAGACCGAGGAGCCAGCGCGCTTCGACTTCCTGGAGCCGCGGGATCCGCCCGACGCTCTCTTCGAACCAGTGGCGGATGCGGCCGGGGCAGGAGTTGCGGCTGGTGCCGGGGTTGCTGCCTCGGATGCGGCCTCAGAAGCGGTTTCGGAAGTACCACCCTCTTCCTTGGTCTTCTTCTTCTTAACCTTCTTCTTCTCATCGGCCTAAGGGGAAAAAAGAGGGGATTGATTAGTATGGGTTGGGGTATTTGAGGGTTACGGAGTCGGTGGTCAGTCAGAAGGTCCTTATTGAACTTTAAGAAAGTCAGAAAGTTTCCATTTGGAAGGTCTGAATTGAAAAGGGTATACTTTTTAAGGGACTATCATCCAATATTCATTTCTAGGATATGTCTAGTTTTAAGGATTATTCTTCAAAATGATTACTTTTAAAAGTCATCAATTGAAATTGAAAGTAATCCATAAGAAGGTTTTCCATTGGAAAGGTTCCTCATGAGGAAGTTTTTCTCGAATAGGCCAGAAAATATGTATCTGGGGCGAAAAGTTTTCCACTTGGCTAAAAATAGCCCGGTCGCATGTTACGTAAGCTCTCCGCCGTGCGCCATTTGCCGTCTCGCTCGCTCCCCGACACGGATATCGGATTACGTTACTGACGCGTAACACTCGGATCGATCCATTTATAGAATTTTCTGCACTATTCTCACTATGAAAAGGTGAATTGGGGTCACCATGGAGTTATGTTCACTTCATATTCATATCTTCTTTTTCATTCTCGAATGCAAATGATTCACTGCACTGATCGGTCATTATCCTTGCTGCTTATATCCAGTCACTGAAGGTCCAGTTCGGATCGGTATTCAGTTCGGTTGATATTCCGGGACGTATCCTTACCATGGTGCTGAACTTTGATGTGTTGTCTAATCGAGTCGAGCCGTCAGAGCACACTGAATCTCTGGCTGATTTTATCGCCAAGACAATGATGTTTTAAGAGCTCGGAGGAGCTCTTCTTCTTCTACCTCTTGGGGCACTTCGGTGGGGATTCGGAACTCTTCGGGAATCTTCGGGTGCCATTCGCTGTATCTGTGTCTGCAATATTCGTGCTGCCTTTTTTAGTATCTGCAAGGCGAGGTCTGCCCAGGCGATCGGAGGGGTGGCGGCGGCTATATCTATATAGCTATAGCCATGGGGTATAGCCTATGGTGTAGCTGTATCCGAGTTGTTTACTCATCGGCCGCTGCTCTAATCAAAAATCTAATTTTAAAGGCAGAGAAAATGCTTTTGGCTTTGGCTTTTGGCGCACAAGCCTATACATATGTTCGGAATTTATTTCGGGGCGATTCGGATTGGTTCGGCTCTCTGTTGTGGATACATTTCCCCATGTTCAGATTTTGTTTTGTTTTCTTTTATTTTGCTCTGCTCGACCCATCACTTTTCTAGAGGCCACCCTCCCAAAGGTGTCCTCTTGCGCTGAAATCACCTACATTTCCCTTGGCAGCAGCACATACATATCCAACTTATAACATAAGTCTATTCATGCCTATATACTCGATGTTTTGCCTTGCCTATTTTACGTTTCTTTTTCTGTTTTCGAAATGCCCCGTACATTGTGCAATATGAAGAGCGTCGAGAATTCCAAATCTATAGATCTGTATACACACAAAGATCGGACGGGTTTCGTGTCGCATAAATATCCAACGAACCCGATATTGGACCAGAGTTATTTTGGCCACAAATGTGGAATAAACATCTGACTTTATCTATATGCTGGTGATCCATGGACATTGCATAACAATGCGGAGATTTTTGATTTTAATGTTTCTATTTAAATTTTAAAATTTTGTTGTACCACGTCATGATACATTAACCATGTTAAATGACAAAAAATGACAAAATGAATTTAACAAAAACGAGAGATTAAGTCATTATAGAATAAGTCAATTTTAACAAACATTTTAAATCTATTATGAACTGTTACGAAATAGAATCCATATAGTTTTATATAAACACATAATTTAGTCATAAATATATGCTCACTGTCTGAAATTGGTTGAGTTTCCTTTAAGGTTATTTGCCTTCTCCAAAATAAAAATTAAATGATTAATAATTGGCAAAACATTCCAAGAAAACATAATTATGTGACGTCATTTAGCCAAGTTGTGTGTCATCCTTTTTCCTTCCCCCCTTTTCTAGTGCAATAATTAATGAAGGTATAATGCATATATTGCTAACGGAAAATATATCAATTAATGATGGGATCCGTGTGAGAAAGCCTTCATAACTCATCGATCAGACATAATGAAAATCAATAGCGAATGCAGTCTTCTTCGTGCTCCATTGAAAGTGATTTTCTGCAAAAACTCATTTGGCGCTGCAATATTGGCACGATACCAGGCGACATTTTGGCCTATGGCCAAGCAAAACAAGAAGAAATAGAAGGAAAACTACCCACAATATAATACGCAATGTAGCATTGAATATATGCAAAAAACTAAAAATAGAACAAAGTGCAAAAAACGAGAAAGACACAGTCAAAGGAATGTTAAAATTAATGAAAACTGCGGCAAATGTATTCAATTTTCCAAGGTGCGCAAGTATCTGGGAATATTTATGGTTTTGACACTTTGGAAAAATTGTTTATGGAGAGGTTAACAATCAAATAGGGAATATAACAGCCTACACATAACATTTGTTTATCTCATGGTTTTCTAAATTTAAACGCCAAATCATATTTAACGAATTACTAAGTCTGTTTGGGTATACACAGTTCCACCTGATACATGAGCGAACTTGGAGGCTGCGTACTCAGGAGGTCGGACGTCATTGGGAATCAACTGTATTCAGTGCCCGCAACGCATTCCTAACACATCTGCGAACCTCTCCTCACGCCTTGGCTGCCCGATGGCCGAAAATAGAAGAGCCAACGCGAACCACTGTGCTTCCCATCTCGATCTAAAAGAATAGTTCGGGTTATAGAGAAACAAATTGGCCAGTCAGGTTCTGACTTACCGCCTTGTCAAAGTCGTTGGACATTCCCATGGAGACGAGCACCGAATCTGGGGCCAAAGAGTGCGCCTCACAAATGGATCGGTGCACTTGCATAAGCGATAAAAAATCCGGATTGGGTCCATTGCTGTAATCGAAGCCAAAAGCGCCAATAGTCATTATGCCCCTCAGGTTAAGATGTTTTAGGTTGCTCTTGATGAACTGATAAAGTGCAGTAGCATCCTTGGCTGTAATTCCGCTTTTGACTAGATAAAATTGAAGAAGAGGAAGTAAGTATATAATTTGTTAGCTTAGAAATTCCAAACTCACCGTCCTCTCCACTTGTGTTGATTTGAATGAGCACCTGCAGCGGCTGCTCAGGAGCTGGTTGTACTTTTGACCAGGCTGCATCCAATTTGGTAGCCAGCTTCTCGCTGTCGACTGTTTGGATCATACTCAGGTTTGGCACCGACAGCACCTGTAAAAAGAGTAAGAAGGGAATAAATTTGTCGGTTGTTGTAAGTTTCATACAAGCTTTGCATAGTTTGTAGACATTATGAAGCCAATCCGAGTTGATTTTATTAATCTTGCTGCTAAGCAATTAAGGACTGTTACAGTCACCTTAGTTACTTAGAATATTTAAATTTTTGATTCTAGAGCCTTCAAATCGCTGTGGACTAAATCTTCACAAAGGTTTCTACATATTCCAATGAGCCCATCCATTACAGACTTCTGTGTCACCTCCAGATAGATTGAGTTCTTAAACAACCTATGAACAAAGCTGACCTTGTTGATCTTGTTGCTCTGCATGTGACCTATGAAGTGCCACCTGATGTCGGGACACTTGGCCAGGATGTCCGGATGGCGGCTCTTTTCCTCCAGTTCCTGGACATAGTTCTCGCCAAAGTCTCTTTGTCCAGCTTCGTAGGCCTCGATTACGGCTTCAGCTGGCTTTGTTTTGCTTACTGCCACGAGAAGGGGCTTTGCAGCTTGCACTTCCTGAGGAAGAGATAACAATTTAATTATAAGAGATCATACAAGGAAGCGATTCAGGGAAATTCCACCTTGGGACGCTGCAGGAGCACCTCATCAATCCGCTGCAACACGTGCTGCAGGCCTGCTTTTACGTCGAACTCCGCCATTGTGCGCTTGAGCATTTAACTGCGAAAGGGTTAGCGGTAAATCTACTTTATATATAACCTCAGATAAACCGTAGTTATAATAGTTAACTCTACTGATAAGAAAGTTGCCCTGTAAAAATAAAAACAAAATTAGCACGGCTGAGAATCAGCTGTTTGATAGTGTGACCACTGAACATTAAAAAATACTAAAATATAGTCTCCTCTTTCAGAAATAAGAATATCATATCATATTAGAGGCGGGAAAATTTAAAGTCAGATAGCTGAAGGAGTATAAAATTGGCAATATTATTATTAATTGTATATTTATTTAGTGTAGTCAATGCAGAGTAATAAAACTAATAAATAATAAAAAAAATATAATAACTTATTTTTCTTTACATTAACAACCATTTCAAAATCGCCGGTTATTATTCAATTGAAAATAATCCGTTAATTGATTGGGGGGCCTAAAGATAGTTTTCCTTAAATATATCTTGCAAAAAAACGATATCCCATTGCCTTTGCCTTGGCAGTAAAGTGCTGCCGCATTTCAACCTTTCGAAACCCTGTGCTAGGGAGAAATGCCTTCACTGGGACCCGGACAGACTCCTCTACTTGAACCATGGCGGACGCCATCAGATGCGCCTGCGATTCCCTGAACTCCGTCGTGGACTACCTGGTGACCATGAAGATATGCGAAATCCGGCATTGCCTCGAGTTCCTCGGAGTGGCACACACGGAGGTCCTCGCAGGCGTGGTCCTGTTCGTCTTAATGCAGTTCACCAAGTTCACGGCCGTCTTTGCTGTTGGCCATTCTGCTGGCCTACGGAATATTCTACTTGGTAAAGAATGATATATTTATTTGAAACCCATTTAACTGAAAAATTCGCAGTGGGACACCTACTTCCCGGAAATCAGTCAATTTGGTCACAGGGGAATAAAGATGTTCCGGAATGTACGCACCTCCGCCAACTTGCCGCCTTTTGCCTCTGACACTGAAGAGACTCCTGGTAAGTTTAGCTTAAAGTTTAGTATTAGAAATAATCTGAAAAAAACATTAATTTCTAGGAGAGTACTTCATTAGTCCAAAGGTACAGCAGTACACCAGTGGCATGTTAACTCCGCCAAATGCTCTCAACATGCCTACGCTACTACCTATGTTACCAACGAAAAACATGAGGACAACCAGTCTGCAAACAGACCACCAACGCAAGGAAGAGGAAAACAGGCGAGGATCTCGGGGACGAGCTCACGCATCTCATCGGGAGTCGCAAGACGCGGGAAGACATCGCCAGGAGCGTCCTTATTGGCGATCGGTTAATCCCGAACCCGAAAGGGAGCACCACTCCTCCAAAAGAAGTTACCATGGAGCCAGTGGAAGTGGTGGAGGCAGTGAGTCCAGGCGGATGTCGAATGTCCTGCGAATCCCGAACATCACCAGTGGGGTGGTGGACACCAGAAGACTTCCCGCTATGACCAGTGAGCATCTTAAACGGCTTCCCAATATAACAAGTGGAGAAGGAAGGAGAATCCCCAAAGAAACTAGAGGTTCCAACGAATCCAAGAGGCTGCATAATTTAAACAGTGCAGAAGCTATGGAGTCTCGAAGGGCTCAAAAAATAACCAGCGACACCAATGAATCGCGAAGATTACCAAACATAACTAGTGGTGAAATGAAGGAATCCCGTCGAGGAGTCACCAGCAATACCAATGATTCTCGACGATTACCCAATATAACCAGTGGGGAAGTTAAGGAAACCCGAAGAAGTTCACATCCACGAGGAGGTGGTGAGTCGCGACGTTCACCTCAAGGTCATAGAGATGGCGGAGGTGGTGGCGAGTCTAAGGCCCGTCGTCCTTCGGATAAATTCCATACAGCACAAGGTCGACGACAGGAGGAGCAATCAAAGCAGCGAAGGAGCAACAATGGCCATTCCGGTGTGACTAAGCGGCCATTTCCGGAGGATCACTACGACCGGTTGAAGATGGAGAACCGGGAGTACCAAGCGCGCCGTTTGCAGGCCAGTGGTCCAGCTGGATTCCGTCAGATCTCAAATAATCCCACCTTCGAAGGAGCTCTACTCACCAAACAGGATAACTTCATTGCAGGTCATCGCCAAGGCGACAGACGTGACACTCAAAGAAACTCCAAATCAAGTAAGTAAGCAAAGGAATTTATCACTCATAAACGTATAATATTTATTTTAAAATAGGTAACCAGGGCAAGGATGCCGGTCATCGGTACAGAGCGCAACCACATCGCATGCTTAATCCGATACTTTAGAATGGACAGAAACAGTATTCGCAAAAAGTCTACATTTCAAAGTGGGGCTGACAAGTAAGTGCTTTATATCCCCCTATAAGTGCCCTAAAAATTAATATATATTCTCCAAAAGTACTTCACAAACCAGCACTGAATCGAGAAAGACTATCCAATTCGACGAGTATCCCAAGACAATAGATAGTTGCGATGACACCGATGAAAGGTCAAGTGAAAGCTCTTCAGAGAGCGCTGTCAAAACAAAGCCGAAAATAGCAATAGTAAAGGATAAAGTATCTAGACAAAACGCAGAAACAAGAATCCAGCCGTGAACAAGTGAACAATCCAAGGGAGTATCCCTTTGTTGTGGAGATACCCGAGCAAGGGGAAAAAAAGAAAAAAGGGTGCTGTTTTGTCAAATCAAAAGACAAATTAAGCGAGCAGAAAAAGAAGGAAAAAAACTGAGCCCAATTTCTATGTTTATCTAAATTCTAGTGTTTCCCAAACGAAATAAACACGGCAAAGGCATTTTGTAAAAATATTTTGTAATACTTTTTGTAAGACTATATCTTTAAAATTCATAAATAAAGATATGATATTACCTGAACAAGTTTAAAGATTAAAATCGATGTTTTGGTTACTAAATACAAATTTTTAAATATATTTCTTAATGATTACTCATTATTATGCATCTTATTACAGAAGTACAAGTGAAATATCATTTTAAGATTTAAAATAATAAAACGCTAACGTTCTATGGGCAGCACTTATGCACAAAATCAACTAACGCCTTCAATCAGCTGTTTGGGTATTTTGTAGTAAGAATATTGACGAAGTTGGCAGCTCCATTCGAATGTTTTTGTTTTGCATCGGGATTAAGAAAAAACCACATTCCTTAAATTATAAATAAAACCCACCATTCGAGGCTAATGCCATTCCCATTACCTTCAACAAGATGACCATCTTCAATCTGTACATATTTGATAAGTTTGGAACGCTTCTCCACTACGCAGAATGGAATCGCACGAAAAAGTCGGGAATCACCCGAGAAGAGGTGAGTTAAATAAGGAATTGTACGATTTTAATTTATTAAATCGGTTTATTCTCAGGAAGCTAAACTAACCTACGGCATGCTCTTCTCTATCAAGTCCTTTGTGAGCAAAATATCGCCCCATGATCCGCGGGAAGGATTCCTCTACTATAAGACCAATCGCTACGCCCTACATTATCTGGAAACTCCCTCGGGCTTGAAGTAAGTTTATTTAATAAACTAAAAAATAAATAGGAATTAGAAAATCTACAACTGTGTGCATCTATAGTTATTTAATCAGTACCGGTATCGTTATACCGGTGTCGTTATACTTTTGCAAAACATGTTAAACTTGACTTCACCTGCATTCATACATCCTATATAAAAGTGTCAAAACTTTAAAGAATTTTAATGTTAATAAGTATTCTGTATAAATAATTATCTGATCTCTCTGTTATCCATTTAAAAACCAGAAAGGAGCTAACCGAAAAGTTGTAAATTAATACAGTATGACGTCACAACTTGTCTAAACGCAATTAGATTATGAAATGTTCCGCGTTAAGTATCCGGTTTCATTGAGTTGCTTAATTTAATTTCCCATCAAAACACCATATCAGTTTCCGACCTCCAAATCTAGAAAAAGGGAAATATCATTGACTTATATTTAATAGAAATTCTTTGTTTAACCTTATTTTTAAACACTTAAGATATATGAATGTTTACGAAAATATATTCTTTTTCTCCAGATTCGTTCTCAACACGGACACGACGGCCATCAACGTAAAGGAGCTGCTGCAGCAGCTGTACGCCAAGGTGTGGGTGGAGTTCGTGGTACGGGATCCACTGTGGACACCCGGCACAGTGGTCACCTCGGAGCTCTTCCAGTCCAAGCTGGACGAGTTCGTCAGGCAGTCCCCCATCTTCGGCATTCGCAATATTTAAAATAAATAGCTCTTAAGCTCACTTTCCCATTACCCAGCCAATAGCGAATGCTATGCAAATTTTGAACTCGGAAACTCAAAGGTCTATGTCATTATCTCCGAATTGCAAATTACGGTGACAAGTGCTCTGAAATGCAGCCCGCGAGATCCGGGCTCCGGAAATGGTAGGCACTTAAAAATTGTCTGCGGGGAGACGAGGAAAAACTGGCCCCAAAATTGCGCAAGCCCTGTCTTTTGCTGTTGTCCACTGTCCAACGACCAGCACTGACAAAGGGGGACAAATGTCAAATCGGTGGCTGCAACTCGGAGTTTTAGTCAGTTCCACGAACAACTGATAAACTGACTGAATGTCTGAATAAATGACTGACTGAGCGGGTGCCGCTGCAGACTGGTAGGGATTACACGTTGAAAATTAAATGATATTACGAAAAATCTAATCTTAGTATCGCAGAACCGCTTCCTTTTTAAAAATGTCTTGGAAAAATCCGAAGGCTACATGACTTTTGACTTTGGTAGGAAGAGCTTTTAGCGACTAGATAAGGTATAAAAAGCATAACTGATAAATACTTAATAAGATCAAATATGTGTATGATTTCCAAGGCAGTTAAAATTTGTTTTTATCAAACAACTTTATAGCTTTTTTGCATATGAATTAACTGATAGAGATATTAGGGCGAATATTTAGCAAGATGAAAGTGATCTGATAAATGATGTAAGATATCTTGGCCCTATTTTTGCACGTGTAACTGCAATTTTTGAACAGACAGCTGAGCCCGCGTCAAGGGTTTTCGCAACTATTCGTTGAAGCCGAGGAAAATGAAAATGATTTGCAGAATGCATCCATAATCGGGGGAGCAGCACGTGAAGCTAAAGCCGAAGAAACCAGTCGCTTTAGCTCCGCTATTGCGGATCCACAACGGCAGCATGAACTAGCAAATATACAAATATGGCAATACACAGATACCGCTGTGAATGCTCTTTCCTATACGACCGATGTCTTACTTATTCAAAACTTTGTGCAAGTCACAAGACATTTGAACTAAATATGTTTTGTATGTTTTAGCGCTCTTTTTTTTTCTTCGCATTGTCTTTGACGAATTTTTAAAACGGGTTTTTAACATTGCAAAAGCCACTGGCGGGACAATAAAAATGGAACCACAAAGCGGTTTCTTTTCTCCGCGATCGAAGAAATCAATTTCAAAGCCAAACGTCCAGGCCGAAAAGCACAAATAAATCAAACGCTAGGCCGGGCATCAAAAGCTAATGATGGAACCTATGGACCACCGAAATTCGGCCCGAGAAAAACCCGAAAATACCAACGAACGCACGCACAGGTTACAAAATACACATGAAGGTGCCCTTTCAAAATCGGCAATTGCATAGACATAGGCACTCAAACCCATACCCATAGATTGGGATCTTGTGGAGACCAGTTCCGAAAGAGAGGCTGCATATCGGCGATCACATGGGTGTAGGTATAGGTCTTCGATGCCATCGCATCGGCTTCCAATTAACCGTGGATCTGGTAGGGATTTACGGGGTCTCCGGGGAAATCGGAGTGCCGGAGACAAAGCTTTCTGTTTCCATTCGCAAAAGTTACGCAAATTTCGGGTTACTCGTCTGTGGTTTTCGTCACCAACTCCGGATCCGCGGCAAGGTTATCAACGGTTTGCTGGTCAGCGCTTAGGAATTGGAAATTGTCGCCCGGTCACGTCATTAAATGACCGCTATCTTGATTGCTTTACGACCGCTGCAACCTTTTCCCGTGCGTAATTAAAAGTTTAACGAGCAGTTGTGCCGGGTATTTAGTTGATTTCCCCGGGGAAAGAGAGAGCAGTCTTGAGAGACGACACCGCCATGCGACCACCCACACGAATCTCGTGTGGCGATCAAGGCCCTTTGGCTAACCGGAGGCGGACCTGATCTGCCAGCATATCCATAAACAAGCCCATCGGCAAGGCACATTGAAATATTATGCAAATTCATAGGCCTAGCGCTGACCAAAAATGGTTGTTTTGCCGAGCCAAATTTGGGAAAATGCTCGAAAAGAAATCTCATATATTTCGCATAAATCTTTAGATAACACAGTCAGAGTTCAGGTAAGGGCAGTATTGTTTACCCCCAAAGGGATTTGGTTTGCCTCGCCACCGATCATTTGTTTATCTCCCACTTGAAAACAGAAAAATATTAATTTAAATCAGCAAAAAATAGATAAAAGAATAACGAACTTAAGTTAGCTAAGTAAGAGTTATAAAATGAATGAAAAAGTGAACTTTGTCCACAGCAGAAACTAAATGAAAGTGGAATAACACGTTTTAAGGTCATCGATTATAAAAGAGAGATCCAAGTTCTTTGCGTAAAAATCTAGAAAACCTTCTAGAGTATTTATTTGATTTGACCGGAAGAACATGCCTCTTATTTATTTTTTTTGGAAACAGAGCGATGATGAGTGCACATTTGGATTTTCTTTTTGGTTATACTAACTGACTAGCTAATCTCAATCATTGGTAGTCTGTTTCCTTCCCTACGAAGTAACCAAACATTAATTAGTACTTAGTACTTGATCAAGGGAACTAATAAAAAGACAATAAAAAACATAGTGTAATGTTCAGACCCTAAGCCATAACCGAAAACCATAGAGCTGCTAGAATGAACTGATCTAAATATATAAAATAAATTATTTTTAGCATGGTCTTGGTTTTTAGAGCTGGGCGAGTTTTCAACTTTTCCAATGAGTGGCAACCAATGGTTTGATGTAATCCCGATCCACCCCTCTGAGGTAACCTTCAATTAACTAGGCCCACAAAAATGGACTAAATTGAGTGCTCGTTAGGTGTCCACTGGCTCGTCACCAATTAGGTGACGATGACAGCCAGACAGCGCTAATGAGATGACGATGACACGATAGGGTCTCGCTTTTTTGGCCATTTCTTGAAATGTTTGTATTGGCAAAGCACTTGACCTTCCCAACAATTGGTGTATAAGCTAACAAAACTTATAAAATATCACGAGATGGTTCATATGTTTTTCCTTTCAAATGGTTTATCCTTTTTAGCTGTATACTTCCATTTGGATTTAGGATAATAAAATAATAATCATAAGATTGTTTAAATGATTTTTTCCATTTTAAAATGTCTTATCCTATCAACTGAATTATTGAAAAAATACACCTCCTCGAAGCTCTTTTTAGCCAACACTTATTTAATTTTCTGAATATAAATCAAGAATTAATTCTATATAAATATTTATAAAATGATCAGATCTTTTCTCTGTGAGCGTACAAGTCATGAAAACAAAGTGTGGCTGGAGTAATGAAGTTTTATGGTAATCGGGAATTCCCATCCACTTGATGCAAAAGGGGCGATGCTCCAGGAATTCCCCTTGAATGTCTGAAGGCTTGAACCTTTTCAAGGTTCTCGTTCTTGAGATTGAGTTCGGTGTACGTGCCAAGTGCACGTAGGCCTGTCTAAGTGGAGGAACTAAGGGACAGATGGGGCATGTGGGGAAGTTGGCAAATCGATTAAGGAACTAGTAAAGTCACGGCGTCTAGTCGCGGTTCCTTGCGTCAGTTCCTGTGACTGTACGATGACTCGATCTCCAGATTGGACGCCTCTTTCGTCACGTAGTCCAAAGTCGAGGGAAACCAGTTGGCGCCTAAGCATCGACTAACTCCGCCCAGTCCCGCCTACTCAGCCCACTTAAATGTGTAAAGCAGTGATTTAGATGACTATGGTGTTCATAACAATGGCAAAAGTCGTTTCCATTTCCCATTTTCATTTCCATTTGCATCTTAATTTCGTCACAGCCTCAAATTGTCATTAAGTGCAACCTGTAAATAGTTTCGTTTCAGTGGGTGGGTGAAAGGGAAATCTCATTGTGAGCTTTAATTTGCATGCAAACTATATATTTTAAGACGAACCTACTTAAAGTGGGCGATGTTTTCACCTACAACAAAGCCTCGATGATTGTTAAGATACATTTAAAGTAGGGCCTTTGCTGCTCTGATTATCATCTTTTTTGTCAACCTTAAATATGGGTACATATTTATTTTAGCACATTCATCTTTTATAAGATGAAACATCTCAACAACATACAATTATTGTCAATGCCCTTCTAGGAAAGCAGATAAACAACTAATGCCTTGAAAACGTTCTAAATTTTGCAAGTCGTAATATCTGTAAAGTTGAACCTAGAGTGTTTTCAATAAATAATGTTGACTGGAAAATAGCACTAAAAAGTCTAAGCACACCAAAAAATTAATTTAAAAAAGGCAAACCCGGTTGTTACTTAAATAAGAAAAAGTATCAAATCATTTTGTCACTACAAAACTATTATTTTGGGTCAAAGCCAATCTTTTTGTGAACATTTTTATTTACAAAATCATTTTTAATCTGTTGAGTGCCATGGCTTTATATTGTGACTCACTAGCAAATATAAGACTGAGTTCTTATAATGGGTTTGCTTACCGATTTCACAACTTTAACATTGACGTCAATTGTTGATATAGGCTAGGCTTGGGTATATTTATGAATATATATTAAAAAACAGTTTTCGCGCTTCTTGTTTACTTGAATTGATATTATATGCGAAAAATGTTCAAATGTTCCTAGAACTTTAAAGTTGAGAGCTTCTTAGCCGGATATTTCCAGATTTAATGGAAGATTTGCTTTTCATTATAGACGTAAATTGTTGATCTCAGGTAAAGATTTATTCAAAAACTGTTTTCGCACTTATGGTTCATTTGAATAAGGAGGTTTTCTCCAGGCACTAAAAACTTTCCAAGTTCACATGTTCAGCTCATTACAAAGTCAATGGGATTACTTAATATTTAATGCCCAGGTATTTGTCACTCCCTAAAAAAGACAATACCTTAAAGACCCCCGATTATTGACCAATGGAAATGCGATTCACTTTAGATTTTTGAATTTTTTTTTATTTGTAAATATTTATTTTCTTTTTATTTGTTTCGGCATATTTTGTTGTTGTCGTTTATACGTAAGTTTGTGTGTGACTTATAACTTATGTCGTACCGTGCTATCTGCTAAATACCTAAACCTACACAAATGAAGATACGAAAATGAATGGATGTGGGGGTGTCTGGTTGTGTGTGTGAGTGTGTATCTGTGTGAGTGTTAACCATTGCGGTGCAAGTGTGTGGGTTTGGAGTGAAGATATAGATAATGATAGAATAGGGTTTAATTTAAAAAACGATTATCGACTATGTCCCGCCCTCGCATAGACGCAAGATAAAGTGACGTTCCTTCCCATCAGTGATCCGCGAGCCCATCTCGATCTCTAGATGCCTGGACGCCAGTATCCCGAAATCGAGATCCCTAGTTGGCCGACTTCTTCGACTTCTTCATCCGCTCGCCCTCGTTCTCGTTCTCATCGAGCTTGGCGCTCTCCGTGCTGCTGGACTCGGCATCGTACTCCAGATCCGGATCGGGAACCTCAGCGTAGTGCACGTGACCCACCATGGTGGCGCCGGCCACCACTCCATCCTTGAACTCCTCAGGACCGCCCAACTGGGAGGCATGAGTGCCATCGCCATACTTCTCCAGGGTGCGACGCACCAGCTCCTTGGACGGCTGCTTCATGTTCCAGGCCCATCCCAACTTGTGGAAGGCATCCAGCACCATGGTGGTGAAGTTGACGGTGTAGTTGCCCAGCTCAGCTGCTTTGTAATCCCAGGGGAAGACGTGGTGGTAGTTGTGCCATCCTTCGCCCATAGCCAAGATGGACACATAGATGTTCTCGCTGGGCATGATCCGCCTGATGAGGAAGATAATAAGATTTCAGTTAGATCTATCTTTGGAAGTGGGTTCAATAAACTTAACTAAGAAAAAAGCCAAACTCTCTTAAAATAGTAAATAAGTTAGGTCATTAGAAGTGAGTTAAATAAACTCAAGAGAGAAAACAATAAGTTTCTTTTTAAAACAAAACAAAGCTTTTCGTCTCATAAATCATAACCTCTTTTTGGGCTGCAATTGAAAGATGTTAAACTATAAGAATGAGAAAATGTAGGCTAAATATCATCTACATTTTAAAAAAAACTACACCTATTAACACGATCTGATATATACTCTAATAATGTGGACTTTAATCTTTAACAAGTGTTGTGCGAGCTAAAAATATGATCTCTTTGTATCTTGTATTCATACATTCTTCATTCTATTTTTATCTGAAAGGTGTTAACGCGTGTGATTTATTTTTCGCATGCCAAGTCAGCAGAACTATGCATTGAGTAATGGGGAAGTGACCTGTATTCATGCTCAAAATGCAATATGTTAAAGTCAGCATCTTATTGACATACTATTTGTGGGAGAAGACTCACTTGTCGTAGGGGCGGGATCCCCAGAGATGGGCGGCACTATTCACAGACCAGGTGAAGTTCAGACTGCTCACGTAGCGGAAGAGGCATTGCTGCACAAAGGCCAGCGTCCAGGTTTCACCCCAGCAATAAACTGGGATCACGGTAGGCAAGATGAAGCAGAAGAAGGTCTTCAGTGGGATGAAGTATTTCTGGTGGAATCGCACCACGGGATCAGCTAGAATATCGGTCATGTCGATCTGACGACCACGACGGAGAACTTCCGGGTGCTTCAGCATCATCAGCCATCCCACATGGGAGAAGAAAAATCCCCTGTTCGCATTGTGGGGATCCGCATCCGTCTCCGAGTACTTGTGGTGAACTCGATGGTCCCGAACCCAGTCGTATAGGGTGTTCTAAAAGGAATTATATCATATTAAATATGAGCTGTAAATATAGCATGAGCTAAAGGTTTCCTAGTCATTTTTATCTATTCAAATATCATGTTTCTAAGACGTTACACAACAATCTCTTTGATAATAACGAAATATCCAACCTTAATGCCTCATAAAATATTACAAATTTGATTGTAAAAACGAACATAATTTTTTACTGAACATAAAATGCCTCCTGCGTGGAATTCTTATCTAAAAGTGACAATCAGCGGGGTTCATTTAACACTCCATCAAATTTGATTGTTCCTCTTAATCTCCAGGTCGCACAGTATATATGTATATCTTTCACGCTCCCTATCAAAATCTAAACTTCTGCGGCTGAGAGCTGCTGCGCTTAATCGCTGCAGTCATTAAATAAGACAAATGTTTCTGCGAGATACACAAAGCAAAACACTTTTGCCGGTCGTCGCAGTCGCGAGTAGTTGGAATTGTCAATTTTACAGTTTGTCAGTCGCGACAGGCATTAAGTTGTTATACTTAATGATGCAATTAATGTTAATTGCATTACAGCCCCGAAAAAAAATGAAGGTGGCGCGTCAAATGAATTGGCAAATTGCGGACAAGTCTTCAGGTGGCATTACGTGTGCCAAAGGTCGAGGGACCCGATCCTCATCTTCAGAAACTCACCTGTCCGGCCACGCAGTAGCAGACCATCAGAATGGATCGCAATACGGTGTTGGCCTTGTAGCTTCGATGGGTCCAGAACCTATGGGCTCCGGCCGTAACTCCAAATCCAGCCACGCCGCCAACGAAGAATGCTGCAAGATACATAAATTAAAAGATAGATGTAAGTGTCGGCTATAAAGATTCGGACAAAGGCAGTGCTAATTGGATGCCAAAAGAAAAACCCGAAATTACATTTCCGCAAATTGAGCTATTTGAGGCAGGGTGCTAATTCCGCCGACAAACAAATGGAGTATAAAAGAGAACCGAGATCGCACAAGGTTGGATGTTAGGGGAACTTTATATAAATCCGGTGAATGACAGATCACGATTCTGACAACCATAAGAAATATCACTCACATGGAAATCACACAGGTACAAATCTCCCCAGACGATCTCTTCCATTAGTTCCTTACTTAGAATATGCAAAATGCCATTGTCACCATCTCATTGAGTTGGATAATTGCTGTGGGTGCAATTAGAAGTAATGACTTATTGATACGAGCCACGAAGGGGTTTTCCGTATCGGTTAACGATCCATGATAGAGGAGGATCTAAAATATGCTCACACCTCACCACACATTTCGGCAACCAACTAATGAACTATTAACGATTTCACTGAATGGGAATTTCATAGATCCCTCGTTTGATTGGAGGAAAGATTAGCCTTCACAATGTTGCGACTAAAACCAGTTAGGTCTTACCAAAAAAAACATGAAAATAACAATTAATGGCCATCAAAGAGTACGGAAATGGTCAAATTCAACATTGGTATGCCCACAAATGGGTTACGTCTAAGACTTACTGAATTCTTCACAGTCAACAATAATAAAAACTCAAATCTATTTTCTTAGAATCATAAAAATAAGACGAGGTTTATAATATATATTTTTTTTTACACTTGAGGAATGCAAATTTGAGAGAACATTTTTCGGGTAATCTTTAATTTGGATATTTGCATTTCAAATGCAGTGCAACTTGGGGCCATTGCAAACAAATCCAAGTTCAGGCTGTTTCGAAATTAGATTTCGAATTGACTCGGAGATCGCTGAATCGCTTAGCCGCATTAGCTATACCACTGACTATCTTTTTTGATCCCAAGACTGAAAAACAACGAGCGTCCCTGAGTCGACAAGAGCGTTGACTTGTCTTCATAAAAATGTTAGTTTTTTGGCCAGCTTCATTAACGCCCAATGTTAATGCGTTTATGTAAGTTCCCTCAGAGGCTTTTTTTCTTTTTTTAAGCTTGTCGAATTTAATCAATATCTTGGCCTGAGCACGACAATTTTCGCCATCTACGAAACCGGCAAAAGATGATAATTCCCAGCATTCCAGCGAGCATCTTTAAGCGCTGCACGTTCGCCCGGCAATTTGCCAAAATATTTACGAGCTCGACGCCCCAAATAGGGATGCTCCTCATACAAGGATACTCCTTGTATTTATTTTTTTATTTTTTTTCCTGTCTGGCCGCACAATGCGCAATAAATATTGAAAATTACCAGGTATTAAGGCATTTTTCGCTGTACAGCCATTAAGAGGGAAGTGCCCAAGTACCCAGCTTCGTATGCTGTGGTAATTCCGTTGAAAACGAAATCGGTTATGGAGGATCCCCCCACTGATTTTCCCCTTCGAGTATGTCTCAATGTCAACTGATTTTTTGCTCTGCTCGCATGTGAAGTGCTCATAAATTGAGTCAGTGTTTACTGAACAGATAAATCATCTTTTGTCTTGAGAAATATATGAAATTGGTAAATGTAAAATGAGATCTAAAATGGTAATGTATAAGTGTAGAAGTGTAAGTCGCAGAGATTTTTGTTTTAGCCTTGGTAACCATGAAGATCTGTGTTTACAGCACAGATAAATCATCTTTTGTGGTTTGGTAAAGTTTCTCAGAAAATTCCAGAAATCAGAAATTTCTAGCATAATCTAGAAATAAGTAAATATTAATAAGTAAATCATATATTCATTTGTTTAAGTTCTAACCTCTGGGTAAGCTTAAGACCCAGAAATTTCTAGTTCAACCTCGTTTATTTCTACAGTGGGGTAGATCTTTAAAAGCCCCAAATAAATTTGTGTCAAGCGATTCTTGTTTCTCTTTCTCTCTGTCAACCTCTCTTGTGACCGCATATTTATTGTAGACCAGCACGTTTTGCTTTGCTTTTCTGCAATCCACCTGTGTCAGTCAATTTTTATGCTGAGACTGAAATTGCATGCCAGCCGAAAACCCAAAACCCAAAACCCAAGCCCAAAGTAAAGCCAATAAAAGAGATTTCAACACATGTCGTATAACAAAAAGCAGAAGCTGAAGGGCGTTTGCGAGGGGAAAAGGGGCAATGGAGGGGAAAGGAGGGGAAAGGGAAAGGGGCGGCGTGTTAAGCGGTAATCAATTAAAGGCAATAACAAGGGGACGCATTTTGTAATGGCCCAAAGAAAGAAAACGCCAAGGGGCTTAAAGCGTTGTGCGCGCTAAATTGCAAATAATTGGTGGGGCAACAAATATTGGGGGAGTGGAAACTGTAAAGACAACATCATCAGCGACACCAACAACAGATCTACACTTGCAGAAAAAGATTACTATTTAAGCAAATGATGAGATTTTGAAGCAATAAACAGGTGACTATTGACAAAAAAATTAACTTCCTTAAAAACCCTGATTCCGCTGTGTTTTGTAATTTCAAACATCATTTGTTATTATATGTTTATAAATATCAGAAATGACAGTAATGAAGATGGGAAGATGTCTAATTTCCTAAAACCTAGTGCGATTTATCCATTCATATAAAGAATAATTTGTGAAGCTATCAATCAGTTTTGAAAATAAGTATTATATTTTCTATGTGCAATATTTCATTCCCTTACAGCATCGATCAGAGATGACTCTTTGTTTCCACACCTATCCCCATTCCACCATTTACAAATTCGAACCGATAGAAAGAGAGAGTGGGTATTATGCAATGCCGGATGGGATGGATGTGGATGAGTTAGACGGTGCATATTCGACCGAGATAGATACTTACACCAGATGGTGGTATACCAATTGAGGTCTCGAAGCGGATAGGTCAGCAGGCAGATACCGGCCACGATGTGGAGCAGTGAGATCTGGATGACTTTGTCCCACTTGAGCGGTGCCTGGAACTGCCATCCCAACACGCGATCGCCGACGAAGGTGCGGGTGTACTCCTCGAGATCGATGGCGTCCTTGGGCACGTGCTTGGCGATCTCCTTGGGGATCTCCGACCGCGGAGGTTCCTCCCTCTTTTGGGGCAGTTGCAGCTTCGCGCGGGGCGCCGATTCCGGCGAGGAATCCTCGCCCCGGCGCACCTGTTGCTGGGCATCCCCGTTGCCCAACTTGGACCTCCTGGCCACAAGTGGGGGACTCGAATCCCCCGAAATGGCCGGCGTCTTGCTGCACACTCGCTCCGAGGTGGAAAGGTGACCCATTTTTCGCTTTCACAGATATGTATTTCTCTCTGGGCCCCCGGGGTTTTTTTTGGGTTCGCCGGCGGAAACCGCGTTTCGTAACAGCCGCACGCACACTCGCCGAACTTTCTTCACAGCTTAACACAAACACTCAAAGGGCCTAATTGCCGGAGTACTTGGCCCAGAGTCGGAGGTGGCGTTTGGAGTTTGGCTTTCTTCCAAAGACACACAGTCACTTCTGCGGACGCGGTTCGTTATTGTTCGTAAGTCGTTAGGCCTTTAGGGGTTTTCCTTTCCTTTCCGCGTCTAACGAACTCAACGCGACGCCGTTCCGTAGACAAATGATCGTAGCCAAAAGTGTAAATTCCTACCTATGCGGCTTACCTGGGCAGAGCTATACACCTGAGCAGCGACGGCGACGGCGACTGCGACTGCGCCAAAGTTGACAGATTGACCGACTGACTGACGGAGTTTCCGAGCCGACGCACCGCACAAAGGTAAAGAAAAGAAATGGAGAGACGAAATGGCCAAGAAGGCCAAGATTATGCCACCACACACACACGTCCAACCACCTGTAACCGCTTCGGCTATAGCTTCGGATATAGCTTCGGCACAGCCCCGACTATAGCTTCGTGTTCCACTTCGGATCGGCACTTCGTCGCAGAATCAGCAGCGCAGTCAGCAGCTCTGAATTTACGCTACCTCGAATTTACGCCAAATGTGTGGGTCTTTGGGTGTCATGCATCAGTAGGTCGCACTTTGTCTCTGCGGGAAACTCAAGACACTGAAGAAAGGCTGGGGAGTTGGGAAAGATTTACCTTCACTTATGAGTTGGCGTCTAAATATCAATAGTTTTCTATGGCGAGAAGGTCAGCTAAGTATTTGCAATCCCTTAAATACCTGCTGCAGCGAAAACACACTTTAAGATTGATTTCTGTTGAATCCATCACCGACTGATCAGTAATCAAAACTTAAAGTAGATCACTAATCTAATTGTTTGAAATCCAAGTAATGAAAGCTTTGCACTAATGAAATGATCAAGCGAAGTCAAGCCATAGTTATCAAAAAATTCTCTTTTATAGATTAAAGCCTTAATGAAAGGGAAAAGTTCATGATTCCAAAATCTGTATAAATTAGTTTAATATACAATTAATTTAGAAAGCTTTATGACGCAGATTGATAGTAATCCAAAGTGTTTTATACACAGTACCACGGGGTCTGCCCCTTTATGCCGATTCTTATCTGACTGACCAGACAACTCTTTCGCACCCGACTTCCATATGCCCCTCTGGCAGTCAAAAAAAAAGAAAAATAACTCAGAGACCGACAAGAAGTCTGCCGGCATTCTCACGATTACTCACGAATGTTCGAATGTTACTGGCGATCTACAAGTAACTCAGACGATTCTAATTGCATTTGCTAATTGAAATCGAATTCAAAACGTGAACAATGTGATTTTGCACAGCACTCCAGCATGCTAATTGAAAGAGTTAAACTTCCTTTATTGATGGATTCGCAGACTTGATCTCTTGTCGTCAAGGGCCCATAACCCATATGACCGTTAGATTCTCGTTTCAAGGGGGATATTCAAATAAGACCTTTCCCTTGGCGATTTCTAATTTAAACGAAGCCACTGGATTCTGCGATTCTGTTGATCATTTGCATACGGACAATCTCTCCTTTTGCAAGCTTAAAGTACATATTTATAAAAATCGATTCCAGTCATCATCTTTTAACTGGGCTTCCACCACACATCAGCTTAAAGGTGTGGATGTGTGCGTTGTGTTGACCAAAGTCAAAAGCCGTTCGATGATCATGAAGTTCAGTTCCCGAAGACCCACTGACGAGAGTTGCTTTCTCTTTACGTAACCGCGGCGACAGAAACAGAAACCGAACTTAATTAAAATCCAAAAGCAAAAGCGACGAACTCGCGGCGAAATAAAACCAAAACCCCAGAGCCAAGGAAGCCCTCTGTCCCATCGTAAAGTGGGTTTACAGCTTCTCCATTCTCCAATTTCCGAATCTGCAAACGTTCACAGTGTCACGCGACCGAACCCTTTGATCTCGGCCCACTGTAAATGGTGTTGTGTGGCGCATATCTGCAAGATGCTGTTGATGAGGTGCTGATGTTGCAAGACCCCGGCCATTAGCCAATTATGCAAAGCCACAGAGAAACAGAAAAGAGCTTGGAAATTGTCCGCTGCTTGGGGAATGCTTTGTTTATAAACAAACAGCCAACTCGAAATCATTGGAAACCACTTTGATATATTGCGCAGCTTCTCATTTTGCACTGTCAGCGTTTTATATTCTAGCCAAAAAGTTCCCCTAACAAAGCCAGCTCACTATTGTTCAGGTACTCATAAATATGAGTTACATATGTGTGTGCCTTTTTTTTGCCTAATCGCTTCCCGTTCCACTGTTCTTGGCCGCACGCTCAAAAGACAGTCATTCATGCGCAATATATTTCAATTTGCCAGCGATTAGGCCGTGAATGGTGAGGTTTTTCGGAGCTCCATTCAGCAGCGTTGACCCCCCAGCATCCAAACACCTGCCCGAATCGAAGTGAGATATTTTTTGGGGTCTATGGTAGCCATAGAGTTGCATAAGCCGACCAGTCAACAGCGATTTTGCGTACTCCACGTATTTGTGCAACCTTCAACTGTCGCTCAGTCGGTTTATGGAAAACAAATTAACACTAAACAAAGCGCAGAACGCGACGCGACTGCAATTTGCCACAGAGCGGAGCGGATCTCAGATCTCAAATCTGCCACAGCGCAAACAGCTAAAAGTGAATAGGGATACACTCAGAAAGATCTAGGGAGTGCTATTAGTTCCCTAGCAAAATTACATTTTATACAACTTAGGCTATGATAAAAATAAACTTTTAAATTCCTAAGAAGGATAAATACTTTATAATCCCATTCCAAATGAATTATATGTTATTACCGAATCATTCTCTCATGATTATATAGATATTAAAATTTTTCAATTAGCATTTAGGGATGTACCCAATTTTTTTAGAAAATGTATTTACATTGCCTATCTACTGGCAAAGCGATCTTTACTTCAAGTCGTTTTCCTTACACCACACGTATGTCATTTCACGCACTTGTAAGTCATAAAATGTTTTAAGTGTGCCAGCTTTTAGCAGGCAAATTCATTAGTAATCACTTCATTGCAGAGTCATTAGGAATTGGTACAAGTGGCCGACTCAAATGTGAGTCAGTGGAGTTGCGTTAAGTGTGGAATGTTCACACCCAGGTGGATTACACGCACGGGGGCAGGGGTGGGGGTATATTAGAATGGGCAGGCTGTTTAGCATCGATCGATGTGATCCAAGTGAGGCGCACAGTTTGCTTAAACCAAGTTTGATGAGCAAACATCGGAGGAGCTGGAGGATTGATTGGAAAAGGCTTCTGGGCAGGCACTGAGTGCGGTGTCAATATTGACGAATCAATCAGCCACACAGCCACTGAACACACATTGCGTTTGGCTAATAAAATTATTAGGCACAGCCCATAAGCCAGGCACAAAGCACCTGATGCCGAACATAGATATATACCCACATCCCGATACCCAGCCGATTTGAGCATGGGAAAGCAAACGAACCGATTGCCAAATGAATTGGCATCTGTAAACAACAGAAAAAGAGAAATAGGAAGAGGCGGCGAACTCGAACTTGGATTCGAAATTGGAACTAGGCAGTGCACAGGAAAAAATTATATCAAAGATTCATTCTACACATTGCAGGTGTTCGAGGTGTCATCATATCATCATATTTATACCCTTGCAGAGGGTATTATAATTTTGGTCAAAAGTGTGCAACGCAGTGAAGGAGACATCTCCGACCCTATAAAGTATATATATTCTTGATCAGGATCACCTCCTGAGTTGATATAGCCATGTCCGTCTGTCCGTCTGTCCGTCTGTCTGTCCGTCTGTCTGTTTCTACGCGAACTAGTCTCTCAGTTTTAAAGATATCGAATTGAAACTTTGCACACACCCTTCTTTCCTTTGCACGCAGTATATAAGTCGGAACGGCCGGGATCGGCCGACTATATCCTATAGCTGCCATATAACTGAACGATAGGAAATGCCATAACTCTGCTGTTTGTAAAGTTAGGAAGTTGGGATTTTCTATGGCTTCTTTATTTGGCCAATCAATTCGACCTACCAAATTTCATAAGGATCGGCCGACTATATCCTATAGCTCCCATATAACGATAGGAAATATCATAACTTTGGTGTTTTTAGAGTTAGGAAGTTGGGATTTTCTATGGGTTTTATATTTGGCCAATCAATCCGACCTACCAAATTTTATAGGGATCGGCCGACTATATCCTATAGCTGCCATATAACTGAACGATTGAAATTGCCATAACTTTGGTGTTTTTAAAGTTAGGAAGTTGGGATTTTTATTAGTATTAAGAATGCATCATATGAATAATTTTGGAGAATATTATTTACAGAATATTCTGCAAGGGTATATCAACTTCGGCTCCGCCCGAAGTTAGCTTTCCTTTCTTGTCTAATTTATATTTGATCATTTGTTATGATATTATTATACAGATATTATTATATCACTTGATATACAAACTATCATTATACTACATTCATATAACCGATTTCATGTTACCCTATATTTTATTATTTATAAATATATATTTTTCTCTATGTGTGAATGGGAATGCATAATTAGGCCAGACTGTGATTTGTAAGATAGTTTGTTTACTCTTGGGCAACAAAGCCCACCAAGTGCATCCAGCCACGCCCACTTGCTAGCATCCCACTTCCATTTCCAGTTCCATTCCAGCCCACGAAAACGCCATGGTGTTTGAACTGCACCTCTGTTTACCATGTTTTTTATGCTGACCAATAATTAGGCTCTCAGTTTACTCTACCCCGCCTCCTTTGAATGGCGGTTAATTTATTTTAACGACTGCCGCGGCCATTTGTCACATCTTTTTAGTGGCCCGATGATGCAATGTGCTCACATAAACTTCTCCCGGTTGAGGAAATGGTTGGAGGGCAGGGCGTTTTCCTCCAACTCCGCCTGTTCCTCGATGCACTTGACGATCGGTCGACCCGTTTCCACCGCCTTGGTGAGTCCTTCACGCACGGCCACGGATCCAATGGTCTTCAGATCCTTAGCCCAATCGAGGGCGGCAAACACTCGGATCATCGCAGATCCGATTCCCGAGGCATAGTCCCCGAACTCGCCACTCTGGTAATCCCTGGGAAGTAGATAGTGATACTGCGGCCAGTAGCTCTTCGTGATCAGAAAGATACTATTTGAATCCGTTGGCTTAAAGCCCTTGTGGATGCTCCAAATGAAGTGCGATGAGTTGACCAGGTTTCCCAGATTAATCACAATGAGACTGCGCAACCAGAAACCGACGAACATGGATGTGGCCAACGATTCCCCAAAGTATTGGAATGGGGTGTTGATCGAAAGTAGCACGTTTAGGAAGATGTACAGCAGGACATAGAACCTAAAACAATTACCATAATTAGTTGTAGTTTAAGGATAGGCCATACTATAACTATAAAAGGGTAATAGAAAGATTTAAGAAGATAACAACTGTGAATTACACGAAGTCATGAAAGTGGGGAAGAGGATAGAAAAACTAAGAGACAATGAACAATTAATATATCCTGAAACAACCCACCGCTTCTGAAACATGACAATGGGATCGCTTTCCAAGTCCGACATATCGACATCCTTGAGCAGTTCCTCCTGCTGGGGCGAGTACTTTAAGAGTCCCCCTCGCACCTGGGCGTACATGAAGCTGTGTTTACTGTAGTAAGGATCTTCATCCTGCTGGAATTTCGCGTGGTGCAATCGGTGGGCCTGAACCACACTGTAAATGGAGCCCTGAACCGGAAGAGTAAATTCAATCATAAGCTTAATCCAAAAGGTGTGTGTCTCAGGTAAATGAAGCTCATAGGTAAAGCTTTTACATGAGGCGTAGTGTCTAAAAACTTTTAGAGGGGATCACCTCACCTGGCCTGCTGACGTCTGGCAAAACATGAGAAAAACCTTCAGAGGCTTGGAGGCGGTAAAAGTCTTGTGGGCCCAAAGACGATGGACACCCACCGTCACGCCCAATGTTCCAAGGAGTGTGAGGAGAGAAGCTAATATGGGGATATACAGAAATATATTTGGGGTAAAAAATCCACCCATTTCTTAAGCGGCACTTTGAGCTGTTTAACCCGCCGAACTCACTGAATAAAATCGTGGCCCACGAAGCGCTAGTAAGCAGAATATAAATCCCATAAACACCGAGGATATTTACATGGATATAGAAAAGAACCACTGGCCAGATCGCATCGCGCTTCTTTTGGATAGAGTCCCCCACTTGATCCTGCTCCTTTAGTTTGGTTTTCTCCATGGTAGATTCCTGTATTCCAACTTCCGATCCTGAATCCCAATGGTTCCGCCTTTTCGGCTGTCCAGACTATACTAAAAACCCTCCTTAATTACAGAAGCCGATGAGGCGAATGTATGTTTAATTTATAGACCAATCGCATATGCATAAGTCATTAACTTCCAAAGGAGTAGTCAGGGTCGAGCGACGTTATAATACAAAACATAGTTTATTGACCCGTAGGTAAGTAACGAAAGCAACGAAGGGAGGTTTGCGTCCCTTTACGACGATCTTAGCGATCCGGGATGGGATGGGGATGGGATGGGTCAAATGCCCAATTTACAGATCTGAATTTTTCATATGATTACAAAAAATTTCAGATGAAAACTTAGATTTTATAAACCGAACATAAGGCATGGCTTGGTGCTACAAACTTAATACTATAAAAACCACAGGCTGAAAACATAATAGGCGACCGAAGCTTAGTTTTGCATCTTGGCCAGTTCCACGATATCCTCGCAGGGAATGTCCTTGTCCCCGAAGCCCCACACCTGATCCTTGTGGGCAAACTCATCGTCCAGGAAGCGAGTTCCATCGCCACATTTCCTGGCTCTCCTCAAGACCATGTCAGGGGATACCGATTTACCTAATTTATGGGGATACCACAAATAAGTAGAGATTCTATTGGTAAATATAGCCACAACTTACGTCCTTTGGCCAGGCCCAGCCAGGCACAAAAGTCGATGAAGCCGGTGGTAATGTTGAGGCTGTAGTTGCCGAACTCGCCCGTCTTGTAGTCCCAGGGGAAGACGTGGTGGTAGTTGTGCCATCCCTCTCCCATGGCCAGCAGGGAGACAATGGGAGCCTCAGTGGACATAAGGTTCCTGTATTAAAAAAAGGTAAAGATTGGAGTTAGTTGGTGGGTAAAACAGAGGTGTTGAGTAATTTTAGGAGACTATAAACGGACAGTTTTAACCAATTTTAAGAGAAATTAAAACAATTTAATATGATTTACACCTATAGACAACAAAGCTTTTAAAAGTAGAAATATATTACACTTTGCACACTTTATTATTGCAATTTTCTATTTTGGCAAGAAAAACACAAAACTGTGTATTTGTGTGGTTTGCAAAAAAAAATCAGTTATACAAGAGAAACCAAATTGAATTATTAGACAATTTAAGCAAAATTATTGTTCATAACTACATTTTCAGCTCTTACGGTGCGGAACTAAATTCATTTGATAATAAATAATTGTTCAAAAATGCAAACAAACAAGCATTTTGTTGATTTGTATTGCGTAAACAAATATAAAATATTAAGGGAAAATTAAATGAAGATAATTGTTTAAGCTATTGTTCATAACTAAGTTTTTAGCTAAACTGAATGAATATCAATAATCAATTTGTTGATGTATAATATGTGTAGGTACTTGAAAATGTAGGAACAAAGAATTATGTAAATAAGTTGGGTGATTGTAAAAAATATAATTATTATCATGTACGATTATTCACTTATACATTCACTGCCAATATTTTTTTGAGCTTAAAAAGATTAGTTTTTTCTTGCATTGGTTTTTTCCGTCCTTCTATCACACCCTCAAATCGGACCACTCTGAAGTACAGTAATCTATCATACCTGTCGTACGGCTTGTTGCCGTACATATGCGCCACACTGTTCACGAAGAAGGCCACGTTGAGCGTCCATGTGAATCGCATGTTAAAGTTAATCCAGAAGGACATCCAGAGGTCCTCGTTCCAGAAGTACCAGGGCACAGCAACCGGCAGGATGATGGAGCAGAGAGCGAAAAGTGGGATGTAGTACTTCCTCTGGAACATGCACACGGCATCTGCCTCCAGATCAGACATGTCAATGACCTTCCTTTTGGCCACGACCTTGGGATGTGGGGTCAGGAACAGCCAGCCCACGTGGGCGAAAAAGAAGCCACGCTTGGCATTATGCGGATCGGCATCGGTCTCGGAGAACTTGTGGTGTATCCTATGATCCAAAGCCCATGTGTAGGCATCCCTCTAAAATGAAGAAAATCGGTTAGATCTATCTTCAAAGTGCAAAATTAAGTAATGTACTAACCTGGCCCGCGATGGAGAAAGCAAAGGCCAGCAGAATCCTTAGTGGTAACGAAGCAGTATATGATTTGTGTGACCAAAGGCGGTGGGCTCCCGCCGTAATGCCAATTCCGGAGACCCAAACGGTGACCACCACTGGAAAAAAGAACAGACGGATGTCATTGTCTAAACAAACAAACATATACTATATATGTAGATACCCGCCCCATCTGAATAGTTTGGTGTGCTGTGGTGACGCTTCTCGCTTGATTTGCTCAACGGATGACACAACGCCCGACTCTAAATATATCTATCTATTCCCCGTTCTTCGGGGTGGCCTATTTTGTCGCCACTCGGAAATCGGTCCCGCTCTTTCCCTCAGTTCGATCACCACCCGAATTATATCGAGCAATTGAAGCGTTCGTTAACTTTAATTGCCAACGGTCAAAGTTCACGGGGCAACATATGCAAATAACCTGATGGTTGTTTACCTATTGCATAATCTTAACTTATTTTGATTTTCCTCGCGTCATCTTGGACGAAAACATTGGTGAACAACATTGTTGGGTATTGCGAACTTTGATATAGGACTCATACATTTTAGTGACTAAATTTCTTAATTCAACTGCTCAAGTGAGTCAATTAATATGAATCTATAATTTACTTTAACTAGTTCTTCAGAGCTTCTGTTTTAAATTTTTGATGAATGTTTATGGCAGTCGCGGAGTTCCTTGTGGAGTGATATTTTGAGCGAATAAATTGTGTATAATATTCAATTAAAATCGAATTTAACCAATTAATGTGGTTCTGATAAAAGTATTCCATTCATTAGAGTGTTTATCAGCGATATTATCCTGTGTTCGATACATTTAAATTAAATCGGTTTCAAACTAGGTTACCCCTTAATTTTTTAAGAATGAGACGATTACCTCACTTCCAGGGGATTTGTAATACAAATAGCTAATTTATACTGCCCTGGTTAACAGCAACTGCGGTTTGTTACAAAATAGCCAATACCCGACTATCTGGACACTGTTTGCATGTTGGCAGATGCAATTATGGAGATTGGTGTTTAGGGGCGGCAACTCACTAGCTGTGCAGATGATAATTACACGCGGACGACAGTGGACACTCACCCCAGAGGAATGTGTAGAAGTTCGCGTAGAAGAGCTGGTATAATCCGTACAGGGCGCCGATGTGCAGGAAGGCCTGGGCCCCCAGATCTGGCCATCTGATCTGAGGCTTGTACTCCTCTTCCTCATCCTGTTCCGTATCCTTTAGGTTCTGATCCTGTTCCTGCAGCAACTTTTGCTGCTCCAGGGCGTTCTCCTTGTAGACCGCATTCTCCTCCTTGTAGCCCAGGTTCTCCTCATCTTTGATTGGGTTGTGTGTAGCGTCTGTGGCATGTGTTCTGTGCTTTAGTTCTCCTCCATTTGGGACACTGGTGGAACTACGGTTTCCATTTCTGTCCAGGCTGCATGATCCGTTGCAATGCCCAACGGCGGGCGCCTGTTTTTGGCCGGGAATCGGGGATGAAAGGCACATACTGCAACAAAAGATGGTTTAAATTTTAGCATACTTAAATTCCGTTTAGAAATAATCACACCCCATCGAAATAAATTAATTATGTAGATGCATTACCATGCACAATCTACCGATTGTGTACCATGGAAGTTTGTCCTGTGATATGTTTGGTATACTCTTTTCCACATGAAATATTTTGTTTAAATGGATTATAAAGAACCATTTCCATTTGTGACACAAGAAACATGGAAAGGGGTTTGAAAAACAAACAGACAGTTTTTTATATTGTTTAAAGTTTAATTCACACTCATAAATTTATAGCCCTTAAGGAGTGATGCCATTTTCTCTAAATGCATGATTGGAAATAAAAGGATTCTTTCGTTTTTTGCAGAACACAATCACAGAAGAAACATCTAAACAAATATGAGTAATACTCAAGCAAACAAACTAAGGCTAATAAACCTTTCATTATCTAAATATTTGTTGCTGAATGTTAAACTAGTTATGGCTTTCAAGAGCCCATCATCTATTAAAGAACTTTTCTCGCTGTGCTATCAAAGCAAATACACAGAGACTTGCTAATTGAAGTTTAGGACGGTTATAACCGCGCACTATTAGCAGGCCTTTCAAAGAGTTTCGACTGTAATTGGTGTGAAATCTGTTGCCAGCCCCACGTGCCACGCCCCACCTGCCCATTCTGCCCCCTAAAAGTAGATTTGCTCTGGATATTAACAGAATTCCGTTTATTTGCGGACATGGGTCGCACTACGCCGGCATTCAGGGTCGGCGTTATCGTGGCTTATCGCCCACCAAGTTCCCTGTTGCAATCACCGATCTGCAAGTTGGCCACTATCTGGACGAAAACAAATAGAGCCACACTACATCATTATGACCATGAACAAAGTGGCCATTAACAGCAGTGAGTCATGGGCAGGTGTAGAACAGGTGGATCTGCACACGAACCACAGGAAAGTATCTAAAAATTTGAAACAATTTCATGATGTTTAGCGTGATATTCGAGGAAAAAAGTTGTTGATTCTTCTCTGTTGCTGGGATTTTGTCAACTCATAGTCTCCTAGTTCTCTTATCTAAGCACCCCCACCCTCACTAACAATAAAAAAATATCAAGTGTGTCTGTTTAGTGAATGTTTTTCAACTACAAGATACCGGTTACCAACAATTTATAGCCTTTTTGGCACCTGTTGTTGGACATTAGTAGTTCATTAGCAAAAAAAATGTATATAAAATAGATTAACAGTAAATTTATAAAAAAGAAACAGATCAAATTAAATTCATAGTCATATTTTTACTCATCCAGTTGGCAATATTTTTATTTTATGGTACAAAAAGGGAAAACTAATAAATTATTTACCAAATACATTTTTGTGGGAGTGGAAAATGCGTGAATAGATTTTTAAAACCATCAAAATAAATTGGACAGCTGAGAAAACAGAACTTCTGATTTTCGTAGGTTGATAAACGAAAGCCATATTGGTTCCTATGAAATCAAAAGCATAATTATTTCAAGTTTCTAGTTTTTTATAAAACATGATATGTATTTATTCAAAAGAATAACACTGTTCCCGACAATAATAATTTTTAAAATTTTTGCCTCATGGCTAAATTGTGTGTGAAACTTGATTAATTTGCTTGAAGAGCTGAGAATTGCAATTGAAAATTGATAGCTTTTGATTTTTATATTTCACACTCCCAACCGAAAGCCATATACCTTTGGACCCTGCGAATACTGGGTATAGTCGACGCCCCCGCAGAACATTTCCTACAATTTTCGGCGCAGGGGAATGGTCGATCGGTTTCTCGTGCGTGCGCGATGGCTTATTGCCTTGCAGATAAGCAGTGCACACCTGGCCCACTTTTTCCCGGCCGGACCACGACTTCAACCCCAACCCCCTCCGTTACTTGGTTCATTCAAAATTTTCGGGTTAAGAGCGTTGATAAGACCCAATTGAGTATGGCGAATACTCGAAACACGATTATTGCTAGTGTGATTCACTTTCTGTCTGACCCCTCCAGGTGTTCTGGGTGGCATGAGTAATGGGGGTGCCGAAGAATCGCTCCTCTTACGTAAGTCTGGCCAGAGATAAGATTGGTGTGGAGTCTAATCAATTTACATATTGATAGTATGCCAGATGGGGAGGGGTTTCGCCACAGTGGGGGACTAAAACACGCCCCGTCTGTTAATTAGAAAATGTAGCCACGCACGCTAATTTGAATAAGAAGGGCATAAATCGGGGGTTATGGGTTATCGGGTGGGGGGCTTGGACTCACAGACTGACAGACTGACGAACCCTGTCACAAGAATTGATCAACATTTTCAATGGCCCCGAGCACGCGACTAGAGCATGCATAAATTAAATTCCATAGAAAAGAGCCACTTCCCTTTCGTTTGTTTAATTTCGATTTTCGATGGCCCGGCAACTTGGCAAACGCACTGCACAGACTGGGCATAAAACAATCTAGTCCGCCCAATAATAAATAATAATAAACATACTACCCCAAGTCAGCTCCCTCCCCTTCACTTAGCCACTATTTTATTGGCATTCGCCCGGTTCGCTCTGGAGTGTTTTCATTTCTCGTTGGCAGTGCCAGCGATAAAGCTGACCGCCCATCGAGAGGTTCTGCGGGCCCGATTCCCGTACACCTCCCGATTTCTAGACTCAATGCCTCCCCAGACGTGGCTAATTGCCTGATGGGTCGCACGTCGCCGTATCACATACTATTTTCCTATATTGTCACTCCCAGTGCGATTTAAATGCCAAAGTGCCGAATTTTATTGGAAACTTTCCATATTCCCAAGGGCAGGGAGCTTTTTGTATGTTGGGAGAAAACCTCAAAGATTTCCCAGCACTACGAATTAATAGAGCAGCAGCGCGAGATCAAGTATCGACACTTGTTGCCCGGCAGCCACCTTTAATTGGAGCTTTTAATGGTCGTGGGTAATTGAAGGCACTTGCTATCTGAAGATAATTTAGACCAGATCGCTAGCAAACTATGTGTACACTGGGGGAAAGAACCCTTTTAATGAGAAAATTCTTCCATTATAAAGACGATTTCAAGGCGCGCTGAGGAATGTGAAATATATTAAATACTAGATTATTAAGATCATTATTTTAAGTGGTCTTGTTGGTTGTACGTAGTAAATTGAAACAGACTGTTGAACTCAAGTTCGCCAAAAACTTAAACATTTACATTTAAAATAATCTAAGAAGCTTTAAGAGCCTTTTTTCGCACAAAGTTTTTTGCAGTTAAACAAATATGTTGCAGTACTAGTATTTACTGTCTATTGTTTATTCCTGCTAAAGGGTTACGATAAGGGTTTCCAAAGAATTTGCACTTGGTCGTTGACATAAGCATAATTTACTGAAGATTGTGGGCCACATCTGATTGACCAGATAAACAAACTGAGCAGAAACCATTTTTACGGTTGACAATTGTTGCGCTGGTAAATTGATTATTTTTTCGAGTTCAAACGATAAAAGATTTCCCGAAAAATCTGTACTGAAAAATCATATTCACTATTTTACAATACTTCTCACCAAATCCAGGGGTTTTACTTCAAAATTGGGAGTTAGAACTTGAGGATGAAAACTCGGTTAACTTAGAATCTTGTTCATTTGTAGACACTTTATTAAACAGTTTCATGAAGTGAATTGTAGTTTATGGGCAACTCATTATTTCCTTCCGCAAATTACTGGAAATTCACTTGGAAACTCCATTGGGAGTTTAGGTTTGGGGGACCCCTACCTTAAGAGGGTAACCTTAGTTAGTCAGTCTGTTTTGGTCGGTTTATTGATGTGGGTCAACGCGTGTCGCGGCAATCAAATCGTGAGGGATAATAATGTGTATACAGTCCTAGAGCTAACACCTGGGGGAGGTTCATTGGAGGTTTGGGGTGGTGGGGTGTGCATGTTATTCGCTCTGTTGACTCTAACCATCCCACCCCCCATTAATCGACACTGGTAATGACAGAAATGAGCAAACAATTGGGTTACAATTTGCATGTGAGCAGTGTGTTGGGACAGGGGGCTGTGAAATGGAACTGGGATTGGGAGTAATACTATAATACTCGAATGGTACCAGTAGTGGGCGATGGAGACAGAAACTTTGATCACGCATAACTTTTAAACGAATGGTCGATTTGAAAAATTTCTTCACATTGATAGGAACACAAAAACTTTACTAAATATTTAAATTTTTAAAATCGAGATATATGCTCTATAAAAATGTCAGTTTCCCAGAGAAGTTTAGACAATCCAAAAAAATATATATACTTACGACCTTCTACTTTACATACTTTGACATAACGCGGGTAGATATTTTATGATCACTATTTTCGAACCTACTTTTGATGTGGTTCGGGACTTTGGGTTACTAGGATTCACTAGTCCACGGCGGAAACTTGAAGGCTACGAAACTTTTGGATGCGCCGGTATTCTTCGCGATTCTCACTCTCTTCTCGCTTCGCTTTCTCCGCTGTTGTCGACCAGGCGAACGAACTCAAGTGACTAACGACGCCCGCCGCAATGGGTCTACATTTTACAACCAAAAGAGCGGGCTCTGCCGGCGTCGCTGTCGACGTCGACATCGCTGCTTTGGTGGTACCCAGAACTATCGGCGGCAGCGACGCCGACTGCGACGTCGACTGCGGTGGAGACTATCCAATTTGTAGTTTATTTGTTGTCGCTTCACTGCGTGCTCTGCAGCTGCGTCTACAGTTATTATATTATCTACCATTCTGCCTTGCCCTCTTCGTCTGCTCCTCTTCCCTTTTGATTCACCCACTCTGTTTGTCATTTTCTGTTGTGCTCACACATTCCGTAAACATTACACAAACAACTCTCGGTTCAAAGTCAATGCTGCCGCTCCGTAACATGACCAACTTAAAGGGAAAACTATGGGGCATTGGCGACATTAGGATACCCTATATGGTATTTAATTTGTTCTTTGGTGACCCTATCTCACCTAGATCAACCTAAAAACTCAGTGAAATAAGAGCATAAAGCTTAAAGTATGAACTTGTCATTAGAATTTTACCCCATTTTGCGAACATTTTTTTTGTTTCTCATAGTTGTACCAAGAAAAGGGTATATGTAAAGTAGAAACGTTTAATTATATATCTGGTCGACATTTCCCTTTTTCTTTTTTTCCTTTTTTCCGTTTGTTCGTTTGTCCGTTTTTCTGTCCGTATGAACCGATCTAAAGTTGTTTCAAAAACGCCCAACCCAAATCTATACGATAAATTAAATATTTCAAAAGAAAAATCAGTTTTATTGTTTTATCAATACCTATCGAAATGAAAAAATTTTTTCTTTAAAATAACTTTTTATATAGTTATTTACCTTTATTTTGTTATTACTAATTTAGCCAACTCCAACAGATAACTAGAAATAGGGAATCGAAACTCTCCCTCTTTATGGTTCATATCTACACATGTATGTGCTTTCCTCAAGTACCAATCATAGTTAACCCATATTTGTAGGGTATTCCACAATGAGTAGGTGTCAACGTAGGCAGAGCAATTGACGTTGCCTTCAACGTCGACGCTGGCGCAGACATCGGCAGAGCAGCAACAGTCGCCCAAATGAAGCCGGCAACGGGTAGTATACTCAATGCGAGTAGGTATCTTCTAACACGTATACGAGTAGTGGGCTGCGATTGCGGCATTTCGTCATCGCATGAGATCCCAGCGCTGTAAATATCGGCCAAGTTCCCAGTCGCATACTTTTCTTACTAGCCCACTTTTCCAGAGAGCGGAAAATGAGAGAGCGATTTCTTTAGGTTGAACCTTTATTCTCTCTATTTGTTTGTTGTTAATAGCATCATTATCGTAGTGTCGCTTCTATCTGTCTTCTTCCCATTTTCTATTTTTTATACCTTTGCGTCGGTGGGGGATATTTTCATGTTTTCTCTATGGATATTAATAAGGAAAGAGTGAGGTGGAGAGAGAATTATAGGGGCTATTATGCAGCAAACAAACATTCTTGGAAGTCTATTCGAAAAACTAAAGTCGGAAACCTTAGTTTGGTCGTTATCGCCGCAGCAACTTAAACAAGTTCTCCGATAAGCTAAAAAATTTGACTTTTAAATTCAAATAGCTCCCGCTTTCTTTCCCTTTCAATGAAATCCATCGCCCCACCAGTAATATTCATAATTTTAATGCCTATTTTTGAAAAATCTTTAATGCCAGATGATGTAACATTGGCTCTGGATAAATATAGAAAACTCAGCGAAGCTAAAAAATTCTGGGCAATACTTATGCGATCATCAAACGAGCACACACAGGAAGCTTGCTAGTTGGTGTAGTAACTATATAGAAGGTTTATCAGGGGCTTATCAGCTATTGTCTAGTCCATTGCAGTCACCGTGGAACGACAACTTTAACCGTTCCGGACGGTCTCGTGCTGATTGCTCCGATTCCTGAACAAATATTAAAGGTGCACTGTGGAGTGTCAAAGTTATGGCTGATTAACCGATAAGCTGATAAACTAAAAGCAGACTTATCTTCTAAACTGGGAAACCAAACGTTCTACTTTAAATAAATATTTCTTAACGATTAATAAGGTTTTTATTTTTAAATCTCATAATCAACGTGTTTATCAAGTTCCAATTTCATAACAAAGTAATACCTATTATAAGAAAATTCTGGTAACTAATTTTTTTCTGTGCATGCGATAAAGCTTGCACTAGCTTATAAATTTGATATGGATTCGTGGTACTTAATTATGATTGTGACAAAGTTTTGGTCGCTATAATATTATTTAACCTAACACTTTAATATTAAGTACTGAAGTTACGTATAATTTACGCAGAAATATATAGATTAAAACTTAAATAACCCCATACTTATTATAACCCTAAAGTGGATAATTGCTTAATCTTGTCCAATTATAAACCAACACACTTTGTAATGGTTTGGTCACCAACTGATAATATTAGCGCTACATAAACGCACATTCATTGCAGATTGTGATTCTCGGGTTTATTTGAATTCCGGCGTGACTCAGAAAGCTGTCGCCATCGACAGCGGATGGGGATGACATAATAATTTGTCAAAAGGACAGCCAAGTTCCCAATCCCTGCGGCCCAATCCCCAAAAAATATGGTGGGAACTGAACTGCGACTGTCATAAACATTTTCCGCCAAGAACATGTTAAATAGAATCTACACACATAGTGCCCTAAATCCACTTGCCAGTATGTGGACAGCGTTATAATTAAATCGTGGAATGGAGTTGCTCAAGATGGCATTACGCATTAGAGGTCCAAGGACAAAGGACTGCCACTCCATCCACAGGGATACCTACTAATGATAACCGTTCGTCTAGAATGGCGCACAATTAGGCACCATCAATAATAAATGCCCCGGCGGGGTCATTTAGATAGAATCGCCGATGGCCGGCGAGCCACTTCCCCTTAAAATCCCACCAACTTGTCATCGAACCACCTGTCTCGCCCACGGGTCACGCCCCCTTGTAACACCACCATCCTCTGGGAATTCCCCAGAAACAACAACCAAAAAAAACACAAACACAATATCAACAATTTGTCGGAAATCGAAAGTTCTACTCGAACTCATGTTGTGGCCAAAACTACTTTCCTACTCCCGAACATAAAGCCACTTCGTGTTCGTTTTCATGTTCATGTCCTTTCGGTCCTTTGACTTTAACCCCCAATCCTCAAAGTCAGCGCTTGTAATTCGCTTTGTTTGCCTTTAGCTCGTGTAACGTTTCGGAATTGTTGAATTGCGTGATTTTGCGGTTGCTTCTAATTGAATTTCAAAACTGCAATCAATCGAATCGGACAGCTTAAATGGGGCAGGAATGCACTAATTCCATAAATAAACCAAAGTTATTGTTGTTTAATAAAGGTCTGAAAAAGGACTTGATTGCCCTTTGCTCAAAATAATAGCGTTACTGATTTCATGATAATAAAATGACACGGGGTTCAAAGGAATAATGAACACATAAAGGAGCAATTACTAAAAGACTGTTTGATTACTGTCTTTAATTTCAATAATGCACATTTTTAAAAAATGTATTTTTCCGATTTCCTCATTCCTGCTCTTACAAGAGGATAATAAAAAAAAAGAAGACTAAGTTGGAAACTGTAGAAAGCGAGTAAAGGCTTTAATTTCATTACAACCAATACAAAAAGCCGTGAGTCTCGGTACCTTCATCACCCAACAGTAGTCTTAATGCCGTGTCTTAAATTATAAAATATTTATAAAAAACTATTATAACTAGAAGCAAATTCCATTGACTTAAGCAATATAGGTGTAAAAAGCTTTTCACAGGGTGTTTCGTGAATCTACAAAATGGGCTTTAAAAGCTTTCCCCTCTATACAAATTAATCAGTCCCGGCCCCACTCTTTAAACTCTTTCTCGTTACACATCCGCCAATCTCATAAATATCTGATGATTCGAAAGCGTAATGCGTACAATGTAACCAAATTTTGGAATACCTATAATTACAACGCATGCAAATGAGACGTTGCCAAAGTAAAATATAGCCACATGAGTAAGCTCTGGCGAGAGTTACAATTTAAATCCATTATAACGAACATACGGCGCCCACTTTTTAATTAAGAAGTGGATCAAACACCACATGACATCAAAAGAACAGAGTTTCAGACATCCAGCGAACGACACATTTTATGGCTCCCTTTAATCAAAATGTGCGACACATGCCAGCAGGATACAAATCCAGCACATGTAATGCCCCTTTAGCGCTGATTAATTACAGGACAACAGGAAGTTGGCTTAATTGGAAGGTGCTTAGTTTTAAATTGTTTAATGTTTATTCACGTTCTCTAGCTCATGTAAAAAACTCATCCTCTGCACGACAGAAGCACGGTGACTTTCCCAGATGAACCGGCGAACCAGTGCGACATTCTAACGAGAACCCGCTCTAGACATTCAGGTAGTTGTCGGGGAATTCGAAGGTAACATCGCGACCAGTCAGCTTCTTGTAGACCGAGGTGAAGGTATCAACCTGAAGGAAAAGAAAAAGTACATATTAGTCACCAAGATCTTAAAGAATGTATGTATTTAAAAAGGTGTACAGCTGCCGTGACCTCCTCTGCAGCAGGAAAACTGCAGAGAAGATATCGTACGGAAAGCTGGATTAATCTGCCGCTTATATAGGAAGTCCCAAGGCACCAGGATAACTAAACGGTGCTTGGGAGGCAAATAGGCGGTACTCAAAGTGCATCGTGTGGTTCAGATAATATAGTAAAATAAAAGTGTTGCAAACATTTAGTAATGATGTAGTCCTGGCTAATTTAGACGCATCATTATGGAGTGATTAGTTGCGTTTTAGTTTGCGTTCTGTTTGACAATCACTGGACCATGAAAAAAGTCTGGCGAATAACACAAGAACGGTACTAAAATCAAGGTATTTTAAAGATATTAATAGGTATTCATAATAATGTGGCGCGCATTTAGTAATGCTGAAGCCCTGGAAAGTCGGCTCAACATTATGGAGTGATTAGCTGCCATTAATATACGTTCTGTTTGATAATCACTAAGCTTGAGTAATCGCTTAGCAAATAAAACAAGAACGGTGTTTTTAAACAAGTGTCTTGTTAGTATTTGAAATGTAGCAAACATTTAGTAATGATGAGGTCCTGGTTAAAATAGACCCATCATTATGGAGTGATTAGTTGCTTTAATATGCGTTCTGTTTGACGATCGCTGGACTATAGATACATCCAGCAAATAACACAAGAACGGAAAGGGAGATCTATCAAGTTCAGATATATGCATGTGACATGCATTTAGTAATGCAGAATCCCTGGATAAATTAGGATAAACATTATGGAGTGATTAGCTGCCTGGAATCTTATTTACGTTCTGTTTGACAATCACTGATTTTGAATAAAACAAGCAGCGAATAACACAAAAACGGTAATACAAATTTTAACTTCCTTCGAATTTTCGTTCCCGATAATTTTGTTTGCATGTAGCAAGCATTTAGTAATGCAGAATCCCTGGATAAATTAGGATAAACATTATGGAGTGAGTAGCTGCCTGGTTTTTAGTCTACGTTCTGTTTGACAATCACTGGCTTTGGATATAACTTCCAGCAAATAACACAAAAACGGTAGAAAAATCTATGTGCAGTTGATCCTGTAAAATGTTAATAAAATGTCTATAAAACTGAAGTCCCCTACAGTTAAAAATACCTTTGAATTTGTATTAGACCCTAGCATGATTTAAGACGTTTTTAGATTACAAATTAAGATTCGGGTACTGATGTAAAGATATCAGAATGTGGCATACATTTAGTAATGCAGAAGCCCTGGAAAGTCGGCTCAACATTATGGAGTGATTAGCTGCCTTTACTTTTCGTTCTGTCTGACAATCGCTGGTTTTGGGTAAGACAACCAGCAAATAACACAAGAACGGAGTTTGTGACCAGAGTGTGGCCAATATTTGGAGATGCAGGTCCGCAGTGGCTTATAATGCCTGCAATAACGAGTAATTGGCTTTGACTGATCTGCGTCCCCTAGCGAAGATTAGGCTCCATGGAATAGGAGCCCAAATATCGAGGGGACGTACGTACACACACGATGCACACGATGTACTTATGGACGGATGGATTGTAAGCTCACTTTGTGTTCGATGGTGGTCTGCTGGTTCTTGTCCAGGTGCACCTTGACCAACTGGGAGCCGTCCAGCTTGACGCGGATGCGCTTGCCAACGATCTCGGCGGGGAAGACCAGATCCTCCAGGATGGCGTCGTACACAGCGGTCAGAGTCCTCGAGCGGGGACGCTTCTGCTTCAAGGGGTTGCGGGCCTTGCGCGTGGGCTTGGGCAGGATCTTGCGCTCCCCAATGACGACGACGTGCTTGCCGGAGAACTTCTTCTCCAACTCGCGGACCAGGATGATCTGGATCTTCTGGAACACCTTTTGCTGTGGAATGGGCACGTAGATGATGACGGCCTGGGGGTGGAAAGCATTTGAGGGGTTGAAGAACTACTTATGGAAAAACTCTTCTCAAATAGTTTATACCTTCTTGCTGCCGAACTCAATCTCGCGGGCACGGGTGATGTGCAGATCCCGCAGGTAGGGCTTCAGGTCGCTGTTCGCCTCGAGTTCCACCAACGCCTGGGCAATGGACTTCTCGAAATCATCGGGATCCGAGCCGCCGGGCTTGATAATCTTGGAGCCGATAGCCATCTGCAAAGTTCAGTAGCCGTTGTCAAGTAATTCAGTAAGTAATAGGCACAAATCACAAAGCGAAAACCGCGTCCTCACAACGCAGTACAATCGCAAATCGCCGACAATCGGCGGTATTCGGCCAGCATTTCACTGGTTTCTGTGCAAAACGTCCACTTGGCGATATTGCGCTAGCTTGTTGTCTTATTATTTTGCAGCACTGCGTTGTGGATGCCGCGTATCTCGGCCATTTTCGGGCCCGAAGGGAGAAAAGTACCACCTTGGTCGACTATTTTGACAGGAAAGGAAGTCGGCGCTGGCCGTGGTGATGGAACAAAAGTCGAGATGGCAACATCGATGGTTATGCGATACTATCGATACAGTTGAGCGTTGCCACGCCAGACATATCGTCGATCTGCCAGCGCAGGCCCCCCAAAAGCGATTGAGTGGGATTCCCTCTGTTAGTTAACATGAGCGGAATGGTCTAAGGCCATTTCGTACAGCGGTTAAAAGGGTGCCCCAAAGGTGGAGTAAAAACTGAACATTATGCAATAAAAAACAGAATTATCAAAAGGGGGATTCAGGTGTTTTTTAAGGGCTCTGTTTACTTACATTTTGAGTACTAACACTTTAAATTGTTTATTTTATTTTAGTTATTAATATTATTTGCCATTAAAACAGCTTAGGAAAAATTTGACTTATAGATTTAAACTTTATAAATATTTTTTTGACTCAAAATATTGAATTTTCACAATAAAACACTTAGAATTACTTATTCCAATGTTCTTGTTTGTTTTCAAAAGTTTGCAATTTATTGTTTAGAAAATAACCTTATGGTTTAGATACGAGTATTTCCCAGGTACTGTTACAGGATAAAACAGAAATGTAAAATTTTATTTCATTATTCTTTTTGTAAACTAATACTTATTATTTTTAACTATGTAAATAATTTGAAATGTATCATAAAAATAACGCACGTATAAGTTGGTATAAGCTTTTATTAATGTTTTAGTGGAATGCTGCTATTTTAATTTGCCTGTATAGGAAATAAAGAGAACGAATTAATGTTTTGCTTTTGGCTAAGATAAAAAACAAAATAAAACAAAATATTACTACCCAAAAACCTACATATGTATGTACATATGTAGCTCTACTTTTTGCTCAATAACAAAACCTATTCCCTTTTCCCTCTATTCCCTATTGACCCTACTTCTCAAAGCTTAAAAATTGTTTAGTTTGGCAACTTTAATATGACATATAAGCCATGTTCATTTATACAAATACCAATTGATGAAAAAATAAACATTCGAATTATAAAAACGAATAAAAAGTTTTATTAAAAATTTGGTCCTGTTAACATGAGCAAGAATGTTGAGTGCATTTTTTACAGCGGTTAACAGAGTGCTGTAGCGAAAGGGTTCGCCAGTGAGACCGTTGGTTGAAAAACATAAAAATACATAATCCCAATGGTATTCGTTCAAATTAACCGTTCAACTGTGAGTTTTGTGTTTATATATTATTAAATCATTTATTTTTTTTTGTTTCGACTGAAAGATAATCTAAAAAATAAATAACTACAAAAAAAAAAACAGAATTAATACTTACCGAAATTATAAGGTACACAATTTTTTTACTTCAAAAACAAAAAAGACAAATAAAGTGAAAATCTAAGAACAAAATAAAACTATGTAACAATGGTAATTTCTTAACCTAAATGGTATTTTGAATTCTTCCACGGATTGTTTATCCACCAACTTCGCTCAGTTTAAACGCTCGAATCATTACTCCATTACTTACTGTGGCAATCTGTTTTGTAAGTAGTACAGGCCAAATGCTTGATAAATTTAATAAAAATATTATTTGTTTATAATTGGAAATTCACAAATTATTTAAAAACAACTTATACATATATAATTTGGCATGTCTCATTGGTTCGGGTCTCTGCTCTGATAGCTGGTACCTCCGCTGATGTTGTGATATATAACCCACAGATGGCGATAGCTTTGCCTCACAGGTGGTGTCATATTATTGTCATATATTTATTTTAATTATTCGTACGTGCTTCTTAAAAACTTTTTTTTACTTACGCTTCGTAGAAATTCTATCTTAGAAGTATGCTCATGAATTAATTGTTTATTTCTAATATTTTTTTAAGTTTTCGTTTGTCTATAAAAACCTATGACTGCTTTTCAAAATCACTATTTTTCAAAATATCCAACAATGAACTTCTTAACGATCTTGCTTTCCGTCGCTCTCATCCTGGCCATTAGCTCAGGATGGACAGAGGCTCAATTGGCCGATGTGGCTAGTACAGTGGTTTGTTATCCCTTTCATATTAATAATATTAATATTTCATTCAGAAGTTAATACATTACTATTTCCACAGTTGAACACAGGTACGAAATTTTTAGACTTGGGTCTGGGAGTTGCTAAAACCGTCGTCAGTGCCATTCCAAAATCTGGATAAGAACTGTTTTCAATAAATGCAATGTAAAAATAAAATAAATAATTCAGAAATGCTATAGCTTTGGTGTTCCTTATCTTAAGGGGGTGTATGGTATTTAAGTTTTGTTTTGCCTTTTTTATTTTTTTTTGAATGATCCGTTATGGGCAGTGGAACGTAGGTAAGTTAGCTCGTTTTGTATGCGATTTTTGGTTTTTAAACTTTAAAACGCTTTCCTGAAAAGTTGTAATTTCAAAGTCGGCGAACACGATCCTGCAAAATCTACTAGACGAATCGTTTTGAAATGTTGTTCTGAAGCTAAATCCGCAGGTAATGTCGTCGATTTTTGTTTCTGATTATTTTTCATTTTATAATAACTAATACATCGAACTTTTAGTCTAAAAACACGTTTTTGACTTCAAACTATTACCAAAAATCCAATAACTTTGCTGTTTTCAATTTTTTTGTTCTTTGGGATTCGATAATATTTAAATATTATGGAATTACGGTTTTAATTAAATTAAAATCGGATAACAATATCATACAGCTGCCATAGAAACGATGGGAAAATGCAGCGCAAAATCGACATAGCTTCATTTTTTTAGTAATATACAATCTGTTTTGTAAGTAGTACAGGCTAAATGCTTGATAAATTTAACAAAAATATAATTTCCTTACAATTGTTAGTTCACAAATTATTTGTAACCAAATGAATTTATCATGTCTCAATGGTTCGCGTCCCTGCTGTGATAGCGGGTACCTCCGCTGATGTTGTGATATATGTATAACCCACAGATGGCAATAGGTGGTAGCAGAAACAAAATTACTTTGGCGCTCTGATTAAATATATATAAATATTTATTTTGATTATTCGTACGTGCTTCTTAAATATTTTTTTCACTTACGCTTCGTAAAAATTCTATCTTAGAAGTATGCTCATGAATTAATTGTTTATTCATTTTGCTGATTTCTAATATTTTTAACTTTTCGTTTGTCTATAAAAACGGACGACTGCTTTTCAGAGTCACTATCTTTCAAAATATCCAACAATGAACTTCTTAACGATCTTCCTTTCCCTCGCTCTCATCCTGGCCATCAGCTCAAGATGCACAGAGGCTCATTTGCCACATGTAGCTAGAACAGCGGTTTGTTATACCTTTCATATTAATATTTCATTCAGAAGTTGATACATTACTATTTCCACAGTTGGACACAGGCGTGCAATTGTTAGACTTGGGTCTAGGAGTTGCTAAAACCGTCGTTGATGCCATTCAAAAATCTAGTTAACAACTATTTTCAATAAATGCATTGTAAAAAGAAAATAATTAATTCGCATTCGTTCATATCTGAAATCTGAATTATTTTTTTTAACTATCTATATAAAGTGCCTAAGATATCAAATTCCGGCAAACGTCTTAAATCTAAATAAGGTTTGTTTACATTTATAAAGCCTAAAACTATCGTAAGTCATCTTTAAAGTATTTTCGACATTAAACATGTTCGTCTGTCTGTCCGTCCGTCTGTCTGTCCGTCTGTCTGTTTCCACGCGAACAAGTTTTAAAGATATCGAATTCGAACTTTGCATATACCCTTTGTTCCATTGCTCGCAGTATATAAGTCGGAAAGGCCGGGATCGGCCGACTATATCCTACCCGCCATATAACTAATTGATCGGAAATGCCAAAACCACTACCTAACTTTCATAAGGGGTCGACAATATTCTATAGCTGTCATATAAGTGAACGATAGGATATGCCATAATTTTGGTGTTTTTATAGTTAGGAAGTTGGGATTTTCTGTGTGTTTTATTTTTGGCCAACCAATATAATTTACAGATTATTCTGCAAGAGTATATCAACTTCGGCTCCGCCCACAGTTAGCTTTCCTTTCTTTTTAAACTTATCCTCAATTGCTTATTTAATAACCAATTTAGTTCAAATATTTTGTGAGTAGTACGTGCTTAGTGAACAGTTTTAATTAATTTTCATTTTCTAGCAGTTAAGTTTTAGAAATATGTTTGCCCATATTAAAATACGGCTGTGATTCCCCTCAAAAGTGAATAAACATGTCATCATTTTTACCCGAGAAGGAAACAAAGATAACACGAAGGCGCCACCCAAAAGATAACGTCAGGACCAGCCGAGCGACAGCCGCCGTCTGTCCGCGTCCGTCGCCGCGTCCGTCTGCGCCGTATAACGCGAGATCCGAAACTAAAAACAAATGCATCAAGATTTAGGAGTTCCTACGCAGCGCAAGTTGTTTCAAAAAGCCACGCCCCCTTAACGCCCACAATCGCTTATATAGGATTTTAAAAATTTTAATATTTCGGAAAAGAAAAATGCAGTTTTACTGTGTTTCTCAATACCTATCGAAATGTAGAAGAAATTTTCAAATCGGACCATCGTAAGTTATGCGTGTTTTTTTTTTTTTTTCCCCCCCCCTTTTTTTTAATAAAAAAGGATTTTTTTATTTGGGGGGGCCCCCTTTTAGTGTTTTCTCTTGTTTAGATTTGTACGATGATAAATAAATGTACAACTCAAAAATTTAATTTTTAATAACAAAAATAAAATAATATATATTTTTTATTGCTTCAAAATGAACTTTAAGATTTCTGTATACTAAAAACTATTCCTTGACCAACAATTAAGGGAAATTAAATTTTGTATTATATTTAACTAATTTACATTTGGATTCTTTCGTGAATTTTTGACCTTGCATCCTTCGTGTAATTGATATATATACCTGACACATTCAGATTCCCCTTAGCTTGTGTACTTTTTCCGAAAAATAAAACCCCCTTGCCGCGTTATCAGCAACGCTTTTAGCTGTCTGTTCGTCTATAAAAGCGTACGCCTTTTCAAGCAAAATCATCAGTCGCTCAGTTCTCTTACAGCAGCATCAGCTTCATTTGCTTTCTTAAACCAAACCTTTATAAACCAAATATCTCGCCATGAACTTCAACAAGATCTTCGTTTTCGTCGCCCTCGTTCTGGCCATCAGCTTGGGACAGTCTGAGGCTGGTTGGTTGAAGAAAATTGGCAAAAAAATTGTAAGTTCCACTTCCTGTACTATTTTTACTTGGAAGCTAACTCTGATCCTCTTTTAACAGGAACGCGTTGGCCAGCACACTCGGGATGCCACTATTCAAGGTCTGGGAGTCGCTCAACAAGCCGCCAATGTCGCAGCAACTGCTAGAGGATGAAGAAACCCTATATACCCGACATTAAAAGCTTATACCTATAACTATCTTCATAATACCTAATTTATTATTTTCCAATTGTATTGTTCTAAGTAAATAAAAAATCCCGTATACATATTTTAAATACCTATTCATTTTTACCCTTTTTTGTATCTTCCAATACTTTCAGTTATGACCTCTTTTTATTTATACTTGGTTTAATTTAAATATAACTTATATTTTCAAAGTTAATTATTTAATTCATTAAGAGAAATAAAATAAATTAAACTAAAGATTAAACAAATAATTGTAACACGCCAAAACCGCAAAGTTTAAATTGGCAAATTAATTTAAATCTGATGAAAATGAAAAAAATGTGGGAAAGGTCAAACATTTTGGAACTTAAGATCGGTCAAACAGCCATGAAAGAAATCTGCTAAAAGCCGTTGAATTAATTTTAACCACTAAAAATTACATTATTAAGGTAGTTTTCGGCACATCCAAATAAAAACCTTTGACCAATGACCTAATTAACTTTACAAGTTTAAAAAACTACCCAAGATAAATACAGATCCTTAGTTACATTCTTCAACAATCCAACAGTATCCAGAATTTCTCACATCCGCTGAAAATTATCGTCAGATTTTTTTTAAACGTTTTAATTCTAAAGAAGTAAAATAAAATAGGCTACAAATCCGTCAGATAGACTGCGTTAAAAAATTCTGTTGATAAAAAGCTTTATTAAATATTAAGTTTGAATGTAATAGCTTGTCTTTTTAACATTTCTTTCACCCTTTTTATATTTTAAAATTGTAATTGAGCAAATCGAAAAATGTTTTTTTTTGGGCTTATAGTTGGGGTTTTCATATTTTAAAACAAAGTTATGGTTGTAAAAATTTAAAACCCCCGATTCTGGCACAAGATGTCCATACTGATTTAATACAGATAAGATTCCTCTGGTGTACTTTTTTCCTGAAAAATCCCCGTGCATGCCTTATCTGTCATTGAGTTTGAGCTGTTTCCCTGCCTATAAAAGCAGTTGTCTTTTCTATCACAACCATCAGTCGTTCAGAGCTCACTGCAACAGCAATATCAGTTCAACCTCTTCCAGCCAGAAATAATAAAGCAATATCACTATGAACTTCTACAAGATCTTCGTTTTCGTCGCCCTCATCCTGGCAATCAGCATTGGACAATCGGAAGCTGGCTGGCTAAAAAAGATTGGAAAGAAACTCGTAAGTTCTTTATCCCTAAATATATTTAGTTATGGCTTAATTTGAACCATCTTTACAGGAACGTGTTGGCCAGCACACTCGAGATGCCACAATCCAGGGTCTGGGAATCGCTCAACAAGCCGCCAATGTCGCAGCTACAGCCCGAGGTTAACAACTATGCCACAATATTTATAGTTATAATATTTAAAATGTTTATTTATTTTGTTGTACTAAGCTAATAAAAAATTTGAAAAAAAATTTAACAGCTTTAAAATTTAATACTTTAAATAAATAATTTAAAATTAATACGGTTACCACTAATAAACTTGATGGTAAAACAAATATTTAATATAACAAATTGAAATATGCTAAACGTAATTTTGCAGGCCGAAATAAGTATCAATTTAATGACACATTTTATTTAGCTCGAGCTTGCAACCACTGTATGTAATAAATGTTTCTGTAAGTTTGTTGTCTTATTATTCACGATTTTAATTTTTGAAATTAATCTTGATCCTTCTACTATGTATATTTATGTGAGTTTGTATATACTATCTATTGAGATTTTTATTCCAATTCCTTCTTATTTGTCTTATGAATTTATCTCAACATCCATCTGCATAGACATTGATAATAACCAACTAGTAGAACCAAGAATGGCTTTCTCAATTTCAGCTTTTTAAAATTTTGTTACTTAGTTGCAGAGAGTGATTCTGATCAGATTGGATTCCTCTTCTGTGCGCCTTATCAGGCATGGCCTATTAAGCTGATTCGCCTATTAAACCGCACGCTTTTCGGGGTGTAGTTATCAGTCACTCAGTTTCCGCCGAAACATCAACATCGGAAGCATCAGCTTGAAATCAAACGATCGCAATATGAACTTCTACAAGATCTTCGTTTTTGTCGCCCTCATTCTGGTAATCAACATGGGACAATCGAAAGCTGGCTTTCTAAAAAATTTTGGCAAGAAAATCGTAAGTTATAAGCCCCCAAATATTTGTAGTTTGGTCTTAACCTGATCCATCTTCACAGGAAAATGTTGCCCAGTACACTCGAAATGTCACACTCCAGACTCTGGAAATCGCTCAAAAAGCCGCCAATGTAGCAGCAACTGCCCGAGGTTGACGACGATGATAAACTATTAATAAATATTATATATAAGATGATGTATTTATAGTATTCTTTTGTCCTAAGTAAATAAGAAAATATAAAAATGGGCAAATAAATCAAGAAGTGTTTTCAAAACTTTAAGTCGCGTTTTTTGTTTAATGTTCAATTATAGTTGATAAGAACCTTATCAAAATCACTTTTAGCTTACGTGCTATAATGTCAATGTCACGTGGCTGAGTTTGTTTTTCGACTTTTTCAATTGGCAAAAATTAGGATCGCTTATTTGATCGCTTTTTTCGTTGACGCGCTGCTATTTTCCAAATAAAAGTTTATGGCGCTGCGCGTTTTGACACTTAAGATTACCATTTGCACACTCGACTTGTGGACTAGTGGCAAAAGCGTCTGCTAAATACTAAAAATATGATTTGTTTTACTCCTGAACATCACTTGGTGCTTACAACTTCACTTATTAAATACATATATAGAATTTAACAGATGTCTTGAAGGCATTAGTTCTGTGTTACACTATATTGCATTTATTTTGTATTAACTCTTAATTGAAAATTATTTTAGGAGGAATTTTTTCCGGTAGAAACAATTTATAGCCAGAACTGATTTTCTTCTCCAATGTTTAAAATTGTGGTACACCCCAAAAGCAAGGTGAATTCCTTTTCGGGCCAACCAATGTCGGTCAAAAACAAGAAACCCCAGAATCTGATTTCGATTCAGACTCAATTGCTCAGAGTGATTTCGAAATGCTGGGATTCCTCTCGTGTACTTCTTCCACAATAAAAATCCCCCTTCAAGCCCTATCAGGAAACGCTGTCAAAGCTGACAGGTTGCCTATAAAAGCCGTTGCAATTCCTAGTGCGATCACCAGTCGCTCAGTTCTCACTTCCACAGCAACAACAGAAGCATCAGCTTAAAGTCAAACAACCGCACCATGAACTTCTACAAGATCTTCGTTTTCGTCGCCCTTATCCTAGCCATTAGCTTGGGGCAATCCGAGGCTGGCTGGCTAAAAAAGATTGGCAAGAAACTCGTAAGTTCTCTATCCCTAAATGTTTTTAGGCAAAGCTTAACCTCATCCATGTTTACAGGAACGTGTTGGCCAGCACACTCGAGATGCCACAATCCAGGGTCTGGGAATCGCTCAACAAGCCGCCAATGTTGCTGCCACCGCCAGAGGATGAAATAGGAACGACCTTACCCATTAAACTAAAACCATATTTATTTATTTTAGTCGTTAGTAAATAAAACCGACTTTGGAAAAAAAGCTTCATATTATATTAAAGATTTTTAATCTTAGAAAGTTTTTGAAACATTTTCCTGCTGGGCCAAATTACACCTTTAAGAAATGTAAGAATTTTAAGGCTTGATCGATCAAATCTAAGTTAAAGTGAATAAAAACACATTATTAGGTTTATTTTTTGGGGATTAGAAGCTTGAGAATCGTATATCTTTATATCCCATGCCTATTAATGCACTACCTAAAAAAGTATTCTAAATTATTTAAATATTTGAATGAAAAAATGTGTACATTATTGTGTTGCATATATTTACATTAAGTGGAAGGAATATGATTTTCAGGACTTTTTATTGTTGCTTACAGATATTTGTCGCTTGTTTTCATTGTTAACTTAATTATTTGATAAAGAGTTGCTGTACAGTAGAAGAAACCAATTCCACTATTTTATGTCTATGAATTAACAAGTTGTACATATACATATGTATTTTAATTTGCTGTGTTTGTATTAATTAAAGTTTAAGAAAAATATATGGTTTGCTTTTACATTGACATACCAAATTTATTATTGCTTTTTTAAAATTTTTATGGCTTAGGGTAAATTACATAAAATAATTAAAATTATCAGGCAGGTTATGTAGCGGGTTGAGTATTATCAAAGTTTTTTGTTTCAACCTCGAGCTGTGGCTGCCACATTGGCGGCTTGCTGGGCGATTCCGATGACCTGGATGGTGGCATCTCTAGTGTTTTGGCCAATGCGTTCCTATGAATATAACTGAATTAATATTTGCGGTGCAAATTAATAATAGATACTCTTACAATTCTCTTTCCCAACTTCCTAAGCCAGTTAGCCTCCGAGTGGCCGAAACTGATGACCAAAATGAGGGCGACGAAGACGAAAATTTTGTTGAAGTTCATGGTGAGATAGCTAGGTAATTAGCAGATCTAAAAGAAAGCTGATGCCGTTGCAGTAAGAACTGAGCGTCTGATGATTGGACATCGAGGAGATCGAGCTCATATAGCGATACCCACTGAAGATGTCGCTGAACAGGCGGGGATTTTTTCACTGGGACAAAAGTTCACAAGATGCATTCAGATCGGAACTGCCATAAATATGACTCTCCGAAGAGGTATTTCAGAATTAGTGGGTTTTACTCATCCTAGTTGCTGATGATTAACTTATTGAATTCAAGTTGAGCTTACGAATATTTGATAAATGAAAAAAAATTTTCAAATTGAAATAAATAATTGAAAGTACAATTATATTCATACGATTGAATAAAACAATCCTAAAATTTGTATTTTTTATAAATTTGTTTACTAATATAATGCTTTTAATGAAATGCTTGGGACTACCTCATTGTTTATTACTCATTTCTAGGCTTTTTAGTATTTTATTTATTGTTTTTGACGGATTGTAAGTGCTGGATCTAACCAGAACGTAGTGTAGTATCCCATCTGACCATTCCCAAGAGACAGGCCTCCAATTTTTATTACTCTTCGTGCATATTCTTTCCAGACAAAATCCCCTTCGTCGACTTATCAGCATCGCTTGAGATGCTGTCTATAGAAGCCATAAAGCTTCTATTTTTAAAGAGAAGTTATCAGCAACTCAGTTCTTACTGAAAATTAAATATCAGCAGGGTCAATAACTTGCGCCATTTTTATAATAATTAGACTTCCAGAGTTTATAGTTTTTAAAGCGATATAACTCTTTAAGGTGTCCTCCAATTGGACAACTAGAGACCATAACTTTACCAAATTTAATCCGATTTCAAAGTGACACACCTCTTAAAAGCTGTGGTTTAATTATCTAAAAATCTGTATTCAAATTTGTCATTTTAACGTTGATTAAAATTTTTACCCATTTTCATGTTAGTTATTTCTAAGTTTCCGATGTATTATAAAAAGGTGTCCCCCAATTGGACTTCTACAGTCCATAACTTTACCAATTTTAATCCGATCCCAAAGTGGCATACCTCTTAAGACTTCTGGGTTGGTTCCCTAAAAATCTGCATTCAAATTTTTCATTTTAGAGTTGGTCAAATTTTTGACCCATTTTCATGTTAGTTATTTCCAAGTTTCCGATGTATTGTAAAAAAGTGTCCCCAATTGGAATTCTACAGTCCACAACTTTACCAATTTTAATCCGATCTCAAAGTGGCATACCTCTAAAGACTTCTTAGTTGATTCCCTAAAAATCTGCATTCAAATTTTTCATTTTAGCGTTTATTAAATTTTTGACCCATTTTCATGTTAGTTATTTCTAAGTTTCCGATGTATTGTAAAAAGGTGTCCCCCAATTGGACTTCTACAGTCCACAACTTTACCAATTTTAATCCGATCTCAAAGTGGCATACCTCTAAAGACTTCTTGATTCTTTGATTCCCTAAAAATCTGCATTCAAATGTTTTATTTTAGCGCTGATTTCCAATTTTCCGATGTCTTGTAAAAAGGTGACCCCCTTTTGGACGTCCTGAGTCCTTAACTTTACCAAATTAAACCGACATAATTTTCCAAATGCTTATCACATTTTTGGTCAGGAATGTTCCCTATTAAATTTGTGCTTTATTCATAATGTGTATAATCTCTCTGCATGGCAACTGTAGAAACTATGCTATTTCCTTATTATAAGAAATCCCCTTAATCAACATCGTTTTGAACTGCCTTTACCACAATCCACATGAATAATCCCTTCATTATGCACTCAAAACATAATAAATTCCATTAGTTGTGGTAGCAAGCGACTTGAAAAAAACAAAAGAACTTTGTGACAGAAAAAGTACGGGGAATAACGCCAAACATTTCAGCGGCAAGCGAAATGGATTAATCAACAAACACGTTTTATTGGCTTCCCCACAACGAACTTAAAAAGCAAAACAACAACGACGATTACTCAATGGGTTGAACGATCGTAGAATTGAGTTGGAACGATCTAGTGACACATTCGCGATACCTCGAACTAGACTTAATTAATGACTTAGAGAAATGTTAGTCAACAGATGGTATAAACTTTAAGATAACGGATGGGTTTTAGAGGAATATTTCCTGCCAGTAAAGTCCCTTGTCTAATCATTGCTTAATTAACTGATTGTAAAGCCTTTGCTAAATATTATTTTCAACAGAATTGTAATAAAATATACCTTAAGTACAATAATGGGTAACACAGTCTTTACTACGAATGAGTTTTATGAATGGAATTGCTGCACGGTGATTTCTGTTCGCTCCAAAAAGCACAGAGAGCTCAGTGCTCAGTGGGAACCCACACCCAAGTAGATCCGATGACGTGTTTGTATTATGATTCAAGTGATCGATCAAGATCGAGGGTAAGGGGCACACCTGTTTAGCTTATTTGTTCCCTTTCTTCTGGCTATTTAGTCATTGTTCTGTAGTACGCTGTTCCTTATCAGCACCTCTCGTTTATCAATTCCAGATCCGCTGTCTTTCTCCGTGTGATTCCCAGGAAAAAAGTTCCCCCGACGGCATCTGCTGATTATTTCCCTATCGAAGAGGCAAGGCCAAGATGGTCAAACATTTGCCCAGCCATTGTCTCCAGGTGGACCGATAAACTTTGCGAACTGTAATGGGAATTTATGTGCCGGGGATGCCTGCTGAAAAGGTCATTTAAAATCAGCCTGAGTCATTTTGATTAGTCCGGTTGTCCTCTGGATTAGGGCATTTTCAATCCATGAAAGTACTTAGCAGCTGTAATCATGATTGGGTTATAAGGCGTTGTCTATAGACATCTATTTCAAATGTATATTAATCACATAATAACATATAATATATGACCTAAGGCAGTAATAAATATACATTTTTGCAGAGCACTTCTTGAAAACTATCTTTATAGAATAAGCTGTTTGAATGCATCTTACACTACATACTTTATTCCGTATCTAATGGAAACATACTTCTTTTTTAACTTACCTTAATATCATTTAAGTCATCTGAATACCTCCCTCCAGTCTGAGTAGTTGAGCCATCCTTTGGAACCAGTTGCGGCATTTACTGACTTACTTACGCTGCTGTGGGCATTACCAACTGGATGAATCGGAGGATGGGGATGAGGATGCGGACGAGTCCTGGCGGTTATGACACAGGACTCGCTCCCTCCTTTTGTGTCTCCGCCTGCCACTTGTAGCTGTCACTCAGCGGTTAATTCGAGCGATTTTATTTACATTTCGCAGAGGCTACGGAACCGGAAAGGAGCAACATGGAGTTGCAAAGGGAAGCGGAGTCAAGGCCCAAGATGGATAAAGCGTTTTTACTTGTTAAGGAAATTAGTGGCATATCCTGACAAGGCGCCCATCATCCTCGTAGCTTCCTATTCTAGATGCTCTATTCTTAGTCACCTCTCCACCCAAAATATACATCTATGGATATATCCCCACCCCTGATTGTGTGTGTTTTTGCCTCCCTTGCTGATTTAATTCGCTTGTTGTCTTTGCTGCGAGTCTATGTCTATTGTCTGCCCCTCGTTGTTGGTTTTTTATGGTTGAAATTAAAGTTACATTTTCGTGGTGGTTGATATTATGTGCTGATGGGAGTGAAAGCCTACAAGCAGGGCCATCCCCTCTTAAAAGTCATGTACAGTTTCGTGAGTGTGTTTATGTTTATGGTGTACTAATCTAGCGTTTCTAAATTGAGATTTGTAGGCTACTTAAGTGATAACACACATATAAACAATTCTTTTTCTATATTTAAACTTAGTTACTATTACAATTTAAAAGTTAAAGTTTATTTAATTTTGAAGACATTATAATAAAAAATTTTATGAAAATATAAAAAACAGCTTAACATTTAATATTTTAAATTCTAAGATAATGTAAAAATGCGTAATAAAAATGTCTGTGCAAAATTCAAGAAAAGACATATATTTATTTAGATTCTATGATATATGTACTTTTGATTCTCAATAAGAAAGACCAATATATTCTAAGCACAATACTGTTAGCACATTTGATAATATAATTTTAAATAAGACTTTAAATAATCTGGGGGAACTCAATTTTTATTAGCAGCTGGGCAAACAGATAGACAGTTTTCCTGTTATAAAAAAGGGGATCCACTGCAGTCGCGTATTTGCTGCTCTTTCTCTTTTCGTAGCGAAAAAGTTCCCCGTCCTCAAATTATCAGCATCGCTGTCTTCGCTATAAAAGCTGGCTACACCTGAAGTCCAGTCATCAGTCGCTCAGTTCCAACAGCAACAGCTATATCAACAGCTATTTCGCTTTTCTTTAAACCAAGGAATAAAATCCAGCAATTTCATTATGAACTTCTATAAGATCTTTGTGTTTGTCGCCCTCATTTTGGCCATTAGCTTTGGACAATCCGAAGCCGGTTGGCTAAAGAAACTGGGAAAGAGAATTGTAAGTATTGCATATTGCATATATAAAAGAAAACACAAAAATTTCGCACATTTAAATTTATAAATGAATTTATTTCAATATTTATATTACAACTTATATTATAATTGTCTTTATAGGAACGCATTGGCCAGCACACCCGGGATGCTACCATCCAAGGTCTGGGAATTGCACAACAAGCCGCCAATGTGGCAGCCACCGCTCGAGGATGAGAATTTAATGCCCATCAAAGGATTCTCCCAGGATAACCTGCTTAATTATAAACACTTATTTATTTGCAATCACATAGAAATAAACTAGTTTACATCCCCGCAATTTACATGTACATATGTGTCTATGTCTATCGGTTTTTTATGGGTGCCGCGAGGTTGATTCCACTTTCCCAGGGTGGCTGGCCTTGCCCAGTTTTCCCACAGTTTTCCCGGAGATTCTCGGGATCAGCGCACAAGTGTAAGGGCTCCCTTGGGCCTCCAACCTTGTGCTCTGGGTCCACCTCTTGTTGGTGGTCATTTCGAGCACAAAATGCTTCTAAATGTCAAAACACTTGTGAACCTTTTTCGGGGGGCGGAGTTTTGGGTTAAAGTTGAAATGGGTGAGAGTTGCCCTTGGCTCATGTGTGTTGTGTGTTGCATGTTGTGTTTTGGGTTTTGTGTGTTCGGCTGGTAATTTGCTTTGATTTACTTACATGAGCGGAGGTCGCGCCACGTGACCGCAAAGTTTACATTAAATTATCGGAGCTCCTTGTGGAAGTGATTATACAAGTTTCGCGAAAGGAAAACAATGAGAGTGGGGGTAATGAAATTGGAATATTCTCTTGGGCATCACATGAGTGTTTGAAAAAAAACTAATTCCGACTTAATGAGTTATTCGGTAGTGATTAAACACATATAAGTTATTCAGATCAAATTACAGAAAATTGATATCCTTACAGAAATGTTTGTATTAGTTTAAAATAATATAATAAATCCGTTTATGCTTTTTGCTATTTAATAATTAAGAAAAATTTTTTGACTAAAACTCTTTTAAAAACTTTTATTCTAAGTCAAAATAAAGAATTTTTGAGGTAATAAGAATGGTATCGTTCAAATTATTTTTCATGAATCTTGCGGATATTTTTTTTCCATTGTAGCAGCTCTTATTTTCCATTGTAAAGTTCGAATTCAAAACCGCATCCGAATCAATTTTAAAGGCACTTCCGATGTCGCCCGGGAGCCGCGTCCTAATTACACGGCATCTCCATCGGATTAGGCCAACTCGCCTGGGAAATCGACAGCTTGGTAGGCAAGTCGCGGGACTCGACGCCTCGGGCTAAAAAGCGCTAAAAGCCAGAGCACATGGTCTGAATTATTGACAGATTAGAACAGGATTGTCTGTCAGTCAATCATTATCGTTCCGCGGCGCCTCAGAAATCCAACTTCAAATGACGATGGCGATGGAGCCGTGGCAGCTGCCAAATGATTTGAATAACAATAAAGATCAGCTTTTGTCTGCCGGCTGTATTTTGTAATTTATGCATTGATTTCCGCACTCTCCCTTCGCCACCCCCTCGCAGTAATAATCATTTTGAAATTACATAAAAAGAAGACGCGACTCAGTATACGCGGTGTGATTTCCTCATCGGCCCGCCCGTTGCGCAGATTGTAAAATTTGAAAATTTCATAAAGCAAATCCCGGAAAATCATGCGTAAGCCCCTCGAACAACTCTCGAGAATCTGTTGCTAAAAAGTGTAATATGCGTTGTAGCTCTGGAACAAGAGGAATAAGTATGTGGCCCCCTGCTAGGTTTCCCCCTTGAAAACCCCCTCTTGGTACTGGAAAACTCTCCAGAAATCGTTTACAAGCCATTGAGAAGCCGCCGATGTATCAATAATATTTGCCCACCAAGTTCAAAGGTGGTGAAAGTTGTTTTAAAATATATTACTCACAGATGGGCCAGGCGGGGTGGCTCAAGTGCTCAGTCAAGAATAATGTTTGACTTAATTTCTTTTATGGCTCAATATAACCATTATTCGCACAGCTCGAGCATAATCAGCAAATTTAAATTCAATTCGCCTTTTAAAGCGTTAACTGGGTGGCCATCCGAGTGTCAAATGCAGTCAAAAGTGGGATGGTATTTATCCGCCCTCTTACCCATTCTGAAAAGTAGATTGTGGTTTCACTAGCTCCTCAAAATTTTCATTTGAGAGCTCCCTGCGACAATTTATCATATTTAAAATGCCATAATCTGTCTAAGGTATAATTTTATATTACTTGCCAGACAGCTAACGATGTCAGGATTCTTTTTGAAAATCACAATGAAATCTTCAATTCAATTGGTTATTTAGTAAAAGTGTGGTTTCCTTGTATATCATGGACGTAATTTATTATTAATCAACTTAATAAATCTAATTTTATGGTTATATATAATTGCATTTCATGGACTTTTGGTTAAATTATTTTACCCAGCTTATATATTTTCTTTAAAATGTGTAACTATCTTTAAATTGTCGCAGACTTTGTTAAATACATTTCGTCATCAATTCAGACGGTTTGCCAGACTCGATGTCGCTTTGATTCCATTTCCATTGCTCAGACGGCATTCTGAACGCGTTATAAATCACAAAGATACACAAGTACATATATGAGCACACATGGCCACGCTCGAGAGCTCATATTGGATGCCTTTTTATTTGGTTTTGCCAAGCAATTCGAAATAAGAGCAGAACTCGTTGAGGGACAACAATGCAAAACAATTCAATTTATGAAATATTTTCCCCGAACCCTTGCCCTTCACTCCGTATCTTTGTCTATGGCGCAAATAAATGTGCGAGTGAGTATCTGAATGTATATGGAAAATGTCAAGTCGGGAATTACATCTCATACGCAATTGGGATTCCCTGGCATGGCCAAGATTTATTGTCAGCTTGACGATTAACAAAGGTGGACTCGGGCTGTGATCCCCTCTTTTTGGCCAACTCACCCCTTTCGAACCAACAATTTAATAAACAGACTAACAATGGAAGCGCTTTTGGGTGCCTTTTCAGGACAAACGAAATGAAATTGTTCGGCATATAGGCATTTTTTATTGTGTGTATCCTGAATTCAGCATTATGCCCATCCATTGAACCGAAGTCCTGTCAGCGCATAACTTTCCCGGGGCAATAAAACCAATTCAATTGTTGTCAGCTTCCAGGCGAGTGCCTCCCAATGAGATCCCTTCAGATCAGATCGCGTGAGGACAGATAGGACACAGTGCCAAGCATTCCATTTATAAATATGAATATGAATGACTATGGGGAGGTGTTGGGTGCACAATTGATTGCGTCACCACTGGATGACCCCATGGGCTCTGGATTTTTTAATAAGAATACCAATGGCAGGCGGAAAAAACACTAAAAAGTGAAATCTCAATTCATAAAAAACTTTAAGAATGAATGTGAAGTAAAAAAGAAAGTGTGACGCTGAAAAATTCTTAAAGAAGGGATGTTGAATAGAACAATTGTTGTAAATGAAGCCAATAAAACGATCAATTTAACATGCATATAAAAGTAACAACGAAAATGTAATGAACTTTTAGCAGCTGATTGACAATAAAAATCATATAAAATGTTAAATGCCTAAACTATGAAAAGGGCTTTCTGATATTATCGAATATAAAGTTTAAATACATTTATTTCTGATTCAGAAACATCAGGTTTATTCAGCTTGCAAATCAAAAAAACAATCAAATCGTTAAGTTATCTAAATCATCATATAATATTAACGACGGCTTTTAAAATATTGTATTTTCTCTGTCTATTTCTACTAGCAATTCAGGAAATAAGTTTCGAACTCTTAAGGAAATTACTAACCACATTGTATTGAATAAATTTCCTTTCATTTTTCATTAATTAATTCTCGCACAGATAAGCGAACAATCCAATTAAAACTGGCACCGCACGCAGAACTTTTGACTTTCAATTAATAACAATTTGACGCCCCAGCAGCTCCTCCCCTGGAAATAAGGAATAAGGAATCAGGACTTCTCCATCCACAGCCTAAGTTTATTACGAAGATAAAAGAAGGCGCTGGGCCGAAAAAAAGAGACATTTCCGACTGACAGGCACACGTCAGATCCTTTCGGGGCGTAAATTAATCTCGATCCTGGCAGCGAGTGGCGAAAAAATTATTAATGAGGCGCATGTGTGTGAGTGGGAAAAAATCTTAATCAGGGCAAAAAATGGACCCAAGAAAATGAGGAAAATGCGAACCAACGCAACAGGGCAAGCGACCCTCATTAACGGGAAATTAGTTTTGCTCTGATTTCTGTCATCTCGGAATCTGGGTCTCCCATCCATTGAACAAAAGGACCCAGGACGATTCTTTTCCAGGGGTGATTAAATGCGGAAATGAGGCAAACATCAAGTTCTCCTGGTCGCTGACACTTTTGCGATTAGCGCAAATCAAAGAAAGGAAAGCGATTCCTAGGTGTCGCAATTGCACCAAATTAGTCGGCCAAAAAGGGGAGTGGACTGGCATCCAGGACAACAATGGACTTCAGGATTAAGTTCTGGACGCATTTCATTTGAATTAATTTGCGGCACTCAAGTGCCACACATAAATCCTCTTCCCTCCGAAGAGCATTATGTAAATGTGAACTCTTGTCCTGTTCTGGTACGGTTTTTTTCTTTGCTGGTTCAGTAATTCCCGGATATACGCTTAAAAAAATATTGATTAAAACTCAACAAATATTTTCCTATCGATAAAATTAGTCGAAGCGAATGTGGGGATAAAAGATTTACATATTTCTTTTGAAATATCCCTAATTTTATTATTATTTTTCAAAACCTTAAAATGTTATTATCTCTGGCATAAAACATAGTTTTTGAATTTATGATTGATATTTTTCTTTAAAAAGTAGAGGTAATTTTTTTCAGTGCTTCAAAGGAGAAGTGTATTGTGCGGACACCTTTTGAGTGCACTTAATTATGCGTGAACCTTGCAGAACATTTTTCTGAATTTTCCTTACGATTCTGCCTCATTTTACACCAAATTTAGCGCAATTATAGCCACTCTTTGTACTCCTGTCAGCGGCAGGTACAGTCTGACCTCTGACCTCGGTCTTCTGTACAGTTGTGCCTGCCAACCCAGACCCCAATTACACGACTGCTCGTGCTCTATATAAAGTTTCATTCGCATTTTTCAATTACCAATCTAGGGCTCAGTTTTCTTTGCTGTCCTCTCCACTTGGCATTGTTTGTCCTGGCCGTTGTTTGGTTTATTGATATGTTGTCGTTGCGGTCCTCTGGGGAAAATGGCCTGCCAGGGTTTTTCATCTCTCCATCGGCGGAACATCCCGCTCTTCCCCAATAATTTGTTTAATGGCAGCGTAAAAAATTAGACCATATTGAATGTCAATTGTTTGATTTTTTGATTAAGGTTCGGTTTCCCATCGTTGTTGGTTGATTGTTTGCTCTCAGCATTGATTAAATATTGAAAGAGTAAAGTAGCGTAACTTGAGGCTCTCATGGATCAGGAGTTACCCCTCAAAAAAAAAAAGTAGAGGATGTAAGTGGAGAGATTTCGACCGGGCTTTACAATATTTTTTAATAATAATCCGGGATAGGTGGGCCAGCTGTGGCGGCTTTGCGTCATCCAGTAGCATCATTAATCAAAACTCTTTTTTTTTACGGCCCAAAGGACATTAGCATAACGAGGTAGAAAAGCAAAAATAGGGGAAAAGAAAGCAAAGTCGTGTCAATTTACGCGCCAGCGCCGAAAAGGGAAAACCTCAGTAAATCCAAAGAAAAGCAAAAGAAAACACTTTGCACAGGGCTTAAAAATTGCAAACGGATATGGAAAGTACCCCGGTTTTTTTCATTTTTTCCCAGGAAGTCACTCAGTCACACATGTGCCCTGGTTCCCAGCCCAACTATTTAGCGGCAAAACATCATTAATTTTTACAATCGCTGAGTCTAAATTTTGATGCTGATGCTGATGCTGATGCTGATGACATCAACGCCCAAATCATTTCTGTCACGCCAGGACACTTTCACCCACTGAAGAATCCTCCCCTCCATTGTTGTCGTCGCGACATTTGCAATTTTTATAAATTCGCAAAGGAAGTTGACTGGAACATATGTCGCGCGGAGTTCCACGAAGTTGGTAAGTGTCTTCAAGAGGCCGTTACTTTTGACGTGTTGCTGATTGGCGCCAATGGCAGTTCGGTTTTTTGAGGGGTGGCGAACAGTGATGGCTGTTTTAGGTTTCAATTTTACATATTTTCAAAGATATTATTAAATCCAATAATAATCCCTAGTAGTTTTATATCAATCAAATTTAATGTAGACCGTAATAATAGGTGTCTGTAGATACAAAAACACATCTATTTAACGACACTTTGGATTAAGAATTTAGGGGTTTCAAATTACTACCAATTTTTCGAAATACGAGTATTTTTAGGAAAGCCTAAATTTCCATATAAAATATTTTAATGAGCAAGTGATTTTCATTCAGTGGAGATTATATTGTTCCAATTTTATATTGCAAAAATTTTAAATAGCTATTTAAAATATATGCGAGCAGCACTGGTGAAAGAATTACTTCCTTCTGGCAGCGAAATCATTCCGCTAAATGAATGCAAATTTTTATTTAAACATTTCGCTAAATGGCAACGAGCTGTCAATATGTTTGTTCGTATCTTCATTGTGTCATGAGAAGTTTGCGATCTGAGAAAATACGGAAGAGGGGTCGAGATGTTGGCCATGAGTGCTACTGACAGCTTGAAAAATGGTAAATTCAGGCAAATTTGATTTGCAGTTCGTGTTAACACTGATTCGCATCGAATAAGTTAGGGTGTGAGGTGATGAAAAGTATCTGACGGATACTTCGTATCTTCTTGTGTTCCTATACATAACTGTACCGCTTATGACTCATGAATACTTGGATTAGCCAGGGGCTAACAAGTCCCTCAATGACCAGCAGTGTCCTTTTAACCCCTCTAAATTAAAAACTCCCAAACAGGACCTAACGAGCGTAAAATGCGTTTTGAAGTTTGGCAGCATCATCATCGTGTGCCCATGGCAACCTTCAACCCTTCAGCCTCCGTGTTGGCCAATTAACAGACTGTTGACCACTTGACCAGCCGGAGAAAGTGTTTTCTCTGCGTTTTCCCAACCCCATTTCACCATTCAGCTGTCTATTTGAAAGTCATTGTGTGTGTTGGCGTGAATGAATTGAATTTAAAGTCTACTGCGTGGCACATTTGTCGCATGAGCTTGCAACCTCAAACAGGTTGACCAGCTGCCCGGATTGTCCATCCCGCTGACCAGGGTTGCCACCAACCAGTGCGCGGGCAACTGTCAAATTTGACAAATTACTGGTCAAGCGGGTCGCGGCGGTTTTTTGTCCTATCCAATTGTCTCGCATGAGTGGGCAATTCCTGGCGTTGTTTCTATTGCGTGCTCATTGCACACGAGTTAAACAGTTGTCCACTGGCATAGTCCCTTCATCTTTTTTGGGGGATTACATTTTTACCCAACTAAAGACTTATTTTTTAAAAACTTTTTTTTATTCAGCCTGTACCTTAAAACTAAAAAATAACATATGGAGAAGTAAAGAATGTCATAATATTTTTTTTACAATAGTAGCACATTAATCCTTAACTTAATTTAGCAATGTCCTAAAAAATTTATTTTTTTTTAAATAATAGAAAGGAATAAAGAATTCATTCTCAATTTCAATACCTAAATATTTAAGGGGTTATTCGTGCTTATTATTATTTTTGTTCCCCGAACGATGTCAAGCCTGTCACAACCTTATCATTACCGCCTTTATCTAACCTAATAACTGGGTGAAATTGAAACAGCTTAACCCTTATAAACAAGTCACAGCTGTCAGGATGCCGTAACCCCGCTGCATCACCCCTTTTCCACCATAAATCAACGCGTCAAATGGAAAATCGAGAGATTTCCCAGTGAAAAATTACGAAATATGAACGCGGATGCAAAGTATTAAGTCCTTGGGAAGGGGTTGCCAAGTCAAACCGCATGGGTGGAGGGATTCTGGAGGCAGGATTTGGAATTGGTTCGGGGACTTACAAGCGTCCAACATCAATCAAAACACGCGACGAGCGTCGACTTGGTTCCGCCGATCTGATGATGATGCGATTTGCACTAACGATGCAATCCCAATTCCTATAACTCCGCACCCAGTTCACACTCCCACATGTAATCCACACATGTGTGACAAGAAGTCATTTGAAATTGGTTGAAATTTAAAGTAGTTTCCCGCTTTCGCACACGCGACCCGCTCGAAACCCTTTGGGATTTCCTCGCCACCTCGTCGGGCCCTTTGAATAATGATGATGATGTCGTCGCGGGCTTTTCATCCGCTTTTTTGGGAAAATTTGCATGTGAACATCGGATGGGAGAGCGCGGAATTTGGCATGTGGAATGCGCCATGTAATTTACACGTCTGACAAAGTATCAATGCCATTGCCGATGACACGGAACTCGTCCTTCGATCCCTTTTTCCACGATTTTGGGAACGCCGTCGTCATCGCCGCAGACACACATGACACAAATCGTCGCAAATCGTTTTTTACAGCACAACAAAGAGTTCATACACTCGCAGAAGTTTTGATCAAAAGGTATGCATGAATTTTCATTTAAGAAAAATATATTTATTTTATTTAAGAAGAATATATTCAAGATATCTTTAAAAGAAGAATAACTTTAATGAATTTATTCTTAAATTAATATAAAAATAGAAACTAAGTTAGGATTTTTATAAACAACATCCAAAAATATGTAACAATATTTGTGGTTTTTTTTTGTACTTGCTTACACTGAATGCAAAACTTGTCTGTTAAATAACATTTTAGAACTAGAGTTTACAAAATATTTTAATTCTTTGAAATATATTAAAATATATTTGGGTAATTTGTTTAATGTATAGCCGCACCCTTAGAGTTCCCCATCCCCACCTAATGTGTGCGTTTTCACGCCGTCCTGTGGGCGGAGTGCAAAAAATATCCCGCGGCGCTTTCGCTACACATCCTCACAACAATGTGTGAAAGTTTTTTTATGTCTCGCAGCCCTCGGTGGCAGCCCGAAAAATAAAAAAGAAAAAAAACGAAGCTCCGCATGTGTCAGCCACAGGCTCAAGGGGCACTCCGCTTCCTTTGGAACCCCCATTGGGGGGTTGTGTCTGCGCCTGTTTAGTAGTTTTTAATGTTGTTTTGCTCCCCGAGGCTACGGCACTTGGTCCTTTTCGTCCTCCGGCACTTTGTACTCTTCTACAAAATTAATTTTAACCACAAAAATTGCAACATTTCGATGATTAATGATTTCTTTTGGTGTCACACGCGATCGAAGGGGCAGCTGCAATCCCCCGAAATTTGATATGTTCGTTTTTTTATTGGATCCAAATTGAGATTATTCATTCCTCTGTTAACATAATTCATTAATAAATTTTATGACCGCTTGTCAGCGGGTGAAGGGAAAGTCAAGATGAAGGCCCGAGCTATCAATCTAAAAAGGTACAGTTGTGCTCAAAACATCTCACATTTTCATGGGTGGAGTGGGTGAAGAGTGGGCAGGGGGCATGCAAATGACGCACGAGCTTTCTTCTTTCATCATTCCCAATTTACCGGGACTGGAACAGCCCATTCGGGCCAATCGAAGCAGAAATGCCTCAAATCATGTGCCACACATGACAAACAGGGCCAATGTCAGTTCACCAGATAGCGGGGCCCCCATTCCCTGGACAAACCCTTTAATGAAACCCCCGTGCGGTTGCCACAGAAACCAGTCAGGGACAACAAACGAAAAAATTGGTACTCTGGAGTTTTAATCTTAGGACTAAAAGATTCTCATTAATTATATACTTTTACACGCTCAAAAATTAATAAATAAATACATAACTTTGATATCATAATAAATTAAAATATCTCGTATATGTAATTGCAGTTGTTGGCAAACTGTTATGAATAATAGATGAGTGGCTGTACTATGCGTCATGAGTAATAATCAAGACAACTTCTCTGTATTAAAATAAAGCTTTAAAATAATATATAGATCCATTTTTTAAGCTCTGAACAAGGGTATTTCATTTCAAGAAATTCTTATATACCCAATAAGAAAATCAATGGGTATGGTGAAACCAAATTTTTGCAAACTTTAAAGCAAGCAATGTGAAAGCAAAAGGGGCAGCCGATATCAGCTAACTCATGCTATCATTACTACAACCTTACTTACATCCATTCTACCCTCAGGCCAGCGACTTTCAAATGCGTTTGACAAAATGACATCCCGGCGTGGACCAGGAGCAGGACCAGGAGCAGGATCTGGAACAGAACTGGTACCCTGAGATGAATCAGGACAACAATCAGGCCCATTCAGCCGTGGCTGGTGTTTGGCGACCGGCGACCGTCGACTGTCGACTGCGTGCTTCACGCTTTATTGGTTCCATTTCGCATGTGAAGAGCGGTTCTCCACCCACCTCCTCATCCCCTTGGTCCTCCACCATCCAGGCTAATTTGCAAATAATATGCATGTGTGTGTTTCAGCGAGTGCGTGTCCATGGCATGTAAATTTCCAAAAAAAAGGGTCCCCCTTCGCTTTGGCGGTTTCCGTCATCAAAATTGGAAATTAGATTTGAAAATCCTTTCAGCCTGCGTTTCTTTTATTTTCCGTATTTACTTTGGCAAATTAAGGTCGCAATTTTGCGCATTTCATTCCGTGTTTGCCTATTGGCCGTACCTTTGAAGATTCCGCTTGCAGCTCACGTGGCCACGAAAACGTCTCAATCCACTCAAGTTTTCAAAAGACCTTCTTCAGTTTGCGGGTTCTTAAGTCGAACGGTAAACATGTTGCCAAATTTTATTTGTTGTGCAAATCTTTGATTTTTCAAGCGGTTTATCTTTGGTCGCTCTTATCATGATGCCACTGACAAAACAGCTTCAATCCCCCCTTTATTTTATTTTCTGGACTTCCAGAGGAAGATTTTAGTGTTCAGTTCTGCAGAGAAAAATACCCATTTGATTTGTAAATTTTTTTTTTCAAATTAACAGTCTAGATATATTACTTTAAAAAAAAACCAACTTCGCACTTCAATACACAATTTAAATTGTTACTACATTGCCGGAACTAAACATCATATTGCATAATTTGTAATCCCTTTCCACAAGTCTTTTTCTTATAATATTCTTCTCCCATGGCCTTTCTTTCTCTGTATGGTCGAAGGAAAACTTACTTATCGTGTACCAAACTCAATTGGATTGAATCCCCAGTCCTTAGCTGCCACAAAAGTGTGTCCACTTTTGACAGGAACTTTTCCATTATGCAAATGGCAGCCCGCGATAAGAATTCCAGCAGGTAAGACTCCGTCCAACAATTGATTATGATTATGATTGAGCGGCGCGCAAAAGTCAATAACAATAACATTATGCAGATGCAGATACAGATACAGATCCTGTCGCAGATCCAACAAAGGCAGTCGAACAATGGAGCAGGGGGAAGTCCCCCGAAGTGAGCACTTAAAATTAATGGAAATGTGTAGCCAACGCCACACATAAATAAAATTTAAATAAAAACCCCGCGATGCTCAAGTGTCCCCCTCTCCACTTTCCGTCGAAGCGTAAAATATTATGTCATTATCAAAAAGGGAACGCAATAAATTTCTCTGGCCGCGTCTTAGTCGGATTTCAATGCAGCAGGCAGGAAGGAGAAGAAATCCTGAATTTACAATTAGCTGCGGACGTACGGAGTCCTCGAGGTCGTCATGGTGTGTGGCAATTGATAAAGCTCGAGAGCAGTCCTGCCTCTTAACCAGTGTCCTGTGGCGTCTTCCTTTGTGCATTTTTTTATAAGTTGTTCCACCTCGCGGGTCACTGACGAGTGCCAATCAAAGGCAGTTCTCAAATCGAAGATGCACTATTAAAAATTAAGTTATAGGAAAAGTATAAGAAAGAAAATATTTATATATAAATTAACAAATTGTTACAATTAAACAAAATCATAATCTAGATTGTGTTAATACTTAATTTATAATCTTTGTAAATGTTTTTATTCATTACATTCTTAATTCTTAAGATTATAATGATTATAATGATCTATGATTAAAGATTATTATCTTCAAAAGCTTTTGCCCTTTAAAAAAGAAAAAATTTAAATGTAAGCAAATTATATGACTAATCAGAAAAATTGGAGAAATTTATGATAACTTTTTGACTTTTTAAAATATATTCTGTTGAGGAGATCAAAATTTTGATTGCTTTTTTAATTTTAAAGTAACTTTTCTGAGTGCAAGGACAAGACCACCGCGGTGTTGTTATCTGGAACATGGCATGCGTCGCGTCTCAGGATTCTAATTACGCGCAGGACACCTCGTGGCAGGATATTCAAAAGCGCTGTGAATGACATCCGTCGCCGGTCGCCTTGGCTGCCCTTTTGGCCAGTGTCCCGTATCCTGGCAACTTTCATTCCGCGTCCTCGAAGGAGTCTCCGAGTCATTAAGCTGCTGTAATTGCCGGGCTTCGGGCCGAGTTATCGGACCCACTGGCTCAATAACCATAAATATAGAGTGCGAGAAACTAACCCAGCCCCCCGGAGTTTTTATTGCCTGCGACTTTCACTTGATTTGGTTGTGTCAAAAGTTTTTGGGCCACTCAATCGGGGATTGTTTATGGATTGTGCCACAATATTCCTCCCGCCGTCGGCCGCTCATTTCCGTAGATCTTTTGGAAGGAAATGACATTTTTCTACGGCACAACATTTCGCCAAACTGACATATATCACCTCGAAATGTGGAAGATTGCACAGCCCAACGTTCCACATATCCGCCTTTGGTTTTTCCCCTTGACTGGCCCTTGAAATCCTTGGGATAAGTCGATTATGTGCGGAAATGAAAGCCCATAAAAATCCTTTCCTACGGTGATTAGTTAACATATTTAAAAAAAAAAAAAAAAAAAAAAAAAAAAAAAAAATAAAAAATTTTTAAATTTTTTATTTTTTTTTTTTTTTTTTTTTTTTTAATTTTTTTTTTTTTTTTTTTTTTTTTTTTTTTTTTTTTTTTTTTTTTTTTTTTTTTTTTTTTTTTTTTTTTTTTTTTTTTTTTTATTTTTTTTTTTTTTTTAAAATTTTTTTTTTTTTTTTTTTTTTTTTTTTTTTTTTTTTTTTTTTTTTTTTGTTTTTTTTTTTTTTTTTTTTTTTCCCTTTTTTTCTTTTAAAATTTTTTTTTTTTTTTTTTTTTTTTTTTTTTTTTTTTTTTTTTAATTTTTTTTTTTTTTTTTTTTTTTTTTTTTTTTTTTTTTTTTATTTATTTTTTTTTTTTTTTTTTTTTATAAATTTTTGGGTTTTTATTTTTTTTTTTTCTTTCTCTCCTTTTTTTTTTTTTTGTGTGGGGGTTTTTTTTTTGGGGGGCCCCGACTTTAGGTTTTCTTTTTTTTTATTTTTCGACGTCGGGCGCCAGTCGAAGGACTTGGAATTGGGAAAGGGAAACTGAACACAAGGGAAGCAATTATTTATTAGAAATATTATTTATTATTTATTACTGTTGTTGTGGTGCCTCTGGGTGTGTCCCTTTTTTTTGCTACATAACTGAGGTTGAGGTCCATTAAATTCTCCTGCTCGTCCATTTATGACCTATGTGTATGAAAAGGGGGTCTTGGGTTTTAGATTGGTTTGTTAACGTCCACAGCACATATTCATAAGTGTGTTTATTTAGTGGTAAGAGGAAAAACGAGTTGGCAACGTCTGAGTGGATTTTTAAAGGAATATTAAAATCCCTTGCATAAATTTGGTAAATCATTTCCCTCACCTATGTTTGGTTTTCAAAGCGACTTGTTTAATTACAGCTCCAAAGAAAACTTCATTATGCGTTCGCTATTAAAAACAAATTTATCCAATTTACTTTTCAAGAGGGAAACTTCTGGCAGAAAATGAAAATTTTCCGCCACCAATTCTAGGCAATTTACCGCACAAAGTGGAATAATTTAAAAATAAGTCCAATCAAAAAAAAATGTATATCAATTACCGCGTAATTTGCATAACTTGGCAGCGAACAAATTGGCTACAAAAAAATTAAAAAAAAGGAAGATACCAAAAGACTGTGGAAAATGCAACCGCATCCTGACAGCGCTGACAAATAAGGCAAATCAATCAAAGGACCTTTACCTCACCCTTGTCGCGTGTTGGAAACTAATCACAATTCAATTTCTGAAAAGATCCCAGTCTCTCCATTAAAATCAAAATTCGCAAATGATGCGCGTAATCAAGTGAGCTGTGGAAATTCGAGTTTCCCAGGCAGTAGATCGACCTTTCTGATGGGTTAATTCGCCAACCGCCGTCCGCTGGTGACAATTGAAAAATAGCCGCTGCCAAAACATGTTTGCAAACATGTAACCCCCTATGTTTTTCCATTTTCTGTTGTTGTGGCTGCCGAACCGTATCAATAAATCCATTTAAAATTGCGTGCAGGCCGCGTGTGCTCTTCCTGGATTTTTCGAGTGAAGTGGAGTGGAGTGTTTTGTCATTCGGGTCGCATAATGCAATGGGAATTATGGCTGCTTAGGGCTCTGCACACACTCACCGTATGATATTGAAAATAAATTGCCAGCGACAGCAAAACAAAAGCGCCAAAAAGACGTCACCAATTGACATCGATCCCTGCCTCCTTTTTTTTTGCCTGGCTAATACCAGCAACCCTCGATTTAAAATGTAAAATCTGAAATCAAAGTAAATCAATTTCAGCTGCAAAAGCACGTTCCCTATCCCTCCAGAAATTTTCCCGTTCACTAAGTCAGCCAATAAATCAAATTGCGAATTTTTACTTAGAGAGAATTTTATGCGCATATGTGAGAAACCAGAGGATTTCTTTTGGATGCCGAAGCTACAGTCACTCAGTTGTCTCCTTTGCCCTCTTCTTTATTGTAATTTGTGCGAAATCCTTCAAATCCTGCACATTTATCAAGAATGTGCGCTCATAAATCAGGTCACATGCGTGCAGATGAGGAGGTGTATCCGAAATTGGGGGTGTGGCACTTACCCCTCCGGAACTTAATGTTTTAAAATGGCCCATAAAATCATCGCCAGCTATGAAAAGTTCTCCATGGCCGCGTCTAATTTGCACATTTTCACTATTTTCTCAACATTTTCCGCTTTCCCTTTCCTCGACCATTGTTCTCGATTTTTTAATGTGGTTATTTATGCGTCCTGTTTATGACTTTATGTGCTTTCTATGCTAAATAGATCGCCAACTCTAGGTGACGTCGTTTATCATCCTCAATGACTTGGGGGCGTGGCGGGAAAATTTCAGCGGCAAACCAAACCGTTTGAAGATAATTATGAATTATTATCTCGTAGAGAAATGCTACCGAGATTATCGGGAAAATGAGCACTTATAATTGAGAAAAGATCACACATGATTTGGCAATAAAGTGCTTTTGAATTTTGGTATTTGTAATGCATATTTTAAGCGTGGAGTAAAAAAGTTTTATTTAAAGAAAGAAGGCAAAAGTAAAGCAAAGTATAGTAAAAACGTTAAAAATACGTTTTTTAAGCACTCTTAAGAATAAGTGCATTTACTTATGATACTTTTAAGTCATATGAATCAACGACTCAAGTACATTTCTATACAAAAGTACTGGCTTTTGTGGGATGTCTGAATTTTCAAAGTGAACTTGTGGCTAATTTGCGTTTAATCTTTCAAGCATCTGCTGAACTTTCGCCAAGAAAGAAACGTCGAGAGAAACTTTTTCCAAACGACAATTTTTTGCTGGCTTTCAACCCAAACCGCTGTCTTGGGGAAAATGCTTTCAATTATTTAGGGAAAATGCAAACGTCCGTCTAGAGATGGCACATTACACATTACATTCATAGATATATATTTAGATAAGTATTTACGACCCGCCCGTCATGTTGTCAATAACAATTTGGCAATGACACACGCAGGCACCCGAATATCCTGCCAACCTCCAAGGACAACCCCTTCGGATTTCGGGAGGACCAGCTCGAGACGACGCAACAAATCGCTGCAAATTACATTCATAAAATTTTATCACCCAATATCGGAAATGGATTCCTTGTTGTCCGGACGAACTGGCAGACTAATGGCCAGCGTCTGACCCCGACAAAGGATTCAGCTCCAGGATCAGGACAACATCTGCGTGAAAGTCGAAGAAAATACGGAGATTAGGGAGGTCCTGCTTAAAAAAGGGGTTGCCACTTGCCAGTTGATGTCTCTAGATGGTCATAAGCACTCATAATTTCATTATTATAGAGTGCCAAGTGTATGGAAATGGGCCATTTGTGTGGCCATTTTCCGTTGATGGAATTTTAAGGTGCCGTGACTAATGCCCAAGAACTGTGAACTGCGAACTGCTACTAATTACTCGGAATTACTGGGCTAATTTTCTGGGTTCTTCATCATTGCCAAGGCGATGATATATTTTGGCCAGAGGATGGAAATTCTCCAGGGCAAAGGGACGGCATTCAATCATGTCAACTGTTGCCATCACTCAGGCTCAATCAGTCCGAGTTTCCCGGGGAAACGGAAGGGTAAGTAATAAATGAAAACAAGATATAGTGGCCCCACACATACCCGTTACCAGTAAAAGAGAGAGATGGGAAGAAACTTATCACGCATAACTATTTAACGAATGGTCCGATTTGAAAAATCTTCACATTTCGATAGGTATTGATAAACACAATAAAACTCATTTTACTTTTCCGAAATATTTAAATTTTAAAATCGTATATAAGCGATTGTGGGCGTTAAAGGGCGTGGCACCTTTTGAAACAAACTTGCGCGCGTAGGAACTCCTAGAATCTGCACAAAATGCCAATCTTCAGCTTTATAGTTTCCGAGATCTCAGCGTTCATACGGACAGACAGACGGACAGACGGACAGACGGACAGACGGACAGACGGACAGACGGACATGGCTAGATCGACTCGGCTAGTGATCCTGAACAAGAATATATATACTTTATAGGGTCGGAAACGCTTCCTTCTAGCTGTTACATACTTTTGCACGAATACAATATACCCTTTTACTCTACGAGTAACGGGTATAACGAGGTCCTCGGATTACATAACGCCAGAACGCCCTTTCCATGTCAGCCCCGTCCTCTTTTGGCCACCGGAGTCGGTCAGTTTGGTCAGCGGGATGGGATTATATGGGCTCTAACCACAGAAGGGTCCTGAAGATGGGACGTGTGTGACCGCAAAACGGCTTCTGGGGCTGCCCACAGATTGGTTCTTGGCCCTGGGCAACCAGTTGATTACTGAGATGCGGATTAATCAGCCATGCAATCGTCATCCTTCCCGTCGACTTGCACATTTCGCTTGTTCATCAAGTTGGTTTTTCGGGGGAGTCCCCTTTTAATTGCTAGCCGAAGTCCAGGGAAGGGAATAAATCTAAGCCTGCTACACTTAAAAGACTTCTGCAAATTACAACTTTCAATCATTGCCATTTTGCTGAACAAAGAAAAACACAAAGAAATCTATCAAAACCAAAACCAGTAAAAACTCACCACTTGATATTTACAGGGTATTCGGAGCCCGAATAAATCATATTATATTTATAGCAATTCAAAAAATAATAAAATAATATTAAAAATAATAAATGATTAATAATATGATTGTTATATTTAAATATTAGGGTAATAAAAAGTAGTAGAATATGTAAGTGTTTTAAGATAATTTCCACACATGCATATAAGTATTATTTAAAAACATTTAAAAAATTGTATAAGGTTTATTAAGACAAGAGTGTTGTTCTATAGTAGTGGATATCAAGAATTCGAATTATATTACTTGGTAACCCTCCCCTGGATAGACGGCCATAAATTATAGAAATTTGCGACATAAATCAAGGATGAAAGGACCACAAGGAGCCGCATATTGGCAGCATATAAACTTTTCACTTTTCAATATTTGCTCGGACAACATCTTTTGTCTGGCTTTAACTACGACTGTCAGGATTTATGTGTTTGATTTGTTTGACATATTGAAGTGGTCAAGCGTGAGGGGAGTTACCAAAGTGAGGGGGCGTGTCCGGTCCCGGGAAAGTGGTCCAAAGTTAATTGATTAACGACACGAACAATTGAAAAGTGGAACATTTTGACAAGGGGAAAAGCCGTAGGAAAAACTGTTTATCTGTCGACACATATATCCGAGAGATTTGTACAATTTCCACTGTGATTTGTGGCCATTGTCCTGGGCAAATTGTCCAGCATTGTAGTCCTAAAAATCTCATGTGGAGAGTTTGAGACATTTTCTTTGTAGCAAATTGATTGGAATTTTACGAGTGCAGTACCTGGTTTTCATCTAGGGTTTCCCTGGTCAAGCCTTTGGTTGGACCACATTTATCGGGGGTGGATTTCCTCCATATTATCCTCCCTTCTTCGCTGTCATTCAACTATCCACTTATACTTATTTATGCTTTTAATAAGCAACATGACATGCTGCAAATGTCAAACCTCGGCTGTCATTCAAATGTAGCCACTACTGCCCTCCACTTCCTCGCTTTCCGGGCACAGGATGCGCTTGATTACTTGACATCTCGCCTGGTGTATCCATGTATTAATGAAGGAAATAAATTTAATTTCGGCAATTAATGCCTGGCCCTGTCCACTGGGGGTCCTTTGGCGAAGGTCCTTCTGCGAAAGCCCTCGGCATCAAATGTCAGCACTCTACTCCTCACAATCTGTGGGTTTATGTTTATCATTATTGACTCGTGAATAGTTTTGCCAGCATTTCGTAATCAAATATCGTAGCTGCTCCTTTCACTTTCTCCGCCAGTAAATTTTCGCAAATTGCAATAAAAGCGAAGGCCGATGGAGAGGGGGTAACGACTTTCCCCGAGGGTGGACCTTGCTTAGTCATCATCCTCATTTCATCGCCCAAGTTCCCATCATCGCGCCGATGATTGTCATCATTGGTGCGCCATTGTCTTGGCCCCGGGCGGCTTATTGGATTCTTCGAGTGATACTTTAAGGCTCTTTGCGAAACACTATAGAGGAGTTCTCTTCCTTCAGCAGCTGTCTATGGTCACTCCTACTTGGAGTTCTTGGGCTAACAATCGTTGCACAGGGAAAAAATATGTCAAAAATGTCTTCAGAGGTATGACACTTTAAAATCGGTTAAAATTTGGTAAAGTTATTAACATGGAAAGTCCAATTGTGAGTCACCTTTTTTACAAGTCATCTGAAACTTAAAAATAAATGACATGAAAATGGGTCAAAATTTTTATCTACGTTAAAATGAAAAATTTTGATACAGATTTTTAGAGAATGACATTACAAGTCTTTAGGGGTATCACACTTTGAAATCGGTTAAAATTTGGTAAAGTTATTAACATGGAAAGTCCAATTGTGGGACACTTTTTTTACAAGTCATCGGAAACTTAAAAATAAATGACATGAAAATGGGTCAAAATTTTGATCTACGTTAAAATGAAAAATTTTGATACAGATTTTAAGAGAATGACATTACAAGTCTTTAGAGGTATGAAACTTTGAAATCGGTTAAAATTTGGTAAAGTTATTAACATGGAAAGTCCAATTGTGGGTCACCTTTTTTACAAGTCATCGAAAACTTAAAAATAAATGACATGAAAATGGGTCAAAATTTTGATCTACGTTAAAATGAAAAATTTTTATACAGCTTTTAAGAGAATGACATTACAAGTCTTCAGAGGTATGACACTTTGAAATCGGTTAAAATTTGGTAAAGTTATTAACATGGGAAGTGCAATTGTGGGACACTTTTTTTACAAGTCATCGGAAACTTAAAAATAAATGACATGAAAATGGGTCAAAATTTTGATCTACGTTAAAATGAAAAAATTTGATACAGATTTTTAAAGAATGACATTACAAGTCTTTGGAGGTATGAAACTTTGAAATCGGTTAAAATTTGGTAAAGTTATTAACATGGGAAGTCCAATTATGGGACACTTTTTTTACAAGTCATCGGAAACTTAAAAATAAATGACATGAAAATGGGTCAAAATTTTGATCTACGTTAAAATGAAAAATTTTGATACCGATTTTTAGAGAATCAAAATACAAATCTTTAGAGGTATGACACTTTGAAATTGGTTAAAATTTGGTAAAGTTATTAACATGGGAAGTCCAATTATGGGACACTTTTTTTACAAGTCGTCGGAAACTTAAAAATAAATGACATAAAAATGGGTCAAAATTTTGATCTACGTTAAAATGAAAAATTTTGATACCGATTTTTAGAGAATCAAAATACAAGTCTTTAGAGGTATGAAACTTTGAAATCGGTTAAAATTTGGTAAAGTTATTAACATGGGAAGTCCAATTATGGGACACTTTTTTTACAAGTCATCGGAAACTTAAAAATAAATGACATGAAAATGGGTCAAAATTTTGATCTACGTTAAAATGAAAAAATTTGATACAGATTTTTAAAGAATGACATTACAAGTCTTTAGAGGTATGAAACTTTGAAATCGGTTAAAATTTGGTAAAGTTATTAACATGGGAAGTCCAATTATGGGACACTTTTTTTACAAGTCATCGGAAACTTAAAAATAAATGACATGAAAATGGGTCAAAATTTTGATCTACGTTAAAATGAAAAATTTTGATACCGATTTTTAGAGAATCAAAATACAAATCTTTAGAGGTATGACACTTTGAAATTGGTTAAAATTTGGTAAAGTTATTAACATGGGAAGTCCAATTGTGGGACACTTTTTTTACAAGTCATCGGAAACTTAAAAATAAATGACATGAAAATGGGTCAAAATTTTGATCTACGTTAAAATGAAAAATTTTGATACCGATTTTTAGAGAATGACATTACAAGTCTTTAGAGGTATCACACTTTGAAATCGGTTAAAATTTGGTAAAGTTATTAACATGGAAAGTCCAATTGTGAGTCACCTTTTTTACAAGTCATCTGAAACTTAAAAATAAATGACACGAAAATGGGTCAAAATTTTTATTTAAAATGAAAAATTTTGATACAGATTTTTAGAGAATGACATTACAAGTCTTTAGAGGAATCACACTTTGAAATCGGTTAAAATTTGGTAAAGTTATTAACATGGAAAGTCCAATTGTGGGACACTTTTTTTACAAGTCATCGGAAACTTAAAAATAAATGACATGAAAATGGGTCAAAATTTCGATCTACATTAAAATAAAAAATTTTGATACAGATTTTAAGAGAATGACATTACAAGTCTTTAGAGGTATGAAACTTTGAAATCGGTTAAAATTTGGTAAAGTTATTAACATGGAAAGTCCAATTGTGGGTCACCTTTTTTACAAGTCATCGGAAACTTAAAAATAAATGACATGAAAATGGGTCATAATTTTGATCTACGTTAAAATGAAAAATTTTGATGCAGCTTTTAAGAGAATGACATTACAAGTCTTTAGAGGTATGACACTTTGAAATCGGTTAAAATTTGGTAAAGTTATTAACATGGGAAGTCCAATTATGGGACACTTTTTTTACAAGTCATCGGAAACTTAAAAATAAATGACATGAAAATGGGTCAAAATTTTGATCTACGTTAAAATGAAAAAATTTGATACAGATTTTTAAAGAATGACATTACAAGTCTTTGGAGGTATGAAACTTTGAAATCGGTTAAAATTTGGTAAAGTTATTAACATGGGAAGTCCAATTATGGGACACTTTTTTTACAAGTCATCGGAAACTTAAAAATAAATGACATGAAAATGGGTCAAAATTTTGATCTACGTTAAAATGAAAAATTTTGATACCGATTTTTAGAGAATCAAAATACAAATCTTTAGAGGTATGACACTTTGAAATCGGTTAAAATTTGGTAAAGTTATTAACATGGGAAGTCCAATTGTGGGACACTTTTTTTACAAGTCATCGGAAACTTAAAAATAAATGACATGAAAATGGGTCAAAATTTTGATCTACGTTAAAATGAAAAATTTTGATACAGATTTTAAGAGAATGACATTACAAGTCTTTAGAGGTATGAAACTTTGAAATCGGTTAAAATTTGGTAAAGTTATTAACATGGAAAGTCCAATTGTGAGTCACCTTTTTTACAAGTCATCTGAAACTTAAAAATAAATGACATGAAAATGGGTCAAAATTTTTATCTACGTTAAAATGAAAAATTTTGATACAGATTTTTAGAGAATGACATTACAAGTCTTTAGAGGAATCACACTTTGAAATCGGTTAAAATTTGGTAAAGTTATTAACATGGAAAGTCCAATTGTGGGACACTTTTTTTACAAGTCATCGGAAACTTAAAAATAAATGACATGAAAATGGGTCAAAATTTCGATCTACGTTAAAATAAAAAATTTTGATACAGATTTTAAGAGAATGACATTACAAGTCTTTAGAGGTATGAAACTTTGAAATCGGTTAAAATTTGGTAAAGTTATTAACATGGAAAGTCCAATTGTGGGTCACCTTTTTTACAAGTCATCGGAAACTTAAAAATAAATGACATGAAAATGGGTCATAATTTTGATCTACGTTAAAATGAAAAATTTTGATACAGCTTTTAAGAGAATGACATTACAAGTCTTCAGAGGTATGACACTTTGAAATCGGTTAAAATTTGGTAAAGTTATTAGCATGGGAAGTCCAATTATGGGACACTTTTTTTACAAGTCATCGGAAACTTAAAAATAAATGACATGAAAATGGGTCAAAATTTTGATCTACGTTAAAATGAAAAAATTTGATACAGATTTTTAAAGAATCAAAATACAAATCTTTAGAGGTATGACACTTTGAAATCGGTTAAAATTTGGTAAAGTTATTAACATGGGAAGTCCAATTGTGGGACACTTTTTTTACAAGTCATCGGAAACTTAAAAATAAATGACATGAAAATGGGTCAAAATTTTGATCTACGTTAAAATGAAAAATTTTGATACAGATTTTTAGAGAATGACATTACAAGTCTTTAGAGGTATGAAACTTTGAAATCGGTTAAAATTTGGTAAAGTTATTAACATGGGAAGTCCAATTATGGGACACTTTTTTACAAGTCATCGGAAACTTAAAAATAAATGACATGAAAATGGGTCAAAATTTTGATCTACGTTAAAATGAAAAATTTTGATACCGATTTTTAGAGAATCAAAATACAAGTCTTTAGAGGTATGACACTTTGAAATCGGTTAAAATTTGGTAAAGTTATTAACATGGGAAGTCCAATTGTGGGACACTTTTTTTACAAGTCATCGGAAACTTAAAAATAAATGACATGAAAATGGGTCAAAATTTTGATCTACGTTAAAATGAAAAATTTTGATACAGATTTTAAGAGAATGACATTACAAGTCTTTAGAGGTATGAAACTTTGAAATCTGTTAAAATTTGGTAAAGTTATTAACATGGAAAGTCCAATTGTGGGTCACCTTTTTTACAAGTCATCGGAAACTTAAAAATAAATGACATGAAAATGGGTCAAAATTTTGATCTACGTTAAAATGAAAAATTTTGATACAGATTTTTAGAGAATGACATTACAAGTCTTTAGAGGTATGACACTTTGAAATCGGTTAAAATTTGGTAAAGTTATTAACATGGGAAGTCCAATTAAAAAAGTCCAATTGTGGGACACTTTTTTTACAAGTCATCGGAAACTTAAAAATAAATGACATGAAAATGGGTCAAAATTTTGATCTACGTTAAAATGAAAAAATTTGATACAGATTTTTAAAGAATCAAAATACAAATCTTTAGAGGTATGAAACTTTGAAATCTGTTAAAATTTGGTAAAGTTATTAACATGGAAAGTCCAATTGTGGGTCACCTTTTTTACAAGTCATCGGAAACTTAAAAATAAATGACATGAAAATGGGTCAAAATTTTGATCTACGTTAAAATGAAAAATTTTGATACAGATTTTAAGAGAATGACATTACAAGTCTTCAGAGGTATGACACTTTGAAATCGGTTAAAATTTGGTAAAGTTATTAACATGGGAAGTCCAATTATGGGACACTTTTTTTACAAGTCGTCGGAAACTTAAAAATAAATGACTTGAAAATGGGTCAAAATTTTGATCTACGTTAAAATGAAAAATTTTGATACAGCTTTTAAGAGAATGATATTACAAGTCTTCAGAGGTATGACACTTTGAAATCGGTTAAAATTTGGTAAAGTTATTAGCATGGGAAGTCCAATTATGGCACACTTTTTTTACAAGTCATCGGAAACTTAAAAATAAATGACATGAAAATGGGTCAAAATTTTGATCTACGTTAAAATGAAAAATTTTGATACAGATTTTTAGAGAATGACATTACAAGTCTTTAGAGGTATGAAACTTTGAAATCGGTTAAAATTTGGTAAAGTTATTAACATGGGAAGTCCAATTGTGGGACACTTTTTTTACAAGTCATCGGAAACTTAAAAATAAATGACATGAAAATGGGTCAAAATTTTAATCGACGTTAAAATGAAAAATTTTGATACAGCTTTTAAGAGAATGACATTACAAGTCTTTAGAGGTATGACACTTTGAAATCGGTTAAAATTTGGTAAAGTTATTAACATGGGAAGTCCAATTGTGGGACACTTTTTTTACAAGTCATCGGAAACTTAAAAATAAATGACATGAAAATGGGTCAAAATTTTGATCTACGTTAAAATGAAAAATTTTGATACAGATTTTTAGAGAATGACATTACAAGTCTTTAGAGGTATGACACTTTGAAATCGGTTAAAATTTGGTAAAGTTATTAACATGGGAAGTCCAATTATGGGACACTTTTTTTACAAGTCATCGGAAACTTAAAAATAAATGACATGAAAATGGGTCAAAATTTTGATCTACGTTAAAATGAAAAATTTTGATACAGATTTTTAGAGAATGACATTACAAGTCTTTAGAGGTATGAAACTTTGAAATCGGTTAAAATTTGGTAAAGTTATTAACATGGGAAGTCCAATTGTGGGACACATTTTTTTTACAAGTCATCGGAAACTTAAAAATAAATGACATGAAAATGGGTCAAAATTTTAATCGACGTTAAAATGAAAAATTTTGATACAGATTTTTAAAGAATAACATTACAAGTCTTTAGAGGTATGACACTTTGAAATCGGTTAAAATTTGTTAAAGTTATTAACATGGGAAGTCCAATTATGGGACACTTTTTTTACAAGTCATCGGAAACTTAAAAATAAATGACATGAAAATGGGTCAAAATTTTGATCTACGTTAAAATGAAAAATTTTGATACAGATTTTTAGAGAATGACATTACAAGTCTTTAGAGGTATGAAACTTTGAAATCGGTTAAAATTTGGTAAAGTTATTAACATGGGAAGTCCAATTGTGGGACACTTTTTTTACAAGTCATCGGAAATTTAAAAATAAATGACATGAAAATGGGTCAAAATTTGTATCTACGTTAAAATGAAAAATGTTGATACAGATTTTAAGAGAATAACATTACAAGTCTTTAGAGGTATGACACTTTGAAATCGGTTAAAATTTGTTAAAGTTATTAACATGGGAAGTCCAATTGTGGGACACTTTTTTTACAAGTCATCGGAAACTTAAAAATAAATGACATGAAAATGGGTCAAAATTTTGATCTACGTTAAAATGAAAAATTTTGATACAGATTTTAAGAGAATGACATTACAAGTCTTTAGAGGTATGAAACTTTGAAATCGGTTAAAATTTGGTAAAGTTATTAACATGGGAAGTCCAATTGTGGGACACTTTTTTTACAAGTCATCGGAAACTTAAAAATAAATGACATGAAAATGGGTCAAAATTTGTATCTACGTTAAAATGAAAAATGTTGATACAGATTTTAAGAGAATAACATTACAAGTCTTTAGAGGTATGACACTTTGAAATCGGTTAAAATTTGTTAAAGTTATTAACATGGGAAGTCCAATTATGGGACACTTTTTTTACAAGTCATCGGAAACTTAAAAATAAATGACATGAAAATGGGTCAAAATTTTGATCTACGTTAAAATGAAAAATTTTGATACAGATTTTTAGAGAATCAAAATACAAATCTTTAGAGGTATGAAACTTTGAAATCGGTTAAAATTTGGTAAAGTTATTAACATGGGAAGTCCAATTGTGGGTCACCTTTTTACAAGTCATCGGAAACTTAAAAATAAATGACATAAAAATGGGTCAAAATTTTGATCTACGTTAAAATGAAAAATTTTGATACAGATTTTTAGAGAATGACATTACAAGTCTTTAGAGGGTATGACACTTTGAAATCGGTTAAAATTTGTTAAAGTTATCAACATGGGAAGTCCAATTGTGGGACACCTTTTTTACAAGTTAAAATGAAAAAATATGAAGGTCCATTTTAATATTACAATAGCAGAAAAACGACATCAAATATCTTTAAATCTATTGACCCAAAATAGATTCAATCCAATTGTAGCAAAGTATTAAATGTAGAAAATCATTTTTTTTAACCATCGTTTATTTTGTTTCTTATAAAATTTAAGTTTTTTGATTAGGTTAAATAATAAAATATGACTAGGGCTTTAATATTTTACTTTTTTAATACTTTTTCCTCGGTGTGAACAATAAAAAGTGGCACAAAAGTTGCCCAACTGAGGAGGTCTTTGTTCCAGGCCCACTTCAAAGGCTCTCAAACCTGTTAGACCAGCTCTCTTGTCTTTTTAAGGACATGAGGTGTGAAATCCCCCGGCCCCCTTTCGCACACACACTCACTCCCAATTAGCGAATCAAAGAGGAACAGGACCTCAAAGGGAAGCGCTGGAAAGTCTGGTAATAACCTGATTAGAGATTAGCAGGAAGCTCGCGGCACTGAGGCTTAATTAAATGCTACCTGGGAAAATGGGACTTGCCACATGTGAAAGTGAAGCCACACAAAGGAGCAACAATTTCCATTTTCCCCGTCGCGGTTAACGTATGTACTCATCCTCTTTCTGGTTTTCCCCGCTTTTCCTGCGCTCGCGGCCAAAGGATAATGTTTCACTGGTCTTTGGTCCTTTCCTCGTATCCATTACACTCGACTGACGATGACCAGGGGTTACGGAGATTCCGAGGGGTGGCCAGCGATTAGTTGAGTCCATCAATGGCACATCAAACTGTCCGGCAATAACAACAATGGAACCATTCAATCAGCGCGCATAAAAACATAAAGAGATTTTAATTTTTTGATTATGTGTATGTGCGTGTCCTGCTTTTCCTTCGGGGGAAAACTCTCCTTTTGTGGAAATCGTTAATCAATGAACTCCATGCGTGCCGAGAAGGGTCTTTTCCTTGGTCAGCCGAGCTGAGATCATTTGTGCGCTTAGCATAGTAAAAAAATCAACATCGATGAGTAGTTGGCCGGAAAAACCAAGTTGATTAAATTTCAATGTTGATGTCGTGCCAGGACCAAAGAACTGGACCCTTCTTGGTCGTCCGTCTAATGCGGCGTAATTTCGATTTAAGTAATTTCCTTCTTTAGCATTCGTGCTCGGACTTGTGATATGGCATTGGATATGGCGAGCAAACCGATAATTGGAGTCAATCAAGGGAATGGCGTGTGTGGAAAATGGAACTTGATTAGTAACAGTTCAGTGGTAGCAGTCCTCAAATGGGTGTTCTTGCAATTAGGGAACTTGGACCTTAGACCCGGCTATAGATTTCTTCATCAAGGGGATACCTTAATTTAGTCGAACTTAATGGGCAATAGTTTAATTGGAATGCTCTATGTATCTCTATCTACATGAGTAAAATGTGTTGTCTTAAAAGGTTAATCTCATATAAAAAAAAATTTTAAAACATATAAGTTCCAAAAAAAACTGCTCTTATTTGGTTTCATTATAAATTTATTTTATTTTAATTTTTTTATCATCTTTGAAATTATAAAACTGTCTTTCTTATCAATAAATATGCCATAATCTAATATTTAAATGTTTGATCTATAACCAAGACATTCTGATTATTTTCATTAATATGTAGCAAATGTATTAATTCTTTGAGCTTCAAGAACCCTAAATAACAATATAAATGGATTGGTTCATCAAACGTCTCCTTATTGTTCTCCCCTCCCTTCGGGATCTCTACTTTTTTCCTCCTCCTTCCGCTCAATTTAACATTTGAATGCAATTTGGAGAATCCTTCTCGCGGCCTTTCTCCCGACCAACAACAAAAGACAAATCATTCCTATTAATTCCGCACTCGTGGAATGTTTCATTACAACCAGTTACAACCGGCACTTTCGGGTACTCCATATGTGCCTTCTTTTGTGAGGATGGATTTGGATCTGGAGAAGGAGATGAAGATGGAGTTGGAGTTGGGTGCTCTGCTTACTTTTAATTTGCCTGCCCTGCCTTATTACGTTCATTCATATGCAAATCGCTGGACTGTAACACAAGCACAACAAAAAAGCCGTGAAGAGGGAAAAGTCACTGGAGATGGAATGGGTTGCTCTCATTGTTCGACATTCGCTCTGAGCGATTAAAAGCAAACTTTGGTAGACACTCAAAAAAATATAAAAGGTAGACATTCCCTAGTAATAAAACATAAGAATCAATACAATCCAAACATGTATTCTTCTCAATATTATAAAATTCAGTCTTGATGATGGAAAATGTTTTGAATAAATAAATTTTACTTTTACCCTTAAATGTTATGTTATTCTGTAAATTTCTCTTGTATTTATAAACGTTTCTTTTATAATTATTTTTGCAGTGCATTCTTAACATGTGAGGCTGAATAGAGAAGCATCTTAAAGAAGTCTGCGGAGCAGGGGATTTTCACCTCGTAACCCAAAAATGCGCCAGGGTTGGTGTTTGATGTATTCGCCATCTCCCACCCCTGTAACCGCCTTGGAAAACGTTCTATGGGGTTGGTCCGCACTGTCTGACTGTACCTTGTCATCCTGCCGAATCCCGTATCCCATATCCCATATCAAATTTAAACGAATCGCTTCCGCTTAGCGCGACTGCCCGGAGTTAGGGTTATGTGCATTATAATTTTCCAACATCAATTCGAAATCCGAATTGTATCGTTTTCATTTCCTCGTTTTCCCATTTTCCCTATTCCATGATTATTGTTTTGCATTTTCTTTGTTTGGCGAAACAATTAATGTTATTTGCATAGTTGGTGGGTCGCCCAAACTGTTTTCGGAATTGCTGGGATGGGTGGATGTGGATAAGGTCCGCATGTGGTCCAATTTGGAACGTTTTGTATCTGAAGTCCCGCCTGCGGCTCTCTAACCTTTCTCCATCCTCGTTAACTGGTCTTTTTTGGCTTTGTCTGACCCGGCTATCAAATTGTATTTGACTTTCCAAATCTGTTTGGGAATGGGGAGTTGCTGTAAGTGTCTGACTGACAGGCTCAAGAGGTCCTTTCTTCTCCCTTTCCAAATTCGCCGCATTATCTCGAGTGCTGCGTGCTAATGTGCAAAAACTGTCCATGTTGAGCAACTTCAACTTTTGCACAACCTCTTCAAAAAAAAGAATATAGGGGGAAATTTCCACTCGAAATCTTGAGAAACTTGCAAGTGTTTTTACCATACCCTCATATGTGACATTGCTGCTCACCTTATTTATTTATTTCCCTGCCCAAAAGACACGAATTTGTCATCTTGGTACAGTCTCGAACATGCTGTTAAAGCCACCACCCCTTCTTCATCTGACATTCACATATGTCGCTGTTTGTTCAGTCACACCCACCAACAAATGCTCCCAGGGCGGTGGTTTGTTTGCTCAGCGGCTGAAAAGTTCAATTAGAAAAAATGTTACGAAATGCTTATAATTAAGTTTAAATTTTTTGTATGCAAATGTGCCGCCCTTTGTGTAATTGGAATTAAATATTCTTTTCTTAAACGACCTACGAGTTCCCAGGGCCATTACCCGCAACCTGACCCAGTGCCCCAAATAAAAATTCGTCCCTCCTTGGATAGCTTTTTATTTATTTTATTTTTGGTTTCAAATACAAATTAATTTTTTTTTAAATTGTAATATTTGTCAATAAGTAATCATGTTAATAACGATTACAATCACTGTAAATATTACCGCACCATACGAATTTTACTAATTGAAATAAACGGAAGGAAATGGACGTTGGCATGGCTGCTTCGTTTTGCAATTATTTTCTATTTGTGCTATGATTTTTCAACAGCTTGTTGCTAATTTTTAATAAATATTGAACACGGGGTAAAGTGCCCATTTTCGTGGGGGTTGCTTCAAGACCTATGCAAATTTTTGAATAATATTTTTCGCACAAAGCAAAAGTCATTATTTGGTTGACTCACGTGCGCCGTTCCTCGAAAAGAAAAGACCGTGATGATGATTATTATCGCAAATGTTTTTCCATTACAGAGCGATTATGGTGTTGGCATTTGAAGGATCTTGGTGGAGAGTCCAGGTTTTATTTGTTCTTAATTTAGTGGCCACGTGCGGGGAAATACTTCATTGTTATTTACCGGGGTACAGTCGCGTCTTTTCATTACCTTTTTAAATGTATTTTGTTGCATATTTATGGGGATGTGAGATCTTCAAACCGAGGGCACTGGATTATGCACTATGTGGAAAACGATCACTCTTTTGGCCAAAACTAATTTTTTAAAAGTAGATACATGTTTTTAAACCGCAATATAGGAGAAACCCATTAATCCAAAATGTAACAAACAGAAAAGTTAAACAGAGCGCATCACTATCGGCTATCAAATTAAATATTTTAATATGTGAACAATAATGGCCTACATTACTTTTTCAACTTGACCGTCTAAGAGCAAGTTTGCACGAATGCGATTTCTTATCTCAGCGATATGCAGGAAAAGAAGTAAACTTTACAAAAAAAGCTTGAAAATCCAAATAAGAGTCTGATAAAATAGGCCAGATTGCACGAATGAATTTTATTATTTTCCAAGAAATCCTAACCATTGTCTGTTTAACTTTTAGGCCAATTTAAATGAGCGGATATCTTATCTGAGTGATAAACGAGCAATAAGCTAGCAGCAATTACAAACATTAAATATTCTTTAAAACTATTTTTATGCGACCCTACTTCTGAAATTGTGAAATTTCACCATATCTCGGAGTATATTCGTATATGTTTTAAAACAAAGACGCTTTAATACATTTGCAAAGCTAGACCAAATTTTTTTTAAAACGCAGCATTACCTAATCCTTGATCCTGGATCTATCGGAAACTAATTCACTTGATAAGCAAACCACAAACTTTTCTTCCTTTTATTCTCAACAAATTGTTTAATTATTTATAACGGTTATAAATGTTTTATTTTTTCTTCGACGATTAATCAAAATTCTTCGCCCCAAGTGATCTGTTCGTCCGCGTACACCTAAACTTAATCTACTTAGACGGTTTTTAGTTGAATCGTCTGCCTGTTAACATGAACACGCTATTATTTTCAAACGTCTTAAAAAAAAATGACTTGCAAATTCACCTGAAAATAAATATTTGTAAGGGCGGAGGTTGAAGATCCATTGCCTTTCTGCAAAAAAGACAGTTAAATTACGTTTGTTTTGCCGTTAATAATTACCTTAGATAAATAATGTGCTGGTTCTCCAGAGTTAATGTAGTGTTTACTTCCTCTATTTAATTTCGTGTTGAGGTGGACGTTCTCCTATTGCAGAAAACATTTTTTTATTATTTTGCTAGTTTTTATACCCGTTACTCGTAGAGTAAAAGGGTATATTGTATTCGTGCAAAAGTATGTAACAGGTAGAAGGAAGCGTTTCCGACCCTATAAAGTATATATATTCTTGTTCAGGATCACTAGCCGAGTCGATCTAGCCATGTCCGTCTGTCCGTCTGTCCGTCCGTATGAACGCTGAGATCTCGGAAACTATAAAAGCTAGAAGATTGGCATTTTGCATGCAGATTTTAGGAGTTCCTACGCAGCGCAAGTTTGTTTCAAAAAGGTGCCACGCCCCCTTTAACGCCCACAATCGCTTATATACGATTTTATTTAAATTTAAATTTAAATATTTCGGAAAAGTAAAAATGCAGTTTTATTGTGTTTATCAATACCTATCGAAATGTAGAAGAAATTTTTCAAATCGGACCATTCGTTTAAAAGTTATGCGTGATCAAAGTTTCTATCTCCATCTCCCTCGCACTCCTTTTACCTGAGTAACGGGTATCTGATAGTCGGGGCACCCGACTATAGCGTTCTCTCTTGTTCAGTACGAATTCTTACCTTAATGAACTTGTTTTCCTCTCCATTAACGAGTATAAATCCACTAAGTATTAACAGCATCAGACAGCACAACATTGCTACCGATTTGTTTGAGTTACACATTGCAAATGATAGTAATATATCAGTTTCCGTAGCTCATAGAACACGCATATGAATGCACTTGTGATAGCGTTACTACTACGATACTACGTCTATATTCTTATAGGGCATTATTCCAATATAACTATCCATTCAAGTCGTTATTCTGATAAGCAGCCAGTGCCCCTTTTTATACCCGTTACTCGTAGAGTAAAAGGGTATATTGTATTCGTGCAAAAGTATGTAACAGCTAGAAGGAAGCGTTTCCGACCCTATAAAGTATATATATTCTTGTTCAGGATCACTAGCCGAGTCGATCTAGCCATGTCCGTCTGTCCGTCTGTCCGTCTGTCCGTCTGTCCGTCTGTCCGTCTGTCTGTCCGTATGAACGCTGAGATCTCGGAAACTATAAAAGCTAGAAGATTGGCATTTTGCATGTAGATTCTAGGAGTTCCTACGCAGCGCAAGTTTGTTTCAAAAAGGTGCCGCCCCCTTTAACGCCCACAATCGCTTATATACGATTTTAAAAATTTAAATATTTCGGAAAAGTAAAACTGCAGTTTTATTGTGTTTATCAATACCTATCGAAATGTAGAAGAAATTTTTCAAATCGGACCATTCGTTTAAAAGTTATGCGTGATCAAAGTTTCTATCTCCATCTCCCTCGCACTCCTTTTACCTGAGTAACGGGTATCTGATAGTCGGGGCACCCGACTATAGCGTTCTCTCTTGTTTTTCTTTGCGTACAATCCATTAACTAATGAAAGCGATCCGGATACTTTGCCATTTTTATTTCCATTTATTTATATACTCTCGCATTTTCCTCTTTTTCGCATTTTAATTTCATTGAGTTTATACAACAATTTGGCCCAAATGTTCGCAGTTACCCTTGCTCAGTTCTCGATCTGGTGGTTTAAGGGGTGCCCGAAGCCCTCGTCCTCATGCAAAAATTCAAAGGACCCAGGATATGTGTCCTGAGACGCACTTGGCACTGACATTTAATGGCATGTCAACGTCTGTGTCGCACGTTGGCATTTATTGATACGCCGCTCAGTTAACAAGTCGATAAAGTTTTATAGTCGAGGGTCTCAGCTGCCGATAAATGGAAATGGAAATGCAATTGCCAATGTCATAAGGGGGAAAACAAAGCATTGGAAAAATGATTCTACCTGGAAAACCCTTGCTGGCCCATATGGCTAATTTTCTAGCTTGCCTTCTAATTTACCACTTTTGCAAGCAAACTTCTCACAAAGCCCAGCCCAATGCAATTATCAAACTTTAGAGGGTTGCCGCTGGCAAATTGATTAGAAGACTTTTCCTCTTTTCACTCTTTTGTACTTTTACGCAGAGCTTCGAGCCCCTGATAAAGTAGCTCAAATTGAGTTTATAATTGGCGAGTGGGCGTGGTCATAAACGAATTACTCCGCCTATTTGGCCATTCAATCCTGCGGTCGCCAGTTGGTCGATGTTTAGATTGACATAGGAGATGCCCGCTAGCCAGATGTGCAGCTTCGCTTAAGAGCCAATAAAATATTACAAAAATTGATTGATGCTCTCTAAATAAAATGAAAAAAGTTTTATTTTATTTTTACGAACTTTATTCTCTTGTTTTTATGAAGAAAATGATTTAAAAGGAAACAAAATATTATGGTATTGAGAGATTGGCGGATGATATGTGATATAACTGGAACTGAGAAGAGTTTTAAGGGTAATGTAAATTTATCTAGTCTTATTAATTAAGTAAAGTGCTGATACACTGGTGAAATTATATTACTTATTAATAATTATTACTTGAATATTTCTTAAGAAATAATCATTCTATAGAGTATGAAAGTTTATTTCGGCTGATCAATCTAAACAAATTTGGTATCATTTAAGAACCATTGTCGTTGAGAGTGTACATCAAATAGCAATCACTCACTTGAGTCCAATTGGAGGTTTTTTGGATTGAAAACCGGTTATCATTTCACCCAGTTTTTGGCTGACCGTTCCGCGAAAAGCCCTCCATTTCAATGTCACTTATGTTTGCCAATTCCAATATCTATGGGTCCGAATTTGAGTGTGTGTCTGAGAGTGGCTATGTGGTTCAAGGTTAACAAAACTTGCCAAAAAAAAAACCGATAATAAGCTGCTCAAGCATATGTATGAATGGGTGTGGGACTGGGAAGAGTGGCGCCTCCAAGTCTTGGATCTGGTTTTTGAACAGGTGTCGTCGCCAGCTGATAAACATCATGAATATTAATGCACACATCATAATCAGCGGTGGGGGCATTAAATCAAATGCAGCCCGTCCAAGAGTCAAGTTCACTTTCACTCACCATGACGCACTCGCCGATGATGATGATGAGCTGTTCCCCCCTTGATTTTTGGTTTTCGGCTTGCTCGTTTTATTTTTTGGTTTTGGCCAATTTTGGTCAGTGGCCCACTGGCACTCGGCCACAACACCTGCGCACCGCATACAAATGGCAAATGGAGCGGCTCATTTCTGGAACTCTGGCTATTTTCGGATCGCACGGAGGCCTGATGAATGGCCTGGCATCGATTTGGAGTCCGATTTGAATGAGTTTTGGATGGGCTTGTGGACTCGACTTGGCTTTTGGCAGACATTGCATCACCTGGCTGCCAGTTGTTCAAATTGTCTTATTTTTATTTCTTTTTAGCCACGTTTTGAGTGCAGTCCAATGGCGAGTGAGAAAGCAAAGTGTGGCAATCAATGACGACATCAAAACCGAAGACTACTGCACCAGCGGGTTTGACCAGCTGGTGGAGCTACTAAAACAGCTGATTTTCACCGAACCAACCGATAAGCGGCAATAAGGGCACTCAGAGAAATAAGCACCTAAAACCCAAACATGTGTAAGAGTAATATTTCCTAATATTTTATATTTCCAAAAAAACTTAATTTAAATATAGTATAAAATTGTGTTTTTAAATTGATCGTTTCACATTTGCAGCTAAAAGATATATGTACATATATAACCAACTTAAAGTTATAGTTTTCTTAAAAGCTTATTAGACTTAATATTTGGCTAAGATAACATACGATCTAAAAATATCACAAACAACAAAAAGAATACTTTAGGCATAATAAATATTTTGGCGACTGATCAAAACAGGTTCAAAGATCTTTCGGATTGTCAAGAAAAGTAATCAGCTTAAACTCTCCCAGGAAGTTTAAAGAATGTAATTGATAATTTATTTTGAGATTTACTTGGCCGAATTATACATACAATTTTATGTCATTCTGATAAGGATTACTTATGAATTGTTTTTGTTTACTGATAATCTTAATTAAAAGACTTTTTGCATGATCAGAATGTTTTACGATGCATTTTAAATTTCCCGAATGAGTCTGCTGCCATTATTAGCTACAGCTCCCCCACTCTCCAATTTCAATTAAACTCAACAGAAGGAGTACATATTCAGTAGTTTATTTAAATAGAAACATGTTTTTCAGACTTTTGTTAGCGCAGACTCGCACATTCACTCACATTCCGCACTCATTTACTCACACGCTTAACCAAATAGTTGATGGCTGTTAGATAATTAGCAAAATATGTACAAATATTTGAGGGTGGCGGTAAATAGATTAGAGTCGGATCAGAGCAGCTGCCCCGCCCCCAAGCCGCCCACCTCAATTAGGCGCCAATTGTTCTTCCCCCAAAGAAATCTGACGTCAAGCCAATTTGGCCTGCTCCATTGACGGTTGTCTCTTTTTCTGCTGAATAACACTCTCGATCCAATCCGTATATTCGGCCACGTTAGTATAAACGGCGGGCTTTCCAGCCATTCCGCACTGGGTGAATCCATAGCTGACAACGCCGTGGGCCACCCACCGGGAATGTGGGCGATCGAAGTACATCAGAGGTCCTCCGGAATCACCGGCACACGTGTCCTTCGCGAATTCCCCGCCGGCACAGATCTGTTTTGGACCGAGTCGCACCCCGAATCCCTCCAGAATCTTGGTGCAGTTCTCATTGGAGACATACGGAATGCGCAGCTTTAGTTTTATGGGACTGTGAATGTTGATGAAGTACTTGTTGACTGCAAGAGGAAAAATATATATGATAATTTTAAGACATTTTTTAGGGTTTATTTTAAATATTTCAATTTCTCATTTTAATCTGGATATTGGGAGTTGTAAAATTAAAAGTTGAAGTATGGACATATGAAATTGACTTTAACAATATTGATTACACATTTTCGGTAGACGAAAACAATTAACATGGGATTGTCTTAACACCAGACTTTCTTATTAAATGAAGTTAATGAAAACCACATAAACGTCTGGGGAAAAACCCATGTATTGGTTTTTTGAAAACTGCCATTAACAAACCGGTAAGAAATATTGTTTAGGAATATTTTTTCTTTCCTCAGTTATGTCATTATTATTGCTTTTAGTTGAAACTTGGCTTTACGGAGTGATCAACATGTTATTAGATAACGTAGTATATTTTTATTCCCTGGAATTTCTTAAATATAAGTGCAATACTCACACAAATCCGTACGACCCCATCCGGAAACGGAGAACATCTGACCCTCTGCCAAAGTCAGAGGCTCTGACTTATTGGGCAGACAAATGGGCATGACAAAGTGGGTAAAGGATACAGGATGCTTCAATCTGATAATGGCAATATCATTGTATTTATAGTTTGAGAACTCTTTGTACTCTGGATGCACATGGATCTTTTCATAGCCAATATCCAAAGCGGCATCTGCACAGCTCAAATAATTCGGCTCCTCAATGCAATCGGGTTCAGTTTTCACATTAAACTCTCCCAAACGCACATGCTTTCTATTGGAATAGAAAAAATAAGTTTAGAGATTGTATGATATGTATTTTAACTCCACTTACAATCCTCGTCGATCACGAACTCCCTCGCCTTGAACGCAATGGGCTGCTGTTAGGATATGACGATCATCGATTAGGGCCCCACTGCAGCCATAGTCATCTAAAAAATATTGGAAAGATATTTATAAAATTAATTATAATATTATTGATCAACCGTAAATAATATGGTAAATTTATGTGTCTGTGTGCTAAAATATGGCCAAGCAAAATACAAATAACCAAAATTGTCACATAACTAATTTAATTAAGATAATCAATTGGACAGATAAACATGTTCTAATAAGCTCAAAGAAATGTAAACAATTCATAAGGCACATTTAATAAAAAAAGACTAAAACCTGCCTACGTAAAAAAACTCAATTTTTGTGATTGCAACAGCATAGGTTCACTTTGACTCTAAGTCACTTTTTAGGAATCTATAATGTCTAATCTATAATAGAGTACAAACTCTTGGACTTACTTGAGTTGTAGACTAGCAAGGCTAGCCAGGGATATTCATCCAGTTCGGCGATTTCCCCTCCGTAAATTCGGTTGGTCACCTGCTTGCCGCATTCGTTCAAAAGATTAAATCCGGAGCTTGGTTCCACGGTTTGGATGCGGCGCTTCAGTTTTTTGCGCTTGAAGCGAGCAGTTACGTCCAAAAACCTGCGATACTCAAACTTGGAGAACTGCAGCACGGGAAATAGGTAATCCTGTCCATTTGCCGGGCAGCATACGAGGGATTCGTAGGCACCCTTGGCCTCTGCAACTTTCTGCTCCACCTCGCATTGCACTTTCTTCAGGAAATTTACCTTCTCCGATGGCAGATTGGTGACATTTCTCACTTGAAGATACGCCGCACACTTGCTGACCTCCAGGCAAACTCCCCGTTTGCTTTCATTGGGAATATCGCACTCCTGAAGAATCTCGGCCAAGAAGCTGTAGAAACAGCCGAAGAATATCCATAATCGAAAGACCGAACGAAGCATAGGTACAAGTATCTATATGATCTGGGCGAATCACAGATACAATCTACGAGCGATCGTGTTGGCAAGAAGAAGCGGCGGCAAAGGCTTTCGAACCGAAACTGAATGGCAACGCAGTTTGTATAGGCAGAGTGCCAAAAAAAACCAAAGAAATAAGATAAACGAAGCGAAAAACCGAAGACCCCGAAAAGTCGGAAGAGCCGAAGACCCCCAACTCTACAAAGCTCCAACTCAGGTGTCAACAAATGAGCCCGCCCCCGCCCCATTTAGGCGGCGAAAAACGAGTCCAAAAGTGCAGTGGTCGGCAGGTCGACCGATCGATCGTCCGGATGGTCCGGTTATAATGTATTGCGTAACCATAACCAACTCAGCTGGCCAGCTGGTTTCACTTTCGTTGAAGGTGAGAGAGTGACTTGGCCAAAGCTCGGCCCGAAACGTATTGCCCACTTTTAGGTGGCGCATTGCCAAAGCTCTGTCCATTCGTGTTGGCCAAAGTCCACGGCTCAAGACACCTGCCAATACCGGAAGTTTTCTTGTGGTTTTCTGCCGCCGTAAAAGCTACCAATTAAAACGCGGTGGCAATGTCATTTCGACTTGCGATTGTTTGCTGTGCCGCATTCTGCTGGGAAAATCCAAAGGTTTATCGGAGGTCAATTACCTTGGGATCAAATTGATATAATAGTCAAATGTTATGGAACATAAATTTAATTTTGTATTTTTATAGCACATTAATTTGTATTGCTAATTGCAAACATAGCTTTTGTCAATTAGATTTAGGGAATTTTCGTTGATTCGAACAATTTTAAATTTGTGGTGCTTTCTCATTTCGCATTTTAACACATTCTGATATCTCTATTAAAAAGCTTCTATATCATTTATTGAATCCCTATACTAATTAAACCTATATATAATTCATTTTGGTGGATTTTTATAATATATATTTTTAATAACATTATGAGTAACAAAGAAGATTGTTTGCTATTGATATTGATAAGCTGTGGAAATGCGATTGCAAAATATTATGAAATGCAATCTAAATTTAAATTTGAAGAACATGAGACGTTAAACCTGCGCAGCTTTCGTTCGACAAATCAAACTTTACTAGTATTTGTGCAAACATACTTTATGCTATAAGCTACGCCAACGATTACTACTTATAATTAAGTCCCAAATGGAAAACTTTCCACTGGTTCAGCCCTTGATGATAATATATCGCCTTGGTAATCTCACAGAAAACCATCAGAACACTTAGTTTTCAAAAAAACCCCACAAGGGGGGTTTTCCAAACAAATAAGATCCGAGACTTCATGTTGTTGGGTATTCCACAACTGGACTCGACAAAAGAAGCATAGTAATTCAATCGGTAGACAACCGGATCAGTCCTATATACATAAGTCAAACTAGCTTTTGGGCAATAGAAAGTAAAAAGCCTGTAAGTCTCCATTCAGCCATAAACACATATATTTTATTGCAAATTCATTATTTTGTTTGTAAACAGCACTAAGCGGGACATTGTAATTCCTTCCTAAGGCCTCATTTTTTCCCTAATCCAGGGATCGTATACAGACACGTTGGTGTAGACTGCAGGCCAACCCTTTTGACCACATTTGTACCCTAAAGACACAATTCCCTCCAGGACCCAAACACCATTTTGGTATGACATCAACGGACCTCCAGAATCTCCATCGCAGCTATCAACCAGATCTTCACCTCCGGCGCAAATCTGACTGGGTTCCAAGGCGATTTTCGCAGATAAGTATTTAGGACGACAATCCTCATACTTCCAAAGGCGGACCTGCACTTTCTGTTTGGTGGGGCTACTAATTTCATCCAATGTACGACCCCATCCTGCCACGGTGACCTGCTGACCGGCTTGTATCCTTACTCCGCCCACAGTCGAGGGCAAACATATAGGTTGAATTGTGGCCGAGTAGGACACCTTACTCGCCAAACGGAGTATACCAATATCGTTCACTTTATTGGATCCAGCGGCATAACTTTCGTGACTGTGTATTTCTTCAATGCCCATCGTTATAACCTTTGAATAGCATATTCCTCCTTGGCAATCCACAGCGGTACGAGTGTCATGCTCACCCAATCTTACAGAGACCCTAAAATAAGAATGTAGTATTTACTAAAAAAAAAGTTTAAAAGGGAGTTTCTTACGGTGTATCAACCAGACAGTGAGCTGCTGTTAAAACGTATCTACGATTAATCAGCGATCCCGCACACTTGGTTACTAGATCACCTCCATTTGGGGGACGATACTCCAACAATACCATCCAGGAAAACTCACTGGGTACTGCGTCTTCTCCATTCAGGATTTTGGTGTTGGCGATATCACGTCCACAAGAATCTTGATCAGGAAGCAAATTAGAATGTTCTAAAATGCGAGAACGCCTGCTAAGAAAATTGTTGTGGCCATCCAAAATAGGAGCAGTTCTGTCAAAATCTCTATCTCCAGTACAGCAGGCAAAGATCTGGTTATCCTTGCCACTTCCGCAACGGGATTGCTGGACGAATCGCTTCTCCGAATCAGTCAGACTGCTCTTCTTCAAGACGGAACGAAGGTCCGGACACCTGGTGATATCGACACAAATTCCAGTCCGTTGATTGGGATTTCGACATCCAAAATCTTTAAGATTAAAGCAATTCGTTTTTCTTAAAGCAACAGGGTTTTCGTTGAAATAATTAAGAACAATGTAACTTTAAGTCACCGCACCACCAAAACAAAGGTTATGTCACGTTTTCTTCCTTTTTTTTCGTTTTATATAATATTTTTAAAGGTCACTTACACTGAGCACGCGCCTCGCCGACAATCAAAATGCACAATAAAACAGCAGCTAATACTTTCATTACTCCGTAATTGTTTTTCATCACTCTTGACGTCGTTCCAAGTGTTCGAAATAAACTGATGGTGAGCTTATCTGTTGAGGAGCTCTTATAGGCGGAGATTCAGTGAATGTGGTCGCCAAAGAAGCAGAGACGTCGGAGACGTCGAACAGAGTTAAAGATAAGAGACTTTGCAATTTAGTGTTTTATTTGTGGAAATACATTATTTTTGGGTTATACCTAGTTATTAATGCATATATAAGATCACAACTTGAACTGCGGGGCAGTTGCGTACGAAATTGTCATATTTAGCTTGAACCAGCGGACCCAAGTATTTTCCCTAAACCCCACAAGGGGTCTAATGACAAAGGCAAGGAGGATTTCTGTGAGTATCGATATCTATGCCGTACACACTGGGATGTCCGAAGGCATTGCATCTCTGAATCGGTTAATTTGATTTTTATACCCTTGCCGAGGGTATTATAATTTCAGTCAAAAAAATATATGTATATTCTTGATCAGTATCACCATGAGAGCCATGTCCGTCCGTCCGTACGTCCGTCAAACAAATTATAACTTTGTTGTTCTCAATTTTTTTTGTTCTTTGGGAATTGGTAATAAATAAATATTATGGAATTACGGTTCTTATTTAATTAAAATCGGACAACAATATCCTATAGTCGCCATAGAAACGATGACAAAATGCAGCGCAAAGTCGACTTAGCTTCATTGGCGAGATATACATCTTATAATTTGAATTGTATAAAATACAGTTTTAGATCTTATAAAAATACATACATATATAAATACATATTTGTCATTCTATGCCAGAAAGCTTGATACCCTAATATAAATGGGGTTCAATGTTAATATAGACAAAGAGTCCCTTTATTTGCAAACAAATATATGGAATAAAATGATATAAACAAAATTGGTATTTAAGAAAGTATAGTTAATAGAATAGATAAGACCAACATTTGGTAAAAAAAAAAATATATAGAATAAAATGATATAAGTAAAATTGGTATTTAAAAAAGAATAGTTAATAGAATGTAAAGACAAAAATTTTGGCTTTTGGCTTGTGGAAATTCGAATCGCTTCTAAGCCCGCACATTCTACCTGATCCAGATGTTGTACGCAGTAACGTTCGTGTAGACAGCGGGCGAATCCTTGTCACCGCACTTAAGGCCAAAGGACACGATGCCCTCGAGGACCCAAGAATCGCCACGGAATCGCATCAGAGGTCCACCGGAGTCACCATTGCAGCTGTCCTTCCCGAACTTTCCGACGGCACAGAGTTGAGTGGATTTTACGTCTATTTTATGCTTCCAGTATATCTGGCGACACTTGGCGGAATCCACATAGCTGAGGGTCACCTTTTGCTTGATGGGACTACTGGTCATATTGAGGGTTTGGCCCCACCCAGCCACTGTTAATTGCTGTCCGACTTGCAGACCCACAGACGAGGGCAAGCAAATAGGTCGAATGTTATCTGAATAGCGGACATTCCGCTCCAAACGAATCAAACCAATATCCTGCACTTGGTTTTTGGACTGCTCGCTATATGCTTCGTGGGCCCGGATCTTAGCGAAGCCCAAGCGCTGAACCTCCGGGGAGCAACTTCCCCCGCCAGCTCGGCAATCCACCGCCGAACGTGTGTCATGTGCGCCCAATATCACGGAGGCACTGAAACAAATAAAAAACAACAAATTTATGAGCATTTAAACCATTAAACACTAAAATTAACCCGCTAATTGAAGCTTGAGCAGAGCCTATTTTTAACTTTCGCCCACCCAGCATAACTGGATTAAAATACCCTTTATACTGGAACTTCACTTCGTCTATTAAGTTGTCGCCCATTAATGAATCATTCCGCGAGATATATAGAAAGTCCCATAATGTCCTATTTACAAAAATCAATAGTAATTTATACTGGCTGCATTTTCGGGCTCTCTTTAATTAATATTAAATAATGCGGCATCAGCTGCTACATCTCTTAGGGGCTTTTACGTACGTATATGTACACAAATCATCAAAAGTCACTTAACAAACTTACAGATCAATTTGCAAATAAATAAATATTTGAATTCTATGGTGGTTAACACTGGGGCTTATAAAGGGTAAACAAATAAAACAATTAACATTCGATTCGCACATAAGTAGCTGTCCTGCCTTTCATAAATAACTTAGATTCCATGAAATATATAATAAAGACCCGCCACCAGTTTCTTTACAAATTAATTGCTGTACCAAATGTTTCCCTTATATACTTACAGTTGTCCGATTTTGCTTTCGATTCTTCCAATTAGGCAATGGGCAGCTGTGAGGACATAGCGCTGATTGATAAGGGATCCTGCGCAGCCGATGGACAGACTCCCGTTTCGGTTGCGGTACTCCAACAAAACCATCCAGGGAAATTCATTGAGTTCGGTGTCCTTGCCATTGTAAATTCGGTTCCTGACGTTCTTGGTGGCCACGCCCCCGCAGGTGGGCGGCTGGGGAAGCAAGGCCTTCTGATCTTCGAAAATCTTGAAAATCTGCACTGGTTTCTAGCATAACCCGTATCCTCAGAGCAGCAGACATAGGGTAGGTTATCCGCACCGATTCCACAGACCGAGGACTGAATAAACTTCGTCTCCAGATTGGACTATATACCCTGACCCAATAGGGGATACAACGTTTGGCACTCGGTTATGTGCACACAAAGACCCGGTCGGTAGTTAGGATTCAGACATGGCACATCTACAATCGAGATAAATGTATTTCAATCTGGTTCTCCAGGGGATGCCCCGAAATGCATGTGCCTCTTGTGACATTCCTGCGGTTGCAGCAGGTGGCAGCAGGTGGCAGTCTGATCATGACACACTCAAAAAAATAAGATAATTTTCTTTTCCTTTGTATGAATATGAATGTCTCTTAGTTGTAGCCTCAAAATTTAAATTTAAACTAAATTATACACGCTAATATTAAAATATTGAAGGTATAATTTATATTATTTTGGATATATCTATATTGGGAATCCCTTTAAATTTTTGAAGTTAATAAAATATATTTTAATCTTGCCAGTTTTAGGGTTAACAATGCTAACTGTATTTTTAGATGAAATATGAAATTTAAACAGCAATATTAAAACTACACTTTATTCAATACTATATTTAATTTGCTGAGTAATGAAAATGTTTTAAATTAAGATTTACAATTAACGTAAGGAATAACTAACTAACTATTAACAGCCAAAATGCAATATACTTAGTACAATAACAACAAGAAAGAAAGCAAATATAGGCAGGCCGATATTTAAAAACAAGAAAATTAAATTATTTTCAAGCTGAGAGACCAGTTTAGTTAAAAGGACGGACGGATATTTGGACATGACTATTTTAACTCTCCTGGTGATGCTGATAAATAATTTTCCAATTGTCAGAGGACCGTTTAATTTCGCTTGACACTCACACTGGGCTTTGGCCTCGAGGGCAATCAGAATGCAAAGGAATACCACGGCGTACCCTTTCATTTTTGCTCAAATTTTAGTAACAATAACTTTCGAGTTGTATTAATTCCACCAGACCGATAAAACAGACTGAGATCATTGGGAGTATGTGCCTTTTATACCGCAGTTCTCTATTTTACGAAAGCCACAACTCTGTAAAGTCTTATCTGAATAAGTGTTATCGCAAATTATCAGATATATGTTAATGGAAAAGAACAAATATATCTAGAAAAGTTTCTCATAAAAAAGGCAGGACGTCACATTTTCAAGGGCATATTTACACCTGTTAATTAGAGGCTTAGAGGATCTGTCGCCTTGCAGTTCCTAATGCAAAGAGCTTCTGAAGTTTTCAACTTAACTAGAAGAAATTAAAGATTATAAATTACTATGCAAAAATTATCATCTCCCAGTTTTACTCTTAGAGTAAAAGGGTATGTAAATTAATTATTTCCTTTATTAACGATTTATCTAAGACTGCGCAAAAGAGAAGACTTTGGTTTTAAGGAGGCTGTGACTGTCACGATTTATTTCCAAAGATCAACTTCAAAGTTCAAAGTTCTTATAACTAAAGCTATGCCCTATGCCCTGAAAGTGCTGACCCGGCGTCCCGTGTATGGTGTTGGGTAGCCGCTGTTTCCGTCACAGAACTGTGACAGAACTTCCCGCACCGTCGTTGTGCAACATCCGCCTCCGCGATCAGCTTGCCAACTTATCGTGATGACTAACCGACTAATGGAGTCTTGATATATGTATATAAGTCCCCTAACAAAAAATATAATATTTTACTTACAGATTCATGTTATATTAAAACCTTTTAAACTCGCTTTAGAGTTTAGTTTTGACAAGATCAAAAACAGTTTATGCCTGAATAGGCATAAATAAGTCCAACTTATTTTTGGGGCAATAGAAAGTAAAATCTAGAAATCGCAATAATTCCATAAACAAGTCGGAGGTCTTTTTATCATTTTTAATATTTATTATTGGTTAAATCCTTACAGTGCTTATATTTCATGCTCTCTATTATTATAAATAGCACCAATTGGCTATTTTAATTCCCTCCTAAGGCCTCATTTTTTCCCTAATCCACGAATCATATACAGACAGATTGGTATAGATAGCCGGCCAATTCTTCGCACCACATATGATCCCAAAGGACACAATTCCCTGCAGTACCCAAACACCTTTATGGAATGACATCAGTGGTCCTCCAGAATCTCCATCGCAGCTATCAACCAAATCTTCACCTCCGGCGCAAATCTGACTGGGTCCCACGGCGATGTTCGCAGATAAGTATATTTTGCGACACTTGTCATGATCGTAAAGGGGTATACGCACTTTCTGTTTAGTGGGACTACTAATTTCATCCAATGTACGACCCCATCCTGCTACGGTCAACTTCTGACCGGTTTCCATCCCCACTGATACCACAGTCGAGGGCAGACATATAGGTCGAATCGTTGGCGTATAGGAAACCATACTCGCCAACCGGAGTATGCCAATATCGTTCAACCTTGAGGATTCGCCGACATAACTTTCGTGAATGTGTATTTCTTGAATGCCCATTGTGACAACCTCTGAATAGCATTTTCTTCCTTCGCAATCCTCAGCGGTACGAGTGTCATGCTCACCCAATCGCACAGAGACACTGAAAAAATCCGGCAATATTATTGACAATAAACTACATTTTACAAAGGCAGTTTCTCACAGTGTGCCGACCTGTCTCACATGATGTTCATAGAGGCAGTGAGCTGCTGTTAAAACGTATCTTCGATTGATCAGTGATCCCGAACAGTTGGTTCTCAGTTCACCTCCATTTGGGGGACGATACTCCAACAATACCATCCAGGAAAACTCACTGGGTACGGCTTCTTGTCCATTCAGGACTTTGGGGCTGACAATATCACCCCCACAATGTTCTTGATCAGGAAGCAAATTAGAAGGCTCGCTATCTAAAATGCGAGGAGGCCTGCCAACAAAATTGGTATTGCTATCCAAAATTGGAGCAGATCTGTCAAAATCTGTATCTCTAGTACAGCATGCAAATATCTGGTTATCCTTGGCACTTCCGCAACGGGATTGCTGTACGAATCGCTTCTCCGAATCGGTCATTCTGGTCTTCAACACGGATAACAGTGCAGGGCAATCGGTGATATTCACACAACGCCCGATCCGCTGATTGGGATTTCGGCATTCTAAATCTGGGCGATTAAAATAAAATTTTGTTTAGCTGGGACCTGCACTATGTTTTTTCACTTACACTGGACACGAGCTTCGCGGACGATCAGCATGCAAATAAAGACAGCAACGAACACTTTCATGTTTGCTGCGCTGTGTTCAATCACTCTCGACTTCGAATGGTTCTAGGCTCTTTAAAAGATGACCGAAGTGCACGAGCTTTTATAGGCAAAGCGTACTGGACTGTATGTGCTCTTTCGGTTTGTAATCCGAAAGTTTGATGTGCCATTAATATTTTTCTGAAATTCCCAGCAAATCATTAAAATTTTATTTCAAGCGAGGGAAATTTTGTGGGTCAAAGTAAATTAAAAATATTATAATCGTATCGCCATAAAGAATTGCGAAATTAAAGCTAAAAGATTGTTTGTGTGCACACCTTTTAGGATTTTTTTAATCAAAAAAACTTATTGCCTTAGAGATTTCCCAACTTTTTATTAATTTTCCAACTTGGTACCTAAAGGAGCTGAAACAAATGAATATACTAGACTTTTACTTGGACGGACCTGCTTTTTCCTTTTGGGCAATCCTTGTCATTAAGGATGTCCTGTTGCCTAATATCACAAATACCATGAAAAGTATATTAACAAGAAAGAAAGCAAACTTCGGAAAGCCGAAGATTATATACCCTTGCAGTTATTACAAAACGACTACGTTTCGATTTCAATACCTATGTATATTACTAAAAACATTACTGTGTCGATTTTGGGCTGCATTTTGCCATCGTTGCTATGTCAGCTATATGATATTGTTGTCCGATTTTGTTAAAACTAAAAAGGAATTCAGATATAGTATATAATTACTATATCTCAAAGGAATATTTTGATAAATAGAAAAACAGCAAAATACATTTAAAAAAAATTTTTTTTTTTAATTTTCGATGGGAGCTATATGATATGGATGTCCAATTTTAACTTAATAAAAACCGTATTTCCGTAGTATTTAAATATCACCAAATCCGAATGAACAAAAAAAATTAAAAACAAAAAAGTTATACTTTTTAAAATTTTTTTCCCATGGGAGTTATATGATATAGTCGATATGATATACTACCTGCAATAGATAGACAACATTTGGAAAAGCTTCAAGCAGATAGCTTTTACTGAAAGACCAGTTTGCGTAGAAACAGTGATATCCACTGACAAGGCTAGACCGACTCTCCTAGTGATACTGATCAACAAAAATATATATATAGTTTATAGGGTCTCCTTCACTGCGTTGCAAGCTTTTGACTGAAATTATAATACCCTCTGTATGGGTATAAAAATAAAAACGTGTCCTGTCAGACAAAATGCATACATATTTCTTATAGATCAGCGATTCCGAACAATCGGCACTACAAATAAAATGTTATAATTTCAATTTACATCATAGGTAGATCAACTAGACCAATTCATTGCATACTGAAAAACAATTTCCTGAACATTTACGATAAATATATCCGTTCTGATCAGTTGTTTCCAGCGAGTAAGCTTCAATTTAGTTTAAGCAGTAACTCTATCCAAGCAAGACCAAATAAGACAATCAAGGAAAATTCCCCGCCAAATAAAGAAAATAAGCTAGGAAAGCAGACATTTCGTTTGATAAACTTATATTTATATGGTTTCGTTTTTATATTTGTTTATACTTAAGGTGGAGTTTGATTCGCTTCTAAGGCCTCATTTTCTCCTTGATCCAGCCGTCGTAAGAAGCAACTCTTGTATATATACCCGGCCAATTAAATAACCCGCAAGAGGCGCCAATGGACACAATTCCCTGCAGGACCCAAACACCTTGATGAAATAACATTAGTGGTCCTCCGGAATCCCCGTTACAACTGTCAATGTCCTTCTTTCCGCCAGCGCAAATCTGACTACGTTCCACAGTAATGTATCTAATTAGGTAACGACGACTGCACTGATCGTTATCCCACAACTCGAGCTGGACTTTCTGCTTCGTGAAACTACTGTTTCTTTGCATAGTGCGACCCCATCCTGCCACGGTCAACTTCTGACCGGCTTGCATCCCCACTCCGCCCACAGTCGACGGCAGACATATAGGTCGAATTGTTGGCGAATAGGAAACCTTATGATTCAAACGGAGCAAACCAATATCGTTCAAGTAATTGCCTCCGTCGATAAAGTGTTCGTGATAATGGATCTCTTCAATTCCCATTTGTACAACCTCGGCATAGCATATTCCTCCTTTGCAATCCTCAGCGGTACGTGTATCATGCTCACCCAATCTCACAGAGACACTAAAAAAATTAGGCAATATTATTCACAATAAAGTACATTTTACAATAGCAGTTTCTCACAGTGTCCCGATGGAACTCAAAAGGTATCCAGTGAGGCAGTGAGCTGCTGTTAAAACGTATCGGCGGTTGATTAGCGAACCCGAACAGTTGGTTCTCAGTTCACCTCCATTTGGGGGACGATACTCCAACAATACCATCCAGGCGAACTCACTCGGTACGGCCTCTTGTCCATTCAGGACTTTGGGGCTGACGATATCACCTCCACAAGAATCTTGATCAGGAAGCAAATTAGAAGGCTCGCTATCTAAAATGCGAGGAGGCCTGCCATCCCAAATAGTAGCAGATCTGTCAAAATCTGTATCTCTAGTACAGCATACTAAGGGCGTGTAATCCCTGGCATATCCACAATGGGATTGCTGGAGAAATTGTTGCTCCGACTGGGTCCTTCTACTTTTCGTTTGTATGGAATTAAGTGTGATGCACGAGGGGATATCGACACAAATTCCAGTCCGTTGATTGGGGTTTCGACATCCAAAATCTTTAAGAGAGATATAAGCAATTAAATTTACTTAAAGGAACACGGATTTAATAAATAAAATAAATAATTTAGAACAATATAACTTTAAGTCACTGCTTGCTGTCAAAAACAAAGGTTCTGTGAATATGCAATTTGCACAGGGTTCGCTTTTCTCCTTTTTATACTCTTGAAGAGGGTATTATAATTTTGTTCAAAAGTGTGCAACTCTGTGAAGGATACATCTCCGACCCTATAAAGTATATATATTCTTGATCAGGATCGCGTCCTGAGTTGATATAAGTATGTCTGTCTGTCCATCTGTCTGTTTCTACGCAAACTAGTCTCTCAGTTTTAAAGATATCGAATTGAAACTTTGCACACACCCTTCTTTCCTTTGCACGCAGTATATAAGTCGAAACGGTCGGGATCGACCGACTATATCCTATAGCTGCCATATAACTGAACGATCGGAATGATTTTGTGTTTTTAAAGTTAGGAAGTTGGGATTTTTTATGAGTATGAATATGAATAATTTTGGAGAATATAGTTAAGAGAATATTCTGCAGGGGTAGGCTCCGCCCGAAGTTAGCTTTCCTTTCTTGTTGTATTTATAAAATATTTTTTAAAGGTCACTTACACTGAGCACGAGCCTCGCATGCAATCAGAATGCACATAAAAACCGCAGCTAACACTTTCATTATTCCGTAATCTTTTTTGTTCACTTTTGACGTCAGTCTATTCCAAGTGTTCGCAAAAAACTGATGGCCAGCTTATCTGTTTACGAGCTTTTATAGCCAGGAATTTTTGACTGAGATTGCATCGAACAGAAGCAAAGATAAGAGACTTTAAATTGAATTGTTTTTTATTTGGGTAATACACAGAGATTTATACATATTTAATGTGAGAAATTGAGTTAATACTCAGCTTGAACCAGCGCACGCATTATGGGCCAAAGGCCAAATTCCAGGGAGATATTCTATTTTAATCATAATAATGATGCGTGCAAAAACTCAGATTTTCTTGCCATATAAACATTGCGAAATCCGAAGGCACTGATGGTCAGCTTATCTGTTTACGAGCTTTTATAGCCGGAGATTCTTTGACTGTGGTTGCCAAAAAAACAAAGGCGTCGGAGATTGCATCGACCAGAAGCAAATATAAGACACTTTGAAGTCAATTGTTTTTTATACATTCTTTTTGGGTAATACACAAAAAGTAAAGCATATTTAATGTCAGAACTTGATTTCATACCATAGCCACTGTTCATATAATTCCAAGCTCGCTAAAAGCTGGAAGGTAACAAAGAGTCTTTGTTTGCTAGCAAATATACCCATCCAAGTCTGATTTAAGTAAAATTTTTATAAATATTTCAAAGGGTTATATAATTCTATGGTAATTTTAATGCTAAATTTAGTATAGTTAAGATCACAATTTTGGCTTTGAGCTTGAGTAAGTTCGAATTGCTTCTAAGCCCGCACATTCTGCCTGATCCAGATGTCGTACGCAGCAACGTTCGTGTAGACACCTGGCCAATCCTTCAGACCGCACTTGTAGCCAAAGGACACGATGCCCTCCAGGACCCAGGAATCGCCACGGAATCGCATCAGAGGTCCGCCGGAGTCGCCATCGCAGCTGTCCTGCCGAAACTGTCCGCCGGCACAGAGTTGAGTGGATTCCACGGCGATCTTGATCTGTGAGAATCTCTGGCGACACTTGGCGGGATCCACATAGTTGAGGGTCACCTTTTGCTTAATCGGACTACGGGCCATCTTAAGAGTTCGGCCCCATCCAGCCACCGTGAATTGCTGACCGACTTGCCGCGCCTCCGGACCCACAGACGAGGGCAAGCAAATAGGTCGAATGTTATCTGAGTAGCGGACATTCCGCTCCAAACGAATCAAACCAATATCGTGCACTTGGTTCTTGGACTGCTCGCTATATCCTTCGTGGGCCCGGATCTCGTCGAAGCCCAAACGCTGAACCTCCGGGGCGCAACTTCCTCCGCCGGCTGGGCAATCCACGGCCGTACGTGTGTCATACTCGCCCAATCTCACGGAGGCACTGGAACAAAAAAGAAAAAAACAATTAATGAGCATTTAAGCCATTAAACACTAGAATTAACACGCTAATTGGGGCTTGGCCAACGGCGATATCGAGAGCGAAGCGAATCGAGAACCCGAACACTGAGTTAGTGAGTCATCAAAACAAGTTAGCAAGCGGCAAAACACCTCGCATCTGGCTGGTTAGAAGTTAATTAACATTCTTAAAATTGACGAAGACTTAACTTGGGGATCCCTTAGGTCTCGTTTAGTGACTTAGCCGGAGAATGCAGCCGTGTTCACGGAATTGTTACACAAATAAGCATGAATAAGCCACTTTCGCCCACCCAGCGAAACTGGATTGGAGAATAGTAATCTTAATAAACGTAATATCGGAACTTGATTCACCGGCTATTGGGCTATTGAACTGCCGCCCATTCATGAATCCGTTCGTGAGAGCTATAGTAAATCCCCTAATTCTGTAGTCACAAACATCAACAGTCATTAATAATGTCGGAATCTTCGGGATCTCTTTTAAAATGAATAATAAGAAAGGTGTCTTTTAAAGTCCCCTTATTCTATGTTCAGAAACATCACCCGTGACATCACCTGTCTGAATCTAAAGGATTTTTGAAATACGTTGATGTATACAAAACAATAAAAGTAACTTAATAAGTTTACAGAAATCCTTAAGTTACTGAAACAGGAAAGTCCCATTTACCTTAATTTACAAATGTATAAATTTTATATTGTGGTTAGAGTATATGCATAGGAAGAATCCACACTAACTTTTAGTAACAGACTATGAACTACGGAAAACTAAAAATACTTACAGTGGTCCGATTTCGCGTTCGATTCTTCCAGTTAGACAATGGGCAGCTGTAAGGACATAGCGCTGATTGATCAGGGATCCTGCGCAGCTGGTGGACAGACCACCGTTTCGATTGCGGTACTCCAACAAAACCATCCATGGAAATTCATTGAGATCGGTGTCTTTGCCATCATAAATCCGATTCCTGATGGCCACGCCCCCGCAGGAGGGCGGCTGGGGAAGCAAGCTGGAGCCATCAACACCAGTCGACGTCTTCTGGACTGAATTCCTTTCTCTGCCTTGCTGATCTCCAAAGCTCCAGGGCCGGCTTTCTTGCCTGGAAAAGCCAAAACTCTTCGGCCTCTCCTCCTCCCAATCACCACCGAAGCCATCGTAGTCCGGAAAAGAGACAGTTCTGCGTTGGTTCCTGACATAACCCGTATCCTGAGTGCAGCAGACAAAGGGAAGATTATCAGTGCCCATTCCACAGGCTGAGGACCTGATGAACTTCTTCTGCAGATCAGTCAATCTGTCCTGCTGCAACACAGAATACAGTGTTTGGCACTCGTTTATGTGCACACAAAGTCCCGGCCTTTGGTTGGGATTCACGCATCGCGCATCTGCAAACGAGATAAATAAATTATAATCTGGTTCTCCAGGGGATCCCCCGAGATGCACGCGCCTCTTCTGACATTCCTGCGGTTGGAGCCGGTGGTCAAGTCTACGCAGATTGATCATGACACACTCAAAGAAACCTTAAGATAATTTGTTTCGCCTTGCATTTAATTATGAAATTAATTTAAGAATCAAAATTTAGATTTGATCTGAATAAAATAAACTTATTTTGACATTTTTTAAGATACGCTTTTAAACAATTTTAAATTTAACTTGAAATAATATGTTATAAGCTATTGCAGGCTTTTGGTGTCTTAAAAGTTATTTGTAATAAAATATAATTATTTTATATCTATAATAAGCTTTGTTTAAAACCAAGTTTAATTTTTTTGTAAAGAAAAATAATCTTTATAAAGATTTAGAGTATAATTTTAACTTGTGTGGTAACAGACAAAGTGTAAAAGATGATGTTATTATTTTAACAAAATAGTTAGTTTATGTTGCAATTTAATTAATTTTGAGCTAATTTACAAGACTACCTTAAAAACTCAAATAAATTAAATATGTTGTGAAATAGAATGATCTTTTAACAAATGAAACCCTTGTTTAAATATCCCCGATTAATTGTCATAATCTGTTAATTGGATGGGAAATTTTCAAACTGACTGTGATTTTTATCCTATTTTCTTAAACGCATCTTGTCCACAAGTCGTTTGACTCAGGGCACTGCCCATTTTTTAACTCGGCGCGTGCAATGTTCCCGGCCAACAGGTCCAACCGGCTCAATTAGAAGTGCACTTGTGCGTTTTCCCCTTGATTTTGGGGATTTTTCAATGGTCAGTGGACCGTTTAAATTCGCTTAACACTCACACTGGGCTTTGGCCTCGTGGGCAATCAGAATACAAAGAAACACCGCCGCGAACACTTTCATTTTTGCTTATATTTTAGTAACAATAACTTCCGAGTTGGATCGTTTCCAGCTGACCGATAAAACAGACTGTGAGATACCTGGAGTTGGCCCGAGCTTTTATAGCCGCAGCTTCAGCATCGTTGACTGCGCTCTCGGTTCTCGATCGTATCTTTAGATCGGGTTTATCAATAGACGCCACTGTTCTCCGCTCTGCGGTTAAGTCTTAAGCAAGTGGCTAGTATTATGTATATGTATCTTAAAGATGCGTGTCACTGGGTGACACCCAGGGTTTTCAGCTCCAAATTTATGCTTACCTCTCTTTTTGGGTGCAACGAACTTGGGGATCCAAAGACCTCAAGTCAATGACGATGGCTAGAAAATTCCTGTCTACGTCAGAAATATTTGACCAATAGGATTCAGCCTAATTGTACCGGAGTTACTCATCAACCTGACATGCAATATATGTATGTATGTTCTAAATAAATTGGAATCCGTTTATGACGTGACAAATTCAAGGGTATATGTATCTAATTAGGTGCTTGCATTCATTTAGTGGGTTTGCCCGTTTGTCATGATCATCTGCAAGAGACCTGTACTTGTAAATGATATATGGCAACTATATCATGCAAAGTCCACCGGTGAACAAAATCCGTCATTCCCCGGGAAGCCTGGTGATTTACCAACTAACGAGGTTCAGCCCGGTGTCGTCTACATATGTAAACCAGTTTCTAAAGCGGAGAAGATTCTGAAAAATTTCCATAAACAAGGGGAAAAAATATAATACGAAGACAAATAATTTAATACTAATTTTCAATAAATATTGAATTATCAGTAAGAAATCTTTTAAATTGATAAGAAAACATTTAAAAGCTTAAGGTCTTACTTTTTTAGGCTTTTAAGTTAAAAGTATAGAAAAACTAGATGCCAAATGAAACCGAAGATTATCGCTATAAATGACTTTTAAATGACTAACCTTTACCCACATTTAACAAATATACTATATTATCTGGGTGCACATAGCATTCCAAATTTTAAAGTGACAAAAACAAACTTTAGCTCTTTGAACTCATTGAATTATACTTTCGTTATAAAATTTATATTTTCCATATATTGATTTTTTCTACTTATATTTAATAATTACCTTTTCTCTGTGTAGCTTGTAAATGAGCTTCGAATTGGTTTATTGCTGACAGAACTCAATGTTTCTGCGGAATATCTAGATAAAACCATCTTTGTGGTATTTAATAGTCAGTTGGTGCCCGGAAATAACCACGGGATACATTTTGGACATTTGATACTTTTATCCATTTGATTTCAAAGGCTGAAACCCGAGCAAACCCTTTAATTTCCTGACATTTCCCTTTCGTTTGCGGGTTGTTAACGGGATCAACATGTTACCGCAAAAAGGGTTGAGCAGACGGTGAAGTTAAAACGCAGCACGCGGTAAATGTCAGCGCCAGATAAGCAGAGTCTTTGTACCCCGGAAATGGGCCCCAGGTCAGAGTTCGTGGCTTTGTCCCGTTTCGCGATGTCTAATTAGGCGAGGAATATGTAAAAAAAACGCAGCATCCTGCTGTTAAATGGTGAAAAAAAAGTTTCAACTTGACAGCGGTGGGATTCGAACCCACGCCCTTTCGGACTGGTGCCTAAAACCAGCGCCTTAGACCGCTCGGCCACGCTGCCTCAACGAAGCGCCATCTGCCACCTACAAAACAAAAGGTTCTCAACAAAAACAGTGCTTATTTTTCTAAAAATAGAACATTTCTATTTATGCAATTACTCGCTGGTAATTGTGTTTGTAATTACACACAAGTTAATATAATTTTTTTTAACAATAAATACTTAATTTAATCGCTAAGAAAACATTCAAACTGTTGTTGGTTTCTTAATTTTGCTTTGACGTTCTGAAAAAAAAATTAGAAAGTTGAACACATAACCCGGTTGGGTTAAGCATTAAGTTAAACAAAAATTAATCACACTTCATAGAGTTAAGCAGACATAACCCATAAAATATACCAAATTAGAGCAACAATTGACACAACTAATAACAATTACTTTAAAGCAGGTTTCTTTAGAATCTTTGTTTCTATACTGAAAAAAAGTGGTACATTAAAAAATTATCGATACCGAACATATTAAATATAACTTATAAATTGAAAACTTTTAAGTTAACCTTAATACAATTTTCAACAAATGCTGAATAAGTTTTTAGCACGTGCTAGAAAAAGATAAGCGAGATATTTAAAATAACACTTGTTTGTTAGCACCTTCTGAATAAAACAACTTTGAACACTTATTCATGCGATATACATAATATAATTGTTTATATTCTTTAATTTATTTTGCTAGTTCTAAATAATTAAGCTATACCGTACTTAAGTTTTGATAAATGTCCATTATGTAATTTTTTTAGTACAAAAAAAATATATAATTATTAGCAAATTTACCATTTAAAGGTTAAAAAAAGGAAAAAAAAAACTGTGACAGCGGTGGGATTCGAACCCACGCCCTTTCGGACTGGTGCCTAAAACCAGCGCCTTAGACCGCTCGGCCACGCTGCCTGTGAGCAATTCGTGTCAAATGAATAATTTCAATATAGCAGCTGTTGAGTCCATACGCTACGGGATTGCTGGCATAATTTTGGGGTTGGTCTTTGAGCAGTGTTGCCGAGGGTTCTTCAAAAAATGTAGTAAGAATAAAAGTACTAAATGTATGCGCGCCTTGATTAAAATATAGAAAAATACATTTTTGCTTCGAAAAATCAGTAAGCTAATTTAAGAACTAAACAGAATGTTTTGACCCTAACCCTTCGGCATTGACCGCCTTTTAAGGTCATAAGGTCGCTTACCAGTACTTTATTGTTGCTTTACGATTTTAGTTTTTGCAAAGTTCAGCGATAGTTCAATCCGCCAAAAGGGCTGTGCCAAAGGCAAAAACTTTACGAGCGACATCGTCATCGAAGCGATTCTAATTCATTGACAAACGCATTTTGATTTTGCGATAATGAGAGTGGGGTGGGGTAACAACAGTGGCTCGGGACACCTTTGACTCAAACTTCCCTTTCCTTTGCCATTATCCCCCTTCTGTTGTCCTGAGGTCGCACCCCGCTTTGTTATTTTACGATTCCAACATTTTGCAAAGTTCGCCAAAGACGTAAAAAATATATGCTGTTGTTTTTGTTGTATGATTTGCATGCCCTTATACAGGGCAATACAAATTGTATACACATTATGCTACTTACAATATAATTATAATATCACACTAAAATTTATTTTCAACTAGTTCTATCAAAACGAAATATTTGATACATAGACGAGAAGGGAAGTTTTTCTTTAGGTAATTATTATATTATTTTTTTTTACATTTAGTATCACAACATTTTCTTTGTATCAGTACCAAATTTATTTTAATGTAATTGTTAAATTTCATGCAGGCTTGCAAGGGTATTGAATATTTCCTTGTGTAAATTCCTGCTCTACCTCCGTTTTTTATAGAGTACAGTGGCAGAAGCTACAGATTTAATAGCCTTTTTATATGGCCATAGTTTCGCTTTCGCACTGGCATTTTACGAGCGTTTTATAACTTGTTTACATTAGGCGAGTGAGCTGGCGAACACCACCCGAAATGTCACGTAACGGAAGTGCTGGGAATCATTTTATGCAAAAATCTATCAAATCGCTGGCGGGCTGCATAAAAATCGTCGTAAAGCGATTGCTCGGTTCAGAACCATAGCAGCTGACACTGACTGTTTGTCAGGGAGAAAGATCCGAGATTGGAGCGGTGCAACGAAGCGATTTCCTAAAGCGATTCTGTGAAGAATCGGGGATTAAGTGGATTAGATATCGACCGAGCGGATCCGCTATTAAGACTGCAAATGGATGAAATGTTGCAGGTAAGCGGAACAGTGGCGACTGTGGCCCTGCTCCTGCTGATTTTTACCCACATACCGGAAATCCAGTCACGTCATTCCAATGAGGCCATTAAGATTGAACATAACATAGATGCAGCAATGGGATCTATGGAAAGGAACATGGAAGCGGGCATCGGAATCGATTCTGAAGAATCCAGCATAATTTCCAATACATTCGTGAGCTAAATTTCCATTAATTATTATCGAAAAAATTAAAAGTTTTCACGTTTCCCCTTTTTATCCAGGCGAAATTGGGAGATTATATAAAGAAGGAGACCAATCAAATTAAAAACCAAATTGCCCTTCCCAAGGAAACCAAAAAACTTATTATGGATATCTTGTCAAATTTATTATTATAATTTTCTTTTGCGTTTTTGCATTCTTTTTTCAACAAAATTGGAATAGGCTGTACCACAACAATATTATAAATGTACCAAAATTTTAAGTACACACGCTAAAAAATTCGAACTTTAGAAAACTAAAAGTTAAATAAAATATGTGCTTCGAATCGAAGTTAAGTGTATCGAAATGATTTTCCAGACAAGCCCTTTCTGACTTAATTTACTCCAAAGCAGTTCCACGATGACAGCCCTTTTAGTAGTATATCTTGCCTTTTTACTATTGTTTGCTCAACACATCCAGGCAAAGAAAATCAACTCTAGAAATATGCAAGAAATTGGTGAAAAGAGCGGTCGGGAAATGGAGAAACAGCTTGTGAGCAATAAACTTTCTGTTTCAGTGCAGTAGAACAAACTAAAGATATCTCTTCAGCCTAATTTAGAAGATAAAAATCACAACAACCATGACAAAAAGGTGTTCAACATCGAACCAGGTAAAAACGTCCACATTCGTTTCTCTTACCACCCACCTAAAGGAAAAAGCCCATCAACTTCCACTGTAATGAAGAAAAAGGAACCAGAGTATTTCCTCAATTTTGTATTTGACAATTATAAAAATCCAAAAAAGACTTTGGATCGAAAAACCCTTTTGAAAAAAGTAAACATGCGACGAACTGGAAAGCGATTACTGCCCAATGGAATGTCCAATCCTTATAAATTCTTTCCGTTAAAAGGCGAAGATATGTAGTTATAATATTTCACCATCTATTGTTTTGTTTACTTATCCAACCAAGCCAAAATGTTTACTCACTGATTATAAAAATAACTTTTTACTGCTTATTCATTCACAAAATAAAAAACCTGAAAATTTTAGATAGATAAGAACAAAGTCCCAAGCTATTAACAAATTAGGAATCATAATTTCTTATCAATTCCATTTTATTTAAAAGAAAATAAACAAAAAACCGTTAAAAAAATTGCAAATCATAATTGGTTAGTAATACATGTTTGGGATTAAAAGAAGAAATTGAACTAAGCTTTAAGTTTATAATCGAACCATACATTTTTAAAGGTAATAACAAAAAAATATGAATTGTAAATTTGTTCATTACCTATATATGCACTTAAAACATAATTAAGGTATGCAGTGTCCTCTTTTCAATAAAGTTGTAACACTGTCTTTAAATTATTGATATTGTTTATTCCATTCAACTTGTAACTTAAATTTAACAAAACTTCAGTATTATGCAAAGCGTCCGATCGAGTCGAGATTCTGGCGGCGATTGACTTAGCGAGGAGTTGCCAGACATTATTTTCTGCAACTGATTACTTCCCTTTCAGTATATTTCCAAAGAAGGGAGGCAATGACTAGTAGGTGAGACCGCTCCTGGTAACTCTGGTCTCATCACCAACACTACCGGATCCCACAGGTATTTAATCAAAGGCCAGACACTTTCAGATAACGGCCCAGACCTAGGAGACACTAAATTCCTTATCTGGTATTATTTTGGGTACTTTCCTTTCCTAACCACCAAAACTTAAGGAAGTAATTGTTAAAAGTCATATAGGGTTTAAAGTAGATTGATCACCAAGTGGGTCTTAGATAAGAACTTTAGACCTTAGATAAAAATACAATATTTTTGGTATATAAGGCATGCAAAATACGGAATTATATTTAGTTCGATATCTAAACATGAAAAGTATAGTAGTCAGTCTGTTGTTGACGATTTTCCTACTGGAACAACACCAAATCACCGCCAAAAGTGTGCTGAGTACTTTGGTAGGAAAATATTTGGGAAACTCTCACAATTGCAAAATATATACAATAAAATGATTAAATATTCAACGTTAGGTCACTGAAATCGCTCCAGATGCCTCCATTTTCGGACATGAATTAGGGGAGGAGGGTGCTCAATTTGGTCAAGAGGCTGCCAAAACCATCATTCAATATGGCCAAGCTGCGGTAAGTCTAAAGTAATATAGTAGGACTTCATTTAGCAATATAAAATGTGTTTTCTTTATAGGAAGATGCTTCCTCCGGTTGGGAACTTGGACAGGATGGCAATATATTAGGTCAGGAATTGGGAGATGAGGGCACTCTTTTAGGACATGAAGCCTCAAACAGCGCCATTCATTTTGGGCACGAAGCGGTTAGCTAAGCAAATTCAGAATTTTCGCAAAAGTTATTTAATAAGTGTTTCTATTTTAATAGGCACAAGCGGCCAGTGCAGAACTTAGTTCCTTGCTAAACCAATCCTCAGTAAGTTAAATTACGCAATAAAGGTAGATAAACTATTTGTAATAGATTTTTTTTATTTTAGAACACCTCTGTCGGAACTAAGGTTGGTTTACTATCGTAGCCCTTTTTATTCATTTTAACTCAATTATTTAAACTATTACATCTATAAATTAAGCACTATTTGAATACTTCCTTTTCTTAATCTTTAAAATAAAGAATTCTAATTAATTTTTTTCTAGAAATCAATCACTAAGAGAGAAATCGTTAGTGGTAACGATAGTCCTTCCGTTACCTGTGCTTGCACCTGTTCCAGTGATGGAGATGTCATTAAAGTTTCAAAAAAGATCGCCAACAAAGTTGCTGGAGATGCTGCAAGTGCTGCTGGAAGTGTTGCAAGTGCAGCTGGAAGTGTAGCTGGAAGTGTTGCAAACGCTGCTGGAAATGTTGCCGGAGATGCAGCAAATGCTGCTGGTAAAATAGCTGGAAGTACGGCCCATGCTGCCAGCAAAGTTGCTGGAGATGCTGCAAGTGCTGCTGGAAGTGTTGCAAGTGCAGCTGGAAGTGTAGCTGGAAGTGTAGCTGGAAGTGTTGCAAACGCTGCTGGAAATGTTGCCGGAGATGCAGCAAATGCTGCTGGTAAAATAGCTGGAAGTACGGCCCATGCTGCCAGCAAAGTTGCTGGAGATGCTGCAAATGCTGCTGGAAGTGTTGCAAGTGCAGCTGGAAGTGTTGCAAGTGCTGCTGGAAATGCTGCTGGAGATGCTGCAAATGCTGCTGGAAGTGTTGCAAGTGCAGCTGGAAGTGTAGCTGGAAGTGTTGCAAGTGCTGCTGGAAATGCTGCTGGAGATGCTGCAAATGCTGCTGGAAATATTGCTGGAAGTGCAGCTAATGCTGCCAGCAGTGTTGCTGGAGATGCTGCAAATGCTGCTGGAAATGTTGCAAGTGCCGCTGGAAGTGTAGCTGGAAGTGTTGCAAGTGCTGCTGGAAATGCTGCTGGAGATGCTGCAAATGCTGCTGGAAATATTGCTGGAAGTGCAGCTAATGCTGCCAGCAGTGTTGCTGGAGATGCTGCAAATGCTGCTGGAAATGTTGCAAGTGCCGCTGGAAGTGTAGCTGGAAGCGTTGCAAGTACTGCTGGAAATGCTGCTGGAGATGCTGCAAATGCTGCTGGAAACATTGCTGGAAGTGTTGCAACTGCTGCTGGAAATGTTGCCGGAGATGCTGCAAATGCTGCTGGAAATATCGCTGGTGACGTTGGAAATATTGCCGGAGATATTGGCCAAGCTGCCGGCAACATTGCTGGAGATGCAGCACATGCTGCAGGCAACATATTTCATGCAATATTCTAGAGTGCATATCTTCCCTTCAACTTATTTAGTCCAATAAATAATCGAGCAATTTAAAAAAACAATCATTTGAAATTTACTTAAACACCAGCACTTTAGATAATCTACTTTCATTGTTTATTTTGACTTCTGGACAAATGGATTGCGATTATTTTTGTCTTCTGATAAGAGGACCCTCTTAAGACTGTCTTTTAAAGATTGTATAACATAAGAGATACCGTAAGGAATACCCCGAAATTAAATAAAATAACTAATCAATCAGAATCGAAATTTGCGGACACTCACTTGCGAATCATTAACCACTTAAGTGTGATTTGTTTTTATTGGCGGCGTCAAAGAAGTCGGTAACTCCCACATAGCCTTTCAGATAAGAATGGCCTATAAATGCAATGTGGCTACCAGAAGTTGATTAGTAATTCATTGAGTTTACGAAACGCAACAACATGCAGTCTTCGACAATCCTAACCATTTTTGCGATCGTCCTGGTGACCCAAAATGCCAAAGCTGGAACCCTGAACTTTGGATCCCTAATGGGGGATGTGTCCCAAGTGGCCGTCGCTGGGGAGAAAGTCATCCACCAACTGGAAAACGCTGTGACCAGTTCCCAATCGGATTTCGTTCAGCCAACCACTCTGAATATCCTCAGTGATATGGGAAACGCCTTGGGAGATCTGGCTGTAAGGAAGCCATTTAGTTGGTTTTGATCTAAAGATGATTTTCAATGTATCTTTCCTAGAATGCCATCACTAGTCTAAAAGTGGAGGATAATTATATGCAACCCGAGGCAACCAATCTTCTTGGGCGATGTCCTGGGTGGAGTTGGGACTGGCCTTGGAGATTTGGCAGTGAGTTGCAGATCTATAAAATCCATTCCAATAAAGTTTAATACTTAATCTTCATAGAATGCCATCACCAGTCTTAGTGTTCAACTGAAGACCGGTCCCCAAGATCGCAGTCTTTCGGTAAGTTTTAAAACAAGGTATTATTTGTATGGAAATACTTTTCAAACCTATTATATTAAAAAAAAACTTATTATCATATACAAACGAAAAAACAAATAGAGAAGGGAAGAAGATTTAGAAACTTAAAATAACCATTTGTGTAGTATGAAATAAAATGGGCCGTTATTTCTACAAACGCTGTAGCAAGAAAAGCTCTCCTAGGGAAGCCAACTAAGATGTTAAAATTTGTATGCATTTAACATATGATTTGATTTTGTTTAGGTATAGTATTGAACATAATATCACCAAAACTTATATATCCCATAAATTTCTTTTCTCAGTCTGATGGCGCTTCTATCATAGCCGAAGGAGGAGTAAGTATAGCTGACAAAAATTGCTGTAGACCATGTTGATAATGTTATTATTGTACATTTGATTTCCAGGCTGTCAGTGCCAAGACAATTGCCGCAGCTGCCGATGCTGCTGCCCCTTATATAAAACAGCTGAATGCTGGCCTAGGCGATCTGGCTGTAAGTGGTTCTTCAAAATTGTTGCTAATCTGATGAGTAATGAAAAATACTCCCCCTCGTAGAATGCCATCACCAGCCTCTGAACAACTTTGAAGCAGTTCAATTAACAAATAAATATTCAATCGCATAAAAAGCTTAGTGAGTGTTTCTTTTGTGTTCCAATTTGAGCATAGTCCCTCAACAAGTTGGGCCTCAATTAGTTGGGCTGCTGTGAAATCTAAGAACTGTAAACAAGGTCGGGTTCCCAATCGAAAATGCGTGCATCTGCTCTTGCTTCGAGATCCCCAAAGGGGGTTTGTATCCAGAATGGAAAATGGAAAAGGGGTCAAATGATACGTAAATCGAAGTCGGAACACGTGATTGCCAACAACATTAGGGGATCAAATTTCAAAAAATAAATAATTAAAACCATCAAGGCAAGGAGGAAGCGCCTTACACACATGCCGGTTTTTGTATAATTTTTATTATGACAAGTAGGTTGCTTTTGTTCTCAAGCCTCCAGAATTGGGTCATCTCGAAGGGGAATGGGAAATATATGTGGGGCTCAGGGACAAGGTATGAGGGTCCCACAACTCCGGAAGACATTCCCTGAACTCGTCGTCGTAATTCTTGCGTTTCCAGAGGCCTGCCATTAAGTTGCTTTATCGAGCGGCAAATTTCGATTCTTCCTCCTCCGCTTACACACGATCTCTCTCCCCCAAGGAAAAGTCGTGCCAGCCGGCTCTACAGACCTGTAATTATGAAAATTAACAACCATTTTGGTAATTAATTTCGGCAACCCTTTGGTCGCCTCTTAGCTTTATGGCACCCATAATCCCGCATCAATTAAAATGCACAGGCCGTAATATCCACCCACAAAAACACGACTGACCGAGGTGCGTGCGACCTCTAGCTGGATAAATACTTTAATAGTCGAAAATTGAGGGGTACATTTGTTATCGGGTAACCGACACCTTAAACAAGCTCTGAGCTCGACTAATTGTTTTTGAATATCCGAAGTTATTTAACGATGCTGAATAAATTTTTATTGGTATTTCTTGTATAAAGGTTTCAAATCAAACCACTAAGCTATTTGAATAATACTTAACCAAAATATCGTATCTTTTAAAAATGGCTTTGCGTAAAAGTGATCTAAAATTTTCACTTTTAAGACCATAACTTTTCTCAAAGCAATCAGAATAGGTGGTATATCTCTAAAAGTTTGTGGTCCAATACTCTAAATCAAAATTTAAATCTACATACAAATTTTGTTTTTTATTTTTGGTCAAAATGTTGCCTTTTTCATGAGGATTACCCTTTCGAAATTTTCAAAAAATAGCTTTGCAGAAAAATGACCTAAAACATGCACTTTTAAGGCTACAACTTTTCTCATAGCTGTCCGATTTCGAAGTGGTAAATCTCTAATAGCTTGTGGTTCAATTCCCTAAAAATCTGCATTAAAATTTTTTATTTTAATTTTTAATCGATTTTTGTCATTTTTTATGATTTCAAAATTTTTGGAACTCTCTGTCAAAGGGTAAAAATATAATGTAGAAAACGTTTTAAATATTTTCTGACACTCTTTGTTGGTCAGCGTTGGGGCCATTAATTGGTGGTTTGACAGCTGAAGACCTCAACAGCGGATTGGACGGATCGCAGTCAGTTGTTACCAGTTGTGTGGGTGTGATTCGGTAATTGAATAACATGCTCACAAACATACATATATGGGATATTTGCAATGGATCGGAGGAAAAAAACGAGGGGCGTAGAATCAAGAGGGGGCCGTCCTGCCAGCCAATTGTGCAAATCGAGTTGGCCCGCAACCAGTTTTGGCCAGTTTCTATGTTAGTGGTCAAGGTCTAAGGAGCAGCGGACTTGTGGACGGACTCCTCTGAGGAGCGGCCAAATGAATGCTGCCAAAGCGGAATAAACAATAACAGCAGGCCAAGAGAAGAGCTGCAGAAGGCCAGGCGAAAAAAAACCACAACGAGCGGAAAACAGAACCAAAAGGAGTCACGAGAATTGCATAAACAATGTATGTACAAAGTCTGTCAGAGTACGTACATAAGTCGAGTTATATATAGCAGGGGGAGCCAGTCGGCTTTAAACACTAGGGTGCCTCAGGTCGATATTTAATACAAATATTTTCAAGAGAATTAGGTCCCCGGAAAACTATGATTTTTTTTTTAAATAATTTCATTGAATGAATATATTAATGTTGTTTTTAAAACGTTTACGTTTTACGTTTAATACGTAATAAAAATTCGATTATAGAAATTAAAAATTCATATAATGTGAAATAAAATTGAAATTTAAAAAGTTGTAAAGAAAGCAAAGAGTTTTGCACACTCATGACATTATTTTCAAAAATGTATGTACAACATAGACTTAAGTTAATAGTTTTATTCCACAATTAAATATTTATATATATTTGCGATTAACATAGTCTCTGGCCAACCCACCGCCAACCTTGAAATGATAATTCTCCCAAGATCAAGAGTTAACCACCCTGATTTTCGACGCAAGGGGCACGCACATGCATCATGCAACATGCAACTGCATCAGCGGCGTGATTGCAATGCAGCAAGAAAAAAAGCTGCAATATGCATCGAAGTGGCATCTAAACAGGCATATGTACGTGCCTCGTTAAAAAAACTGCATTTACTCGGGGCTGCAATGGTGTTTGTGTGTCAAAAAGGGTTGCCAAACCACTTTTAGAGCCTTATGTACACAATACACAATGCACACAGGACAGGAGAAATCCCTATAATGAAAATTTTTTCAGCCGCAGAACTGGTTTTCGATTACGTCGGCGCAGTCTTTACCCCTCGGCCCACCGAAAAATTTGCAGAGAGAGAAGCCAAAGGTTGTCTTATCGACACTTGACCAAAACCAAAAGTAAAACCCAACCGAGGTCTTCGTGGAAGATACGAATCAACTATCGATGCGCGTCCACGACTCGAAAATATCCAATTGCAGCATTAATCGCCACAATTTCAGCCTGTCAACTGTCACTCCCGAATGAAAACTTTCGGGCCTTTGTCTATAATTTGCGACACCTCACACGCACATCAGCAACAGCTTCATTAAAATTAATTAATGCTCAGGCACACATTAAAACGAGTACACTAAGAACAAAGTCCTTGATCAATTTTGTTTGATATATTTTCAAATATTGTTACTATACATAAAAATATCATCATAATATTTGTTTTATATTTAAGAGATTATTAGAAATCTCAATTTATTCAATTATCACATCGATCAAAATAATTCCACACCGTTCAGTTTATAAGTTTTTGTTAAATATTTATAAATTGTTAAAATTTTTAACTTTCGAAGTGTTCATGCTCTAATTTTCAATTGTAGGAACAAAAATCAAATATTACATTATACCCTTGTATTATAATTTTGTCAAATGTGCAACGCAGTGAAGGAGACATCTCCGACCCTATAAAGTATAATCTTGACATTTTTTTTTTTTTTTAATTTTTTTTTTTTTCTTTTTTTCTTTTTTTCTTTTTTTCTTTTTTTTCTTTTTTTTTTTTTCCCTTTTTTCCTTTTTTTTTTCCTTTTTTCTGTCCGTCTGTCTGTTTCTAGCGAACAGTCTATTTTAAACTAATAAACTTCACACCCTCTTCTTGCCGCAATATCGAGCAAACAGAAATGCCATAACTTTGGTGTTTGTAAAGTTAGAATTTTTTTTTTTATTTGGCCAATCAATACCTACCAAATTCATAAGAAACGGCCCTATATCCTATAGCTGACATATAACTGAACGATAGGAAATGCCAAAACTTGGTGTTTGTAAAGTTAGGATTTTTTTTTTTTTTTTTACAATTCGACATACCAAATTTCATAAGAGGCCGACTATATCCTATACCATATAAATAGGAAATAGCATAACTTTGGTGTTTTTAGAGTTAGGAAGTTGGGATTTTCAGGGTTTTATATTTGGCCAATCAATCCGACCTACCAAATTTTATAGGGATCGGCCGACTATATCCTATAGCTGCCATATAACTGAACGATTGAAAATGCCATAACTTTGGTGTTTTTAAAGTTTTTTTTTTTTTTTTTTTTTTTTTTTTTTTTTTTTTTTTTTTTTTTTTTTTTTTTTTTTTTTTTTTTTTTTTTTTTATTTTATTTTTTTTTTTTTTCTTTTTTTTTTTTTTTTTTTTTTTTAAAATTTTTTCCCCCCCCCGGCAGCCGAAAAAATAATGCACAAATTAAATTAAATGAAGTGAGTGTGAAAATGCTGCAGGTGGAAAAAGAGGAGGGAGATGGCCGGAGGGGCGGCTAGCTCAAATCGAAAGCCACAAAGTGCAAACGTTGAACAACCGACGGGACCTGGTCAAAAGGAAACACGCTCAAGTGATTTCCATGCCACCAACAGACCCCAGATATGCCACATTCATATATAGTCACCTGTATTTTCTCGTACCCTCGTGTCTGCCTGTTGATGGTGAATCAAGATAAGCAAATTGTTGCCGAAAAATAGAGGCACAAAGGAAGCGATTTGGACGTTTTAATGATGATAGAGCATGACACAGAATAAATGAAAATGAAGTGTGGAAAAAATTCATTTAAATTGCGGGGTAAACAGAACCCGACAGCAAAAGTAACAGTTAAGCGATGGTGAAAAGAGTTTCGCTAGGTGAAAAGAGGAGTGAGTATCTCTTGATTAATGACTGCAAGGATTATTTTGGTTTATTTCGGAAGATAACCGAAATGACAGGCACAATTGCTCACCAGCAAACTGAATAATTCTCTTAGGCAGAAAATCCACAATGTGGATCTGTTGATTCTTTTTATAAAATTAGTATAATAGGGGCCTTCATTTTTTACTAATGAATAATTGAGTACAATAAATGTATAAAATACATTATTATTTAAAAACCCTTAATTCGTATCAGAACCGCATTAATGTTTGCGTATGTTCGTAAATAATATAAATTCAAGAGAAAAATAAATTTTATATTCTCGACAACCATTAAGGGTACCAGCTGAACAATATGCTAAAAACGATCATAAAATTAAGCAAATGTGTATTGCATCCTCTACACATGTCTTCACACATTTTATACTGACACATGCATCTGCAAGCTGCTCCTGATGTTTGTCGTAAACAAAAGTTTCGATAATTATGATAATTCTGTTTTATTCTCCGGTTCCCCAAGTTCACCATTTCCCATCCTCCACCTTTTTCCTGGCCGTCTGCCTGTCAAATTGTCGTTGTCATAAAAAAATATGTCCAAAATATGAGTAAACGTCAAGTGTGTGCAAATGGCAGTATACAAAAACATATTTATATGCAGAAGTACACTAAAAAAATTATTTTAAATGGTTAAGGAAAAAGTCATTTTATTATTGGAAATGTAAATATTTCCTTTACGTATTTAAAATTTTTTCTAAGAACCTAAAGTATTAGGGAGTGGTCAAATAACCCACACTCAACCCCACTGCTAAAGTTCTTAAATTGATTTTTATCACGTTTACATGTTTTTTATCTCAGTGCACCTATGCTCACTATCATATACATATATAAAGGTATGTATTTAATATGTTGTGAATGCATCTTTCTTGGCTTTTTTTGTGGTCATGCTCAACCTGTTTCACCCGAGCGAGCTTCCCCGAAACCCCGAAAATACAAAACCCCCGATGAGTGGACAGTGTGTAGGGTTCATTATCATCTTGGTTATTATAATGATAATTTGGTGTCTGCTTTTTTGGGGTTTCTTTGTACCCCTTTTTAAATGAGGATAACCAGAACAAGTGCAGTTGGCACTGGTTAAAACTGATTTAATTTATAATTTTTGGTCGGGAGACATGGCTTCCTGTTAACCTTCTCTATATAAGTGTTGTCATCCCCCCTCTTCGAGACCCTTCTAAGCTGCGATTCTTAATGGGCAGCGAGGCGTCTCAAGGTCTTCCCTGTCAACTGATAAAGAGATAATGTTGCAAAAAAACGCAGAGAAGAAATTATAAGAAGAAGAGGCACAAAAAGTGAAGTAGCAACTGTCTGACTGACACACACATTCAGAAAAATATAGCCATGATATCATCGAAGAAACAGAAAAAACTGAGAAAAAGTCTAAAACCGGGCAGCAAACTGAAACAAACCGCAACCATTTGGGGCAGCAAGAGGGAGCAAAGGAAGCAAAAGGGGTAATACACAAAAAGAAAAACTCTTATCGGACTACTATTTAAAATTTTGGTTTGGATATTTTTTAGATGTACATATAAAAATTAAAAAATTTTATTTAAAATAAAGTTTGTAAATATTTATATTAAAGAATTTTTAATTTTTTTATGTGCATAGCCCACACTTAACGCCATTCATTATTAAGGTATCTGTTGTTTATTGTACAACCAAATCAAAATTCAGCATATACAAAAATAAAGGAATTAAAGAAAGATACATATGTATATGTATACTTTATATTTAAATCATAATTATTGTAAAATATGTAATAATAAAAACCTTTTTTTTTACTGTATACACTCCAACTGACAAGCGAAAGAGATACAAAATTCCTGACTACCGTCCCGCTCTTCGCTCTTACAGACACTCACACCAGCAAGTTCAAGTTTGTGAGGCAGGATCCCATTCAAGGCCCCAACCAGCAGACTGCAAAGAAGAGGAAGAACAATGGGTGAGGGGTATTGCAAAAAAAAATTCCAAACAAGTTTCGCTTTTATTTAGTGCCCAACAACAGCGCCAACTTGCAGATTCCCCCTCACACAGTCGCAGAATTCCACATACGCGCCTTATATAGCGAGGGAACTGGCTATGTACCCAACTTTGCACCGAACTTTGGCGATCCGATGCGAACGAATGTTCCAGCTTTACGTGCCGCAGCATAAAAATGGAACAGGGCAGCTGAAAGAGAAGGAAACGGGGCTACAGATGGGTTCAAAATAATAGTAGTCTCTTTTTGGGATTCTTAATTAAATCCATTTAAACCCATTTACAATATACTAAGCTTTTCCTATTATTTTGGTCCCACTTAAAATTTCATAACAGAAATTTTATAAGTTTGAGTTGTTAAGAGGTTTAACTTATTTTCCAATTCAAATTATTTATATAAAATGTAAGAATTTATCGTATACTATACAATCTATTTTGTACTTATTTCGTCACATTAAACTTAAGAAATAACTTTTCATCAAAAGTTCAGATATTGTAAGAGACTTAAAGGGTCAAAATAGTTTCTCTAACCTCATGTGAATTAAGATTTATGAGCTTTAAGAGAGTTTAAGATTAAATGTATACTATTAAACTTACGGAGTGCAAGATTTTAGTATCTTTAAAGTAGAGTTTCTATTGTATGTAGCGCTAATACCTTATCCAGAGTTGTAGAACCAGCAGCCAAAAGCGAAGGCGATCGCACTTAATGCTCCACTGATTGCACAACGATCGTTGAAAGGGAGAATGCGATAGAGGGAACCGGAGGATTTCAGGGGTATTCCATGAGTATTTGCAAAGGGGGGAGCAAAGATCAGGGGAGTGATGGGTATAAAGGGGTGGAGCAGTAGACACAATTGTTGCCGCAGTCGGTGTCAGTAGGTAGACCCCATCATCATATAGTATGAGCACTATGTGTGTGCCATGTGCATCTATGTGTGTCACAAGGAGCACAAATTAAAGTAAGGCAGGAGGTTTCTCGGACTGGCTGGCATGTGCAGATAGAATAGACTCTCCGACCCATTCCACTTTGCTCTTTTTTAAGCCACCACACAATGGGCATTTAATTATTTAACCCTTTTGCCACTCCCCGCGATGCCAGACAGCCATCTGATGCAACTTTGTTGCAATAGGGCCAGATATCGTGTGGACTAAAAAGTACCCATGGGTAATACTAACTGGGAAAAAAGTATCATGTCGAAAGGAAAGATTAAAATCCATATAGGGCAAGGAAAGTTATACCATGACTATTGAAATGGAGTATATAATATTAATATTTTACTGATGTAAAATCTATAAAATTAGAGAAGATCCTTAGATACTTAAATGAATTGTATGTATCATTTTTATAAGATTCTATTGAATTCTTTAATTGCACACGAGTGCTTTCCCAACTACATACGATCCAACTCGATCCCAAGTTTCCCATTTAACCAGCCGAATACCGAGTATAATGAAAAGTGATTTCTCAGCCAGAAAGGATGAATCTCCAGCTGCCGGCTGATTAATCGCGAATCGTGATGGGGCTATCGGCTTGAGATCACGTTCGGGATCCAGCTGAGATCCTCCCTCCCTTTGTGAGTGCGTTAAAAATAGTGCCGCCGAGTATTTAGATCTTAACTCCCAGATATACGGGTATATGATGGGCCTGCCCTGTGGGCGGTGTGGGGTCGTCAGCAACTGATGAACTACAATATGGGAATGGAATCCTCGACGGCCGCTAATTGGAGCCCATCACAATCCACCCATCCCCTCCAACATTTTCGAATGATTTATTCCAAATATTTACACTTGTTCTGGCTCTCTGGCCTTATAAATCCCAGCCAGCAAATGTTTTGTCACGCGATCCCCCAGTCGTGTTCCTCTAAGCATGTGGTTTTCATTTCATCGTGACACAATGTCCATGCCCCAAAGTGTCAAGTTCTGGTTTAGTTCAGTTCGGTTCAGCGATTGCCATAAATAACGAAATGGTTTCGAAAACAACTCGAGAGGAACTTCAAATGCACAGGAAAAAATGCATTTCATTTGAATACATCTTTAATAACATCACATTAATCGACAATCATCATGCGACATCTATAAAACATAAAAAGAAATGTTTTATTCATAAAATATTTAAGAGATTATTAAAAATAGCCCAACTATTAAAATAAATTTCATATAGTTTTTTACTTTGTTTTTATAAAAACATAATTTGACTTTAAAGTTTCGCTGGTCCAAAAATGTCTTTCATATATCACATTAAGTATGCCTTTTTTGTGCCTGTAAAATACGCAATTCCCTTGAAGAAGAAACAAAGTGTTTGTTTTTCAACCATGGATCGAAGCGAACAATAAAGTTTTTATGTATTTGAAGGAGGGATCCCAATTTCAAAGTTCGCCTGCATTGGTCGATAAGCAAAGGACCTCGATCCCCAACTGCGACCTTCGATAAATCAAAGGCTGGCAGAAATACCGAGTTAAACTTATTGCCTCCGATTTTCCGTGCTGACAGTGACCACCTTTAACCCTTCTCCAACCCCTCACTAATTATGCCGCGAAGCCAGAAAAAAAATACAACCCAAAAAATATAAATAAATTTTTGAAAAACGACTTTTTCTTGGGCAACAATGACTCCCCTTGATGGACGACACTCTGGGGAACGTTTTGCCCTTTAACCCCGCCCACAAACAAATTGCTTACAGGGCAAAATGCAAATCAAAATGACAAAAGCAATTAAATTTAACCCATTTCCAATGCGAAAAAAATGTCTCACTTTTTGTGGTTATTTCATGTGGAAAATGTACTGCATCACGACTGGGGTTCAGGTTGTTTTGCTGGAAAAAAAGTAGAAAAACTAGACAACAAAAAAAAGAATAAGGAAAAAGGCTCTTTTAATTATTTGGCGCCTGCATGTGTCTCAATTTAAATTAGCTGCCGGGGTTTTTCCTACGGCTTCCAAGGAAATTAAATTTCAATTTAAAAATGCCACGAAAAATAACAGAAAAAAAGCTGGAAAAGCTGGAGAAAAAAATCGTACAACAAAAGTGGACTAATTGTGTTATGGTCCCTGAGGGGATGGTTCCAAAGGTCCAAGACGAGTTCAAAGGGTTGCCTTTGGAAATTAGTTTTAGAATTTATGGTGCACCAGGGGAAGGGGTGTCTTTAGCGCGCCTTTCAATTGCCATAAATATGATTTATGATTGCAGCATTTAATAGGGATAATTTTCATTATTTCTGCCACTGAAAACAGCATCCCATTCGATTCACACCCGCCCCAATTAACACACAATGGCAGGAGGCTGTACCGCCGGTTTGTCCCCTATTTACCCCCCCCCCCCCACCACTTTTCTGGATCTTCATCCCAGAGTTGCTGCATCTTCGTGGGGCAACTATTCATCAGTCATGCAATTGCCGATGCCTTCGAGAATCCACTGCGATCCTCAATGACATCGAAATGTGCGGTCGGCATGCCGGGAACTTCGCGGCAGACAAGTTCAGATGGGGAAGATGAGGACGGCCCCCGCCAGAAAACCTTGAAAACGACAGCCAAAGGGCTGGTTTCCCCAACTCCCAGCTCCTCAGCCCCCCAAATCTGCAAAAGCCCCTCGTTTCCTTTGGTCGCGGGATCAGCACAAAGGCGGCGTGCAAAGTAAACAGCGGATTCAACGCACAGTGGTTGGAAACACTAAAAAATATATAGAAAATCTTGCATACTTAAGAAGGGTTTTTTATGAAAATACAGAAAAACATGGGTTAAGAGAAAATTCATTTGGAAATACCCTCTTACATAAAGTAAATCTACCTTACCGAACTCCAACTAAAGAGCGGGCATTAGCTTTGAATTAAATTATTCCCATAACTTTAGGAAAATTAATATTTTAGGGTTTGCGATTATTAGATTAAAAGATGAGTCAATTGTTATGCCATTTTCTTTGCAAATATTTGACGTACTATTTTTGTAAATTTATTTTCAATGGCTTTTTAATAAGATCTTATTTTTTGTAATAGCACTATATTAACAGAAATACCCTGAACCCACTGTTCAGTGAGTCCGGAGTTCGGGATGCCTGGGCACGACGCCTGGCCAGAACAAACATTGTTAGCACTAAATGTCGTCGTTGTCCTCCCCTTCGCCCCCCTTAGCCCTTATCCAGCCTCTTTTGAGCCTGCCCCCTTGCCCCTCTGGAGCAATATTTACACGCGGTGCACGAAGTTGCAATGAATGTTGCTGTGGCTGGTTGCTGGTGTCGACAGATACGCCGAGGCATTAAAGTATAAAAATAAGAACGTCTTCCTGCCCAAGCCCCCCGTACCGCCCCCATTTTTCAGGCCTTTTCATCTCCTTCGTGGGAGCGGGCCGCACTTGAAATTGCATTTTCTCGGTTCTGGCCTTGAAAATGGCTCCGCCACAAACTCACAAACCTACCAACTGACTTGGCCCGAAGTCAGCGGCGGCAACTGTCTAAACAAATGAAATCGAAACGAGCAGGACCGAACTTTTTGGGCACATAAAAAGTATTTACCCCAACAAAAATCATTATAAAATTCATTTATTTCTAACAAACTTCAAAACAATATAATTTATATTCCTTGACATTAAACCTAACTAATAATTATATTTATACAAATACTTCCCAGGGTTAAGAAAATGTATATCCAACTCCATAAAGCCAAACCAAATGTTTTTGTTTTACGTCGCCGCCTGTCATGACACGACACAAACCACTCAATATGGAAGATGGAAGAGATCTCCCGATCCCCTCTTCCCGGACATAAATCCAAAGTGTGCAATTTCTCTAATGTCGAATGTTTCGACGACTGCCAAAGATCTCAGAAACCGACGACTTCAGGCTCTCGAAAGGAGCACAACTAACCACTGACCCACTCGAAAAAGGGAAACAGAGGGACCCCTTCACCAAAAGTTAAGGCATGGCCAGGGGGCGAAACCAAAACACGGAGTCAGGCCTTTGAATGATACACTTAACAAAATACCAATTTCTTACTTTACAAATAATCATATTTTGAAAGCTATTATAAAATGAAAGCAATTGAAAATGTTAGTACCATCATAGTATTCTAATCAGTTTTACAAAGAAATAATCAACAAATTTAACTTGATGAAAACCTAGTTAAACTCATTTTTATTATTTTTATTATAAATTATTATTATTACAATCTTGAAGTCTAAATCAAGTGTTGAAAACATTTTTTTAGATTCAAAAGGATATTTTTCAAGTGTGATCTGAATTCTGGAGAGTCTGTTTCTGTTTGCTGCTTTCGGTCTGCCCTGGGTGCCTGTGGTTGCCTGCATTTTTGGTCATGGCCTTTTGGCACTGCTGCCCTGACACTGCTGCACATTAATTATTGTTTATGTCCGGCCAGACAATGCAACATGGACCGACTGGCGGCCGTGTCAAGTTCAAGGGTTCATTAAAAAGGCCCAGACAATGGCTTTCTGGATCTGCCCACACCAGCAGGAAAAAAATAAGGAAGACCCTTCTCCTCGTGGAGAAGCCGAATGCAAAAACCCTGCACCGGATGCACCAGAGATAAATTTAGATACACAGGCCTGGGGTTTAGTTTCTAACGATTTTCAGGTAGGTGCAGCTGGGATCTTGAAAACTGGAGAGCTGGAGAGCTGGAGCTCAAGCCCCGTAATCTCAATTGTCGGCTTTGCATTGCTCGGCGATACGTGTGACCCTAATCCGCATTGACATGTCCCTCAAATTAGATAATAAAGTTGTCTCCGCCCCGTAGGCTTGTCTCCGCAACTCCGGTCCCAATCACGGGGTCTGGGTCGGGGTCTCTGGCTCTAACTTTGGCATCGATGAGATTGTCAGACGTGGCGGCTGCTCCTATGACAACAATGCGACAACGACCCAAGCAATGAAACGCCTTTACCAACGTTGTAAAATACACTCAAAAAAAAAAAAAAAAAAAACAGAACTAACTATACAAAATAACTGACGATTTCTCAATGTCATGTTAAGGTTCTAGTTTCGTAAGAGACATTAACATCAGGTTAAGAAAGTGGCCCTTAGGCCGTTCTAAAAATTAACATCACATTATGGATATTAAATTCGACCTTATATTGTTAATTCATTTGTTAACGTCTTACGGACTGGCCTAAAAATATTAACATAGTTTAGGGCATAGTTTTGTAATAGTATTTTCAAAAATGCAATATTTTTATTCTATTAATAATTTTCTCGTTGTGTATCAAGCCGAGCCCAGTCGAGCCGTTTTTAATCCAATTAAAGTATGGATTTATGAACTACTCGTCTGTGACTGCGACTGTTGCAGGGAACGTAAACCCTTTTTATGGCCAGTGCGTGCTTCTTCTCCCGGAGAAATTGATGGAGAAAGAGAGAATCGGGGGAAATTGAGAAAAATATAGAGAAAGAGTGATATTTTAATGGCTCCAACGAGTTGCAAATTATCATCCAACTTTCCTTGCCACTGCAATTGCAATTGCAGGCGCATTTCAAGTGCACTCCACTCGAAGAAGAAACATTGCGAAGGTAAAATCCAAGGAGCAGAAAAGTGAAGTAAGCGACAAACCGCAAGAGACAGAAATAATTACACATTTTCTCTCAAAAAGGTAGCAGCAGATGACACGAAATGCAGCAGAGAAGTAATGAGGAATACGTGAGATACTATATTTTTGGGGAGAATTTATTTATGTGAAATTTAGAAGAAGGTTTTAAAGATAAGAACCTATAAATTGGTTTAAAGGTATACAAAACCTGATTTTCAAAGCAAAATGTTTTTTATAAGAAATACGTATACGTGATAAAATGATTAAAATTGTATAAAATCAAATACCTCTTTCGTGACTTTTAAATACAAATTTTAAATAAAACTTTATTAACCTCAAACAGTTATTACAAATGTAGCTACCCGAAGCTGACGTTTCTTTTAAGTCCTCAAGTACTGTTTTATAAAAGTGAAGTTTTGCCATCAATTAGCATATCCATACTGCAGCTGAAAGAACCTCTTCCTCGCCGATTCATTCATGAAGCGTTACCCTTTCTATAGAGCTCTATAGGGTTAAGCCCTACCAGCACTTTTGCACACAAGAAAAGCTGAAGAAGAATTATCATAGTAATCTTGATAAGTAAACGCATACACATGAAAGGCAGTGAATGTGTATACGTGTATGCGTAATTAGCATGCACGCAAATAAATTGTTAGCAGTTGCGGGTTAAGCACCATGGGCGTAGGGCTGAAGGGGGCGCTGAAGGGGTCTGCCGCTCGATTTAACGAGCTGCGACTGCAACGGCGACGCAAACAGCGACTGAGACAGAAACGGAGACAGAGACAGAAAGCTTTCATCAACGCGTCAGTGCTGTTCTTAAGCCCCCTGGCCCACTCCCTATACACTGGAGAAAATGTCTATAGACAACAGATAAGTGAAGTGATAAAATAAAAACAATAATAAAAACTAATTGTATTTGGTAGCAAATAAAAGCATTGGCAAATTTTTAAATATATATTAAGTCAAATCCCTTTAGTTATCTAACTTAAATTATTTTTCTTAACTAAGTTTTTTTTGCTGTTCAGTTACTGTGAATGATTGTAAGGTTCAATTAACTTAGCGATCACTAAGAGTATGCAATTCTTTTTAAAGCTAAATAGTTAATATCAATATATTTCATTCAGTGATAAAACTAGTCTTATTTAAAAATATTTATTTAATCTTAAGGGGGTTTGTTTTTTTATATTTTAATCTTCTTCAAAACATTTTTCCCTGTTTACCTTAGTCCTCCCCTTGCACCCTACACCCCGTTTCTTAACCCCCTGAGACCCACCACACGCATTTGAAGAATTATGAGGCGGCGGCAACGCACATTTCGCTGAAGGAGCCGCAACAGCTACAAATCTTCCCCTAGGCCTCTCCTCTCCCGCCCCTTTTTACTGCGCCCCTCCCCCTTTTTCCGCTTTTCCCCCCTTTTGGGCCTCTTTTCTCTAACCAGACGCGGTACATGCAACGTAGCGTTTCAATTTATGCGAAGTGATTCGTCATGCGGTTAACTTTAGAATCCGCACAGCCAAAGACCCATGCATTCTTCAGCTACAGTAAACACTCGCTTAATTCAGTAAGTACCCTATGATTTTTGCCACATAGAAAAATATACACACATTGCACCTATTTATTTAAAGTTCTTATCAGTAATTCAAATATATTTACCATTCCTATCTATGTATGTATTACCTTTTTATTATTTATCAACAAGCTTACAGAACTAAAAAGCGTTATCTATGAAGATAATTTCCTCATAACAATGAACCAGTAAATAATCATAAAAATATATTTTACAAATATTGTTTCTTGATATCTTTATGATATTTGTTGTGATAATAATAAAACATTTTTTATAGAATAAAAATATTGTTTTTACTGCCCATTGGTAAAGTATTACAGAAACGTTTACCAATAAAATATCAACAATTAACTTCCTAAAATCTTTGAAAAACTTTTTCAATTCTCAGGCTTCGAACTATTTTTCGATTAAAATGACACCATAAATATTTTATAATATGGATTTCGATTTACAGTTTTTGCTATATACATATACATTTTTTCTGAATATGTTTTCATCGATATAATCTATTTTATAACGATACCACACTGTTTCGTGGGGAGTCGTGTGGGTTGGCAGAGGAGTGTTTGTGTGTCTGAGTGCCCGACCGTATGGTTGTTGCATGGGTGGTGGTGGTGGTGCCGGTGGTGCTGTTTCTGATATTTGTGCTGGTGGTGCTGATGTTGCCTAGGCCCTCAGCCTCGTCCGCAAGGCATTTGCATATGACTTGGGAGCCAGAGACAAAAACAGAGAAAGGGAATCCGCAAGGGATCGGGGGGCCTTGAAACCTAGACGGCGACAAAACAATCGTCAAGTTTAAGGCTACGGATATTTCAGGGGGAAGGTGCTTCGAGGGGAGGTTCAAGAGGTGGCGGTGGTGGTGGTGGTGGTGCACCCGAGGAGCACTCTGCAAACGACTCAATTGGCGGCGTTGACACTGCCATTTGTTTCACTTTTCATGCCTTTTGTTTGGGCTGCCTTCTCTTTTGGCTTATCGTTTGCTTTGTTAGCTGGTAAAATACCCTCTTTTCCTCTTCACCTTCCCGACATTCCTGCAATTGTTGCAAACTGCATTCGCCATGGGTTTGGCCATGAAAAAGTTTAAACACCTCGCCGGCCAGGAAAATGTGTCCCCCTCCTTTGGACTCTCCTATTATTAGCTAATAGCCGAACGAGTTGGTTGCCAACTGATTAGCCATTGACGACCACGCCCTGTTCCACCCATGTGTGCACCAAAAAAAATGTTTAAAAATATTTTGAATGGGTATACCGAAATATTTTAGCCATATAATCAAAACAATGTTTAAATTAGGCTTTCATGATTAGGTATAAACTTGTTATATTAAAAAACAAGAAATGCATTAATAAGTACCTATGGAAGATATTTTAAAATATCATTGCTGTATTTTGTACATTCTCGGTTATTTTTTAAATCCATCTAAATTTTCTTATTAAAAATATTTTTTGTATCCATAAAAAGGGGTTCTCAAATTTTGAATAAAATATATTTTAACATTTCCTTAATATATTTTAAAGCTTACATAATAATGTATTTATGATATTCCTTAACTTTTTCTCCCTGTAGAAACTCATCAGCTCATCAATTCCCCAGGCAATGACACCAAACAATTTGTCAAAAGATAATGTGTTGTTGCAGCTGGCTTTGGATAGCAACCCTTTCCTTTTCGTCCCCAATGATAAGCGGCTAACGAAGTGGCCATTGTTTGCTTTGGGCCCAGTCCCCGCCCATTTTTGCCCATTTACTCACTGCAGTTAACAGATTGTGGGCCATTCAACCCACTTGTTACTGCCTCGTTAGCAAATTTCCACCTGATTCGTTGCAGCGTTTTAGGGGCCAGTTGCATTCGCACAAAAGCCAAGCCAATGAATTCAGATTTTCTAGAAAACTTTGCCCCATAGAAACGTGTGCACATCAATTTCCAGGAAAAACCAATGAGTCGACACACAACGGTTACAAATTAATGACAGACAATTGACTTTGCGGTCAAAATGCTATGAGGTTGACAGATAAATTAATAGTTAGAATGGAATATCATAATAACCAATAGAAATCTCAAACGACGACAGAAATAAAATAATGTAAATACTAAACAATAAAGTAATGGAATCGCAAAAGATTATTCAATGGCATTTTAATATTAAATCAATAGTTGGAAAGCAAAATGTTCAAAATTGTGTTTTAAATTTACTTACATTTTTCTATTAAATTAATTGTAATTTAACCATAATTATATATTTTAAATTTAAAATTTAATTGAATATAAATAAATCTTATTTACTGATTATGTAATAATTCCTATAAGAATATTACACAGCATGATGTAATAATAACTGAAAACATACGAGAATAGCAAAATGCATAAACGAAATGTTAAATACTAATCTTTAAGCGTTACCAATCAGAAGAAATATCTTCCAGGAAAACTTTTGTGACTCGCTTCGTTTTTTATAGATGACAGCTTGACCCCGCCTTTCTGAACAGTCACATTTTTGGGGCACGCAAATTTCTGTGTGTTCCCATGTTTTATAGGCGGCACTTTGATTGCTTTAAGCACACGAAATCTATGGTCGTAGAAAATTAATAGATTCATAAAAAAAGTTCCCAACAAAAAATCGGGACCCAACGCACCAAAAAAAAATATTTCCGATATGTGCGTATAGAAGATCGTGGACTTTGAGGGGAGTAAAGAAGGGGCAGGCGGTCTTGAGCTCTTGGTGCGGTCCGTTTTAATTTGTTAATTTACCACAATGTCTGCCTTTCTTGATCTTTTTTGTGAGCGCTGTGGATTGTCTAATAAACAGATGTCTTTTGAGGGCTCCAAAGGGAAATGTCTCCCTCAAGGTTCGATTTACAGGGGTGGAGCAGTAATACCTCAAATGGGGTTTGTTCTAAAAATTTAATAAAACTGTTATCATATAGATATCAACATGTCAAAATGATAATTGTCTGGGACGTCTTACTATATTGAACCTGTTTCAGATATATGTAAATTATAAATTAAAAAAATATTTTTCTATTTCATGAGTCTTTCCTGTTCTTTCTGACTTTATTTGCCCCCTTCGTTTACTGTTTATCATGTCAATGATTTATGACCACGAAATTTTGCTTGCGCCCATTTGTGGTTCCTCCGCTCCACTCCACTCCAATCCAAGCCAATCCGCATGGCAAATGCGTAGTTACGCACGCTGACAGACTTCAGATTCCCCCAATCGGCCACAGTCTCCTACGAAAATCTGCCCCCACACACTTTCGAACCCCCCTTCGCCTCATATTAAATAGCAACAATTTGGTTTTCATTTTATAATGAAATAGACGGAGCTTCTGAAATGGGCGGTTCCTGGAACTTGAGCGGATGTGTTGATTTATGGGATTCTTTTCTTTGGTAGGGGGCAGAATTACGTAAGTCAACAATTAAGGCAATTCCAATACAGAACTTAAAAAAGGGGTAGTTGGAATCCTGTGGGAAAGAATTATAACAAAAATGTGTAATACACAGGAATGTACTTTTTATAAAGCTTTGCAGAAAAGTGACCTAAAAGCTTGTGGCTTAATTCCCTAAAAATCTGCATTCAAATTTTTTTTTTTTATTTTTGGTCGATTTTTTGTCATTTTTTGTGAAATTTTCAAAAATAGCTCTGCAGAAAAGTGAACTCAAACCTGCACTTTTAATGCTAAAACTTTTCTCATAGCAGTTCGATTTCGAACCTCTAAAAGCTTGTGGTTCAATTCTCTAAAAATCTGCATTCAAGTTTTGGTTTTTAATTTTTGGTCAATTTTTATGAGCTCACCCATTTCAAAATTTTCAAAAAACAGATTTGCAGAAAAGTGACCCAAAACCTACACTTGTATGGCCATAACTTTTCTCATATAAATCCGATTTTGAAGAGACATACTTCTAAAAGTTTGTGGTTCGATTCCCTAAAAATCTGCATTCAAATTTTGGTTTTCAATTTTTTGTTGATTTTTTGTCATTTTTGTATGAGCTCACCCCTTTCGAAATTTTCAAAAAATAGCTTTGCAGAAAAGTGACCTAAAACCTGCACTTATAAGGCCACAACTTTTCTCAGACAAATCCGATTTAGAAGTGGCATACCTCTAAAAGCTTGTGGTTCAATTCCCTAAAAATCTGCATTCAGATTTTTTTAATCATTTACATTTTTAAAAGATAGTGGCTAAAGATAGTGGCTAAATTCTCTTCAAATCTGATAATTTTCATTTTTAAAGCTTTTTGCTTAAAAATTGAAACAGTTAAACAGTTTTTCTGTGCTGTGGTTTAACAATGTGAATTCATTGTATTGAAGTCAACCAGGATCCATTTTTTTGTATATCCACACTTTTTTCTGTGCACCGATGACGGTCATGGTCTAATTGCACCCAAAAGGGTTAAGCAGACATGCAAAATTTGATCAGCATGCAGAAGGACAGGGGAGTGGAGTTCAAAGGGGGCAACTTCGGACCAACGAGGCGCATTAATCCAATTCCAATTGTGATAATTTCCCACACAAGAGCGCCAGCGGATGTAACGGTCTACAAGCAAATGACAAAAAATCGCATGACGTGATGTTCGTGGAAAGTGCAACAAAGGTCCAACTTACCATTTCTCCTTCCCGAACCCCTCGATTTTATACCCTCCTGTAGCCACAACAAAATTGCATGACAATGGAGGCGGGAGAGTAGGTTGCCAAAACTGAGTAAACTTGACTATATTGTACTTTCATACTCAGTATTTACTGGTAGCCAATGTATACTGCATTACATAAGATACATAAGATCTAGATCACCAAGTAAGAATAAATAATAGTGATCTAGGGGTCTTAAGAAATGCTGAAAATAACCCTGATTACTTTTAATTTCTAAATATATCATAGAAATGAATGCCAGGTTTTTAAAGTAAAATATATTTTACGACATACATATATTATTTTCGACAATAGGTTAATATATATTGAAACTTTTCTATCCGCTAGATTTTGGATTAACTATCTGTATTTAATGTTGACGGAATTTAACTTAAAATTTGTTAAAACTTTTCTATGTTGTTAAATACACCTTATTACTTTATAAGTTATAGGAAATCTCATAGTCGAAAAAATGCAAGTTTAACTGGCAAATTATAAATGGAAATGGGGGGAAATCGGGAGGTGTGGTCTGGTCTCATGTAATTAACCTGCTAAACCGCTGTGACGCCATCTGCCCTGATAGTCATGTCGCAGACTGCACATACATATATACACACCGAAAAAGAGCGATTTTGATGCAGAAAAGGGGCCCTAGCAAAATTTTAAATTGCCATAATAAATGACCAAAATAAATAAATGAAATTTTAAGCAGAGTTGTGGGCGGAGGAAGGGTGCGGTTTTCCCGGTGGGAGGAGCTCCATCATTTTGTGGAGCTCTTTCTGTATACATATGCCATATTCCTGTGTATTTGGGGGTTGCTTCCGGGTGAGTGTGTTTGTATTTGCAGCCAGAACTTTCATTTTCATTCGCAAAAAGCTGGGAAAAATAACAAAAACGGAAAACAAAGGAAAATCAGCCAAGCGAATGACGTGGCACAGAACGAATTTCGATTACTTTCAGGTGGGTTTGAGTTTCTGTTTATTAAAAAGGATAGATGATTAACTTCTATATAAAATTTAGTTTTAAATAAAAATTTTTAAATCCAAAATAAATGTATAAAAAAATAAACATCTGTCTTATAATAAGTTTTTGAAATAAGTTTTTGGAATATATGTATGTATAAGTGTGTTTCTACTTAGCAAACAAAATTTTAATCTAGCTTGTGATACCACATTTTTATAATTCCTTCAAACTATTTTGTTTAACCTTACAATAAAAAACATTTGTAAAGCCACTTCCTTAAGCATGGCCTTACATTTATGTACCTTGTTATATCTAGCCTTCACTTTCTTCTTTCATTTTATGGCCAAAAATGTTTGTGTTTTTAACTTTATTAAGGCGTGTAAGCGTCTTATGGCAAAGCAAACACGATTTTGTTGCAACCCCACCTATTTTGTGACCCCCACCCACTTATTACACCCCGTAACCCCCAGAATTTTTATGAGTCACTCGGACGACCGCAGAAATAAATACGAGCATAAATATGAACATAAGAATGTTGCCCCAAAGATGAAATCTACGCAACAAAATCGCCTAACAAAGTGCGCAGTAAAAATAAACAGAACGAGGCGAAATAAAAAGTCGATAAAGCAATATACATATGTACATGTAGATCCCCACCAGAAGATTCTAGGAAAATAGAAAGTGTGCACAGAGGAAAAAATATGACGGTTAAACAATATGTTTTAATAATTTTATCTATTATAAAAATCATGATACATTTTTAAGATATTAATATTATATTATTAATAAAATTCAATGTAAATCTATATTTTTTTAAAGGACATAAAGCCATATTGACCCTCAATACTTTATTATTTATACAACCACATTTATATCAAAATTTCTAAAAGTGGAAAACTCTCAACATGAAACACCTTATGCCTCCCACTTTTACTCTTATCCTTCTTCCACTTTTCCCTCCTCCTTTCCCTCATCCACTCACTTTTTTTATGCCACCCCACACATAGAAACGCGACCTCGGTTAAGGAAGAGAATGTTCTCAAACTTCGTCCAAACTCCAAAGGAAAAGAGGGGGATGTGGGTGAGGAGAAATGGGTGGATAAGTAGTGAAAGAAGAGAAGTGAGGCGGAAAGTAAGAACCGAGAGAAGCCAAATGAATGCTATGAAAAGAAACCAAAAAGGCGGAAAACAAGGCAAACACTAGCCCAGGAAAATGGAAAAATGTTTCATGTGCAAATATACAAAAATACGCGCAAAAAATAACTATACATTTAGAGTTATAACAGTTCTCAAAATTAGAGACAATATTTTAAAATTTGTAATATTTATTATTCTTGAATAAAGTTAAATTTAGAAAAGCCTTAAAATTGAGTCCAAAATTAATTACACTTTTATTAGAACTCATAGTTACATATCTTTTGATTTACATCAGTATAATTTAATAATCACAAGGATTCCCTGAATATGTTTAATAAACTATTTAAAGTTGCTGTAAATTTAGAATATTATTTTATTTTAAGCAACGTATAAGTTCTTGAAAAAACAGTAGAGTTCCGCATAAATTATTTCCTAATTTTGTACAAGTTATGTTAGTAAAAGGATTAGTATCTTTATTATTTTGACCATCACTGTATTCATCCAACGGAGCGAGGAGGAGGAAAAGAGATAGCAGGTTCCCTTCGACGTACTGACGTAATGCGGCAAATGCTGCGCCAAACTCCAATTTATCCCTGTCTCTCTCCCACTCTGCCCCACCACCCACTTTCCCCTCTGTTTCGCTCCACTCCAACTTCATTCGTGGCCACCAACAATTTTTCAAGGTTTCAAGGCCCCAGTAGCATAGAAAATTCACGATCAAGAACATGGAAAGTTATGCTCTCTCTCCCCCACTCTCTCTCTTTGGAGTTTTTGGAGCCGAGAGAGCGACACGCGCAAAACTGTTCCAAGGAGAAAAAGGAGAGGGTGAGGTGGGGAAAAGACAGAGAGAGAGAGGGGGAGTTGCCAATTGCCTTTGGTGGTGTTTTTTGTACAGAGGTTGCGCAGAGAGAGCGAAAGGAGAGGGAGAGAAAAGGAGTGGGGGCCTTGTGCAAGAGTGAAAAAGGAAACCAAACGAATGGAGTTTTAATGGGCCTCGCTTTCTTTCTCACTTCTACATACAAACAGCCTGCCTTTTGTTATTGCCCATTTCCAGAAGAATGGGAAAGTGAGGAAGAGAGTGGAACTCCCTCTCCTAAAAACTGAGTTTCCAGGGTTTCCAGGATTGAGGTTTATTTATGGCCCACGGCTTTTTGGCCAGCATTTTGATACCACGTGTTTTGTTGGAGTTGGCTACAAAAAAAAACAAGGAGTTTGGGCCAACAGGAAAACATTGGCATAGATAATGGCCAATGGGTAGAGAAATAGGGAAGAAGAAGAGGAAGAGATGGAAAAGAGGAAATGACGACAGGACGACAGGACAACAGTTGCTAAAAAAGGAAAACAAATGACTCATTTGTTCCTGCCAATTCAAAAGGGAGTCGAAAACAAAATGGTTAGATGGGAAAATCAATTGAATGGTGGATAGAGCAATAATACAGAAATATGGCGGAATATAAAGCAGTACTATTGAAATAGAGCTGAAAAATAATTAAATAATTATAGTTATTTTGATTTAATTTTGTTATTAACCAGAACATTTCTAAATTTGTATTTAAAAACATACTTATTGCAAGTATTGATATTTAAGAGCTTATTGCGAATAGGAAAATGTCATAATATAAGAAAATTATAAAGAATTAAAAATTGTATCGTATCATTTTTGTTATTAAAAATAATTTATTTATAATAAATATAAGTAATCAAGAAGACAAAAAGAAATTATATTTATAATTATTTAAGAAGAACGTAAATTGTAATGTAATTGTAAACAACATGGTCCTTAGGAAAATCGTCCTCTAAGTTTTCCCATAAAAATATGTACATATGTATCTAAGAACTTTTTCCGCATTATCCCCCTGAAAATCATTGCAAAACCGCCATTCGATTTTACTTTTCCCTTTACTTTTCCTATAAAAATAAACGAAACGAAAAGAAAGAAAAAATTTCATTCAATTTCGATACATAGAATGTTGTCACAAAGCCCCAAGTCCCAAACACGTTTTGGGCATTACATAAGCGAATCTCCAGAGAAGACAAGGATCCCGGGGAAGAGGAACACACAGAGGAAGAGGGACTTCGCGGGGCAGGATTATGGGTCGAAAACAGGAAAGCAGGCAAAACAAAAACCGGAAGAACAGGAAAAAGTGGGCGAAATGTCAAAAAGTGGGCAGCACAGAAGAGAATTGCGAAAAATCGAAAAGGGAATGGGGAAGATGAAGGGGAAGCCTGTTCTACACTGCTACCCACTCAAGTCTAACTCCGCTTCTTCTTCTGTTTCAAACACTGAATTACACAGAACAAAATAATCGTATCGACGATTATAAGATTTTATAAGATTTATAAGATTTGATTTGAAACTAAAACAATAAAAATTCATTTATAATTTTTATATTTGTTAATAAAGACTGTCAACCGATATTAAAATTCCAGGGCTTTAAAGGTCAAAAGCAACATTTTTGAAAAATTATTAAAATCTTTTTTACTTGTATCTGTCGCTATTTTTGTTAGACTCAAATAATCATAGAAATAGGCACTTCAAAAAATCAGAAACAAAAATTATTATTGCATTAAGATTACGTAAAAGCTATATATGTATGTATGTAATATATGTTTTAACAATAAATAGATGGACTCCTAATGCTTTTAGTTAATACTAGCTCTGTTATATGTAAATATACTAATAGGAGACGTAGAAAACAAGAAATTTTATTTAAAGAACCTTTCTTGTTTTGAGAATAGTCCAATAGTCTTATCCTATAAATGTAGAATGCAATTTACCTTTGTCAATGGTTAATAGTAATCCCTTTAATTACGGTGTAGGAGTTGAAAAAGAAGAGGGAGTGAGAGTAATTTCGAGAAGCTGCTTTCAAGGTCTGCAGCGGCAGAATCGAGAGAGCGTGTTGCAGAAGAGAGCAAAAAGAACCTCTGCCTCTGCCGACGCTTGCTGCGCTGCCGCTGCAGTTGCCCTTGGAAGTTGCAAAGCTCGTTGGGAAAAGGGGTGTGGCGGGCGATGGGGGCAATAAGCACCTTGCACTTGAAAACCGAAGTACGGGCAGCGCAGTCGTCGTCGACGTCGCAGCTTGCAGTTGTTCTAATGCGCGCGCAACTCTCTTCTCCCTCTCTTTCTCTCATTTGGTTTTTGTTGCAACTCCAACTCGAACTGCAGCATCGACGACGACTGCAACGCCGGCAGCGACTCCGTTTCATTTTCGGCATGTTGCAAATTTCGTTTTCATGCAGCAAATTTCAATTTCATGTTATAAAATCGCACGTTTTGTAATAGTATTAGTGGTTCGCCGGCTTATGTGTTTGTGTGAGTTGCATATTTTTAGCTCTCCGTCAATTTGCCACTTCCTTTTCTTTTTTTTTCGCTGCCTGGGTCTGTTTCTTTGCCTCTCCTTCTTTCCCTCTCTTCCTTTCTCCTCCTCTTCTTCTCTCTTCGCAAATTGATGTTGAAGGTCAGCGTGTTAGCAAAAATTGCATTATATTTGCATGTGTTTTTGTGTGCTTTGCTTATCAAACTTGGTCACATCGAATTTGGAGGGAATTTGGTTTTTGGTCAGTCTGGAAAACAACATGTTTGCTAAGCTCAAATAAAAATCACACACATTCAAGCCTGCATAAACTCAAAAAAAGAAATCAAGTGCAAAATATTGGGAAACCAACATTAAATATTTTATTTTATTTTGTCTTCTGTTTTTGTATTTGTTGAAAATATAATTACATATGTACATAATAAGATTTAATACAGATCCAAATTCAAACTTTAGTATGTGAGTATTTTTTTACTTTAAATTTACTTTTGTATGTACATTGTCAAAATATAGATTAAAATTTGAATACCCAATATACTTGGTAAAAATCCTTTTAAAAAAAAAGAAATTGTTTAAAGCCTTCATAAGCATATCTCATTCATAATTATGATTATTCTAACAACTTTATATTTGTTTAATAAATTATATTACTTGCTTTTACTGCTGTTGGTCAAACATATGGAAAACGCATAAATCAAACACGTATATATATATATGTATATATGTATGTACATCATCGCCATTTGTTAAAATTTTCTTCATTTTCTTTTCAGCATATTTGGTTTTCTGCCTTCAGTTTTCATTTACCTTACCTGTACCCTTATACCTGAAAAATATTTGTTTAGTGGGCGGAGTTTCTCACACTTTCTGGGGATTTTCAGATAAAATGAATGGGAAACTCGATAAGGAACACCCTGTATGTTTATTACTTATTTATGTATGTACCTAAGTATTATTCTGTATGTGTGAGTACCAGCATAAAAAATACCCCCGAAAATGCTGAGCTAAAAAGTGCGTGCGCCTCGTCATCCGTATCTTTACCCCTCTTATTTTCTCTCCTCTTCTTAACACCCCTACCATTATTCTTTATCCTTGTGGTTGCTGCCACAAAGGACAAATGAAAATTCAGCATGGATTTGCCGTCCCGCTCACTTTCACTTGGCGCCACAAAGAAAGGTCCGCACAAAAGGAGGATACTGGATACAGGAAAAAGTGGGAGGAAACATAGTAACTCCCTAACTCTAAAGAAAAGTGGGAAAAGAAAGGGAACTTCAATCCAAAAAGAGAAAAACAAAACTTAAGTATTTATTATGGCAAATTCAATCTTCTAATAAACTAAAGTTTTAATGGCCTTTTTATTTTATTTTTAAAAGCTATAATGATAATACTAATATCGACTGTTTTTTAAGAGAAGAACGATTTATATCGATTGATAAAGATTTTTTGATTACGTTTTTTGAAATCGTAATTTCTTATTTTCTTCACATAATAATAATAATTCTTAACAAATTAAAGATTATTAAGATCACTACATATTATGATATCCTTTAAAAGAAGACCTGAAGTATTCAGGTCGTAGGATTCGTTCGATGTTACTTCTCATCGCTGATGTAATCATTCCTATTTATGTATGTTTTTAGAGTAAAAGATTCAAATCTGTAGTTCTCTTGGTTGACAAAATCTTTCCAATTCGATTCGAGTGTACCATATCCCGTTCGTTAAATAGGAATATGTATGTCTATAGGGCGAATGCTGACTTCATTTCGCTTATGTAAGCAGAGCAGCGTGAATCAGACCCACATTGGGAGCCACAAGGGGCGAAAAAGGGATTGAACCAGAGTCCAGGACCCTTCTTCTTCTTCTTTTCCACCATTATATTCATCCTTCGACAAGTGTTCGACAAAATGGAGTTTGAGTTATTTTTGGCAACGAAATGAAATTACGACACCCTCCAACGACGAAAAACACAACTCTCTCTCCCGTTTTGTCTCTTTTTATGGGTATATATTTGTTATATATTATGTTTACTGTTATATACATACGACTTTTCCCTGGTTCGAGGTTGAGTTGGGTTGCCATGGCAGTTGAATTTCAAACCCTATTTTGGGTTTCAAAGTTGCTTCCGATTGGATAAATGCGGGAGTATGAGTAATTACAAATAATGCTGCTCTGTCGGCGGTGCGGAGTGGAAAAGAGGGTTTTATAGATGGAGGAGTAGGAGTACGGGTGGATGTCGAACACATCTGCCTGAAACACCCCCGGGACTTAAAAGGCCGAGGAAAACGAAAAACACAAGGAGAGGCCGAAATAAATGGATGGCCAAATCGTGGGCGGAGGTAGGGGATCGTCTATCCATCCGAACAAGTATCTTATAGATACACTTACGCCACCGCAAAGTTTCTTGAAGGAACACGCTTTCACACCCTGTTTAAAACTCAAACAGGAAGCCAGGAATCACGCAGAAAGTTGGCTAAAAACACGCAAAGTCATCACTACAATGCTTAGAAGGTGATCTAATAAAGTGAGAGATTGCCTTAATAAATGAAAATGTTTTATTTCAGTCATGATTAAATCCGAGGTAAGTTTCTTTAGGAATCCAAAGACTGAGTTCACAAAAAAGTTTTCTGAAATTCCATTTTAATGACAGATAGAAATTGTTTCTTAAATGTTGAATCACACTTACCTATTTTATACAATTATTAGGATTTTCGTCTTTATTACATACATATGTATGTAACTATTAATTAATATGTGTTTTACTATTATTGGGAGGAATTCCCCATCTTATTAGCACCTGGCAACCCTGTTCGGCCCTGAGGGATCCCATCGTTGCCATTAATTATGCAAATTTAACTTGATGCGTGTCGCCGAAGAATTATGAGCTCAGCTCTGCCTCGAGGCTTCCAGACTCTCTCCTCCTCTCATTCTCCGCTCTTCTCTACCCTTTCTTCCGCTTTTAAACACATGCCATCAGGTCTTGTGCTCTCTACTTATTCCTTTTCTTATTATTATTTTATTTTTTCGTCATGATATGCATTGGTCATTAAAATTAGGTCAGAGCCGAATGGAACACAAAAGCGAAATCCTTGAGAATTATAAAAGCAGCGATGACAACAACAACAAACTAGTTCAGCTCTCTTTTGTTCTCTCTCTGTGTTTTCTTCCTCTTCTCGGGTTCTTTCGATCCTTTTAGCTAGAACAACAAACAACCCATATACGATGTTATTACGCAATGGCTGCCGATCTGCCTACCTGACTGACTTAATTATTATATCAGAACCCTCTTCTCTTCCCTTTTCTCCTGTTCTTTTCTTCCTGGCAGGTCACCAGAAAAAAATGGAAACTGCGCAGTTTGACTCGAAAAATAACACCACAGATCCGAAAGAATAGAAACCAGGATCTTGCGAGTCCTATAAGAAATTCTCATCCCATTCAATTCCGCTTCCCTTTCCTCCCCCTTTTCCAGTTTTTATTCCACACGTGCCCTTGTTTTGCTGTTTTTACCGCTTCCTCTTATTCGTTTTCGCGTATTTTTTTTGCAACACGCGCAGCGGGAATTTTTATATAAAAAAGGGAGTCAGGAAAATGAGGGAAAGAGAGGGAGGATCAAGAGTGGAAGAGAAGGAGGGAACAATACATATGAGCTGGCGAGGATACAAAAAGGCTCTACGCAGAAAAGAATATTTCGGTTTTGTCAGTGCAAAAAATACCCTACTAAGTGAGTATCATTCTAATTTTAAATAATTCAGAAAAACTTCAAGCTAATTTCCAATAGACCCTAATAAAAAGTGTTTCAACAGGCCAAGTTTTTCCATAGAAATACAATTTGTCAATAAACAAATGTAAGACCACAAAAACTTTCCAAAATGGTTTAAAAAAAGTAATACGATATCCGAGATTACAGGGTACATTAAATTCCATTTCCCCCATTACCTGCATTCTCTTTCTTATTTTGTCTCTGCTGTTATTTGTGTATTTTTTAATGCCTCCTTTATAACCGGCATTCGCATTGCATTGTGTTTGTAACTTTGTGAATATGTGTGTGCCAACACATAGGGGATTATATACAAATCGAAATGTGCGAACGAGAGGGATAGTTCCGCCAAAGAGAGATAGCAAACGGGTATTCCATTTCCACTGGAATTAAGAGATTAGCTAAGGAAAGCAAAAGTGCGCTGCGAATTCTCGGGACTCGGCAACCCTGTTTTCATTTTGTTTATTTTGCCGGTTTTTTTCACAAACACCAATGCATACATTCATGCATGGAGGACAGAGCGAACTTGTTCAACGTTCCAAGTGGAAGTTCAGTCGAACATGTTGGAGGGGAAATGATGGACTTCGAGCACACTTCGAGCCAGCTTCGAACTAGCTTCGAACCGCAACGAAAGTGAATTTTAGCAATGAAAATATTTTTGGATATCTTAAAAATCGTATCCAACATTTTAAAAATACCCAAAAAAATGGAAGAAGGTAAACATAATGTATATATATTTAAACGATTGCAAGCCTATTAAAAACCGATGTGAAAATAACTACAAGAAATGCTTAATAATTTCTTTATCGTAATTGGATCCTTAGTCACTTTAAACTCATCAACTAAACTGTGTATGATAGGTGGTTTAACTTTAATGGAAATGGATAAAATAAAATGTTGTTTACATTTTTATTAAGTTTATATTGCAATTTTTTAAAAAATTATCAAAAGGAAACATATCTACATACATACGAATCTTCATAAAAATAGCACTTAGTGGCGTCACTTATTTTCTGTGCCTCTAAAATAACCCCAACCTTTACTTTTCATCCCCTTTTTCTCCATTTTCCCCCACTATTTTCCTTTTTAGCGCCAAAATCTGTTGAATTTTCCGCCGAATGAAAAGCCAGCGGTTGGCGGCGGTGGTGGAAAGTGAAAACCAGCCAACCACCACCCACCAACCCCCAAAAAAAGGAAAAACGAAGTGGAAAAGCGAAGGAAAGAAAACTCCAACTTCGCTGCCAATGCCAAGCAGCGACGCTGGCCGCGCAGTCAGCGCACCTCTGCCGCAGTCGTCGTCGACGCGCGATGTTCGAACGGTGTTCGCAAGCACAGAGCCAAAACAGTTCGAATTTCGCCGTCGAGCTGGTTGGTTTTGTCTTCTCTCTTCGCTTAAAGAGTGCATTTTCTTGTGTTAACAGTGCGTAAGAAACAGTGCAAAAAAACAGAAAAACTGATATGTAAGAAAAGGGAAACTGCCGAAAATAATTTATTCTGCGAATAAACTTTAATCGGAAATTTTACATCCAAGTCTCGCGGTTTTTACTTCTTTTTCCTTTCGGTTTGCCGGCAAAAATAAAAAGCGGCAAAGGAGAGGCGACAAAAACAAAACGCAAAGCGAAGCAAAATGTGAAAAATTGCCGAACATGGCGCCGCGTGTGTGATTGAGAGAGAGAGATAGAGACAGAGCGAAGATAAACAATAGAAACAATTTTTGATACTTAACGTTCTACAACAACAATAAACTCAGCTCAGGTACAACAAAATAAAAATAAAGAAAATACAGACAGCGCAACGGGAATTTTTTCGAAATATTTTTGATACACACAGGAAGAGGTGTACAATTTTTTAACAAAAACACGCATAAGAAAAAGCAATAACAAAAATACAAGCAATTACCAAGGTAAAAATAAAAATCCTGTCGGAAAATCAAGCAATCGAAAAAAAAACTTTAAAATAGCCGAAAAATTCAAATTTTTCTGAAAATATGCATTTATTATACAAACTAAAAAAAAATTCACACAAATAAATATACAAAACTGGAAAAGTTACTCGGAAATAAAACAGAAAATAGACTTTTAAAAATTAAAACCATTTCGAGCAACCACAAAATCTCTGACGTTTGTCTGCAAATTCGCAAAAATAAAAACATCAGTCCAGTCAAAAATTGAAGTCCGCAGAGATCGCCAATCCACAAATTAAAATCAACCAAATTATAAAACTTTTAATAACAAACCAAACAATAATAAAATTGCGAACTTACTGGAAATACCCACGAAATAGGTTCAAAAAATTCTGAAATCGGTTCAAAAATAATTCCCCAAAAATAAAACACTGGAAACATTCAATATAGTATATACATTCGAGGCATTTATAGACCACAAATCACAGTATAATTTCCAAAAAAATCAACAAGCAATATTTTCAAATTTTCAAGTACTGGGAAAAATGCTTATCCGAAATAGATATTGAGGATTTTCGAGGAAAGCCCAACCAAATTTGTAGCTGCAAAGAGTGCATATCTAGAAAAAAATACAAATTTATGGCTCCGCGTCGCAACAGCAACATTAGCAGCAGCGGTAACAGTACCCAGCAGCAGCAGCAACAACATCAGCAACAGTTGCAGCAGCAAACCCAAACGCAGCAGCAGCAATTCCTGCAGTTCTACGCGGAGAACACGAATTCTGCAGGCGTTTTGATGGCGCCCATGCAGGGATCTGGGGTCGTTGGAGGGGGCGTGGTTCGCTGCTGCCTACCCAGTGGAGATTGTCGAAAATTGGATGCATTGATACCCTTGAATGAGTTATCCTTGGCGGACTGCATACGAGTACTCTGCAACAATGAGAACTGCAGTGCAGGTCAATATATGCATCGCGAGTGCTTTGAATTGTGGGAGGCGGGCGTTTTGCAGACCCTCAAGGCCAATAGTAGAGCCCGATCCTGGTCGGAGAGGCAACGCCTTCAGCATTTGTGGACCAAAAAGGGTTACGAGCTGGTCCCCAAGGCCTGCAGCTGCAAATGTGGCAGAGGACAACTGCGAAAGGATCTCGATTGGGTGGCACCAACCAATCAGGGTGTAATATACCTCAATGGATCTGGTAATCGGGGTAATCTGAATGGAAATTTGAGCGAGGACGATGATAAGAAGAAGGCCAAGAAAAAGAGGAACCGTAATAATAACAACGGAGGGGGAAATTCGAAGACCCCACTCAGCAACAACAATGGTAATAGTTATGGCGGACTAACGCCCAATCCAAATGTGGGTGTTATAGGATCGGGTTTGCCCCACAACAATGGTAATACCAATACCGGTAATACCAACAATGGCCCTTCGGAGCTCCTGCAACCCAGTGTGGTGGCCACTTTGAGCAATATCCTCAATCCGAACAATGTCCTGGGCTTGGATTTAAGGGCAAGAGCCGGCAGTTTGTCCTCCAGTGGAGCTGGTAGTGGTTCCACATCGCCATCGGCCTCGCAATCCAGTGCAGAAATATCTGTATCCCCTGTGCAGCAATTGCTGCAACAGCAGCAGCAACAATCGCTGCTCATGCAACCATTGGGTCCCGCTTTCGGCAGCAATCTGCAAAATGGATTGGGTCTCTCGAAGAACCTCCTGATTGCTTCCCAGAAGCAACAGCAGCAGCAACAGAACTTGACGGCTTTGGCCAACATCAGCAACTTTAAGCCATTGGCCAGCTATGAACAGCAGCAACTTGTGCAGCAGCAGAAGAACAAGGAGGTCGAACTCTATTCCGAGCGAGTGCGGTAAGTCTAAAATCATATAACTAAATTGCTATAAAATATTTGTTGAAAAATAGTTAAAAAACAAAGTAACCAAATTCCATGTTTAATTCTTCAAAGACACGTGAAGTTTTGATTATAAAATTGTATTCAAAAAAATTTGGACATTTCAAAATCTGGAATCATAAGTGTTCTTTATCATTCAAAATTATGGAAATATTTAACACCTACAGAAAGAACAATTAAATAAGTAAATTTGGATAAGATACACATTCAAGATTTTTAACGAAAAAACTATTTGAAATATTATCATATAATGACACCCGAAAAGGGGGCCAAGGGGCAAGGCAAGGAAGGGTGAGATGTGTGTAGCGAAATTCCCCAACATGCGGTTGGGGCACATGGACAATTTCAATATTTATTCACAAAACTTGTATCAATTACACTGAACGACAAGACCAGCCAAGCCAAGCCAGGCAAAAAGTTCTTCGATTTACTTTGCAGCTGCAAGTAAAGTATTTCGTTATAAAACTTTTGGAAATAATAAAAGAATTTTTTACAAGTCTGTTTTAAAACAAATGTGTTTTTTTTTTAATTCATGCGTAGTTAATAATAATTTTACTCAAAAATAAGCAATGACGTATGTCTTCGCTGGAAATTCGTGTGATATTAGATATGATATTAGAGTGATTTGATATTCATAGTTCCTTTATCGTGTTGTACAGTGTTATCAACAATTGACGCGTTTCTTTGCCCACTTTTCGTTCGTTTGCCGGTTCCATAGCTTATATAACCTTGATGGCGGAACAGCTGCAAAACACAGACAATATTTGCAGAAATATAAAGTAAAATGCGCTTTTTGTTTTTGAGAAATTTGCGAAATTCTTAAGGAAGTTTATGAATTTTATTGTTTCAAGAGATAAAATAAATACATACAGTCTCCCCATGTTTCGGTATAAGCTTTTTCCACTTTTTGTTTGGATTCCTACAGGCATTTTAATTTGATCAAAGTCTTTTTCTCTTTTATTTAGTTTTTTACTCGTTGCTTTGGGTCAAGGCTTCTCCCTTTTCTTTTGTAATTCCTGCTTCTTTCATTCTGCGTTCTTCTTTTATTCACCATCAAAATGATAAATTATTGAAATTTATATGCTGCCTTTTAGCAACAGACATGTAGCGTATGGCATGTTTTCCACATGGGCTCTTGCTTTTTATTTATTAACGCCCAATTTTAATATTTCCGTTTCCAAGAGCTAAAAAAAAATATTATTTATTTCATCGCGATAAAAAACAACGAAAGAGCCAAAAGAAACAGAAAGATAAAAACACGAAAAAGAATTAGATCGCTTTTTGTATTTTTTTTGTGTTGTTGTTTTGAACGCGATCTTCAAGTTTTTAGAATCTCAACCCCTCACTCTCACTCTCTATCTTTCTTTTTCTTTTGCTGAATTGCCCTCTCTGTTTAAGCTGAGAACTTTGTTTTGCCTTCTATGGCATAATTCCATTCATTCTTCTGGTTTTCGCTCTCTATCTTTCTCTCTGTTTTTGCCAACTTTTCAAGGTCACGATATTTGCTTTATTTTATGTGTGTTTTTATACCCTAAAACAGGGTATTCAAATTGGGTATTCGTTTGTTTTTTTCTTTGATCGTTTTTGAGCTCTATTTGTATCTCTTCTTCACTCTACGCCTGCAATTTCTCTCATCTTGCATTCTTCTTCATTCTTGCTTATCAGCAATTTTGTTTGTGATGATTTGCGTTTAATTCAAAAATAAACGTCCACAAAATTGTTTATCGCATTTTGGTTTTTTATTTTTTATTTCTTAATTTCTTGTTTTGTTTGTATTTTCTGATGTTTATTTTTAGCGCCACACGCGGCCCATTTTTATTTTGTTTAATTTTTGCTTGTACTGTTGGTTGTTTTTATTGTTGCTGCCACGATAAACAAACTTTGCTGATTTAAAAGGTGCGCTAAAAAAAACACAAAAAAAGTTCTCACCTTTCCCTTTAAATTTTCCATCTCTGTTTAATGAATGAATGTGTCAGCTCTCCCTCTTTCTCTTACACTCTTTTAACTTGTTTTGTCTGCCGGCATATTTGTGTTTTTCTTTATTTTGTGTTTGGCGTTCAATGTCAAGGTTAAGACACATTTTATGTATTCATTTTCGGTGGGTGGATGTGGCGGAAGTCGGTTTGTTTTTGTGCCTTTTTCAGTTTCCCGACTTTTTTGCAGAAAGCTCTTCCTGTTCGCTTCTCTCTCTCTCTCGCTGTCTGCACATTATTATATATTATCCGTAGGCCCAAAAGTATCGTGTGGGTGTAGCGTTCTCCCCCTATTGTTTGTAATTTTCACCCCATCTCCAAATAATGGCGTAATACTTTCTCGAACGTTCGAGCTATCGCGCGCACAACTGAAAATAAATTGCGAAAGGCACGCCGAGAATAGAAAAACTGCAACAATTTGCAACTAAAAACCATAAAGTCAAAGTAACAACAAAGTCAGCGTCTTGAATTTACATACCGAACGCTACAGGGGTCCAAAGGGTGTGACTAGTCGGTAGACGGGGTAAATGATTATAAATATATACATATGTATATGGGTTTATATATTTAAATGTACATATATATAATAATGTAATGGAATACATCTTTAGATCATTTAGAGGTTTTTAAAATCTGATTAAAACGTCAGAACGGGCTCAATCCTGAGGCAATATACTAAGCACTATACGATGAGTAAAACATAATACCTTTTAATGTTTATTACGGTATATTACGATCCTCCACCTAGTTTCACACTTGCGGGCGCCTCAATGCATTCAAACATCTTAAGGTATTCCCTCAGTCGTGACTAAAACTACTGCTTGTTATTTGTTTTTAGATCGTCAAATAATATGCCAATCCCCCTTCTAAAGCGAGTACTGGTGATATGGTGTGAAAAACAAAACTAAAACGAAAATTAACAACTTTCGCACGACTTTTGTTGTTGTGACTATTGCTACGAAAGCGAGATAGCTAGTGGCCGGAAGATTTAAAAAGAGAGCGAGAAAGAGGTAGAGATATCCATATCGGTGCATAGTTTATCTATCGGCCCAGGCGTTCTGTAGTAAATATGACTGAATTATAGTCATGAGGCGTAGCAAAAATTTCATTTAAATTCCGTTGTTGTTTTTCTCGTTAGTTATTCGCCCGTACCCCTCCGTTTTCATAACCCCCGCAGCTTTACGATAATTAAGCACGTTCCAAAAATTGTCGTCTAGACTTGAAGCATAAATTTCTGCACTGTAAAATTTGTAATAACGCGGAACCCCATTACATCCATATCGATGACGATTGTTGTTTGGTTTTTTGTGAGGTTAGCGTATTGGAATAGGTTCTGTCGGATTTCTGTATACTCTGTGTAAGTTTAGGTTTCACTTTTCGCTTGGCGATGATAAACAAACAAAAGACAAACGCAGACGGGGGCAGCGGAGCATGAAATGAAATGGTGAGACTTGGATCTCGTTGGCATATGCATACATTAACTTTACAGTTTGCACAGAAAAAAATTATTTTTGAGATATTTTTTTTTTTTTTTTGCTAAAATTGAAAGAGGTAACCCTTTAAAAAGATCTTGAAACCCAATTTCTAATTTATATTTCCTTAAGAAGTATCAAAGATATACACAATAACTTACCTAGCATTATTTTATTATTTTGAAGTGAAAATAAATATTTATGTTTTTTGTTTGTGTAGTTAACTTATATGTAGGAACCATAGAAGACCTTCGAGGGAATGGGGAAACAGAGCAATTAACGACCATTTTTTTGGATAGCCAAATTGAGGAAACATTAAAATCAGCGCCACGTTAGACACTTTTTGTTCTTTGGAAGCTTTGTTGCGGACACGCTGAGTAGTTTCATCGCAACGGGTGACCACTGTGGCAGACTCCCCCACAAAATTTGTAACCGCATCCAAATCTGCAAAACCATTTGCAAATTAAAGCGCATAACGATGTGTGGGCAGAAAGAGAAATGTGGGAGAAATGGAGGAGGGGAAAAAGCAACCTGGGGAAAGGAGTGGTTCCGAAGGGGAGATGAGGAATCCGGGGAACTACTCACCTTTTGTTGAATATCAAATCAAGTATGCATTGCTTACTCGTTTTCCACTTGGCCCTCTGCCCTCTCAACCGCACAAGCTATTAATGAAATCTTTGCCAAAACGACACGCACACTGAAACTTAAATAAACATATGCACATCAGGGGAACGTGTACAGTGGTTGCTAATAGTGTTGCAAAAATCTTAGTGACAACATATTTTTTCTAACATAAAACAAAATTGAAAAGATTTTAAAACGAGTTTATTTGATTTTTTCACTAAATAAAAAATAGTAAACGTTGTATAAATGTTATAAAATCTAAAAGTATTTCAAATTATTCGAACCTCGAAATCCAATACGAAATCTACATATTTAACCACAGTATCTGGTGCATTGCAGCAGTCTACAAACCCACACATCCAGGGGGCGCCTATCGAACGGCGCATGACTCTCCGGCGGAAAGTTCCCTCGACGTCATTATTGTCGTATTTTCATTGCCAACAGACAATGCCAGGCAACTCCATCTCCTCCTCATCCTTTTTCTTTGGAACCTCCTGCATTTACCACCCACATCCGTATCCACACATCTGTATACATACATATATACACATGTGTGGCTCCATCCGCAGGCTTTTTGCCAACTTTAAAGGCTTCGTTGGCTCAGCAGTTTCCGTCCCTCTCCCCATCGTTCTATCTCACTCTCTTATGCAGAACTTAAATCTACACACAAAACAATTGGTGAAAATATTTTGTTTAGAAACCTTTAGAAAAAAAGATTCATATTAGAAGGATCTTATAGATTTGATGTATTTTGAGTTTCAAATTTTGAAATTTCAAAAAATATATTTTACTGATTATAAACCATTTAAAATAAAAGTAACATTTTTTGAGACATATTTCAAGAGCAATACAAATTTTTTCAGTGCATTGCCACCCTTTTCCTACTGCTTGCTGCACTGCTTCCCCATTTTTGCCAGCATGATGTCGTCTGTTGGTTCATAAGCCAAGCCTTAGGTGTGTGAGTGTTTATCTGTCTGCCTCCTGTCTGTCTGTGTGTGTGCTTTTAGGCTTTTGTGTTGTGCCATTCAGCCAAATGAGAAAGAGAACCCCAACTCCTCCTTACCCCTCTCTTTCCCACTGCAGGCTGAAATTGCAATCAATATTGTTGTTGTTGTCGAGCAGCTGCCAGACACAAAAATAAAACGCAACGTGCAAAAAAAAGTGAAAAAATAAGTGGAAACAGTAAAAACGAGCCTGGCGAAATGAAAGAGCAAGGATGAAAGGTATGGTATGGAGTGGGCGAGGGGGCGTGGATGAACAAGTTGAAAAGCGAAAAGTAAAACAGAAAACAGAACAGGAACACAAAACATGAAATGTTTGTGCAAATGAAACAAAACTGGTGTCCTGCTCCTTCTTTTCTCTCACTCTCGCCTTATCTGTCGGTCTCTTTCGGACCTATCTGGAGTTCTGATTGGAACTCTCCTGCTGCAGTTGGGATCCTATAGGAGCATACTGAAAAAAATGGGGTAATGTATAAATATTTTATGGCGGACTGAATATTTTAAAGGAATTCCCTTTATTAAATTAACAACACCCTAAATTATTAAATTGTAATATTGAAAGGTAAAAAACAAAAGAAAAATGTGAAATAGGAAATTATTTGGGGAATACAATATTTATTATAACAAAATAACTTCTTATTAGATGTTTGTTAAATTTTTTTTTAGATTTTATAAATTAGTAATCTTAGTTCCAATTAAATAATTAATTTAACTCTGAAGAACTATTCAAATTTCAAATATTATTTTTACAAACTCGGTATTTTTCGTTAAGTGCATGTTATGCATTCGGACTGCATTGCCTGTGTATATTTGTGTGGGAATGTTTGTTTTGTTTCCTATTTGATATCCATTAAAACGATTCCACATTCGGCGTTTGTCTGCTGCCCCTGACCCTGTCCCAGACAAAACTCCCTACTTTCTCCCCCTTTCTCCATTTCTCCATTTCTCCAACCCCCTTTATTTTTGCCATTCAATCTGATTGCGAATGCATTCAGCCTTTTGTGGGCGTGGTGGCCCCTGAACTGTAGGGGGATTTTATGTTGCATTTGCAATTTGTGTCCCTTGCAGTTCTTATTCCTCCTTTTTTGCCTCTGCCACTCGGTTTCTCATGTTTATTTGTTTATTAGTTGCAATTTTAGTTCGGTAAGGAAGCATAGATAAAATGGGAAATGTGGAGGTCGAAATTGAAAATTGACAGTCTGGCAGTTTTTGCAACATTTTAACCCTTGCCATTTTTCCATTTCCCCATTCAAGTTTTGACACCTACTCAATCACAGTCTCTTTTGCCTAGCCATGAAAAATCCTCAATCACTCTTTTATATTTTTTTCCCCCATTTTCCCAATCCTCTAAAAGGAGTCAGACAAGAGCAACAAATGAAGCTTAAATTTTAATCGTCACTCTGACGATAATGTTGATGATTCTCCTGCCCCGCTCCTCATCTTATTTTTCACGCTTTACCCATCTCGGTTTCGGGTTCTGCAGTTTCCTTTTCTTCATCTGCTCCATGCATCCTGTCAAAGGACAACAAGCGGCGAGGACGTTTCGACGCCGTTCAAAGTCATTTGGTTTTATGATTATTAGCTTGTTTAGTTCTCTTTCTCCCATTTGGCATACCCTGTACATCTGGTGAAAGATGAGGTATTTAGAATTCTAGGACTTAAATATATCTCATCAACACTTTAAATTATTTGTTATGTGTAAATTACTTCCATAGTTGGGTAGATGTAAACCTTAAAAAATAATTTACAGGCTACTATTTTAGAATACAAAAAACTATCAAATTTCAAAACGATTTCAGTTATATTGAGATTTAGATGATGTGCAGGATATATTTAAGTCTTCACTCTTTTTCACACACATTTTTTCTAGTAGCTAAAGCTGGTATTTTCTGTTTTTTTTTTTTTGTGGGTGCGTAGCTGAAGGAAAACATATTCTTTATGCTTATATAATATCTATTTAGTTGCACTCAGGCAAGTGCTTACCCCGCCCATTTAGTTTGCCCGTTTGTTGCTTGTTTGCTGTTTGTCTGTCCCCATTCTCGCTCTCTCTTTCATCCGAACTATAGCTATCTCTATCCAGCTCCTGCGACACGACTGATTGCGCTTGTTGTGCGATAACCGTTGCCATTTGTATCTTTTCCATCTTTTGGCCATAACAATTTGACGCTTCATGACTTTGGATAGGGACAATATGCCACAGGCGAACGAAAGAGATAGGGATACCGTTCGAAAGAGATGGAGTGCTGTGTTCGTTTCGTGTTAACAACAATTGCGTTTTGTTTAATTGAATAAGTGCCTGGGCGGTCCGGCAAATGTCAATGGCTTTAAGAGTACGAAAATAAATATAAAATTCGAGGCTTGAGGCGTTGATTGCAGACCAAAAAGGAAAAAAATAAAATAAAGCAAATAAAAGATATAGTGAACAGTGTGGAGACTCAAAAGGTCCCGACATTAGCAGCATGACGAGGACATAAAACGCATTAAAGACATTTTTTTCTCCCCCCATTTTTGGGTGCATGCAACAGCGGCAACATCATTTGCCCCGTTTTGGGCAATAAAAGCAAATTATTTTTACGATCAAACCGCCGCAAATAAATAAATGCATTTTTGTAGGTTTTCTCCGCCAGCTTCCTTCCTTTGTCGCTCCCCCTTTTTTGGCTTTTTCTCATTTTTATTTCGGAGGCGACGACAACAAATGCATTTTTATGCGTTCGCCCCAGGGCGTGACAGATCATTAGCGGAAGGGTTAAAAAATTCGCTAAAATAAAAACGAAGGAAATGGGGAGCAAAACGAAACAAAAGGAAGCGCACCAAATTTCTTAATCGCATGACGGAATGGGAAAAAGTGTGGAAGGGAATTAAGCTAATTGCAGGATAATCAGGCGAAATTCATTTCCTGTAGCCCAGAAAAAAAAGTAAAGAAATAGGGGAAACTTGGACAGAACTCCAGAATATAAGTATAGAAAATTTATGATGTTTTTGCACCTTTTGAAGGAAGTAAAGGGAACTATATCATTCATGAGAGTATTTGATAAGGACTATAATTAAATTTGAAAGAGTACGAAAATAAATACATAGTTTAAACTTCTTTAAAACCCTAAAATATGCCACATAAATATGCATAATATCTTAAGATTGTCTAAAATTATAATTAATTACTTTTCAAATACAACAATTTATTTGTCCTTTTAAAAATAAATTCTACAAGTTTATTTGCTCTATTGACCTTTGATGATTCCCCCAATCAACTCCATATCCCAACGCAACCCACGGATCCAAAAAAAACTTTCTCACGCCATTATTTCTGTGTTCAATATTGTGCACTGCTGCCGAGCAACCCAATCACCGATATTTGTAATTAACAATAACACACAGTTATATATATAAAGTGTGCAACATGCAGGCCGCACTCTTTGGGGCAACGATCGCTTGCTTTTGATATCCGATGATCGAAGCGGATCGAAACGAATAAAATCGGAAGGGGAATGGCTTCATTTCATTGTGTGGCGGCAATTGCTGAAAGGCTCGTTGCACATGCGATAAATGCAACGTATCTATTGCAGCATGCCACATCGATCGGCAACATCATCATCACCGGCAGCAGCAACTAAGACAAGTTTATTGAACTTGGGCAGGCGGTGGCGCCAGCGGCAATTAAAATTAAATGTTAAATGTGGCAACAGGAGAGCGGCAAGGGGCCAACTACTACAGTGTGTCCAACCTTAAACGGACAAAATGTTGTCGCTGATTCAATTAAAGAGCAAAAACTAATCAACGAAAATTGGGCTCGAAAAAAAAGAGAGCAACAGAAAAAAAAACGAAGCACACACATGTGTAAAGCGAAGTAATTTTTTTGTTGTCTGCCTTAAAAAGTTAACTTTCACTTTCGGGTGCAACTCCTTTTCCCTTCTTTCTCTTCTTCACTCCACCTGATGACAGCCACCAGCAAATGATAATAAAAATGCAACATTTATTAAGGGGAGAGCGAAGTGATTTGGGGGGGTTTTTATCGATGATATGGCCGTTGCCTCGATCAACTTTACTTTCGTTTCTTTTTATTAAAAAATGTGAGTGCAATAAAAAACTGCATTTGCCTGAGATTTAAATCAATAAAAATACATAAATTGCAAATGGTCAAAAGCAAAAGAAAGTGACACTCAAGCAGTAAAAACGGCGAGAAATTCATACCCAAAAACAAATCCTATAAATAAATATTTACACTTCTCGCCTTCGACTTATGCCTTTCTGTCCTCGTTCCTGTTTCCTCGCTGACCTGGAAAATCGAAAGCCCTGAATACTTTATAATAAAAGCTGTTGCTGTCGATGCTTTTGTAATTGCTTTGACTGATAATATTGCAGCTTCTTTTTCTTATTTCGCCTTCCTTCACTCGCAATTCTGTTGTTGATGTACGAGTTTCTTGGGGTTCGTGTTGAAATTGATTTCAATACTCTTTAAAGAGGTATTGTTAATAAAACCAAATACATTATATTACTTAATTTTAGGCTTTGTTTTGTTAGATTTTGTTAAAGTACCAAAAATCGTTATAATCGTACATAAGATAAATGGAGTGGTCAAATTTAAATAAATTCATGTACCAAATTTCATAACATCGGTTTACTTTATCATAATGGGAAATGATTCTCAAAGGGTATTCGAATTTTCAGACGCCTTCATAAACCCTTTTTGTTTATCTTCTTCACTTTCTTTTGTTGTGGTTGTTTAACCTTCTTCGCCTGTTGCTGTAAAATAAATAAATAAATGCTAAAAATGGTTTACCCTTTGGCCATTCCGGCAAATGTCCTGCAATAATTTTTAGCATTCGACTGACAGCGGCAGAAATCTTGAAAGTGCGGGTGAGAAAGAGAAGGGGGCTGTTGCACATGACCGTGTTGCATGACTTTGTAGTAAACCTGAAATTCAGTTTGGAGTTGACTTCGTTTCGTTTTTTATACAATTTTTTCTCGTTTCTGTCCCGCATCTTGTTTATGCACGCGATAAAATGGTTGTACAAAGAAACCAAGGAAAAAGGCAAAAAATGTTTAAACGTAAATTCAGGCAACAACAAAAGCCTTGAACATCCGTTGCCAAGCTGAAGTTTCTGGGGTTTTAATCTTAAGGTAGCATCTGCTGGGCAGGCTGACATCCAACTCTTTTTAATTTTTCTTTATTTTTGGGGACGGGTAAGGGGTTTTCTTATCAACAGTTGAACTTGTCAAGGTTTGGCCTAGGCCTATAAACAAGGTCAGAACAGAACGGGATCTGTTTCAGCTTTTACTTTATCATATTGTTGATTTTTAATTGCCATCAAGCAAGGTGAAAAAAAGACAAAGGTTGTGGAAAATTTTCAAAATATTTCTAAACTGCAAAAACTTGTATTGCATAAAATTAAGTTTATTGCCACTATTTAGTTTCTTATCCCAAATGCTTTCCATCAATTTAAAACTAATCTCAAATATATTTTTCCTTTCTTTGCAGGTAAGTGAAGTTGCCTCAAAAGATGTGCTCCACCTTCTCAAGTGCAGAGGCCATAAATCGCGGCAAGTGGCAAACGAAGAACTTTAGCTTTACGGCCAGGTGGGAGGGTGATTAATGGGAGAGATGGGGTTTTCTCGGGGAGCAGCTCCCTGAACTCCCTGAATTATTTGTAGACGCTTTAAGTTAAACGCTCCCCGTGGCGCCATAAACAAAAAACATTTAAGCGCAGTTTAACGGTTCAATGACATAATGAATTTAAACACTAGGAAAAAATAGAAAGAAAGTGTAGCGTAGTGGAAACAAAACAAAGTTTTGCGCTTTAGTTGAATTTATAATTTTTTTTTTTTAATTTTAATGTCATTGGGTTTGTAATGTACCTAACCAAAAAAATGTATGACATATTTATATATAAATATTTAAAACTTTTGGGTTAATGCGTTTCTAAAGTCAAAGAGTGTATAACTGTTCTGTTATCAGTAGGATGATTTCTCGCTGTGCATACGCCGCTTGCAACAACAAGCTGGCTAACAAAAGAGGATCCTAGGATCCAGGACTCGTCTGCTGCCTTGCTAATTAGCTGCATTCATAATTTCGTGCACATTATTTACATGCTAAGCAGGCGCCGACCAAAGGAAAGGAAAAGGAGGGGAAATGAAGCTCAGACAGAAGGCAACCGCAGTGTGGTTGCCACGCCCTCCTGCTCCTCTTGCAGCCCCCCTTTTTTTCGCCTCTTGTCTTGGCTCATTTACAGTTATGCAGAGCATTCCTTGCCAACTTTGCAAAGAACTCTTACAACTGCGAAAAGAACAAAAAGAAGGCTAAAAGGCTGAGGGCCAAGAGGTGCCAGCGTGTTGCAAGTGAAAACTTTTTTAATTGAATACATTTTTCAAGTTTATTTTGTGTATTGAACCCAGGCAGCTGAGCAAGTTTCTTAAGTGAGGCAAAGAAACGTGGCTTGCAGTTTACTCACCCTTATAATTTTTCGTAGAGTGTAAACGACTGCACTTGGCTTAAAGCTGTCTTAAGCTGAAGTTGGTTTTTTGTCATCCTCAATATTCTAAGGCTTCTCGCAGCGGGAGGTTTTCTTTTAACTCGTTTTTTATTCCTTTGGTTTGTCTTGTTTTCTTGGCTTTGACTTTGGCTATGGGATTTCGTAAAGCACTATATTATATGACCATTATAAACCGATTATTTGTGAAATCAAATTAAAATTTATAAATTAATTTTTGTTTGTAATAAAAACCATAGAACGTCAAAAAGTTACTAAAAAGGATTTAATATTAAATTATTTTCGAAGGATAAACTTTATCTAGGGAGCTCTTAAGTCAGCTTTTGTGGCACTCACACAATGGACCTTTAAGCTGCGTCCCCTCAATCGATAAAATATTTAAATGCCAGCAATCAATTTCCATTTCTCGCTACTCGAAGCGAATTATCCTGGCGCCATCTTGGCAGACACTTTCCGAGAGCCATATCAAGTGGCCCCAGAGGTGCCACACAGAAAACCCCCACTCTATTGTGATTTATAGAGAAGATAAAGTGGGGGCGGGGCAGGCAGAAGGTCAGACACGCTAATTACCCGATCAACTGTCGTCCTTCCTCTTCGCAAGCACTCAACTTGTGCCGGGAAAACTCGGAATGGTAGCCGCCAGACATTTCATTCATTCAACTTTATGGCTGGCTGTCGTCTGGCTAATACGTAACTTTTATTTTTCAATTTTGCCGCAACTCTTTCGTTATTTTTATTTTTTGCCCTTGCTGGTTTTCATGTTTTGTCAACATTTTTCCGCTTTGTTTGTTTCGTCTGGCTTTTCCTTAATTTCCCTCCTTTTGTTGGTTGTCCTTTGGCTCTTTCATGATTACAGTTTTGTGTGGCCATTGTGCAGTTTGCATCCACAAATCAATTTTCCACTAGTCAACTTCAATTATTCAATAATTGTTTATTGTCGACATTAATTTCGGTTTGTCATCCTCGCTGATTTGCATTTTGAAAATGGAAAAACGACAGAGGAAAATCCAAATCGAATATTGCCTATAAAAAAAGTCAAAGCTCAAATTCGGTTTTGTGGCCATAAAAAGCTTTGTTTTTGGCCACTTGGCTGCCAGCTGCTGCCACTTTTCAGTTTTCAACTTTTGGTTTTTCTCTTTTTTCGTTCATTACGCGGCCTGTCAAATTAAATTTGACTTGCGGTTGCCAAATTCGTAAACGCTCACAGAAATAACAAAAACGACAAAAAATATCAACAAATAAAAAGAAACAGAAACAAAAATGTCAAAAGCACAACAAAATAAAGTAAAACAAAAGCGTATGAAACATAAAACGCGACTTGCTTTGCAATCAGAGTGCAATTTTAATTTCAGTTTTGAGACTTTAATTTTGAATATTTTTAATGGGTTGCTGGAGTTGCTCTTTTACTGATATTTAAATGTAGAAGATTATGTTAATCATTTTTAATTAAAAAAAATATTCATGTGTATTGCTTATGTTCATTTTTTCATTTTTGTCAATTGTTACAAATTATTTATTATTCTCATTGACATTTATTCCCATCTTTAATGTCCCTTTTTAATTTTCGAAAAAAATTCTCAATAACTTTGAGATCATTTTTGGATGTATCATATCATGGAGAATAAATATTCATTCATGTTTTTATTCCCCATTCGGTTTTTTAATTTATTTTGTAATTAAATCGCACGTTAGATTTTATGATTATTTCAACTTTTTACAAGTGATGATTCAACGATTTCCTTGTATAAATTCTTATATTTCACTCCATCCTTCGCTTATTGCATTTAATTAACTTGCTGGCCGCTGATAAATATTACTCATACGCCAGAGTATCCGATCCGCTCGATCACTGAAATTGGCCATAGAAAAACGCGTTTGAAACGAGTTGTTCAATGCAAAAAAAAAATTGTGTGCGTAGCTCAATGGCTCACTACCTTTCTCTCTCTTTTTCTCTAACCAAATGCGAAGCGATTGCACAAAAAAACGTGCCACGCATTTGAGTGAAGTCAATCACACGCCCGTTGTTTTTAGTGCTTCTTTTTTATTTATTTATTGCACTGGGAGGTAAATGCACTTTACACACGCCGCCACGCCCCATTTTCCGCCCAGATTTTCCCATTTTACGCAAGTAACAACAAAATGTACACGGGCAAATTTTATGAAATATTCACATTGCATTAGGCGACAATTTATGACTTTTAATTAACCATCCGAACAAGTTGACGAAAAAAAAACTTTGTTTTATTTTCACATTTGCATATTGATTAAAATGTTGATAAAAAGAAAAGTGCAGAAATGTTGAAAATGCACAGGAATTCGAATTGATATTATTTTGAAAAAATAACTGTCCGTGATAAAGCACCATCCATTTAACTGTCAATTTCTGGTTAGCAAATAAGCAGTGGCAAGTGTAGAAAACTATAGAAAAATCCAACCAGATAAGCCCAGTGGGGGGGAGTTAGGGAAGCCTTGAACGTGCCACGAATAAATAAAAAGCGGCAAAGTGAAATACCAAAACAAAGCATTCGGAAATAGTGGTCCACAGGCAATGGTTCTCTATCCCTACTACCACTTTGATATACAGTCAAAACTCTTTAACAAAAAAAATGTATAGGGGTAAAAACTAATATAAACATCAATAAAATGAATAAATATTTTTTCCGTACATCTGAAATAAGGTAATATAAAGATATTATTATTAAGGTCAACAAAAAAATTTAACTAGTCTAGTTTATATTTGAAAGCAAATATATATTAACAAAATATTTATAAATAATAGTTCAAAATTTTTAATAAACTGAAGTTAGACCATATATGTTGCATTACAAACTTCACATAGAAAATGTATCTGATATTTTCCATGTTTTATAGAGGTAGTGTTACCCTCTACTATTTAGTCACCATGGCCCTGTATGCTTCTATTCCCTGAGTTCTTAAGCTCTGTCTGCATTATTTTTATTTTACCGCTTCCACTGTTGTTTTTGTAACCTTGGGGCTTTGTTTCAGCGGGCATTAAACTACGACTACGACTATGGGAAAGAAGAGTAGCTCCGAGTTAGCGAGCGAGAGGGGATAGAGCGAAAGCCTACGATATCAGTGTCAATATTGCGCTCGAACGCCGTGTAATTCTATTAATTATATTTATAAATTACACGCACATATACTAGAGTAGGCATTGCCACACAGATGCACTGAGAATTTCATGTTTTGTTTATTTTATATAATAATATTTCACATACATACCTGTTGTATTTTTTGTCAGCTATTTTCTTGTTTAATGCTTTTGTAATTGTTGTTCATCATTATTATTGATCCCTAATAAGCAAGTCAATCTATGGAAGCTAGCCATACAATATATCAATTTTATTAAAAACAATATTTTTAATAAGTTTTTTTAAGAACTGGACTTTGTCTTTTATTAGTTTGATTGCATTTAATTTACTAAAATTTTTTAAATAAGTTAATTTAACATTGAAGTTTGGACTTATATTTAAACTTTAAAAACTAAATAATTTTTGAAAATATCCCAAAGTTATTTTCGGTGTATGTATACTGGCACACTGATGCGCGATGCAGTCATTGCAACAGACTCGCTGCTTCGCCGTTTTTCAATGGATCTGTCCTTGGCAAAGTGCATTGCCGGCAGCGACGTCGGCGTCGCAGTCAGCGTCAGCAGAGCGTTGCATTGCGTTCATTCGCCTCGAGTGCAGTTGCAATTGCAATTTTACAGTCTGCTCTTTGCTGCCGCAACTCTGCTGCAGCGCTGCCCTGAGTTTGTGCCGCCTGCTTTTGCTTAATTTATTGACTTGGCTGCGGCAATTTATTTGCCAAGCGACTAAAACTTCAATTACGCACGCACTTTCTAAAAATACAGCACCAAAAAAATAAAGAGACTGGAAAAAGGCCGAAAATTGTTCAGTTTCATTTTAATTTTCGGTTTCTCGGGTCGCTGCAAATATTTATGAAACAAACTTTATATTGTGGTCACAAAAGACTTGCATTGTTGTTTGAGGGCTGCGAAAAGGAAAGTACACAAACACACGCTAAGTGGGTCACTTGAAAAGATCAGCTGTCATATGCATAGCTATATATGCATACAACTGGGGTCGAAATTATAGCTCTGAGCGGGGTCTTAAAGTAAACGATTTCACAATCCATATAAGTATTTCAAGGAACTAAAATATGACCGTTCCCCCAACTTATAAAGATAAATTATATGTCATTGATCAAACAATGTCTACACCCCCACCTTAGATCGAAACGAAATTGGAAAAATTATTGTTTTTCAAGTACTTGGCATCATCGGTGCTAATAACTTAAACACAGCTGTGTGTATATAGCAAAGTTTTCAGGCTCAAGGCTTGAGGTTGGTTTTGATAAGAAGAGTTTTGAACAAAGGAAAGGGGCCTGACATTATCGATTTCATTTTTTTTCCAGCTGCAGCTGGCACTTGAGCAAACATCATCGACTTATCAGGACTAAACTTTGACTTTCATTTACAAGATTTTGCACGGAGTAGAAGAATGGAGCCCTTTCATTAGCTAACCATTAATGAGAATTATATTGACAATTGTTCGTCGCGATCAATGCATTTTCTTTGTTTTCGTTTGGGTTTCCTTTCTTGGCGCCATAGACTGGTCACTTGACTTAACCTTTTGCCACGCCTACGTCTACGTCCACAGAAAATCCGATTATTCACATGAGATAAAGACTCGAACAAGTTTTTGGTCAATATGCCATTTCAAAATTAATATTCTCACGGCGCAAAGTTTTGGTTTTCTCTCTGATTTTAGCAGTTTCGTTTTCAATTGCATTTTGGTGTCTGTTGATTTCCTGCTCTGTTGAAATCTCCCCTCATCGTTTTAATTTTTTGTTACACTGAGAACAAGTATATATAAATCATTTTGGGGATGAATTTTTTCTGGTACTCAACCAGAAAGTATTTTTAAGATATATAAAACCTAGGAAAATTTTTTAAAGTAACTAAGAAATTTATTTTCTTATCTCAAAATAAAGTTTATTAAATTTGTAACTTATTATTATGAATATAAACTTAAAATTGCATTTTTTTCTCTGCACAACATTTGTTTCTTGTTTACTGCCATCGTCGTTGTCTGACGATTTTTGTCAGTTGATCTTTGACACATTTCAGGGTGCGGCTCTTCAGCTCTTCCCCCTGTGATTTTTTGTTGATTTTCGGCTTTTTTGGCCTGCTTTGATTGGTTTTCTGTTTTTTTTTTTGAGCCGTGAGTAGGTGACTTTTCAGCTGTTTTAGATGTTTATCATTCCTCTTCCTCTTATTCGAGCGACATGTGCACGTACAGCAATTGTTTTTATTTTTGTAGATTTTTTTAGCCTTCTGTTTGTATTGGCAGCATGTTCCTTTGTGATGGGCGATTAATTGCATATTAATTTTGTTTATTTTTAAGGGGGTTGAGGCACCGCCTATCTTGGCACGTTTCCTGCGGTAAGTGGGTGAAATGAAAAAAACTCAAGCAAAAGCAAACAAAATCCACACAATAATAGCAAATAAAATGTGCTTAAAATTTCGTGCGCGTGTTGGCAGGTTTTTTCATATTATTTTTTTAGCTTGTCCCTCGTCGCAGCGTGAGAACAAAAAACGAAACTCTGCTTTAAGTTTTTTAATTAGTTTTTAAGTTCAAAGCACCTGTCACCCTGAAACAAAAAGTGTAATTTCCAAACTGCAGCGAAGCTGAAATGGAAAGCAAATTTTCGCTTTCAATTTGGGTAACTTGAATGCAATCTCCTTGTTGCCATCTCTTTCTGCTTCTGTTTGCCACGCCCACCTTTTTCAGTTGGCAGCTGCCAACGACCGTTATTTTTCTATTACCCGTGTTCGCTTTTTTGCAACATCATCTTCATTAGCGATCGGTAGCAAAGGCATGGTGGTGCAAAATGTTGGGATTAGGCGATCCAGATAGGAACTTAAGAGGCATAAGCTTTAAAAAAGTGGTTAAATGTTCGCTTCACTTTAAAAATGCTAATTTATAAAATGTTCATTTGTATAATGTTCATTTTTAAATATTAATTTGTAAAATGTGCATTTTTAAAACTATATTGGTGAATTTATATTGTTGAAATGATTTGTTTATAATTAAATTAGTCCCACTGTTCACGTCATTTTCCCTGCTGCTTCTTTTTGATCATCTGCTGCTGCAATGGCAAATAAATTCGTTTTTTTCTGCTTCTGTTACAAGTTACTTAAACAATTGCCTAGTTGTGGTTGTTAGTTTTGTTGTTTACCTTTTTTTTTATGCGCTTTGCACAATTTTGCGTTTGTTGAACCTCGTTTGTTGTAGCTTTTGCTTTTGTCTTTCGCTCTGTGTGTGATTGTTGCAAAATTAATTTTTAAGTGTATGAAGTAGAAAGCTCAACAAGTGGGCAATTGTGGGCGTGGGCTTTTCAGGCAATTTGTCCATATGCTTGTTGTTTTTGCCGGCGTCTAATTTCAGTAATTATATTCAAATTTAAAACCATGTAAATTTCTTACAAAATTATTTGCATTTAAATTGCCTCAGCGGGCAGAGCGCGAATGAACGTCATTGTTAACAATTATTGTGAATTACCTATAACAAAAAAAAAAAAAAAAAGATTTGCTTTTGTGCTGCTGGCTTCTCATTTTCTCTATTTTGTTCCCTCTTTCTCGGGCTTTAAATGAAACCGAATTGAACTTGCCGCCCACACAATGAGAACGCGTTCTCTTTCTTTCACCACCCCCCTTATATGGCCCTCTCTTTCACTATATTGATTCAGCTCTGAATTGCTGACATCATACTATTATTATTGTTATTGTTGTTTTTGCGTTAGCTAGAAATTGCAATGCACTTTTAAGTCAACTTGTTGTCGCTCTAACAGTAAAATGGCAAATAGCTATAAAAGCAACAACGACAACGACTAAAGCTGCTCAATCGAACGAGTCGAATGATTCACTCTTCAACTTGCATAATATGTGTGCACGGAAAAAAGGGAAATTCCGGAATTCAATCTGTTAATATAAAAAATTTAAATAATATAATACGCATTGAACTAATAGCGTTGGGTAAAAGGAAAATTCATAAAAATACTAATGATTGGTTTCGGTTTCGCTATGGTATTAGTATAAAACTATTTTTTCTGCCTACAAAATGAAGTTTTTATAAGTTTTTCGAAGTGCATTTCCATCACGTTTTGAAACCCAAGAAAGCTGCTAATTATCCGTAATTAATGAAATGTCACTGCACACATATCGCTTTAATCGATGAACGATCGATCGCAAATGGATTGGAACAGTTCGCTAAGTCGTATGTAGATGGCTCTAATTGAATATTGCAGTAATTAAAAATATATTCTAGATGCCGGCGAATTTATCGCTTTTGTTTGAATAACAATTTAACGCTTTGTAATTTATGGATTGCATTGAGTGAAATCTATTTTTACACCATGCACTTAATAACGTTTGTGATGATGACATTGTCTGGTGGTCTTGACACTGGTGTCACTAATAAAATTATAATACATGGGCGTTTTCTGAGTGTTTTATACCATTTTCCAAGACCTCCGGTTGCTCAATTAGTCATGACAAGTGGTGCGAGCTCTTTATTATTATTTGTTATTATTATTTTTTTTTTTTGCTTTTTCTCCCAAGCCAAATGTGTTATTATTTATTAAATATCGCTCTGCCCGCTCCTTTGTTTGAGCTCGGCGCATTATTTTATTTTTGTTATCTTTTTTCCCAGCGGGTTTACGTTCTTATCGCTGGCATACTCGGCGTATGCTTAATATAAGTATACTCGGAAATGTTCCTCCTCGATAGCTATGTCACTCCCGATTTGAGACGAGGTATCCGCTATATTCCCCAAGGAAGTAAGTTTGTTTTTCATTCTTAACTTGGTAGCTGTTTTAACTGGTTTTTTCAAGAAGTTTCTTGTATGTTTTTTTTGACCCGAGAAAAAATAACCCTTTTGTTGTCATAAGTCTGAGGCACATTTATTATGGGAAGTGGAGAAAGAGCTGCAAACCTAAGTCTAGCCCTATCTTAATAAGAAATCTCCCGACCGCATAAATAACACTTAACATGTTGTGGTCTCAACACATTCGGCCCTTAGTCCCTTTCTGTTGTCTCACTTCCCCTTTTCCCCTTTTTAGACCATATTTCATACGAAATTTGCTTGTTATTTTGTGTACCTATACATTTTTCTACTCTTTATAAAAGGTTGTTATAATTTGGTTAGAAAGTTTTTTGCTTGTAAGATATCTTATTTGTTAGATCTGCGTTTCCCTTTATTAGTCAACTTGTCAAGTTAAAATCTGCAATTATTTAAGTTTGGTTATACAGATATTTTTAAATTCAATGATTATTTATTTTGTATAGCTTTTTTGCAATTTTTCATTTGAATATTTTTATTGATTGTGTTTCTTCATTTAAAGTCACAAGAATTTTTCCTATACGACATGAAAGGTAACTTAAATAGCTAGTAGGGGTATGGAAATGTAGTTTTCTTGGTAAGAAAATATACCAAACCATTTGTGGTCATATTATGGTGGTTTTTCCCTCCTTTCTCCCCCATCAAAGTTGTCAACAAAATAGAGTAAAAAGTGGCACAGAGCCGAGCCGCCTTTGTAGTTTTACCCCAGCAAACATGTTTGGTTTTGGTCTAATTATGCTGCCATGTGGGCTGCCGTGTTGTTAAGTGAATTGCCTTTACCTTGTGACTCGACTAATTTCGTTTGTTTTACTTTTGGCTGTCCACTCGCTAATGAATTTTAATTGCAATCTGGCAGGGAATGCACTGTGACCCCTACGAAAGGGAATTCCCACAATTTTCCGCTGACATTTTCCCTAGTATTTTAACCCCAGAATTTTCACGCCAACGCCCACGTAACAAATTGTGGCGATGAGGTGATGATGACTTAACCCAAAAGGGGAGGTGGTTGTTTTATTTTTTTTTCTCTTTAACAATATGCGTTGGCTGACCACAGACAACAATTACACAATTATGCGAGAGAGAGACGGCGGGGAACGTGCCGTAAAAGCCTTGAATTAATTAAAAATCTAAGCCTAAGCTTGGCGGTCATAAATAAGCCTGACGGCCACAATAATATAACAATGCCACTGGCCGACAATAATATTGTTTAACAGCCACAAGAAGAAAGGCACATAAAAATGATTTTGTAACCAATATAAGTACAAAACATGATTCAGAAACTATGTACCCATTTTTAGGAGTTTACCTGTTGGATAATTGCAATTAAAGTTTAAGTGCGATTGGCATTTTCATACAGTGCGAGACATGGCTTTTAATTCATTTACGGCTTGCTGATTGAATGTTGATCGATTTAAGTGTTCATAAAAAGGAAATAAATAAATCTATTGCTTCAGAATGAAAGCTGCACATTTTGTTAATATATGTGATTGGTCAATGTAAAATAGAGCAGTCATAAAAACGTTCACCTAATCAAGTTTAATCAAAATTGCCAGCCAAGTATTCGATGTACATTTTTATACCCGTTACTCGTAGAGTAAAAGGGTATATTGTATTCGTGCAAAAGTATGTAACAGGTAGAAGGAAGCGTTTCCGACCCTATAAAGTATATATATTCTTGTTCAGGATCACTAGCCGAGTCGATCTAGCCATGTCCGTCTGTCCGTCTGTCCGTCTGTCCGTCCGTATGAACGCTGAGATCTCGGAAACTATAAAAGCTAGAAGATTGGCATTTTGCATGCAGATTTTAGGAGTTCCTACGCAGCGCAAGTTTGTTTCAAAAGGTGCCACGCCCCCTTTAACGCCCACAATCGCTTATATACGATTTTATTTAAATATAAATTTAAATATTTCGGAAAAGTGAAAATGCAGTTTTATTTTGTTTATCAATACCTATCGAAATGTAGAAGAAATTTTTCAAATCGGACCATTCGTTTAAAAGTTATGCGTGATCAAAGTTTCTATCTCCATCTCCCTCGCACTCCTTTTACCTGAGTAACGGGTATCTGATAGTCGGGGCACCCGACTATAGCGTTCTCTCTTGTTTATAATTTAGAATGGTGATGGTAAATTCTCAGATTTTCGACTTTGCGTTTTGAAACCGTTTAATGTTTTCCTACGCACTGTAGCTGTGCTTAATTGAATGCATAAATCAAACGAGTGCATTCATTTAGAGTCCTCAATCCCGCCCCTCGTTGGCATGTCAAGTGTCAGTTACACAAAACTCTGAAAATGTGGATTAAAAATGGGTGGAGTTCGAATCACCTCGAATCGTGCCTTTGTCTATCGGCGTCCCAAAGAAATAGTTAGATACAAAAAATAACAAATGAAACGAAAATCGACGGAGCACTGAAAAAATATTGCCAATTAGAATTAATGTGAGCACTCGCGATGAGATTTCGTAGTCGCAGAGTCGGACATGTTTCCAATTATTTTTGAATATTTCTCTGCTATTTGCACTTGTCGGTATTCGGCTGGTCCAAAGTAACGAAAAAGTACATTGATTTATAGAGGAAGTTTGCCGGGCTCAAAGAGCCGCCGCTGACAGCTCAATTTGTCATGAGATACAGATACTGCAGACACACGTAACTCAAAGTTAGACACCGAATCGGAGGCTGGGTTTTTGGATTTTTGGGTTCGACCTTCTCCTGGTTGCTATTTGCCTAAAGATCTTTCAACTGGTATTACGCATGGGAGTCTTCGAGTTATCCCCGATATTTGTTATCCGCTGTTTGAGCTACTCAAATATTGATTGATCACAAATTCCGTGAACAACAAAGAGCCTCTAAAATTTGGCAGATTTTCTGGCATATTAAGTCAAGGGGAAAAGGTTACTAATACATAAATATTGAGTTAGGTGCTCAGCCTTCATGGAAAGATCTTTTTGACACTTATTCTTTATAATTGTTCGATTGTATCTTCTTAAAAGTGTGTTAATATGTCAATACTTTAAACAATTTAAATTTTCAATATTAAATGAAATCATTAATGCAAAGTAAGACTTAAAGTACTTTAATATTCCACTATATCGATCGTAAGCCCTGTGCTGAAGTTCTGAGGTCCAGTAAATATACAAATTAGTATGTAAATGTTTTTCTTTCACACGAAATTTCAGCGCACATGGGTTAAATGTAATTAAATGTGTTTACCCGACAAAAGCCGAGAAAAGGAGGCATTAATTAAACAGAAAATAATATTCAAATGTGTCCATGTCTGGGCCTGGCTTACACATGTTGCCCATCGATCTGACGCCCTGTTTTCTTTCCCCCTTCTTACTTCTATTGAATCATTTGAATACGAAATAAAATGTTAGTGGCTCTGGCAAAAGTTGTGGCAATTAATTTGACGCCTCTGGAAAAAATGTGTCCCCACATGTGTTGCAAGAGAGCCACAAAATCCATTTTAATTGCAAAAACTGTGCGTGTGGCATGAGAAGTGAAAAGGGATCAAGTCACAGTTGCCGCCTGGCCTGCTCTATATATACATAGAGTGGATATAGTGGATACTATGCTATATGTTTGTGTATCTATGAACTTGCCACCGCAAAACACGCGAGCTGCTGCGGTCTAGTTGCTGCCCTCTCCTTTAGTTTGGCCCCACAAAAACTTGGCAACTTTACACATTTGCCCCAACTTCGCCAACTAACATTGCATATTTGTCCAAAGTAATGAGACTTTTCACAGCTCTTTTTTTCTTGCTGTCCTCTGGCGTTTTTGCAGTATTTTTTGTGTAGCACAGCGTGAAGTCGAAGTTGTCTCCTAGACAGCCTCGCAAATGCATTATGGGAATTTTGTGGCATTTTCATTAACAGCTCTCCACCTCCTCCTTCTTTCATATGTGAGTCTGGCTCGCTGTGTGTGTCTTGGTTTTAATTTGTTTGCGATTAACACGCGAGCGTAAAAAATATATACAAGTTTTGGAGCCTTTTTTTTGTGATTCATATTGGGGTGAGGCTTCAAAAATGGGAGGTGCACAGATTAGGTAAGATTTGAAAAGGATTATGTATACTTAAGGAACAAATTCCAAGACGGTTGTAGCTTTTACAGGTTTTATTCAAATAACTAGTTATATAAAATGCCATTAGATGTGATATGTTCATAATTGAACATTGGAGGAAATAGAGTGCTTGTAAATCATTATTATTTCTATTTTTAAATCACGGAATTTGTTTAAATCTTAAAGTAGAAAAACAAATTGACTGGAAGCCTTCTGAAGATGAATGGGGAATTTTCCTTTCTTCGGTCTTTGTTGATTTTCTTCCAGCTGAAGGAGCCTTAAATTTCTGGCTAGCAGCTGCTGACGTTGGCAAATTTATAGGAGCCCCTATCGAATCCCCCCTCCCCGCTGTCGTCCCCTTTTTGGGCCAACACCTCTTTGTGGGGCCCGCCTGACCACTCGCAATTAATTAGCGGCAATGAGCTGTGGCCTCTGCCTCCAAAAGTTTAGGTTTCGGTTCCAGCTTCGACTTCAGTTTATGGCAACTAATGTGCGTCGTTGTTTGTGTTGTTTGTGCTGTTATTGCTCTCTTTATGCTGCTGCAACATCCACATTATTTGTACGTTTCTTGCTGCTTGCCTTGTGCTGCTTGGCTGGCCAATGTCTGGCTAATTTTCTATTTATTTGACCACAAACTCAGATGGAGCACCATCGCACCGCCATAGTGCTCACATGGATAAGGCGCACTCCGGCTAATTTATGGGTTTCTTGCACTCTGGCTGGGCCCGGGAAGGCATTAAAGCCTTTATTCCCCCGGCTATTGGCTATATTCGCTCTACTACTACTACTGCTCTAGCTTAAAGTTTGAGTTCGTGTCGGAAAGGAGACCACCGCACCCAGAATGGTGGCCTGTTGCTCCTCGGGAGTTGGAGCGGAGATCCCAGAACTAGTTTACTTTCAGCAACTTTCCGATGCTCATCAACCTGATTTGACTAAAAAACAATCACGACTTGCAACACAGAAAAAAAATATATATTGTGAATATAAAAATGTTTACAACATTAAAAATTTAATTTAATTTGCATAAAAAAAAAATGTTTTTTAAAGCAGAAATGAAATCTTGATAAGTAAATATTTTCCGTGCATTCAGATTTGCACACGCCCTCCCTCAACAATTGCTACTGGGCTTAAAGTTCAGGCCAGGTTCAGTTCGAGTTCATGCGTGGCTTGTCGGCCCCTCACCTGTCCCCTTGCCCGTGCCCCTGCCCCTGCCCCTCTACCATTTGACCTTTGTGGCGGATTCCGATTTGGGATTGCTGTAAAATGACTTTTTGCCATGATTTATGTTTCCACGTTGCGCTTCAAGTGCACTAGTTTTTATTATTTAATAAGTGGTAGTTAAAGAGCAAAAAGGTGTGATGGTTTGAAAAGTCAATTCGTAACTGAAAGCATAATGTCTTAAAAGAAAGGTGTTTCCTAACTAACAACAACAAATTTTCCAGCTCAATTTTTCTTTCGTAGCAAATTAATCTGCCACTCCAAAAAAAGTTAATGATTCTGCAATAAATACTTTGAATATTTTGTACTAAAATTTCACAATAAAACGGTAAGACACTTGTAATACTAAAATTTAAATTAACAAGATTTTTTTTTTATTATTTTAACTTTCCAAATTTGTAAAAATCTAAGCACTGAGTATTTTTATGTGCGATCATAATTTTTTTTTATATGATCAACTTTAGATGTGGGTCGGTCTGGCTTGGCATTTGTTGTTGCTGGGCTGCTGCTTTAATTAGCTCAGCATTGTTTATGCTTATTTCGATTTGTTTCATTTTTTCTCCATTACTTTTTCTCCCCCCTTTTTTGTATTTTATTAATTAATTTGCCCGCTTCGTACTTGGAACAAAGGCAACGAATGTGTGGCAAGAAATGAGCTCGTATATCTGTCTGTCTCTTTGTGCAAGACACAAGACACAACCCACATGATTAACATTTGCTATTTCCATGGATTAAATCAGAGCCTCTTGGCTAAATTTGCGCAATTAACCAAAGCTAAAAGTTTGTTTCCATTTTCCACTGCAATTTGAGATCGTTTGCAAAGATCGAACAGATGCGATAGTCGTTTGGGTGGGGGGTTCAACTAAACTGGTTGCCGTTTTAAGGCATAAACTACAACAATTAATAACAGCAACAACGCAGCGGCAACTTTTCATGGTTTCGCTTTACACAGCAACTGGAAAATGTTTTAAATATTTAGCATCCATTAATCAATTTGCACTCGCCGCTGATCTTGCGTTGCGATGCGGTCAGTTTTTCGCTATGTATTTTTTTCTGCCTGAGCTCAGATTGCAGTACAGTGGGAAGTCGATGAAAAGGAACTTGTTGATTATAAAAAAATAACATATTCCTATAATACAGCAAAGCTTACTAGCAATAAACTATCATTTTACGAACATTTAATTTAGGAGTACTCATATATTTTTATTATTTTTGTTCGTATGGTCCTAGTTTTAGAGGCTTTACTATTTGGTTTCTATTTCAGACGAGATTTCACATTAGCGTATTGCATATTATATAAATTTTGTTGTTTGTTTAATTTCACTACATGGAAATTCATTTACCTTCTCTCCCCAAAAAAGCGATAAGGAAAAATTCGATTTAAATGTTAATAAATTGGTTTATGACTTTATATGTGTATATTTTTAGAGGGTTTGTGTGTAAAACTCTAGCATGTTAAATAATAAAGAAAGACCGCACCCATTGATCAGATTTGCAAAAAAAGAAAAGTCTAAAAGAAAAAAATTGGGTAACTGACAAATGAAAGTAAAATGTATTTTCATTAATTTTGATTTGGTTTATTCGGTGTGAGATGGAAACTCATTTCGATTTTGATTTGACGCTTGCGGTGCCAACTTTGCCATTTGAAGTGTTTTACCACGACCACTCTCCTATTTGCATTGTGATTTATCTTGTCTTTGTCTTTGTTTTGTGGCCTTCTGCAGTTTTTCCAATTTTTATTTCGCTTAGGGAAAAGTTCAATCAAATGATGGGGCGTGACCGAATGGGGGTATTGGAATTGCCAGACTTAATCAATAACCAGAAGCAGCAGCTCCAAACAAAGAAATATACATTTATTTATTTTTATATTTAAAATTGAATTGCAGGTGAGAGAAGAGGGGCTGTGGCCCACAGCCAGTTATTTATGGGAAAAACGTGAGACGAGGCAATTGCACGAAAACTGTGTACGTCGCCTCGTCTATTTACTCTTGCCATTATTATTATTATTTTTGCATTTGTTGCGCATTTTGGGCAGCGTCTAATTTATTGAGAGGTGTGGCCCCAAAAGCAGAAATAACAGCAATCGCAATCAAATTATCAAATGTACAAATCTTAACGACAATTTGAAGCGCTTGAAGAATCGCACGGACAGGTACTAAGAAATAAAAAAAAAAGATTTTCGCAATTGGCAGCGCCCAGAATTTGGTAATTTATCGATTAATTGCAATCGCAGCTTTGACATTTGTTTGGAGGCCAAACCCATCGGAAGAAAAAACTGACCTAAAGAAGCATTGATCTGCATTCAAATGGAGATTATTATAGTCAAAACGTAAATGAGATCAGTTCGGATCGAAGCACAGCAGAGTTTGACCGAAAAAACATCGAAAAACATGAAAATCATCAAATTCGCCAGGCAGCTGCTTGGAGACAAATCTAAATTTAGCGGGCCTCGATATATGAGTATTATAGAGGGACAGTTGGTAGCAGAAAATATAAGGCACAAAACCAACGATTACATTATCGACTTTTATTTTCTCTTCGAGTGGCATTACCTCTCCTATCTTGTCTAATTGAAACATGATTTTAACATTCACCTTTTGAGTAATCAAATAATTTAGTTTAATAATTTATCGCTTTATCGAAAATAGGAAAGTGACAGATTAAAATATCTAATGTCCCAGTTCACCAGAATCGATTAGAGTGGAACATGAACACTTTCAGTTTATAAATTATCCAATCACCTAATTATTGATTATAGACACCATATGCTCTCCACATCCGTTGACTTACAATTTCGACGCGCACTGTCAGTGGCCCGCGCTGTATTTGCATAAATTAAACTAATTGGGCGCCAAAGCAAAGTCACCGCAAACGAATTTACATAAACCGATGGAGGTGGATGGTATAAGAGGGGCTTATAGAGGTATGGGGGATCCACAATCCAAGTTGAAGTGGAGCTCAGTTGGCTGTTGTTGTTTTTGTGTGAGGCAATCCCAGAAACAGAGAAGGACTGACAGACCCACAGAAATTGAAACATTTCACATTTTTAATTTGTACGTGATAGGGCAAATAGTTTTGCCACTTGATGGGCTGCTGCCTCCCTTCCCCCCTCTCTTATTGTGGCACGGAAAATTATGCAGCACACAAATCAGCTCCAGTTTTTCCCCCGATTTTCCGATTTTCTGATTTTTCCCCTCTCGACATTGCATTGCATGCTAACGTGGCAGGGCAGACAAATCGACTCTTTCTGTCTGGCAGCACTTAGCACGTGATTGAAAATTGCCCGGGAATGAAGTGATTGGGTTCCTCGGAGAAGGAAAAGCACGCTGGAAAATAGTTTCCCCTCCCTCCAATTCTGATTGCCTGCAATTCATTTGCTTCTTCCTCCGCAACGAATACAAAATATTTCTCTGGACAAACAATTTGCGGAACTTTGCTCTTTTCGTTTTCTTCTTTGTCTTTGGCATTAAAGGCAAATTTACAAATTAGTGTGAAATTAAGGCCAAAACGTAAAAGTACACAGACCAAAATAAACCCGAGAGCAGAGAATAAACACTCAAGATCCAGAATTAACGATACCCCTTCTTGGATTCAGTCGTCGTTTTCGGGATTGTGTTCCCATTGAAGGCGTCGCCAATAGGAGAATGCCACCAGCCAGAAATAAAGGCTGAGAACTGAAGATTTTATTAAATACTTGGTTAAAATAAACAAAATATCAAAAAATATCAAACAATGCAGAACTTGATGGAAATTATTACAAAGATGAATAGTTATACTTACTCAGGGTGATAAAAACCGGGATGCTTTCCAGGGTGCAGAATCCGCAAATCAAGGCGTAATCGATTATAAAGGCGGTACAAAAGATTAGATGGACTATATTGGTCCCCAAATAGATGACGACCAGCACTTCGATCTGCTGCAAGAGATCGGATGGGATCAGAGAGTGCCCTTCGAAAGGTGTGCACATACCATGAAACTGCTCATCAGAAGAAAAATCGATCCAATGAAATGCAGCATATAGGCAGCACGGCCGATAACCAACAGGCGACCATCTGGGGGGTAGGAAAAAGTTGGTTTCCCAAATTAAAAAAACTCCCAGTCGAAGTAATTAAAACAGAGCTTACCTCTGCTTACCTTCGCCCGCGAAGAAGCCCAAGATCGAGGACAGAATTTCAAAAAGCGCCAGGAAAAAGCAGCCAGCCCGCAGATCCACACAACAGAAGCACGACTTGAGCCTGGGTTCCCGACATTTCATCTCTCAGTCGACAGCAGGCCAAAGGCCTAGCCCGATCGATCCGCATGCAATATAGGGTATGACTAATACCTCACCCCATTATTCAACAAGTTTTAAAATGTGTTAAATAGAATAAAATAGATCCATTCCTAAGCCCTGATGGAAATAAAATAAATATCAAAATGTTTAAACCTTAATTAAGTTAAATACTTGAAAAAATAATACAGTTTTCCATCGTTTGAAGTAACCTCACTTGGCTACAAAACAGCTTATATGGCAACACAGTTTCACTTGTGCTTTTTCGGTTATTCAAGGTCAAAGTCAGCTGCTCGGAACATGTGATAATGTTTGGTATTCTAATTTGAAACGCCTTTGTCTTGGCTGCTCAACTCATTTGGCTCATTCAGTTTGACGGGCGACGGAAGCGACGCCGCCAATAAATTACACCACATTCATGGGTCTTGGATTCGGACTTGATTTCTGATTCGGACCTCACTTTACCTTAGCTCTGACTGCACTTCACTTTGGACTCCATTCAAGTCCGAATCGAAATCAACAAAAGTCCAGACAGGAAGAACGGGCCAGCCCCCAGATCCAATGGGCATTGATTGTTCCTATGACAGCTGTAAGCTATAAGCCATATAGCTGGGGCTGACAGGAGGCGGATCTGACTCACAGAATGATCGCATGCAAAGCTCGGGCATAAAGGCATCTAGAAATTTAAACGAAATTTTTGATTATGTACAAATTAAATCAAATAGCTGGCTATAAACTTAATAGCCGATGAGTAATATAATTATTTAAATCAGTCAGATTAGAAAATTAAGATCATTGATGAGCATTTATACCAGCATTTTGTGAAAAAATAAACAACAAAGTTGTAAAATATAATAAATACTTTAAGAATACTAATACAAATTGAGAGCAAAATATTAAGCTTTTTGACAATTAAAAAGCAATTCAATTTAATTCGCAAAATCAACACCCAGTATGTGATAATAATCCTTAATTTTCTGACCAAATAAAATCGATAAATTCATAACCCCACCAAATACGATGCCCGATTTAATTCCAGCACTTTTTGCACCCCAATAAAGAAAGGGAACACTCATAAAAATTTGAGATCGCCTTTGATAGGGGGCTTTTTCGATTCGATAGCAAAAGAAAGAGCGCACGTGTTCGGGCCAAAAATGAACAATAATAGGCGGTGGGAAGGCCAACGCATTTGGGCCATTAAAATTCATTAGCCGTGCACATCTCGATCTGGAGTGCGAGATCCGATCAATAAAATAAGCAAACAATAAAGAGCGGGTCGAGCACATTCAATATGAACGAGATCTGAACGATCCGAACTGACCAGCCGGCCAGCTGCTGTTGAGTTTTTCGATTCGAATTAAAATTCATATTGCCCAAATTAGCAGAATATCTCGAGGGACGGGAAGGGGTGATCATACTTGTGGGTGAAGGAATGTACGCTCGGTTTAATTAACCTTTCAAATTTGAATTTCCTCACCGCCTGTAATTGTTTTAAAAATAAATAACAAATTTTTGCACCGCTTTGCTGATTAGCCAAACCTGATGACTAACTTTCAGATGACGCGACATTCGGTCTGCCTTTGTTTATGTTATATAATCGAAGCCAAGGTGTAAATAAACAACGTTTTATAGCAATTCTAATGACAGCAAAAACAAAAAAAAAACTTAGGTTTTGAGTCCAACAACCAGATAAGGTTTTTTTTGTTCTCCTCCAGATAAGTTGAAATTCCACATGAGCTAAGTGGAGGCCCCCTCACAAGTTGATAAGAGCGAGGGAGAGTGCTGTAGAAATAAAATTAAAATTAAAATAAATGCAAATAAAAACAGAGGGGAAAGAAAAAAATAAAAAAAATCTATTCAATGTCAAGGTCAGCAATTGAATTCGACTGTTTTGTCTCATGTCGTTTCTTTCCTCACTGTTTTTCACATTTTCTGTTTGCTTTAATTTTTGTTTTCTTGTATTTTTTTGGTTTTTAGCTTTTTTTCTGTTTTATATTGGGCATTGTTGATAACTTTATTTGTTTTGGCCGTAGGCAGTATAACAAGCTGAAAAGAAAATATGAACAAAATTCCCAGCGCCCCCCTGAAAGCAGCTCAGCTTGCTGGAATTAAAAATAATTTTGTTTGTTTTAATTTTATAATGTCATTCTTAAGCGTTTAATGCTTTTAAGGCCTTTAAGATACTTTTGTTTTCACTTTATTTTAGCCCCCCTCTGACGTCAGTAAATGAAAAGAAAATATAAATACATTTTTGTATAGAGACAAAACTAAAAAGTCACGTAGTACTCGATTAGTCAGAACAACGCTAAGTTACGTGGCCTAGAGCCAATATATAAGTACGTTTTGGAAAGGGAAATCCTTATCGCCATTCTATCCGGCTTAAATTCGAGACTAGAGGAATTTCCGCTCGCCTGTCATATTTGCAATTTTCCAGCTGTCAAAGAATTTACATTTTTATACCCTTGCAGAGGGTATTATAATTTTGGTCAAAAGTGTGCAACGCAGTGAAGGAGACATCTCCGACCCTATAAAGTATATATATTCTTGATCAGGATCACCTCCTGAGTTGATATAAGCATGTCCGTCTGTCCGTCTGTCCGTCTGTCCGTCTGTCCGTCTGTCCGTCTGTCCGTCTGTCCGTCTGTCTGTCCGTCTGTCTGTCCGTCTGTCTGTTTCTACGCGAACTAGTCTCTCAGTTTTAAAGATATCGAATTGAAACTTTGCACACACCATTCTTTCCTTTGCACGCAGTATATAAGTCGGAACGGCCGGGATCGGCCGACTATATCCTATAGCTGCCATATAACTGAACGATAGGGAATGCCATAACTCTGGTGTTCGTAAAGTTAGGAAGTTGGGATTTTCTATGGCTGTTTTATTTGGCCAATCAATTCGACCTGCCAAATTTTATAGGGATCGGCCGACTATATCCTATAGCTGCCATATAACTGAACGATTGAAAATGCCATAACTTTGGTGTTTTTAAAGTTAGGTAGTTGGTATTAAGTAGTTAAGTATTAAGAATGCATAATATGAATAATTTTGGAGAATATTATTTACAGAATATTCTGCAAGGGTATATCAACTTCGGCTCCGCCCGAAGTTAGCTTTCCTTTCTTGTTATTTAGAGGAATTTGTGCATTCACATTTATATTTTCCGCTTATCTATCTTTTTCTGATTTATGCATATTTTTCTCTGACTCTTTTTAGCTCCACTTCTGGTTGCAATGGGATCTTTTCGCGTCGCCTGGACTTTTCGTCGTTCAATTCGCTGCCAAAGACTCGTTTGAATTCTTATCAAGTCAAGGTGAGTTATGACTATGATTTGTATGTATATATATTTCTATCCTACGGTATTTACTCGCACATTCGTTTACTACTTCGCTTATTCACTCATTGAGAAACCGCAAAGTTTGCCTGACATTGCTTTCTTGGAAGGAAAGGCAAACAAATATCTGCCTGACTTGGTAAACTTGCAATTGGATATGCCTTGGTATAAATGTAGAGGGGACTTGTGGGTTTATTTGTTGGATTAGATAATTTCCAGCTGGTCTCCGGAGGCTGCCAAGTTGAGTTAGAATTCTCGGGAAGCGACGAGCTCCAAATGCAGCGCAGAATAAAAATACAAATATTCATTGTCTAAGCTGTTTTGCAGTCACATGAGTAGCAAAGGGAATATTAAGCTGAAAATGTAAAATGTAGTGGGAAGATCTTTGTTTTTTTATGCCGAGAAAAAAGTTTAAAATATGAATGAAATGGTATTGATTTTTTAGACAACATTGTATTGAAACCTTAAATGAAAAAATTAGTAATTTCTTTTTAGTTTTCTAGATTTTATTTATTTTTGTTTGATATTATTTTATTCAGTTTATTAATTTTTTTCTCGGTGCACTTTTTTATTATCGATTGTGAATGAGTGCATTGGAAGCCAATCAAGAGGAAAAAGTCTTTGGGCGGGCTGCTTATCTTTCAATCTCACCGCCTCTCATTCAGCGTTTTCTTCGGTCCCTCCATGATTCCCTCCTATTTAGCATTATATTTTCCCCCGATTCCCCTCACAATTGTTTCGGATTTCTGTTTACACTTGGTGTAATGCCTAGCCAGGCAATTTCATGGGTGTGGGAGTAAGAGAGATGGTTGGCTCAAGTGTAAGTTGATTTCAATTGTATCCAAATGTCACTGAGCAAAATAAAAAAGAAAACAAAATATAGAGAAAACAATGAAAGTGTATTTCAAATTTGGGTTATTTCATAATTGTATTAATATTTGATCCGCATTTTATTCAATTGGTATTAGTTAGTTTGGTAGAAGTATTGCTTGTCTTACTTAAAATACTTTTGTATTAGATTTGATTACACTATTTATTTTTCCCGGTGCACTGCAAGTCATTGAATTTTGAGATTGAGGCCTGCTTAAGCCCTTCGAACTGCACATTGTTATGGATTATGCTCGGCTAAACCCATTGTTGCTGTTGCTTCGATTGATATACATGTATATGATTGGGCTTGCGGTTAGGACGAGCAGGGGTATTGAACCGACGAAAACCGATTCGGAGCCGCAGTCTTCTGAGCTGGGGATTGCTTCAAGTGGCAATTAGCGAGCCTCCAAGGCGAACTTCGCCATTTGCGGTTGCCAAACCGAAATCCACTCTGGTCAGAACTCATGAAATCATAACATATACGTATGTGCATATGAGGGATGCACAAGTCCTTCGAGTGTGCCTTGAATATTTCATAAGCAGCAGGCAGACAGAGTGGCGGGGTGAATTTCTCGCAGGACAATTGGGGGAAAATCCTGGGTTACACCTTGCCTGCCTGTCTCGCTTTTCTGCCACCCCAGAGAGCTTTGAATATGTTTTGCGTAGCCAAAATTGTATCTGGCAAATGTATCTGTATCTGCAGCTGGTCTCGGAATTTCCCTTTTGGCCAACTTATGCGATGTCTGCACGCATCTGAAAGAGAAGGCATTGTCTGGCAGCGAATTGCTTTTAAAAACTTTACAATTCAATCCGTTGTTGTTGTTGTTGCTGCTGCTGCTGCTCCTCCTTTTGGCATGCATTCCGAATTGCATTTCGTATTGAATTTATAAATATTTAATGCCATTCAAAATTCCATGAAACCCAGGCGAAATTTTTTGTTTGTATAAACTGTCTAGGATTTTTCGGTTAGAAGTTTTTAGCCGGGCTTAAAGAAGTGCAACGAAAATAGAAAAGGGAAATTAGAGTTTGTAGGATAAAGTTTTTCTTGTTTGCCCGAAGGATAGGGGTTTTTTTGAGTAATCCCCAAGTCAAACAAAACGGATCAAACCAAAAACCGGTTCGTCATAATTAAGACAAGTCAACTTGTTAATCATCCAGCAATTTGCTGTGCCACTCGATGATTCCCGAAAGGGTTGTTGCCGCCTCGCTGATTTTTTAATCAGCATATCATAGACTTCGGGGGTTAACCTTTCTCCCAATCAGCTGTCGACATTTTGGCTGTCAGGGGATTTGCGTCAAAAAGAAGCGTAAAAAAGCAAGGCAGCTATAATAATTATAATTAACACAGCTCCGGGGATTGAACTTCAATTCGGACTGTGCACATCTGCTAATTGTTTCAGCTCTTCCTTAATCCTTTCCGTATTTTTGTTGTTGTTGTTGAGGGGTGTGTCCGATGATTCAGTTCGAGATCTGCTCTGTTTTCTGCGCGTTTTTAATATGCCAATCAATCTTTGTCTCTGGCGAACTTTAAGCAAGAAAATAAGTTTTTATATAAATGATTGATGAGCGCTGCCATGTGTGTCTGCTTTGCTCGGAAATCGCAATCGCAGTCTGAAATTTCAAATTTGAATAGAAATAAATAAATTTTCGCTTGCCGTTTTTGCGATCATTATTTTCATCGCGCTCTTATTTTCAAACTGACACTTCACATCAGGGCATTTCCTTATGCTTCTTGGTGGCGGAAATTTTCCGAGCTGTTGTCAAACTCAAAAGTTGAAAGGGAACGACAGGCACTTATTGGTTTGAGTTCCGCTTTTTCTGATACCCTCGAAAATGAAATTAAGGATATTATTTTAGCACATCAAACTCGATAACGAAAATAGTTTTGAGAGGGTATAAAGCATTCGTCATTTCCCATTTTTTTTTTTTAGAGGACCATGAAGTGGCGACACTTCCACAGATTGATGGGTGCACATTCTAGGCACCAAGAGTTTTCCGTTTTCAGTTCTTTGCCAGTGTCAGCGAATTTTGAGCCGAATTCCAGCGGAATGGCAAGAGACAAAAATTCGGTTGATGGGCGCCACTGGACAGGCCCGAAATTTATGCAGTCTACGATATAAAAACGCGCTCTCAAAGGAGTGCAAAAAATTTGGCATATGCTACGGTCGTTGCAATGTGTAAATTCCACATGGAATTAAATTTTTATTAAAGCCAGTAAATTTATGCAAAAGTTCTCCATCTCAGACATGTCTACGCCCACTCAGGTGCGAGTGGTATTGCTTCGGGCCATGTTTGCCAAAGTTGTTGCCATTGCCATTATTGTTGCTGTTTTGTGTGCGCGGATGTTGCTGATGGAGTTTGGCTGGCTGGCAGTCTGCTCTTCTCGAGGAGTGATGTGCGTCGCTTGACTGCCTTAAACATGACATTTATTGTAACTGTCTTTCGGGGATCCCCCCGTCGTTTTCCTGTCCTTTGCCACTTTTCCTCGCTTTTCCGCCCCCGGCTGCTTTGTCACACGTTGATGTTACGACTGCACGAAGAAGAAAACTTTGATATTTCGAAAATAGAAACTGATAATAGACCGGTTCGTTAAAAAAAGTAGTAAACATAAAAAAGTTAATAAAATTCTTTGCAATTGGAAACTTTTGCATGCCTATCGTGGGGAGTTTACGTTTAAGATGGAAACCATTTTCAATTTCTGGGTTAACCATAAAATAGTGATAGAAAGTCGCTTTTTAGGTTCTTAAAATTATGGATTAAATACTATTTGAGAGTGTAAAACAATTAAATATATACATAATTTTTCTCCATGCAATCGTTGATGTTGCTGCTGGCAGCGTAGATGTTGCTGTTGTCATTTAAGCATTTGATATGCATTGTGGTGTGTCTGTCTGCGTAAGACTGATTCTGTGTGTACTTATAGAACTCCGTGTGTGTGGTTGTGTTTGCCAGACGGCGCCAAACGTCGACAGTCATTGTCATGGCAACATGTTGCAGACACCGCTGCAATTGTTGTTGCTGCTGCTGCTGTTTGCATTGCTGCTGTTGCTGCTGCTGCTGCAAGCGGGCAGACAAACATTGAGTTCTCCACTTCATTTATCCCCCACTCTCCACCCACCCCCATTTACCGCCTTTGCCCCATTTGCCCCCTTTGCTTATCAACCATTTATTTCAATTTCTGCACTTTTGCGTGGTGCAAATTGCACAAAATTTGCTCAAGTGCCTCCAAAGTGCACAATGAAAATGAATAATTATGTTTGGCTGCGTCGGTTTGTGTATGACTTTTTCTCTTTCGCTTCTTATCCCCTTGTCGACTGGTGGTATGCTTAATTAAATGCCTTCGAGGCAGTGACAAAAACGTATTTCTAATAAGCAAGCAGATATACAGTTGTGGTTAACAAAATATTGCCCCGAGCTTTTGTATTTAAATATATGTATGTATTCAAAGAAATAGGATTCAATTAAATGTTTTTGTATGTTGCTTTCATTGAATGAAATCAAAAATATTTTATGTAATCGATGATCACAAAAACCATTTTAAAATTTTAAATAATTATATTTTTAGGGTAAAATATAAACAACTTATTTCTATTATTATGAGAAAATTAATGCTCTCCTATCTGTGATCCCAAAAACTTAGTTCATTGACTCAACCGGCTTATGTCCTTCTTGGGTAGCCAGTTTTGAATGGCATTTTGTGGGGAAAATTTAATTTCAATTTTCCTCATCAACTTATTGCGGTTGTGTCTGTGTGTAGGTGATTTTGGCATTTCCCGTCGTTAAGTTTGCCGCCTGGCTGAGACAGGCACAGGATAATGTCGGCGCCGTCCTTGTCCCTCTGCAAAAAGAGGAGACACAAGGACAAATGGACGGATGGAGACGAAGACATGTACTGACAGACATTGAGAATGATTGAAAGAGAGGGGCCACAGAAGGCAGAAGAGGAGTCTGAAGACCCAGCGACCGACATTGAAATGTTGTTGAACTTGCCTCGGCTTTCTGCCTCCATAAACAGAGATGCCAAATGTCAACCCAGGTGGAGTACAGGGAAAAAGGTGAGGCTGAGCAGCTCAACGGAGACATCAAGGCTCGCGGTCTGTGCTGTCCTTCATCTCATATTGAATATTTACTTTATCACATCGAGTAGGTATTTGTGAATGCTAAGAATACAGTGGAAATGGGTATTCAAAATGTATGGAATAAATCCCTTTTTTAAACGGAAACTTTTAAAAATTAATGTTCTGAATTAGAAAAGAAAATTATGAAGTAATGGTAAAAATAACTTTACTTAACTTGTAAAAAATGTAACAAAAGGCATTTTAAAGCTCTTTATTGAAATTAAAAATAAATGCATAAAGCTTAAGCGATTAACTATAAGATTAACATAAACGATTTAGGAAATTCGCCTTAAGGAAGTACGCGGTACTTAAATCGAATAAATGTTCGTTTTGCTTTAATTTGTATATATATATATATTTGCACGATTTTAAACTTGACTCATTCCACAGTGGACTCTCGTTGGTTGCGCTAATTACAACCGCAAATGCTAAAAAGGCGCGCATTAAACAAATTTAAAATGCATTGACTTGCGATGTTAACGAGCACGCACACAAACGCACATTTATTTAACCTAAAAAATCGCACAAACACTTCAAAGTCTGCTGCCCACACATTCAAAAAATAAAAGCAAAATAAAACAAAAAACAAAACACACATGTCAGCGTCATTTGCATTCGACAATTAAGCATTTGTTTACAATCCACAGCAGTAACAATAAAAACAATAACACAAGAGTGAGAAAACCAGCAGCAACAACAAAAATGTTTTTATTTTTTATTTTTTAATGTTCATTCTCCGCTTGAGTTAATCTCACACCCACCAAACTTCGACGTTGTCTCGTCTCAATTTTTATGATTTCATTTAGATTTATCGCACACACACACGAAAAGTTGTGCAAATAACAACAAAAGCCGGGCTTTGTTTATAACAATTTCACAGAGAAAAATAAAATTATTTTTGGTGTTGTATTACGAACTTGCAGTACTCTTCGTTTCTTTCTTTGGCATTATTTTTTCCAGTGTGTTTGTTAGTTATCTGGAGGAGGTGTTGGAATTTTTGGAGTCCGATTCGAGGCCTAAATGAATATAAAAATCGAAAAAATGTTAAGGTGTTTAAATGGCTAAAAGTACGGCAAGGTCAGTTAAATGACACTTAAACTTTGCTTCCACTTAAATTGACTTGTTTTTAAAAACATGCTTAATAAAGTGCAGTTCATATCCATTGCAAATTAAATTTAAAAGAATTAACTGTGGCAAAAGAATATATTTCATTAAATTATTATCAATATTATTCCATGCAGCTGAGTTGAGATTTATGTTCAAATTTAATTATTCATTGAGGGCTTTTTATGGCAAGAGCTCGGTTAAGTATTTTATATATTTATCACTCTTTCTGCTTGCAATTTTCCGCATTTCTTCGGCATTGTTTTCCCCGCTGGAAAGTTAATTGAAATTTTTAAGGCTCGGCCTGGAATTATTTTCGTCGTTGATGTGTTGCAGTTGCAGTTGAAATTGCAGCTGCCGTGTTGAGCCACTGAACCGCAACGGGTTGCAATTTTGTTTGGTGTTTTTTCGCTTCTTTTCCTCGGTATTTTTTAACGCTTCATTTGCCTTGAAGAGATGGTGAGGAGAAATTGGCCAAAATGAAGGGGGAAACAAAAGTGAGGATGAGGTGCAGCAGTCTGCAGTGTATAGTCTGGAAATGTAATTTATATGTACGTTATTTTACTTTATTTCACTTTATTCCACATTTCATTTGTTTGAGTGAATTTCGGGGATTGTTTGCCTTCAAGTCCGGGCAATTGAGCTCTGGGACTGTATGACAGCTGGCTTGACTGACATAATGTCCGTTGCCCGATGCTAATGACGATCATCACCACTGCAATCATCATTATCATCGTGTCGAGCGTTTTCAAGTGTCAGAGATGTCGAGACGAGCAACTGCAACTGGAGAGCTTATTGAAAATTATTGTAATTCACCCGAATGGCAGGCACCAGATTCATGCATATTATATAGCGAGTATATCCCCTCTACCATTCCCCCGAAAAAACATTTTAATTGAATCGATTTCAGCGCTAGCGATGACATAATTCCTATGGCCACCCTCAATTCGAGTCACCTACATCACCCTCTTTTTAGCTCTATAAATCTCCTTAGTTTTGGCTCTAGTTTTAATGCCCCCATGTTCGATGTTTTCCACTTGACTTTGATTTATGTTACATTTTTCTCTTAATTGTTAGCTGGCTTTTCACGCTAGCGAATGTGTGGGGGAATGTCAGCATATGTTAGCGAAATTCAATTAAAATTTTCCTCGACTTGATCACAATTTTGTAGATTCGCGCTACGCTTGAGGGCTGCAGTCTTTAGTTTTATTTGCGTTAATGAAAATAAATTGCTTAATTTGTTTAGTAGTAATGTTTTTTTGCGGCTGTCGCGAGGGGCATGCAAAAATAAATTTTAATGTTTTTCGGCTGCGCCGGGACAACCAGCAAAAGCAACAAGGCCAGTTGGTGCATATACAAAAAGTAAATGGAAAATGTTAATTATGGTTTTGTTAAGGTACTTAAATTGCATTGGCATTCAGGGTTTTGGTTTTTAAATTAAGTATACTTGTAAGTTTTGGTCATAGGTCCTTGGAAAATCCCTCCTTAGTATGAAAACTTTGTACCAAAGATCGTTGACTGGCTTTAGCTTATGGCCAAATAATCGAACGATATTTCTGAGCTGCTCTGAGCCGGGCAAATGCTTTTTATGGCCAATTCCCATGCAGCATGACAGGGACAACGTCATTATCCTCGTTCGCCTCATCTGCTTTTATCCAATGTGCGTTGAAATTACCAATTTCTGGCCATAAAATCAAAGAGAAAACAAGTTGGCTATTGTCCCCCATCTCCAAAATGTTTGCTTTTTATCCTTCCAACTTGCAACATTGGCTGCACACTGTGGTGTTCCAGTCATAACGATTCTTAAGCTGACTTTATGTCGGCCATTATCGAATGGATCTGGCTAAGGATGCATCCGTGGTGTTTTTGGTTTCAATTTTCCTATTTTCGGTGTTTATACCCGTTACTCGTAGAGTAAAAGGGTATATTGTATTCGTGCAAAAGTATGTAACAGGTAGAAGGAAGCGTTTCCGACCCTATAAAGTATATATATTCTTGTTCAGGATCACTAGACGAGTCGATCTAGCCATGTCCGTCTGTCCGTCTGTCCGTCTGTCCGTCTGTCTGTCCGTATGAACGCTGAGATCTCGGAAACTATAAAAGCTAGAAGATTGGCATTTTGCATGCAGATTTTAGGAGTTCCTACGCAGCGCAAGTTTGTTTCAAACAGGTGCCACGCCCCCTTTAACGCCCACAATCGCTTATATACGATTTTATTTAAATATAAATTTAAATATTTCGGAAAAGTAAAAATGCAGTTTTATTGTGTTTATCAATACCTATCGAAATGTAGAAGAAATTTTTCAAATCGGACCATTCGTTTAAAAGTTATGCGTGATCAAAGTTTCTATCTTTATCTCCCTCGCACTCCTTTTACCTGAGTAACGGGTATCTGATAGTCGGGGCACCCGACTATAGCGTTCTCTCTTGTTTTTTATGCTTTCGAAATGTTTTTATAGTTTGAAGAGAAGATTTTTATGCTATGTTATTATATATTGGTTACAGTTTTTAATGCTTAAACATTTTAATTTTAATTTTATTTGGTGTATTATTTTATGTTTTGTTTTTTAAATTTATTTTCTAAACAAAACAAAAACTATAATATTTTCCTAACACCTTTTACGGTATTTTAATAACTGATTCTTGGGCCGCGTCAACTTCAATTTTTTTCTTTTGCTTTTGAGTTTGTTACATTTTTATGCTTCTTTCGGCGGTTTTCGGTATTCATCTGTCTACAAAGTTGCCAATTAGGCGAAAACTTTTTAATAACAGCAGCTGCAGTGGCAGTAGCCCGAACTCAACTCCATTTTCCTGGCCACTGCCATTTTAGCTTCCCTTTTTCTTTTGATATCTTTTTGCTTTCGTCCAGCCACTGACCTCGTTCAATTGAGTAATTGTTGTTGCTGCTGTTTTATTTTATATGTCTCTTTTTCTCTTTTTTTTTGTATTTGCCACTTCGCTTCGCTGAGCAGTTCCAACACCTGTCGGTCTCCAAAAAAGTAAAATACTCGCTGAAAATGCGCTTTGAACCTGAAAAATGGAAGAAGCGGCAGCCGAAAGCCAGAGCAACCAATCAATTTTATGACAAAGCTTCGTCCTTCTCCCTTGACTTTGTTCCGAAATTCCAAATTTAAATATCAAATATTTACAGTTATGGGCAGCGGAGGGGGATCAAAAAAGGAATATCAACTTTTATTGCCCAGGACCCCGGCTATTTATTGTCTGCAGGTTCAGACACCTTACACCGTATTTACTTTTTATTTTCCTCTGATATTAAATTGTGTCTACAGCGAAATGCCATAAAAATACCACTTAAAGCCGCCCCGTCCCCTCACTCTGAAAACTCAGATTTTCCCACGCATATAGAAGGCAGTTTTCCCCTCTTCGAATTCGACCTTCGCCTTGAATAATATATAAATGCGTCAGTCTGCTTTTGGGGGGGTCAAAAAGTCTGCGTGGCGTATACATTTGCCAAATAACTCCCACAGGAGTCGGAAGGGGGCGTGGTAAAGGCGTGGAGGGAGGAGGGTGTGGGCGTTGAGATAGGTGCAAGGACAAGGTCAAAGCACCCGGCAAAGCTTGGATCCTAAAGAGCTGAGGCAGGGGTTTTTGGGGTATAGGCCTGCGCACGCCCTCGAGTGTGTAGCCACGGTTTATTAACATTCACAAGGATTTCTTACATGAACAGAAAAATATTTTGTAACGTAAACACTAAAAATTAAAAAAAATATACGACGCTTTACTAAAATCTAATTCTTACTTATCTTAATTAAATTACATTCCAACTTTATTTAACCTTAACATAATTTAAGAATTATTATTTTTGAAATGTTATTGTTATGTTTATTTTCATTTTTTGTTATACATAATAAAATAATACCATTTCTGTCCAATTAAAAATGTATAATTTGTATTCCTTAACAAACTTTTCTAAAATACTCCTTGTTTTTCCCACTGTTGCTTCCTTTTTCCCTCGAAAAAGCCTGAGGTTAAGCTTGAAAAGAAAAGGAGCTGAGAAGAGAGGGGCGTTGAATGGGGTTAGGGCCTCCTTTTTGCGCCTACGCAAGGGCAAGTGCAAGGACAACCATTCGGGGAGGAAGAACGGGGCTCTGTGTGAGAGGCGATGGTACTTCACGGCCAGGGCCATTGTCACGGCCATGGCCATGGGAGAAAAACCCGAAGCCGGCCGGCATTTCTCTCGTCGGAAAAGCTCCCGAATAGTAGGAGCCTTTATGCCTATGGCGCCTGCGTGGGAACCTCTCTCTTTTTTCCCATCCTTGAACCTTGGGTTTAATGTCCTTTGCAGCCGTGTAGAGACAACCGCTGCATATTTCAGCGAGGAGGTTCCCTGGGCTTTCCCGAGCTTGGAAAATTGAGAAACTTTCGTCTCGGCAGTTTGGTGGGGGAGCCTCCGAAAATCCCCCGTGACTAATGTGGCGACTAATGGCGTGCCGCCTTGCGGGGCGCGCTTCGTCCTTTCGGGCCTATCCTTGTCTATTTTTGAAATACTTGGCTTTTTATGGCATACTTTATGGCGTTGGAATTGCTGCGCTTAACATCACCGGCTGATGGAGAACGCGGGGCGCCTGAATTCCCAATGAGTTTCGAGTTTCGACTGGGTTTGACCCATGAATAACATTTTTGTCGGGGCGGGAAAGGGTCGAAAATTTCGTCTAGGAATCTCAGAAATCTTTCACTTTTAGGAATGTCTAATAAAGATATTTTAATTTTGTGAAAGAGTTGCAAAATCAGAATTTTTACGTATTTAAAAATTGTGAAATCAATTTTTGGTTTGACCAAATTTGCAATTTTTATGCATTTTGATTAGTAAATTATTTCTTAATAGATTCTTGAATCTTTTAATATGTATAGCCTTATTTAATATGGCTTTATAAGAATAATACATGTTTTTGGGTTTTATATGGCTTCCTAATGGCATCATACATTATACAGGTTTTTTAAATTTATAATAATTAAAAGTGTTGCCATGTTTGTATAAATATATGCATATTGTTATAATCGTAAACACTTTAATAAATTATAGTAATATGTATTTATTTAGTAAAATGTGTTTATATGATTTCACTGCTTTGAAGTGTTGCTTTTTTGTGTTACTCACTTGAACTCCTGGTTTGGTAACAGAAGTTTCAACTGCAAATCATCGTTATTCACCGATTTCCCTTCAACAAGCCTTACCATATGGCTTGCAAAAAAGAAAAATGAAAAAATAAAACTACACACGCGACAATCTATCTGCCTTCCTTTTTTTCCCCCATTTCTCTGCAGAGTTTGCTCTTTGTCTGCGCTTGTAATGATTAATGTCAAGTTTTTGCTCCTCTTTTTTTCCTCTTGGCTGTCTTTCAATTCTGTGTTTTTCTGTTTGAGTTTTCGTTTTTCAATGTTTGCGTTTTATTTGCACTCGCTGTCTGCAGTTTAATTTCGCTTAATGAAAAATTGCAAGTAAAACAGAGTGGGTGACTCATACGGGGGAGTCATTTAATTGCCTGACATTGGGAAAGAAAGTGAGAGTTATTTGAAGATGGAGTAATGCATATAAATATGTTATACTCCCGCCGAAAAAGTTTTTGTGACAAGTTTCGCTGATGTTTTTGTCTGCCGCTTACATTTGGCGATGATTAATGGTTCATGTTCACGTCAGTCGGGGATTGCCATTGCGGTTTTTAAAAAACACTTTGGGAAAAAAGCGTAAATGATTTTTCACATTAAAAAGAAAAAAACAATGAGTTTTCCCCCTTCTCCAAAAATTTTTAAAATTAATGAGCGCCTGGGAGCAGTTCACATTTCCAGTCTGAATCATTTATTTCGCGGTCACAAAAGTTATTAAAAAAGCATTTCGACATGTGAAAAAAAGAACGTTTTCTTTATTATTTAAATATTCCATTTTTGGGAGTGTTTATAATTATTTATGAGTTTTTTGTGCAAGCATTTAATGATTTTGTCAAACATTTTTGTCATTAATATAAATTGAGGTGAGGATTTGATGACTTTTTGATACCGAACACTGGGTAAAAGGTGGTTGGCAAGAACAATTAATCATTCTGGCCAGTGACCGACCATGTCAAAGCCATGTTGGACCTCTTCCTGGGCCCACTTTTATGCGATTTTAATGACTTTTTCCTCCGGCACGGGTTTTCCACGAGTTTTCCGCTGCTTCCACTTGAGCGACGTCTTCCACTTTGATGCATCTGCAGCTTGTGCCTCTCACCTGAAAGTGCATCCATCATGAATGACTGAATGAATGAATGTTGAATGAGCTGGGGAGGAATCTTAAATGATGAGCGAACAGGCGTTGGACTGTGAACCTGGAGATTTCTTCTGTTTCTGTTCCAATCTCTTTCTTCTTATTGATGAAGATGAAGTTTATGGCATTGCTTTTATACCCTGTATAAGTTTATTTTATGAGGTGAAATAATATTTATAGCATAATAAATGATTTTTTGTTATTTAAGTGGTTTTATAGGCACCATATAATATTTTCAGTTTTATTTAAAGAAATATATTTTGAAAGAAAGTACATCACAATCGACTTACGTTATAGCCCCTCATATGATTATTGTTCATTTGCTGCTTTGCCTGCTCCTTTTGTGTTTGAATATTTCGTATTTCGTGTGTTTGGTTCGTTGAGTATTTTTGGATGGCAATGTGTTTGCCTTTGAGCTTTTATCCTGGCATCTGGCAAACAGTTCACTCTTCTGTGTCCCCCGATCCCCTGTATCTTCTGTATCTCCTCTTCACTTCAAGTCGACAGTCACTTAAATTGCCATTTCAGCAGCTCATTTCTTCGTTTCGGGTTCGTTGTCTCCTGTTCCTCAGTTCACACGTGCAAATCAACAAACGTAATGAAATTTTGGAGAAGGAGCAGCTGGAGCTCCTTCGGTAGTTCAACTGCCATTCATCATACGCACTGTTGCTCGAGCATCCATATAAAAATGTTTTCTTTTTTCGGGGTACGTATTGAAGAGTTTGGTTCCCTTCAAAGATAAGAAACATGTGACAGGGAGGGAAAAAGTGAACAACAGGCTGTAGCTTTAAGGGCAAAAACAGGGGGAAGACCAGGTCTGACCACATGCTGTTCTCCATGTTTTTGCCCCTACCTTTTAGTTGTTATCTGCCACAATTTAGTGGCACTTCCTTGCAACATCGTCGCCGGTCACAGAAGTTGTAACAAAAACAGTTCACTGGGAAAAATATATTTTTCTTTTTTTCTAACAGTTATTTCGAAATGATAAGTTAAGCTCCCTATGAAATTGTTATATTACTTTAAATATGATTTTTTGTTACTAACTAATTAACATTATTTCTATACAAACATCTCGAAATATTTAAAAACTGTTATTATTTCTGAATTTATTTTCTATAGGAAAACAAAACCAAAAATATTTTTTCGTGTGTAAAACTACAACAAGCTCATCAAGAACAGGCAGCTACAACAAACCGAGTTCATTGCTCGTTAAGTTATTGTCACCTTTATAGCCGCTCGACCCGACTCAAGTGTCTGGGCCATAGACTCGCCAAGTGCTTACCTTTCCGTGCCCCATCTCCTTAGTTTTTTTTTTGTTAGTTTTGTGTGCATAAGAAATTTGTAGTGCCACCCACAGAAAAGGCCACCCACAAGTCTGACCTTTTGCTGATAAAATACTTGCAGGAAAATTCGATTTTGAAGTAAGTTCTTGAAGTCCACTTCCGCTGGCGGAGAAGCATTTATGTGGCACCTGCTGCTGGAAAGCTCCCTACTAAATTCAACTAATCTCCAATGTAAACGAAACTAATTCGATTTGCCCAACTCCGCAGATCAACTTTGTTTCCCTAATTACATTCTGTTTACTTTGGCAATTAAATTCGGGGATTTACCTCTTTTTTCCCCCATTATATGGCTGGACACATATGTATGCATTTATTTTAAGCCACTCTTCATTGGACGAATCCCATTTTTATTTAATATGCCGGAGATCAACTTGCAAATCAATTTCAATTTCGGTTCTATAAGACCGGGAATGTGTCGTTGACATACGCGAGTGGTTCCCCTTCCGAATTATTTTCCTGTCTGCTGGCTTTTTAGTTCGCGGCGCACGTAGAAACGACTCCACTTGACTTGGCCCTGGAATAGTTCAATAATAAATGCGCTGGCTCCTCTGTCAAGGATTATTGTTTCAAGCACTGCTTTCGAGTGCGGGATCACAAAGAGTGGGCGGGGGCTAAATGTATATAAATTGCACCTGTGCCTGACGTGCGTTTTTCGCTTAAATTAATTAAAGCTCTTCGGTTCCCTTTAAGCTCACGGAAATGACGGGGCAAAAGAAGGGAACTTCTCAGCGGGCGGGGATTCAACTTCCTTTGGCGTGTTTCCGATTGCTTGTTAGACACACTCCAGAGTGCCAGACATGCATTTTTCTACTTAGTTTGCTGCCCCGACCAGCGGATCTCTTACACAGGAAAAAACTATAATACATTGTATATCAAAAACTTTTACTTTCTGGTGATATATAAATTTTATGGGAATGTGATAATGAAACTAGTCTTATTTGATTTTCAAAAAATAATATATGTTTCGTATTTTTACATTGCTTGATAGTTAAATATTTTGTAATATGTATATAAGTATAATATATTTTATATTTTGACTGTGTAGTTTTCTTTTCCACTGAGCTGTGCTCACATGTCTATAGCTATTTTTATGGCAAACTTTTTATTTGCACCTCATAAAATGCGGCAAATGCGCTGTGCTGTATGCAACACAATGCCAAATAAGTTTGCAGCCATATCCTTTGAGCATGTGTGGGTTTTTATTCATATGTGGGCGTGTGTTTGTGTAGCTGTGTGTCTGCCACAAATGTGATATTTATGACGCTCGCCCAGACAAAGAATCCTTGCCGGCTGCAGGTGCTCCTCCAGGGAAAGGAAACTGGGTTCTGAACGGACCAGAATGGATGGCCAAGGCAAAAACATTTATAGCACAAAAAAAATGAGTTTATGTTAGTTCTGGCTCATGTCTGGGAAAGTCGTGGCACAGCCTGGAAAAACTTTCACTAAGCTCTCTGGGTTCTTATTCATTTATTTCTCGCCTGACCTTTTGTGGCCTGTGCGTCTGGACGCAAGTGTAATTAAATTTTAATTTTTCTCTCGCCAAACAAAACAAGCAAATCCCATTTAATTGATATTAATTTCATATGTTTTTCTTCTCTTTGCAGGTGAGTTTACGTTTTACTTTTCACCTGATGATAGTGGTAATCTCGGGTGAGTTGGTCTGAATATTTTACACTGATTAGGTCTGCAAATATTTGTAGTTGAGAAGTTATTTTTCATGGCAAATCTGGTAAAATAAGGAAAACCAGTGGGAACCGGAGTCTCTTTGTTTTCAGAAACTTTAAGGACCATCAATAGCCCTATTTCTCTATTTTTTTGTATAAATATTTTTCCTAAGTTTCAACGGACACATTAATATTTTCAAAATCTGATAAATTTTAGAGTTTAAAACACGCAAGAAGTTATAGCCTGCAAAGTGCTTCACTCAAATTTTAATGTTTTTCTTCATTGCTTTTGATATAAAATTAGTAACTGTTTCCAAGAGTTAAGCTTGGATAAACACACCTTTTGAGAGGTCTGCACACGTCGCGGGCATTCGAAACTTTTATAGACCAAATTGTGTCACTCTCTTTAACCCCGAGGTACCCCCATTTGACTTTTTTCGATGCGAAATGCAATTTCCTGAGCGCGTAATTTTGGCTTTTTATTTACAACGCATAAATGCGCTTAATAAACACGCTGCACTTGGCGAATGTGGCACGTTGCACACTGTGTTTTGCTGCACTAAAAGAGTTGTAAAACACGGCGAAATGGCCGAGGCGAAGTTCCGCTGCATTAAGTTGGCCAACTTGCCCGTAGGGAATTGCAAAAACTTTATTAGTTGCCAGCCAGCAGTTTCTTCTAGTTGTACCTCTACTACTCATCGCTCATACGACTTGTTGTCTGTCCTGAGGGTTTTTATTCCCTTACAGTGGGTAGTTTAGTTTTTAAGTTTTGGAGAAATTTAGTTAATGGTAAAATGGTTTCTTAAATCCTATTTGAACTTACAATTTTGTTGTATTGCCCATTTATTTTAAGTTTTTTAAGCATTGACATAAATAAATCAAAAATATTTTTTTATTTAGTACCCCTAATAAAATACTATGGTTATTAATATTAACCTTTTTCAATATACCCAATGAATAATTTATATTGTGTAAGTGACAAAAAACGTGTTGATTTCCTCTATTCCCGTTTACATATCAGTAATATGATAAATGATAAATACAATTTATGCAAAATTATTTTTTCCATCTTACACCCAGCTCATGTTAGTTTCCATAGGTAGGGTAATACCCCTATGTAACCTCCTTCCCCTTTCTCATTTAACTTTTTATGCAGCTTCTGTTTTTGCTGCTGGTTTATGTTTGGCGGAGCAAATTTTATTAGCTGCGATGGCCAACAATGGCTGAATTTGTATGCTTTTATTTCTGCTGTTTGTTTGCGCAGTTCGCTGGAGCTGAAAAGGTGAACAAACCACTCGTTTTGACTCCCTTACCTGTCCGCCTTTCTTTTGTCCCTCACTTTTCTAATCCCGCTGCTTAGTGTCGTTCCCTATTTGCGTCTCAATTCGATTGTTTTCGTCCTTGGGCTTATCTGCGGCGTCGAGTCCTTTATGGGGCTGTCACTTTGATGCCTGCGGCAGAACTACGCACTTTTCAAACACCTCCTTCTTTCCTGTCAATCTACCGAATTGCGCATTCAACGAACTCAACTCAGCCCTTTTCTGATCTGACGACGCAATTCCAAACTGCGCAGGTTCTGCCTGCTTAAGGGGTTTTTTCCTATATCTCTACCCCTTCCAATCATTCAAGAAGTCAGGATCTGGTTGGATAAAAAGGACCCGAACAAACAAGGAAGATCATCAATTCGAGTAGAACAAAAGGGGTTTATCAAAGCCAGTTACATAAGTCTTTTCCAGCTGCCCGAACCTTTTGTGGTAATTGTTTTGCAAAATTGTCATTAAAGCGCGAGGAAATTAAAAAGAGTTGGGACAAAAACATGAACGATTTTAAAAACTTGTATGGATTAACATCAAACTGGTTAGCAAAAATCCACATGCTTTTAAAGTAATTTCATCATTTAAAAGGAAATTTCAGAAACTACTTTAAAAATGTTAACTTTACTGTTCATGAACTATACTACTGTAAATCAGCAATAACAAAATCTAACAATAAATAAAGCCTATTCTTTTCTAAGTAACTTACGCTTATTTCACAAACATTTTTTGAGGACTTAATAAATAAAGTGCTTAAGGGTTGCAACCCTTTTGTGGTTGCGAATGCAGTTGCATTCGTTTTCTGCGATGATCCTGTCTGCGTCTGCTTTAATTTGTTACGTTTGAATTGCTGGCAACTCGTTTTTAATTGCCGCACGAGTGCCTGTGTGCAAGTGTTGCAAGTAGTTTCCCTAATTGCTGCATATTCCAGACGTCTGCCTCACATTTTCTATATACATGTAGAATGCAAATATCGATATAGCAGCTTGTGCATTTTTTTTTCCGAGACTGCCAATTATGGGACTAAGCTGCATTTTGCAGGCCAGACAGACGTCGTTCTGGGATTAGCTGTCTACTATAACAAACCTCATCCTTTCGAGCTTGTTATTATATTTTTCTTCCTCAACTTGTTATTTTTGTTTTCCTTTACATTTATTTATTTTCCTCAACTTCAATCCATGCGCACTTGCAGGAAACTTCCTTGAAATTATGAATTTAAATTGCGGTTAATAAATCGCCGCAAATAATCATATTTTTGCCCATTTTTCTTTTACTTCTGCGGTCTTTTCAGACTTCGGACCAGCAGGAAAAAGAGCTAAAAGCCAGGACATCCTTCTGCAAGATTGCAAGTAGTTGATAAAGTGCATTTTGTGCTGCTGAAGCTCTGATGCAAATGACACAAACGACAACATTTCAACTTGGTCTGCTTCCTTGGAGACTCCTTACCCTTTTTTCTCTTTTTATTTTTCTTTCCCCCTTTCTGCAGTCAAAATAAGTAAAAATGGCCAACCACTTTTTGGGACCTTGCCCCACTCCCTTCATTTTGCTTTATGCAAATGCAAAATGGATTTAAATTGGCCAGACAAAGTCTGCGCAGCGCCCGAAAGCCAAACAAGCAGACTTGCTTTAACAATTTTGGCCATTGAAAATGTAGTTTTCAACTGCGAAGCGCTAAAAATGCAATTAAAAGTGAATTATTTCGCCAAACCAGGGAGTCGCTTTAAACTCTTACCACCACTCCCGCTGCTCGCTTATGGTTTAAATAATGCACAAATTACGCTGGCTGGCTTAAAGCGAATTTTTTCCCAATTATGCAGTTTTATTTTTATGTTTTCCAGCTACCCAACAAAAAAAAGGATACAATTTCAATTAATTTTAAGCTCTTTTCGCATTGTGTTTACCTTTTTCGGATATGGAAATTTGATTTATCAATGGTTTGAAGAAGGGGTTAAAGAGAAAGGGTTTCATACAGGGCTCATAATTTGGGCTTAGAGAACATTAGACGGGGATTAAAGGCAGGAGAGCGTGAGTTATTTCCACTAGATAGGCCAGGCAACTGGAAGAAGAGACAAAAGCTGAAGATACTTAAAGAAATTATTTTATTACTCTCCTTCCCCTTTTTTTATTAGGGGAAGTTATTATTACATCCATAAATTCGAATTATTTATTTTTAATGTCCTTAACGATGCCTAATCCCTTTGAATGGTTATAAAAAAGCACTTTGGTGGAAGTGGAAGATAATTTTCTTTTTCATTTCCTCATGCTGAATTTTCTCCATATCAAATTTCAGCGATATAAACTGTGTTCGAATATATATGGTATTACCTTTAATTATCTCCTTTTGCCGATTTCTCCACCTCATTGGCAATGCACGCCCTCAAATCCGAGTTTACCGATCTCAACTGATCCCATTGCCATTTATACTCGCACCAACTGATAACCAAAGCAAGTCTGCCAGGTATCGTAATTCAGACTCAAATTATATGGCCGTCGTCGTTACCTGCCCCGAATTCGTTTGGATTGTCGTCTTAAATTTCCACCGATTCGGGGGCCTTCTCTCAATGAAAAGAGCAAAGACAAAAGCCAAATCCTGATTGTAGAACTAAAGCTGTAGCTGGAACTGAATCTGAATCCGATTCCAAGTGCCAGCCCCAGGGAAAAACACTATAAAAAATCTGGTCTCTTAAATGTAAGCAATTTATTCATTGTGGTATATTGCATTTAATCTTAATTATATGTTATTAAATAGTTTTAAATTAAAGTGCTTATAACCATAGTCCAAATGCTAAAAACTAAAATATCTCACGAGAAGTATCATTCAATAAGTATCTATTTTAAACATGAAACAATCATTTTATATACCTTAATTCGGCTTCAGGTTTTTAAATCGAACTCCATTTGAATTATTTGTTTCTTAAGATTAATTTGAATTTTCCCAGTGCACACAATTCGCCTTCAAAGATAAAATATCTGAACGAGCCAAAGAGGCGGCCACTTTTGCCCCTGTGTGTCCTACCTGAGGAACTGGAATTCGTGCCGCAGTTATTTTTCTGTTTTTTTTTTTTTCGGATCCCAGTTCGCATTTCCCATTGTTCATTGATCTGTCTGCCACCCCTTCCAATTTTTGTGAAAAGGGTCGAATTGGGATGCGTTGACAACAGGCATTCGGCGGCAACCGCAACGAAGCTGATCAGATTACATAATGTGACATAATTAATTTCGAAATTTATAAGAAATCCGTACCAACCGATAGAATCAACATAGATGGGCCCTTCTTGGGCGATTAGTTAGTTAGTTTGATGGGCTTTTTTAGGCCTCTTAATCGCATTTAGGTCATCGAACACACACGTGTGGACACGTCGTGGGTTCTTTTCCAGCTAATTTTCTGCTATCTTCAGCGAGAAGATCGCGCTCTTGTATCTGCCAGATACTTTTTTTTACAAGCGCTGTAACTCATTTCAACGTATTTATTCTTTCGTCGTCGTGTTGTATCTGCCAGAATATAAATCAAGCAATTGCCCTGGTCACAAGAGAAACAACACATATGTCTTGCCCCCCAAAAGTTAAGGCACCTTAAGGTCGCACAGCTTTGTCTGCTATCTGTTATAATTTTATTTTATTTATCGCTGAAATTGAATCGTCTGCAGCCACGGAGACAATGAGACATTAACCCAATAAGCAGGGTGCAAGATGGAAAAAGCGAATATTTCTTAATGTACAAGGCATGATTCAGTGCCCTGAGAAACTTTAAAATTTAAGTCCCGAATTACAGAAATTGTTTGAGTATTTCAAAAAAATATTGAATAAAAATGTATACTAACAAAAACGTAAATAGAATACAATATTATCCCATTTTCCTTGTTTATGTAATCCAACGTTATATATTTTTGGTTTTCTTTGTTGACATGACAACATCACATTAGGGAAGTGCATTAAATTCCGTCTAATTCTATCTAAAAAAAATACAAATTTTCAATTGAGATGCAAATGATCAGAGAGCGCCATGTTATTTGCAGTTGTATTTTTTTGTGTTTATTGTTTTAACAATTCAATTTGCATAAAAATTCAGACAAAAATAGAGTAGATTGAGCCAAATTGCGTCATGGCATTGTTTAATTTATTATATACACCGTGGAAATCACTCTTCCTCTCTCGATGAGCTGTACGACCCAATTTGCAGCGAACTGCAAATTCCTTTGGGGGATTTCGCAGCTATTTCTACTTGTTGATGGCACTACTTCTCTGACTCCCCCGACTTATTGCTGCTCGGACCGATAAGGTTCAATCAGCTACAACTTGAGCTGTTCAAGGATGCGAGTGCCATAAAATCCCCAACAATATTTACCATAAGTAATAAAAATGCGAGTAAATTGCTTTTTTAAGCTCAAGTAAATCAGAGACTGTGGCCGGACTCCACAGTCTGGTCTTGGTTCGTCTGGCAGAAAGTTAAGAGACTACAGGAACACCCTACAGTTTGAGTTATTTTTACAACAATAAAAAGTTAAAACAATATTTTTATCTATACTTAAGGAGCTGAAGGTTCTAGTATTTTAGTTGAAATATCTTCTTGTAGATGTTGTTAATATCGATTCCAAATAAAAATTCTTTTACATTTTATTTACCTGCGTTTATTGTTGTATATGGAAATTATGATATAGCGTAGTGATAGCGTACTTTCTTTTTCCTAATATTTCGCATTATTATTCTATTCTATTTATTTGGAATATCCTTACCATGCTCATCCCAAAACTGTTTTCTTGTGTACAGTAGTACCCAATATACCCACTATAATACCAAGTATTCTCTCTCAAAAAAAAAAAAAAAACATTAAATGGAACGAACCAGGCGGCAACAATGTTTGAGTTCGATAAGGGGGGCAGTCCGCAAACCCTGAAGGTTGTTCGGACTCAAATATATTTGTTTGCTGCTTATTATTTTATGAAATGTACAGTGGGGCACATATCACTAGGCGCACATATGTTTAAGCAGTGCGCAATACTTTGTGTAATTTGAAATAGTGCCCATAAATAATCGCGGACGGATGCCATTTGCGATTGTTCATGTGCGGATCGGATCTATGGATACTATAGTCACATAGCTATAATATGTTGGGCCAGGACGTGACTTATGCGCTTTTTGCATGTATTTGTGTGTGGGGGGATTGAAAACAAAACCATAAACCTTGTCTGGGGCACATAAAAACCTCAAGTTTCTCGCCTGCCAGTGGCGTGGGTGTTTTTCTTAGAGGGAAAGAGCTGAAAGCGAAACATTCCACTTCGTTTCGGTCTTATGCAGTTTTTACATACATAAGTAAGCATCATTTTTTGGGGCTAGCTTGCTAATGTTGTTTGGTTGCCATTAAAAATCATAGAATAATTGTGACTGCCGGATTTAAATGTGTTTTTTTCCACCTTGGGTAATGCTTTGTTTTTGTACATCTTCCTAATTTCATTTAATTGTTCTGTAAAATTTCTTAGCATAATTGCTTGGAACTATACAGTGTATTACATTTGTGGCATCGTTAAACAATTGAGTGGCTGAAAATGTAGTAGTTTTTGTGTTGCGTTTTTGCATTTCCCGTTCGCTCACAAAAACAAAACGCCCCGAGTTCATCGCTCCAATTCAATGAATTGGACTGAACACCGGGACGGTGGAGGTTACCTGTGTATATCTTTATACAAATATATATGTACACGTGAGAATATATATATATGTATATATATTCCGATCTGTGCGATAGTTTGTGCTATTGACTCTTGGCCGAGTCACCGGATCAGATAGCGAAAACATCATCATCGTCAGCATCCGAAGTGCAGCGTTCACTCAACGGAAAACGAAGATCGCTGATCTTTGCTATCTCCGCAGATCTTGGGATTATAATGCGGGTGAGATAAATATGTTTGGTGAAAAGATTTTTTGTATCTCATCTTTGTAGAGCTGAATAACAGATATATATTTTGTTCAACATTTTTTTGCTTATATATTTTATAAAATATTCTGGTATTCTAAATTTTTATAAGCCCTTAAGTATAATATTGCGAGTCATGACAAGGCGCAAAAATCCCGTGATTCAGCTATTTAAATTAATTTATTTATTTAATGATATCTTAATTATCTAATGATTGGGTGATGACTTCATTAGAAAGCGCCGCTTAATGGAATAGTTAATTAAGAAGGCAATTCATTAATCAACTGACATATTTGTTGTTAACACTTTAAACTCGTTTAAACTGGAATTTATCCACGGAGTTTTGAAAACTATTCGAATAACCTGTGGTGTGTTTGTTTTTGAAACCTTTATCGAACTCAAATTTACAATTTTTCGGTGTGCCAGATCTCTCCATTCAATCAACTCTCTCCCTCTCTTTCTCCCACACACGAATAAAAACGATGCCAAACATCCGTTGTGCGAAATAAAAAAAAGGAATAAAAAGCAGATGAATAGATAAACAACGAAATACAATGCAAATTAATGTGAGCAGCATTAAGCATTAAATACATTAAAAGTCAAGCATCTAGCGGCTAATTACGAATTGTACCGGCATGTTGCACATAAAAAACAGCAACAATCGACCGAAAAACATCAAAAGCAGCAGCCACATCAACAGCAGCAACATCAACAGCAACAACAATAATACACACTCACTGCAATTAGTCAAATTCAGCAACAACAAATGCAGATGAATGCTGTCATGTGTTGTTGTTGTTGCAATATTTGATTTTACCAAGTGAGCAGATCTGCCGACGTCGCTGCCCGTGTTTTGAGCAGAGGAGTGAGTGCAATGCACTCAGCTAGCGTGTAAGAGCAAGATGGGTAGACCGAGCGCCAATAGTGTGCGATGGAGCAGGCGGTAGTTGAAATAGAGATAGTGGGAGAGGTGAGAGAGCAGCGATGGGGCTGTGGGGCTAGCTGGTTTCTAGCCAATAAAGATATTTAGCTACTTGAAACTGATCAAAAAATTTGCTTCAAGTAAAATGTGAATCTTGGTAATAGATTGGTTGTTCATTAATAGGTTCTAAATTTAAATCTTAAAACGTCATTATCCATTTTTATATAGCAATTTCTATTATAGCTGATTTCACAAAGCTAATTTTTTATTATTTCATTTAATTCCAAATTATATATTTAAAGATAAATTGTGTAATATATGACAACATAGCGCATTGCTGTTGTAGATGTAAAACAAAAAGCGAAATTGTTACGCGCTCTCTTCTCGCTCTTTCTCTCTGTGATAATGGCAGCGCAAAAAAAAGAAAATACAAACGTTACAACAAAACATTTGACAAGGCGACTGTCCAATAGCAAAAAATGTGCGATAGGTCGGAGTTTTCAGTGTGCCGCGTATTTTCCGCTGCCTGTTGTCGTTTTTTTCTTTTGCAGCTTTGTGTGTGTGTTTTTTTTGCATGTTTCTGCTGTTGCTAATTGTTTGCGCTGACTGCAATTTGCATGTGTCGCGATTCGCGAAGTTTATTGACCGCTCGGCGTGGGCAGCTCAGTGGCAGCGCTGTCGGCAGCAGCGCCGCTGGCAGCACGCCCAACTATTTATAGATAAGAAAATGTGGCAAGCAAAAGCCAAAACAACTGAAAAAACACACTAAAATAAAAAAAATGTAAACTGTGAAAAACAAACTAAAACCAAGTTAGTTGCGCAAGCAACTAAAACACTAAAAGAAATTGCACTCGAGGAATCTCAATTAAGTGATTCGGGGAAATGCAGAATAGAATTCTTGGGAAATTCTTGCATTTTGCGCAAATTACTACAGTATTTATAGCTAGAATTTAAAATATTAAAAAAAAAAATTCTAAAATTGCAAAGAAATTTGCTTACAAAATGTTAAAAGTTATAGTAATTTACGGAAAACTAAAATTAAATAATACCTATCAATATAAGGTTAGTCTTATCTAACTATTAATAAACATTGTGTTTTCAATGCATGGTAAAATTAAATAATACTTATCAATATAATGTTAGTCTTATCTAACTATTAATAAACATTGTGTTTTCAATGCATGGTAACCAATTGATGATGATCTCATCGCTCAATAAAAAGAAGAAGCTGCAACATAAGTTGTTGCTGACCGGATGTTGCACATTGCTGAATTGCAGCTGTTGCTGCTTCTGGTTGTCGTTGTTGTTGTTGTTGTTGCAATCATAGCGCAAATGAAGCAAATATTTGCTGTTAACAACTTAATGCGCTTGTCGCCGCTGCACCGCCACCTACCCCGTCCCCTTTTCCGCTGATTATGCGCCTCAATCAACAGCAGCAACAACATTGCTGATGTTGCTGCTGCACTTCATAATTTCTGCTATCTTGAGCTTCACTTTTTATTTCAGTTTTAATGCAATTAACTTGGCACTTGTCTGCCTTTTCGTCTCAGTCAGTCTGTCTGTCTGTCTATATATTTTTTCCCCCAGACATCGGTTGACAATATTTTCCTCCTTTTAGCCGAGTCGAGTGGGCTGGCTGCTTTATGGTGAGCTAATGCTGTTTTTATCTCTTTTTCTTGGGCAAGATTTATTTTATTGTTATTGGAACTTTCAATAAAAGTTTCCCATTGCCGTGGGTTTATGAGAGATAGAGAGGTATGCGATGTCGCAGAAAAAGACAGCGAATCTGGGAATCTGAGCTCCTTTACCAGCTAAAGCTGTTTGTCTGATTAATTCGCCATTAAACTGTGATTAATGTTGTTTATTCTGCGCCAACTTATTAGCTAAATGTGTTAATTATGAGTGTCGATTGTTCGGATTACGGCATTAGCACATTTTTTGTGTGCGGTAAGAGAGATGTAATTGTTCTGCCATGTAAATAAATACAGTTTGAAAAAGTTTTAGGTAAATATGGGTTTTTTAATACGTTTGCTTAATACATCATTATTATTTAAACGGCCTTAAATTTAGTTTGGTTTAATTAAACTAAATTTGCAATGCTTTTGGCTTTGTAATGTCATAATTAACTGCCAATTATTAATCATATTTATCGTGTTCGCGATTTCCCCGCCCTCACTCGACGCCAATTATCGTCGTCTGAGCGATCGATGATCACCCCCGCATTAAAACACGCACTCTGGTAAATGAATTCATGAATAAATCAGACTCATGCTCTAAACTCAGACGCAAATCGTCCTTCACAGTTTGTTGGCAATTTACATTTGCCATTTTTGTCAGCGACGCGTCGTCGTATTTTCATCAGTTTTCACACCAAACATTTAAATGCGAAAATCAATTAAATATGTTTGCTGCGGGTAATGTTGGAGGGGGAGTAGTTGCTCTCGAGGTTTTCATGGTAATGACCGACGAGCGGAGTGTCCATGACAAAAATGCATAAATAACAAAGGCAAGCATTGGCAAACAAACGACAGACAGCCGAAAGGGATAGCAATATAGAGGAACGAACGAGATAGAGTTTAGAACAAACAATAATACTGAACGTCAAATGCGAAGAATCATTTAAAAAACAAATTGTTTTTGACACAACGTGAATCTTTGAGAGCTTTTAAGATTTTAAAGTCACTTCGATTATTTTTTTGATTTTAAAAATTAAGTAAGTTGAGGAATGTCTTATATATTTTAAGGCCTAATTACCTACGAACTGCCTATCTATCCTATTTTTATTTTCTAAACGATCTAAGTAAAAACGTATATAAAATGGTACACCCAACCACTAATTAAATATTTTAATTAAAGCATTCCTCAGCACAAAGTAATGCACTTGGCAGGGCATTTATCGGCTATTGGCTATAGCCACATCTATTGGCAGCATTGAGTTCGGTCACGACTTGGGCGACATGTGACACCCACAGCGAATAAAGATCGAAGCAGATCAGAGCGCAGCAAATTGTACTTTTTTATGAGTTCTGCTTTTTTTTTGCATTTGTTCTTGAAAATTTGCAAATGTCTGGCGGCAAATTAATTGCCAGGTTCTGTAGCACATACATACCTATATATTATATGCAGGGGCCAAAAGGGGGCGTGGATGCATAATTACAGGCGCTGACAATGGACAAACGACGAGACGGACAGCAGACGACAGACAAAGCGGGGCTTGACTGTAATTTGACCTTAATGAGGTTGGCCGTTCAAAATGAATTTTAATTACAAGACACGAATAAATGGCACCTTGATGTAAGCACAACGAAATATTAATATAATTAATAGATTTAATAATTTCAAAAAAAAAAATTTTTTTTTTTTTTTTTGGAAAATTATATTGAGAAAAATTACTTTTACTGATTTTAAAAAACACTTTTAACAACAATACTCGTTAATTTGGCTAATTTTTTCTAAGTGATTTTTAAGAAGTTTAACTTTTTTTTTTGTAATTTGCACCTACTGCACATCAATTTGCATAATTGACTTGCGTGTTTTTGTATTCATTTTTAATATTATTTCCCCACATAAAGAACTAGGTCAATGTCGGGAAATACCCTTTACCTCCAGCACTCCCCCAAATTGTTCCCCTTCGCTTCTAATTTAGACATTCGCCGACATTTATGAGGCAACCATAAAAATGTTTGCCCGTGTTTGGGCAGTTGATCGCCGATGTGAGTGGTGAATTTATGACGCGCACTGTACGGGTCAGCCTGGCTTAAAGCAAGCACAACAATTGGCCACAAAATGTGTGTTTACGACGTTCGGCTACTTCTTTGGGATCCTAGACCTATAAAAGCATGTTGCTCTTGCCTGCTGGCTCTTAGCCATTTGGGTTTCTGGCTATCTTATGCTGGCCATCGCTCCATGTAGGCTCTGCGCATTTGTCAAATTGATTGCGAAATAAATTCGAGTGCGGGATTTCTTCATTAGTCGCCGCCGGCTGCAGTTGACATTGTCCAAAGATGATGCATGTGGCAAGTGGCACACAGAGAACAGAACGGATAATCTGCATAATTTAATGCTGAATTATAGACTTTGTGAATTCTGGGGGGCGGAGGACACTTGACAATTAATGGGTAAATAAATTTTGTGCCTGTTCTGCCGGCGATACCTTAAAAGGAGATACGCTTTTGTGGGTTAAACCTTGAATGCTGGCCATGGCTACCATCTTGAAGATGTAACTTCACAGAACTTGTTGCCTTTAGTATTTTGTTTGTTTTAATATCTCTTACACAATTTTTTAATGGCAGTCGAACATTTTTGTGTGTGGCTATTTATGGTATATTTTTTTTTTTTAATAAATCCAAATTAGAGATAATAATAAAAAATCCATATTTGTATTATGTTTTGTATAATAAAAAGTTGTAAAATACTAATAGAACCAAACCTCTAAGAATATTTTTAAGAGCTTTATTCAAATGGGGGTTTCGTAATCAATTCATTCTAAAGCTATTTATAGATCTGTTCATATTTATACATAAATACCTAACCCTTATCTTCCGTATTACTTGCCTTTTAACTAATCACAATTTTCTCGTTCTTATCT